>CM060939.1:192167225-193417225 GCA_030765085.1 Allium cepa | reverse complement strand
AAACATCTTTAAATTTGTTGCATGTAACATATGGCTGAAATTAACTAGTGATGTATGCTTTAAAATATGTTTGCATGATGGTTTTATGATTTTGAAACATGTTTGTATGTATATAGGTGCTATGCATATCTGAAACTCAGACATATGAGATTGTTCCAGGTTACAGGCATTAGATTTTGTTTAAAAAGAAAAAAATCATTTCCCAACTCCCTGATTGATATTAGACAAAAATTTCTAGACAAAAGATGTTAGTTTTATCAAGATTCAAACTATATGTTGGGTGCATTTCCACCACCACCGAACCAAGAAGAAGGAAGATACCACCGAACCAACTCACCTCTAGGAACTGCCAAACCAACTCACCTCTAGGCACTGCCGAACCAACTCACCCCTAAGGTACTGCCGAACCAACTCACCCCTAAGATACTGCCGAACCACTCACCACCGGACCAAGCTATGCACTCACCACCGGACCAAGCTACGCCCTTACCACCGAACCAAATCCTTTCCCAAGCACTACCGGTCCAACACACTTCCTATACATAGCCGAATCAAACTCCAAACAACCATCACCGGATCACTCACCACCGGACCAAGTCCCAACGAATCAAGGCGTTCCAGACCAACTTTGCCAGGCCAGATTGCATCAGCCCGGGGCCACCAGCTGCTATATACATCCAGGACCCCTGCCCCCAGCCTCACTCTATAAATAGAGGGCAGGGGTGCAACAATGGCAGACAAGTTTGAGAGCTCAAGCACGGATAGAACTTTCAAACAACTTTCAGATACTTGTAATCAAAGCTTTGTACTTGTAATCTGGACAGAAACGGAGAATAACATATAAAGTGGACGTAGGCACATTCTGGCCGAACCACTATAAATCTGTGTGTCTTTTACGGTTTAGTCCATCTATTTTATATATTTGCATAAATCACCCAAATCATTAAGAACAACATATAATCAACTAAATCATACGACTTGGAGGTGTTTGCCCATTTTTTGTGCAAACATTTTTGGTGCTTTCACTGAGAAACTCGAGCTAGAAGCTTCATCTTCTCCCACTCAACCTTCTTCCCAACAGCATCGCTCATTGCTTGGAAAACATGCCTCCCACGCAGAGGAAAGATGCTAGCAATGGAAAGAACGTCGCAACTAGAAGTATCCCAGATCCAGTGATTAGAGATCAAGAGAATCGTCTTGTTCCAACAGCAAATGGAAATCAGCCTTGGTGGACCAACTCATGTCACGCTTAAGGGATGCTGAAGAATCCAACCACAGCATCGAATCATGGGGTGAGTCCCAGTATGGAGGATCTGGGAGGCGACAAAGATCATTCTTCTTCGAAGAGGCTAACAACAGAAACAGCAATGGTAGGAACCGAGCCCAGACTCAGCCCGAATTCCGACCCGAGGAAACACTTGGAACCGAACCCAACGGGGGAGGTACCAGGCAGGGGTCGGATATGGCTGAGCCTGTCATGCTACCTAACCATGGGAACACCAATGGACGGGGCCGAGCTGGAGTCCAGCCCGAAGTTGGACCCGAGGGAATGCTTAGGACAGAGCCCAGCAAGGGAAGATCGAGGCAAGGACCAACTGTGTCTGACCCCAGCAAGCTCCCAGAAGACCGAAGACCGCCACCAGAGAATGTTAGGAGTAATAGACGATACCATCCCTACAGGTCATTTGGACGGAATCAATCCCGCAGAGAAGAACCAAACTCATTTCTATCCGCTCCAATAACTGATGAAAGGATGGCGCGATTGTTCAGAGAGTGCGTCCAACGGGACCAAAGGGATCGGGGGATAGGCGCTAGGGTAACCAGACCCTTCACCCGCAATATCGAAACTGCCATCACCCTTCGGGAATGGAAAATGCCAACAATGGAACCTTACAAGGGAACCTCTGACCCCGTTGTACACTTGCAGAGATACACACAGCATATGCTCATGAGCAGAGCAACAGAGGGAGTGTTGTGTAAATGCTTCCCACTATTCTTGGCAGATCTAGCTACCTCCTGGTTCTGCCATCTACCCCAAGGATCCATCAGCTCATGGGAAATGCTGAAAGAAAAGTTCATTAGCCAGTTCCGTATTCATGTGGAACAACCCAAAGACGCTTACTCCCTATCTAATATCAAACAGAAGCCCGGAGAGAAAGTGCAACAATATCTAACCCAATTCAACGCCGTAGTGGCCGCAGTCCAAGATGCCGATGAGAAACTTATCCTAATGGCTCTTTGTAGTGGCGTACACCCGGATACCAAGTTTGCTAGAAGATTAACGAAATAAAAACCAGCTAGAGTACCCGATTTCTTCCATGAAGCCAGAAAGTATATGAGATTTGAAGACGCTGCCACCAAAAGGCAGACAGGGCTACAAGCTAAGGCAGCTCATGGCAACGCACCCGCTGCAGCAAAGGACGTCAGAAGAAATGACTCTCGAGACAATGCTGGAGGCAGGAAGGGAGAAAAACGCCTATATCGGCCAGGACCAAGATTTGACGCTTACACTCCTTTGAATGAAACAATCGAAAACATCTTCCTGGCCACTCAAGACGAGCTTAAATACAAACGCCCCCCGTACAAGAAGGAATCAGATCACGCAATCAAGTCTGGAAAGTTCTGCCGTTTCCACGAATCCCATGGGCATGATACCAATGAATGCCGTCATCTCCGAGACCTGATTGAAGAACACATCAGAAGGAAGAGATTGGAACACTATTTAAAGGGTCAGGACAGGACTCCAGCTCCTGCCAAGGAGAACCCAGGACAACTCACCCAGAGACAGGCGGAAGAAATCGCAACACCAGCGGTTCCAGTCAAAAGAAGATAGTGGTCCATACAATATCGAAAGGACCACACATCGCTGACAGAAGCTGGACAGAAATGGAAAGATAGGAAAAGTCACTTAGAAACAATGAAGACTGCATCAATTCCATCATGGAAGAACGCCGCCCGAAGCGGAAAGAGGATAATGGCTTCACATTCAGTAGGCAAGACCTAGAAGGAAGGCAGTACCCTCACATGGATCCTATGGTCACCTCTGCCTGGTTCGGCCCAGCCGAAGTTTATCGAATTCTGGTAGGTACTGGAAGCTCGGTAAACATTCTATTCAAGCATGCTTTCGACAAAATGAAGATGTCAATGAAGGATGTGTCTCCCTGCAACAAACCACTACACGGTTTCACTGGAGATGCGATGATGCCCCTCGGGCAATTGAACCTCTTTGTTGAAATAGGAAGTTATCCCCGCTCCGTTGTGCGGAAACAAACATTTGTGCCAATAGATAACTACTCAGCCTACAACGCCTTTTTAGGAAGACCAGCTTTGTCCGACTTCCAGATTGTCCTGGCCCCTTGGTGCCTGAAGATGAAATTTCTGACAGATAATGGGATAGGGAAGTAGAAGGAAATCATGACGCCGCTCGAGATTGCTATGTAACTGAACTTCGCAATAACCGCAGGAAGGATAAAGGGAAGGATGCAAGACTACTCTCTGTAAGAAAAACTTGGAAGCATAGCAACTAAAGAAAGCCCCTCCTCTTCGATATATCAGTGATCCTTTCAATGAATTAGACCCCAGGGACAAAGAGGAGGAGGCCACCGCCGAGCCTGCAGAGGCTATGGAATTTGTATCTGTAGACAATCACCACCCAAGTAGACTGTTGAGAGTCGGGTCACAGTTAAGAGCAGAGTTGAAGGATCAACTCGTCGATTTTCTTCGCCACAACTTGGATGTATTTGCATGGACGCACGCTGACATGACTGGAATCTCCCCAGACGTAGCATGCCACGTACTGAACATCGATCCCACCAAGGTGCTAGTAAAGCAGAAAAAGAGAAGCATGGGGGCATAACGATCAGCAGCCCTAGAGGAAGAAGTAAAGAACCTACTTGCCAATAACTTCATACGAGAAGCCATCTACCCAGAAAGGATCGCCAACCCTGTACTGGTAAAGAAGGCTAATGGGAAGTGGCGAACATGTATTGACTTCTCCAACTTAAATGACGCTTGCCCGAAGGATTGTTTCCCACTCCCCCGAATCGATCAACTCGTGGACAGCACAGCCGGGCATGAACTCTTATCTTTAATTGACGCATACTCAGGATATAACCAGATTCCTATGCACACCCACGATCAAGACCACACTAGTTTCATCACTGACCGGGGATTGTACTGCTACAGAGTAATGCCTTTTGGACTTAAAAACGCTAGAGCTACTTATCAGCGCCTCGTCAACAAGATGTTTGCGGAACTAATAGGACAAACTATGGAAGTTTATGTGGATGACATGCTGGTAAAATCGAGGAAAGCCAACGATCATGTAAGCCACCTGGACGAGATGTTTCAAGTACTTCGCCAATATAGAATGAAGCTGAATCCTCTAAAGTGCTCCTTCGGAGTATCGTCGGGAAAGTTCTTGGGATTCATCGTCCATGCCAGGGGGATTGAAGCAAACCCCGAACAAGTCCGAGCCCTAAAAGATATCAGGACACCTTCCACTCGAAAAGAAATGCAAAGCCAGAATGGGAAGCTGGCCGCCCTAAGCAGATTCATCTCTAAAGCAACCGACAAACGCATCCCTTTCTTCGAGGCCCTAAAGAAAGACAAAGGAAAGTTCGAATGGACTGACGAATGCTCGACAGCCTTCCTTAACCTAATCGAACACCTCCAGAGACCACCAATACTCTCAACTCCGAATGAAGACGAAGAACTATACCATACCCTGCTGTATCGTCCCATGCTCTAAGCGCCGCTTTGGTGACAGAAGACAACCGCGCGCAGTGGCCCGTATACTTTGTAAGCAAGAGATTTATAGGGGCAGAAGCCAGATACCCTAAACTTGAGAAGCTAGCATACTGTTTGCTAATCACGTCACGGAAACTGCGACACTATTTCCAATCTCATTCCATCAGAGTTTTAACCGATCAACCGCTAAGGCAGGTTCTCCGTCGCCCCGACACTTCTGGACGACTACTTAAATGGTGCATTGAACTGAGTCAATATGATATCACCTACCATCCTCGCACCGCCATCAAGGGACAAGCCATGGCCGATTTCATTGCCGAGTTCACTACCAACGAAGGTAAGGATCAATCTGAAGTAACAAAAGATATCAAGTGGAATCTCTTTGTAGATGGAGCATCAACCGAACAAGGCTCGGGGGCAGGTATTGTGATAATCACCCCCAGGGGAAGGAAGCTGCACTATGCCCTATGGTTGGAATTCGCTGCCACCAACAACGATGCAGAATATGAAGCAGTAATAGCAGGATTAGAACTTGCCTTAGGAATTAGAGTCAGTTCTTTATGTCTTCATAGTGATTCTCAACTTATCGTAAACCAAGTACTAGGAGAGTTTCAGACTCGAGGAGAATGACTCAGCATATCTAAAGAAGACCAAGCTGCTGCTCGATCAACTGGATCACTATTTAATCAAACACATTCCTCGAGAGGAGAATCGCGAGGCCGACGAATTGGAAAAGCAAGCTAGCATGAAGAACAACACCATTTCCGGAACAGTAACCATCTCGAAACAACTAGCCCCAAGTTTCGAGCAAGAAGATCTGATAGCTGCAATCGAAGAAGAAACTTGGATGACTCCTATCCGGAAATACTTACAAGATGGCACACTGCCCGACGGGCGTAACAAAGTTAAGAAAATCTTGAGGAAAGCTTCCCGCTACACAATACAAGAAGGCATCCTCTATCGGTGTGGCTTCTCTAACCCCTTATTAAGGTGTGTCGCTGGAAGGGAAGCCAAGGAAATCTTATCCAACATCCATCAAGGAAGTTGCAGAGATCACACTGGTGGACAGACTCTGGCATAGAAGACGCTCTGATATGGATATTACTGGCCCACTTTAAAAAAAGAGGGCTTAGACTTCGTCAAAAGATGCGACAGATGTCAGAAATTTGCTAAGATTCCTCGACTACCCATAAATGAGATTACTCAAATGACCAGCCCTTGGCCCTTTGTAGTATGGGGAATTGACTTGATTGGCGAACTGCTGATGGGCCGAGGCGGAGCCAAATATGCTATAGTGGCAGTCGACTATTTCACCAAATGGGTGGAAACGGAACCTCTAAATAAAATATCTTCGGCAAAAGTTATTAACTTCTTGATCAAAAATGTTCTATGCAGATACGGGGTTCCACTCAAAATCATATCGGACAATGGACTTCAGTTTGACAGCGAGGAGTTCGTCGACTGGTGCCAAGAGCACGAAATTCACAAAAGCTTCTCATCTGTGGCTTATCCCCAGGCAAATGGGCAAGTCGATGCTGTCAACAAAATTCTTAAAACCCTAATCAAGAAGTAGCTTGAAAAGTCAAAAGGCGCTTGGGTGGATGAACTTCCTACGGCACTTTGGGCCTACCGCACGTCTTTCAGAACATCAATAGGGCATACTTTCTCTTTGGCATACGGATCGGAGGCCATGCTCCCAGTTGAAACTGTAGTGCCATCCCACCGTAGGATCCACTACAACCCAGAAGAGGACGAAGAACTCTTCCACATGTCTTTGGATCTAATCGAAGAAAGAAGAAATGATGCAGCACTCAAAGCAGCAGCTCACAAGAAAAAAGTGGCAGCACAATACAACTCCAAAGTCAAGCATCGCAACTTGCGAGAAGGAGATCTTGTCCTCAACCGAATCTTCCCGCGCCCCGGAGCGCTAGATCCAATCTGGGATGGACCATATGTAATTCATAAAGATCTATACAACGGAGCTTATATTTTGTCAATAGTAGACGGAGAGGTGTTCCAGAGGGCATGGAACATCCAACACCTTCGTCGATACTTTTCTTAACTTGTAATGCCCATATAATGTGAATTAACAAAGAGAATCAGTGGACGTAGGCATTTTCGTGTTGAACCACTTTAAAAACTTGTCTCTTTTTTAACTTGTTCCTCTATATCTTGGCTACTTGCTGAGCTTTATCCTTTTATGTTGAACAAAATCCTGTGTAGATGGCATCTCCATTCAGGGCATCACAGCACAACTTAACCTGGACAAAACCTAACAGGTATTATACGAATCTATACCCTCGCCAATGAGACACTTTTGCTCCAGCATCCCTCTGCCGCGGGTTAACTCGTTGCTCGTGACAGCCCTTAAAGCCAACTGTAATGAGCCGATTATAAGCCGCGGAGAAGGCCAGTCATGGCCTAGGCAACTCATTACGGCGTTTGGCTCGCCGGCAACCGTGAACTGATTATAAGCCCCAACATAAGGTGTGGCCAGCCAGGGGCAGTTCACAGTTGACGATCGGCACCCACTCTAGCGGACCACGGTAAATCGAATAATACCCACGATTACGGGCCATAATGACCCGGGTAGTTACTGTGCGCGATCCCGGCTCCGATGTATCTTAAGTACGGCTGTGGTAAAAGAGAAAAACTCCCCGCGGAGGCGTAAGATGGGTGACAAATGTCTCCAAGACCCACAGCTAGGGAAAGTGACTACAAAGCCCGTTTCCCACGGACTTAAGTGCGTCGAAGGCCTTCCATGATTGGAAGTTTTTCTATTTCTCATATTTCCATTTTACTTATAAAAACTTTCCTTCAATCCTCCATCACGATCACTAAAGTACAAGACACAAAATAGGAGACACTCGCTAATGGGAATAAGAACTCACAGCTGGATGGCAGGTCATTCAGCTGCATTCCATATTCGATTACATAAGGCATTCAAAGCTACCGTCTACAGCTAAAACTTGAAGGGCGGTACGTTCTTCTCTTGTACATAAATATGTAACTATAATTTATTCGCACATCACACTAGCATTGCAAGACATGAAACTATATTTTAAGTAAGAACTTAGCGTCAAACACAATTGAATCACTAACACATGTACAGCTATATTTTATGCAACACATCAAAATAACGACAACATTCAAACATGACAAAATCAGCTTATGTTATAAAGTTACATGCCAAAAATCAAGTTGTTCGTTACATAATTACAGCCTGAAATTTACATTAATGTTTTAAGACTAACATAGACAACAATGTCAAGTAAACTGAAAAATGTCCAGACCAAGACAAGGAGACGACTGCATCGGGGTTTCGCCTCTATCATGCTGGCCCTCCGAGGTCTACTTAACCGTCGGATCAGAACACCCAGCATGCTGACCAGAGGTAGTTGGCGCTTCAGAGGACCCGCCTGTCCAATTCAGGAGAAGAATTCATTGAATAAACAATAAGCAACCAAGCTACGAAAAGGCTAAAAGGGAAGACTTACCAGCATCTGTTTCTTGATCATCATCCCCCATCTGCACACCTACCTCCTCAGCAGCGAGCAACCGCATGCCCTCCTTCACTGCCACTTTCTCCTCCTTAGTGAATTGGGCCATAACCACATCCATTCTGATGGCCATGCCACCCTCCTTATCCGCATCAGCCTTGCCCTCCTCCAGAGCCCGGAGATAAATCCTACCCATGATCCAGGGATAATCATCCATCCAGAATAAGTTGCCCTGCTTCCAAGTGCGGAAATACATGTCCTGGAGCATCTCATCCATCATCCCCTCGTTCTCCTCAAACTCCCTCATTTGTACCTCAGAAACCAACAGCTTTGCAACGGAAGCATCCCTCTCCGATCGGTATCGCGAGCGGTCAGCCAGAAGGGATTTACTCATCGCCTCCATCTCCTCCTTCAGCTTGGCTTGAGCAAGCTCCGCGGCCTCAGACTTCCTAGATAACTCCTCTACCCGCTCGAGATCCGCTTTTCGAACCTCATCCACCGTTGTAATGGCCATATCGATCTGTTCCTTGCAGATGGCCTCCATTTTCCGCAGCTCGGCTCTGCTAGCCTCTTCCATTGTTTTCTTTAGCCGTCTGGAGGCAGCATCGTGCTGAGAGATCTAGATGGCCTAATTGGTGAGTTTCTTGGCCTGATCGTAAACCACTAACTGCAATCTTATGTTGGCACTCCCAATTTCCTCCCCGGCCTTGACCAGTCGGGCATGATGCCCCATCAACTTCCTAGTCTCCTCAGCAACCCGGTCGATATTTGCCTTAGCTTCATCCTCCATAGTTACAATCCGAGTAGTAAGCAAATCGAGGTCCAGGGACTTGGCCTCATCAAGAACCCTTACCGTAGGATTGCGAGGGAGAAGGTGCTCACCAGTAACCTCGTCAAAAGAAATATCATGAGAACCCGGATCCAGATCTGGATGACTCACAAATGGACTACGAGCCAAGCCAGGACAATCAATCTGAGTAATGGTAGGATTCTCAAACGGATGCGGAGAGGGTATGAACTCAGTATCCTCCCCCGTGATATCATGGATAGGCTGGGTTGGGGCTGAGGACTAGGTGCAGGTTCGAATAAGGAGCGCCTACTCTTTTTCTTTTGAATATCCTCTTCAGTAACTCCGAGAAGAGGACGGTAGCCGACTACGTCCCTGGAACGGTTGGTCGGAGGCTTTGGTTTAGCGGAAGCTTTGAGGAGTTTGAATTGTTCGAGGCGGTCTCGAATGTCTGATGTCTTGACCGCCTTATCCGTTCCTGGAATAAAAACCAAGTGTTACAAGCATGCATGGGACTATAATCCAAGAAACATGTGAAGTTAAAAGAGGAGTCAAAAATTCACCTTGAATCGCCAGAGTTGCCCTAGCTGAAATGCTCTCGGAAGATGGACCGGCACTAGTCCCGGCCTTATCAGTTTTCTTTGGCTTCTCCACCAAGGCCGATCCTTCCTCCAACCCCTCAAAAGCCTGGCGAAATGCATCATCTGTCCACTCTTGGATCTCTCCGCTTGCCCAGAAGACAAAGCCCAACGCCATCACCGCTCTGTCCTTCGCCACAATCACCACCATCAACTTCTCCATCACCTCCGCTCTCCTCCTCGCCTCTTTCCTCCTCTACATTTTCCTCCTCCGGAACATGTGCTAGGGGAGGGTCCATCGGATTTCTTGAGCTTCTTCCTCCCGGCGACTGAAGGTATCGAGAATGGTTTCCTCTTGCTGCTCTTTGTCGTGGCCCCTCCTTTAGCTTTGGCAGCCCTCTCCTCAGTTGTGTCTCTCTGCTTGACCACAGGCTGACGTGGTAGGATCAAGTTGTGCTGCAGAAGAGTAGCATTCCTGATAAGGTAAGAAGCTGACCTCTCCCTTCCCGAAATGGCTTCTATCTCCGCAGCCATCTGAACCAGGCGATCGTTCTCCACGACCGCAAAGCCACCTGTCGCTAGCAAGAAATAAAAATACATAAGAAGAAGCATTGCAGTCAGAACGGAAATTATAAATAAGCTTCAACTTACAGCCGGAGGTGAAGCGACGGATAGAAACAGAGTCATCATTGACGAAAAACCATTCTTTCTTGAACATGCTGAACTTCGAATATAAGTCCAGGACCGGCTTGAAGGACACGGCCGATTCCAAGCTGATGTATGAAGACCCCTTCTTATAGCCTCTCAAGTTGTACAAATATCGGATCTCCCAGTTGGAAGGGGGACGCCCGTATTTTCTCTGGAAAATGATGAATAGACTCACCAAGATAGCGTAAGAGTTGGGCTGAAGCTGGAACGGGGCCACCTTCATATAGGTGATGAAGCTGACTATCCAAGCATTGATCGGGGGAATGGCCCCACACATACAATGGTACCTCCTATAAGCAAAATATCCTTCAGGAGGGTCATACGGCATAACTCCATTCCCTGGCAGCACCATGTGTGCTCTATCAATCCCGAAAGAACGAGATATAACATCGAGCTGTTCCTCTTTAAGGGAGCTAGGAAAATAGTCAGGTGGCGAGTTCAAGAGATCCTGAGGGTCGTACCCATCTACTAGTGATCTCGGGGTGGGTCCATGACGTCCCGGTCCTGGCTGAGCTGGGGGCACTATGGAGGACTCTTCTCTGTCCTTAGATTTCTTCTTGCCGGAACGGGTTTCCACTTTATAAGACATTATCTGCAACAGAAGAAAACGTATTGTTAGGACAAGGAATATAGAGATGGAGACGAGCAAATGCCTACAGTCGGGGATCTCATTCATTGTTAAAAAAATAATATATATATATATATATATATATATATATATATATAAGAATGTCATTCGGTACTTAAGGCCCCCCAAGTTCATTCGGTAAATCAAAGCTCCCCAATTTCATTCGGTAAATCAAAGTCTTTGAGTTCATTCGGTAGTTCAATCATAAAAAATCATTCGACAGAAGAAAAATCGCCTGGTCCGGCAGTCGAGTTGATTCGGTAGTTGATTGGTTCGGCTATTTCAAGAAGTCAAGTTTGGTTCGGTGCTTAATTAATTCGGCTGTCTCAAACGGTGAAGGGTGAACAGAGACGCGAAACCCATACTTATAGGCAAACATGGATGACCGAACCAACCGGTTCGACACTTGAAACTGAATGGGAATTCCCCCTAGCTAACTAACCTAAAACAAAGCACGACATATGCTGGCATATGCCCCACTTTGGGGGGGCAAATGTTGGGTGCATTTCCACCACCACCAAACCAAGAAGAATGAAGATACCACCGAACCAACTCACCTCTAGGCACTGCCGAACCAACTCACCCCTAAGGTACTGCCGAACCAACTCACCCCTAAGATACTGTCGAACCACTCACCACCGGACCAAGCTACGCACTCACCATCGGACCATGCTACGCCCTCACCACCGAACCAACTCCTTTCCCAAGCACTACCGGTCCAACACACTTCCTATACATAGCCGAATCAAACTCCAACCAACCATCACCGGATCACTCACCACCGGACCAAGTCCCACTGAACCAAGGCGTTCCGGACCAACTTTTCCAGGCCAGATTACATCAGCCCATGCCCACCAGCTGCTATATACATCCAGGACCCCTGCCTCCAGCCTCACTCTATAAATAGAGGGGCAGAGGTACAACAATGGAAGACAAGTTTGAGAGCTCAAGCACGGATAAAACTTTCAAACAATTTTCAGATACTTGTAATCAAAGCTTTGTACTTGTAATCTGAACAGAAAAGGAGAATAACATATAAAGTGGACGTAGGCACATTCTGGCCGAAACACTATAAATCTGTGTGTCTTTTACAGTTTAGTCCATCTATTTTATATATTTGCATAAATCACCAAATCATTAAGAACAACATATAATCAACTAAATCATACGACTTGGAGGTGTTTGCCCATTTTTTGTGCAAACACTATAAAAATAGTTTTAAAGTTAATGATAACAAAATTTCTCTGTAATTAGGAATTGCAGACAAAAATTCAAAATAAGTTAAGATTCAAACATCGTAATTTGACGTTTCAAGATTATAACTCGAATCAATTTAGAAAATTATGATTTTTAGAACTAAAATCTAAGTTTTTAATATTGCACTGAATATACAATCTGGGTTTGTCTAAAAACTGATAATGAGGCTTCCTCTGGAGATCAAGAGGGTGAGAAGTCTCGGGGTTTCTATTGGTGATGGAGGAAGCTACGGCATGTTCGGCAAAAAGGGTGAATTGGGTGGTTTTGGACAGTCGCGACGGCGATGAGGTGTTTTCTGTTCTAACCCTAATTTTGGTCGACCTTGCAATATTGGATGCTGCGTTGTTTCTAATGCATCGAGCTGCTTGAAATTTGGATGGAAGCTGTGTGGATGTTGCGTGGAGATGTGGCAAGAGTTACTGGTGCTCCGGTGATCGTCGTTGATCGTTCGACGTGATTTCAGGTTGGGTGTCTAGTTCCAGTTTTCATCTGGAATACCCGATTTTGATTTCGAGCTTGGTGATCGAGTTAGATGGTTATGATCGAAGAGGGGGTTAGTAAGTGACTTGTCAACGGTAGTGGATGAAGTCAAGTCGTCGGCGGCCACCTGTGTGCGTGCACTGGTGCACAACGTGTCAGGTGGAGTTGGAATTGGGAGAGAAAGTGTTGCCATGGGTTTGAACTCGATGAATTTAGGGATGGACTCAAAGTAATAGGGTAGTAGATTGCTTGTGTTTGAACTCGAGATTTGGGTTTTCTTTTTGCTCAGGTCTTTAATGTTAACCAGTTTTAAGCAATTAAAATACAGGTTTAAATTTTTGAATTTAAACAAATTTAAAACCCACTTCTCAACCTATTTTTCTTGCAATTTTATATATTGGATTGGGGGTAAAGGTAAATAAAGGGTTTAAGATAATTTATGTTAAAATTTATTAATTATAAAGTGTTTTATAATCTATATAATCTTTCTTTAAAAGTTTATTTAAAATAAACCTGATATTGTAATCAAGTAAATGATTTAAAAGAGATGACATGGTTAATACTTAATTTAACTTAAAATATAAGTTAATAGATTGGTGATAAATTATTTCCAAAATTATTTAGTAAGGACCTAAAAGATAATTAAAGTAATATAAAAAGATAAATGTTTTAAAATATGATTATGATAATTAAGGAATTAAATATAAATGGTATGTTTAAGGTTAACTAAGACTTTGGAGGCTTAAGGTTAATCAAGAAATGAATAAAGGGCAATTAATTTACTTGATTAATAAATGTTTAAAGATTAATTGTTAATTAAAAAGGGTTAACTGTTAATTAAGGATTAATTGAATGGTCAATTAACGGGTAATTAAGAAATAGTTGATTTTAAATTAAGTTATTAATAATTTAAGAGATAATTAATTAGTTTATTAATTAATTAATGATTTAAATTAAGAGCTATTGATTAATAATTAGGGTTATTAATCAATAGTTGATGGTTAATTAATCAGTTAATTAGAGGTTAATTAATTGATTATAAAGTAATTAAGGATTGATTACTTTGTTTTAAAGGAGATTAATGAATAATTGAGATTTATCAATTGATAATTAAAGAATAATTAATCTGTGATTAGAGATCAGTTGATTGGTTGATAAGGTAACCAAGGAGTGATGAATTAATTAAATGATTGTAATTAATCAATGGTTGATTAGGCAGGATTAAATGATTAATTATGATATGAATGGATAATGCATGCTTATGGATGATTGTTTGTTGAATAACTGAATTAAGTGATATCCATTAAATGATATCTAATGGATGGTATGATGTGGTATTCTGTTAATATGATATTGGTTATATCAATGATAAATGTGCGGTGTCTATCTGTGGAATCGCAGTGTAAAAGTGTCATCCATAATTTAAATTTAATCACTTGAATCACTTGGGTTAAGGTCACATTGGATTCGAAGAGACCGGAGTCGGGTATTAGTTAATATCCGAAACCACATCGATTCTCTTTAGATTGATATGTGAAATCAATAGGATGGTATGGAATGATTTAAGTGAATTGGACCATTTAATCTAAAGTTTAGTACATAGAAATTGTTGTGTGAAATAAGTGATGTCTATAACAAATTGTAAATTTGTAAATTGATACGAGTTACCCCGGGTTTTATAGAAGTTGTATGCTTTTGTGTTCCATGTTAGATGGGTTTACTCACGCTGGTTTCCAGCCTGACCCTGGTGTTACTTTGACGTAATGCTCGGGGCAGACCGAGTATTACAGATTTTCAGGTAAGGACGTTCTGGAGCTCAGGAGGGGAGCTCGATGGCATGAACGTATGAAGTGTTTACGTTGAATTTTATTTCAATATATTCTGTGACTTGATAATTGTATATCCAGTGTCTGTGTAAATGTGTAACTCTGATGTGTTTAAATGTAATCGGCAGATATAGTATTCTTTTGTAAGCTGTTATTATTTCTTATTATATTTTATCCGCTGCGAATGTATGATGTTATTGTTCTGTTCTTCTTCTTCTATCTCTTTCTTCTTTTCCTAACAATCTGAAATTTCTAGGTTCGAAAATTTCGGGTCGTTACACTAAAAATGTAAAACAAAATGCTAGAAAAAAAGCAATGGAAAATATGAGATTAGAAATCAATTTAGAGGTAAATCCACTTTTCTATTTTCACATAAATCAACATAAAATCAAATTATGATATCTTTCTAATCTAAGTAGGATTAGTGATGTATTTATAATAAGCATGGCCTATTTGTGTTATTAATTGACACAACTTAAACCATCAAACTATAATACACATCTAATCCAACTTTTTAAACACTCATGAAAATTGGCATAAAAATTGAATGTAAAATCTATTTTAAGCATGATCTATTTGCTATTAATTAGCAACATATATCATTAAATTTTAATTATAATTTCACTTCATTGCCATAATCATATTTAGATGGAGAGACAATTAATGAATAATGTGATTAATCATAGCCTATTTGTTGTGAACATCGTAGACTATCAAATTCAACACGAAACGCTAAATTACATAAACATCCATTTTTCCATTAAGCACAAGAGAGATCATATAATGAAACTTATGTTGAATCAACATGATTTAAGAGAGCTTCGTTACCCATAAATTATAGGGATTTAGCTTCTCATTTCAACACATGGAGATTTCAACATAAAAGAAACAAAACCTAGAAAGAAAGCTATCGAATTAAAAAGAAATAAATCTAGCTAACTTGAATGGAATAAATTCTAAACTACTAACATGAAATAGAAGAAAGCATGTAAATAAAATGAACGCAAATAAAAGAACATATAGAAAAAGAAAGAGGCTTAGGAAGCCATTTTATTTCTCATTTGAATTGTAGCTGCAACTTGCATTTTAAGTTCCTAAGTAATTCAAAAAGAAGAAGAACCTTTGCATGTACATAAGAAGGCTATTTATACATGCACAAAACCCTAATCCATATTTTAAAGGGCTTTCAAAAATACCCCTTAGGAAGTGTGGCCACCAAGTCATCATTAATCTCTAGTTAATCCATCATCAAGTATGCATAATGCTTTAACCTCCACTAATTTGTACATTAGCCCCTAATTGCAGATTAAGGTAAGTGGGTGGGTGGGGTCCTCCATGATGCACGTTTTGAATTATTTCCATTTTCATTCCTTTGTGCATACATATTTCACGATAACTTCTTCATAATTCCCTTCAAAATTCCTATAATAAAAAAAAGAAAATGTGCAAATAAATATTCTCACCATTAATTCATGCACAAAATTTTTATTCTATCCACAAATTGATGTATGAATGATAACTTGAAAGCATTTTTGAATTTTGGTTTTAACATGTAAAAATACCCAATTACGACATTTATTTAAATAAAAATAGATTAAATATGGATGTAAATATATGCACATATATGTGCACATCAATAAACATATAAGTACCCCTTTCCTTCTTCTTCTTCTTTATTTTTACAAATCTTTCAAACATTTTCCACCATTAAAAAACCTCTCCAATCTTTTAAAAAATGATTCTATGTTTGCATAAAACAGCAAGTCCTTTCTACTTCGTATTGCTTTTTGATGCTTCCCATCTCTAAATGAATGTCATTTTCTTTCGACAATAAAGTGTTTTTGCTATTATTTGATCCACTTTTAGAAAGCTTTTGATTTTAAGTTGTTTCCATGTTATTGCTTGAACGTAACATGCATTTTCTTATCACCTTTTAGATGTCGATTGACCATTGTTGACATGTCAGTGGCAATCAATCGATGTTGGCTAAATTTCAATGACCTACGAATTTAGAAAATGCATTAGGTCCTTGGCCATACTTTTAGGCCCAAACCGATAGCCGTGGGCTTTAAGTATAAGTGGAGTAGTGGAGATGACCCATAAGGACTGCAACTTAGCTTCGGAGAGCAGCTCGAGTCATGAGTCAACCCTCATAGGGTGTTTGGCATGGATATGCCATAGAGCCGATAATCAATCTGTCCGCCTAAGTGAGTTGCGTCGAGTTTTCTAGACTTAGGTGTGGATTTTTTGTAGTTTAACTAAGCCACTTGTATTTCAGATGACTACTTCTAGATCAACCTCGGTCGGTGTTTCTAGCCTAAAAGCTTCTAAAATAGTTGAAGGAGAAGTAAACTTGGCTAAGTGCCATACCACGAATGGATGCAATATTAGGATGGTAAGATACCCTATAATTGCCAACCACCTAAATCATCCACGATCGGGCTTCTTCACTTTGTCCTTGGGCTACTTCAAGGTCAAGGCTACATTGCTCTTCACCTCTTCTTATTTCTATTCTTAATGCCTTCAAGCTTAATCCTGATGGCCCACCCTCAATAGCTACCATTTCTTATATAGGGTTTATTTCGCTTGCATGGACTTCCAACTTCCAAAGTTGGCTACCTACCTAATCTACATGATCTTATGGCTACAACAGGGAAGTCAAATATTCGGCTGACACCTACTACTACTTCCAAGCAAATACTAAGCCCATTATCTTCGCTGGTGCCCTAAGCAAAACTTCCCCATGCTAGATGGGGAAGTAGTTTTTCGGTCCTCACAATGTGATAACCAATTTAAAGAAAAATGATTTCGAAACCCCTGGTAATTTATTCACGCTTTTCGTTTTCTTTAATCTTTCTTCCCTTCCCTTGCTTACCCTTTCTATGATATGCACTTCTCTTGACTCCATCGACGTTAACTTTATGTTGCTTAGTGAGTACCTAGACCACGTAAATACATCTAACACTACTAGAAATTTAAAGACAATGATGACTGATGTATATCTTCACCAGGTTAGGCTCTTGAGGGAGCATAAAACCATGGTGGTGGCGAGGGACACCGCGACAACATGACCGATAAAGAAGAAGTGTTACTATACAATGATCAAGTTTTCTAATTCTAAATCCAAGCCGGTCATATATGAGAATCGTGGATAAGGGTGAGTGGTTTAAAGAACAACAAAAATTTGACAACGATAAGCTGAGTGACGTGGTGCTAATGTCCGAACAAGAAATTTTTAACCCATAATATCTTGCTGATGTCCCAGTCCAACGACGTAGGGCGTTAGTTGTCTCATATGATAATAAGGAGAGTTCCGAGGAAGGTTGTGTAAGGAGAGGGCCATAAGAACTGGGCATTCGTGGAAACAGAGGTTCCTCATTTGTGCCCCATCCCACGTATGATCCCTTATATCTCAATTATGATGTTGTTCCACCAGGCATGTGCCTTGCTGGGACTGATCAATCTAGCGTAGGCGGGTTGGCCTCATTATGCCTACCCCTTGTCAAAGGCAAGATTAGGAAAATCGAAATGGTAGTTAACTTGTATTTTTTTACCTTTTTCGTACTTGATCTAACCATAGTATTTTTGTTTTGGTGGCTGATGAGCTTACACTTGACATCTTCGACTCTACCCATAAGACTACAGAAGCTTCTTTGTTAGTGGCCTCCTTCTTGAGCAAGGAAATTGTTGAAGTGACCACCAGTCTCGAGCAATCAGGCCTCCCTTCTACCAATAGCAAGTAGGAAAACTGGATTGAGGGAGAAGAGCCCTTGCCTTTTAATGGTAGTGCTTCTTATGCCAAGCGGCTAGACTTTTTATATGCGGAGGGGACGGCTGAAGGAGAAGATGTAGTGATGGTAGGTCATATATCTTAAGAGATACTCATGCCCATGACCATGATGACCTAGACTACTTATTAAGGGCCTTCCAACTTATGACCATAGAATCCCTATCATACACTCCCTGGCATAGATTTGGTTGGAACTAGCAACACTTAGAGGCCATGGACAACGGGCACACGCAGGACGCCCTGCTGGTAAGCTATTGGCCTTGAGTTGTCTTTCTTATTGATTAGCCCTTCTTTAATATTGGTTGTTTACACCGTGTAATGCTTCATTCACATATGGAATGAACTCCTAAAAATTCAAGAGGGTCGAGGCTAAAGAAGCTACCCACAAGGTGACCGAGGATTCTTCGGTGATGACCAAGGCCAATGACCAAGGAGGGGCAAAGGCGACCGAGAAGGTGAAAGAGGTGAAGGTTAGAAAGAAGTTGGAGAAGGAGGTCGCGGACCTTAAGGACCAGTTGACAAGGCACAAAGGAGGCCAAAACTCTTAGGGATGACTTGAGTAAGCATTTGATTGGATGTCGTTTTTTGGAAGATGTGGAGGCTGCTAGGGTGGCGGAGGAGGACAAATGATGGAATCAGTTAAAGAATATGGTTGCGGCACTATTTCGGGGAAACTATCACCTTTACCTTTCCCTTAGCAACTTCAATGTTGAGTCCCTTGCAAAGACCAAAACTGATGTGATGGTCGAAATGGAGGCCACAAAGATGGTCGTTCTAGCCCATTTGACACATTAGAAGATGGACTCCTTTACCTGGTCGGCTAGTGGGTTATAGGCTTTATACTCTGCATTTTGACGTGAATAAATAGAGTTATTCATTTGTATATGAAATTGGTTCAAGTACTTACTTGTTTTCTCTTTTCTTGCTTATATGTGCACTATTAGTAGTGTAGCATATTTCAAAAGGTCGGTATACTCCTTGTATTTTCTACACTTGAATGTTACCGTAAGAAAGATGAATAGTAGTGCATGATTATTGGACAACCTGCGAGTGCAGCCCATTCATCTTAAACATGTACTAAGTTGATTATATGTAGAAATTAGCTGGATTACAGACAAGGTTGGCATGGGAGCTCAAATTTGGGCATTTGTTATGCAACCTGGTTGTTGTTTTACACCATGGCGGGCACATGGTTTCCTAGCCTTTCTGTGTCATTTTATGATGTGGGGCGATCCAAATACAAGCTGGATCACTAAGTGGCTCGAGGGTTCCCTTGGGTGACACACTACAAGGTTAAGTGGCGGGTGGTTCTAGCATGAACTAAAGCGTTGAATGGCTCGAGCTTTCTCCTGGGTGACACATGGCATGGTCGAGTGTTAGGGGGGCCGAGCACAAACTGTAACGCCGAGTGGTTAGAGAGTTCTCCTAGATGATGCATAACAAGATTTAGTGGCAGGCGGTCTTTGCATGAATTGGAGCATTGAGTGGCTCGAGGGTTCTTCTGGGTGATGCTTGACCAGTTTATATGGTGCCCGGCTTATTTTTATGTAGGTGCATTACGAATGTCGGACTTGACCTTGCTCAAAGTAACAACATTATTCTTAATAACATGCCTCATTCTGTAAGGGATGGGAAACATCATGGGCGAGATAATCCAAACCATTGTGGTCGCGTCATCCAGTAGTTGATGCACCTCGGCACGAAGTGGAAAGATGTCTCACTCAAACTCGACAGGGCATGTTGGCGATCGCCAACAAGGAAGTGAATGCAGCGTACTTCACGCTCATGGGATAGTTGACTAATAAGGAGGGAAGTTTGATGGCTTGCTCGATCCTTGGTGAAGGAGGTCGATAGTCCCTAAATAAGGAAATGAGTACATAATAACTCCTCTCCATTAGATTGCCTATAGTGGTGGTCGTCCCCAAATAAGGAAGCAAATGCATGTAATTCACTCTAGGGGATAACCATCTGGCAAGGAGTGGAGCATTTAATGGCTCATGCTATCCTTGGTGGAAGAGGTCTGTAATCCCCAAACACGGAAGTGAGCACATAATAAATTTTACTCATTGGATAGCTTATAGCGGTGGCATTTTCCGACATGGAAGAGTGATAAAGCCCGTTCTTACTGAATGGCCTTTGGTTGTGTTAGACAAAATTGGCTCTAAAGTCTTAACTATATTCTTCAGAAAAGGTTATTAAAATATCCTTATAATTATGGCTTACATCTATGATAGGCTCAAAGATGCTATGCGTTCTAGATGCGGGGTATATGCATCCCATCAATGCAAGAGAGGCTGTTAGTGCCATTTTGTATAGTGGCATTGATAACATATAGCCCCTCCCAATTCGGACCAAGCACACATTCGGCTAGGTTCTTTTTGTTTGCGAATACGTGGCGTTAGACTAGGTCATCGATAATGAATTATCGGAGCTTCTTCCCCAAGTTGTTGTGCTTGGCTATCTTTCTTTTATAGGCTTTGGTGTAGAGTTTTGCTTTAGCTCCTTATTCATCAATGGTACCAAGCCTGAGCTTGAGTAGCTCGTCATTCTATATAGGCTCATAAGTGAGATGCTAGGCTAACGGGATGTTTACCTTAATGAGTAGCATGGCTTCATGCCTAAAGTAAAACGAGAAGGGGTTAAGACTGATTAAAGTGTGTCTAGAAGTGCGATAGGACCAAAGAACTAGTAGAAGTTCCTCGGCTTAGTTTCTGTTGCCTTTTGTGAGGCACTTCCTGAGCATTGATTTGATGGTTTTGTTGATGGCATTTACTTACCCATTTGCTTGGGTATGGGTAACAGAAGAGAAACACTTCTTGATCATGTTTCTCTCATAAAAATCTTAGAAGAGGCAAATTTCAAACTAGATGCCATTATCGGTGATAATTTTTTTTGGTGGGCCAAACCAACAGATGATATTCAAGTCTCGTTTTCCCGTACTCTTTGAATCGACAATAAACCACACATGTCTAACTCAAATTGCACGAAAAGACGGATCTTTAAGGGTAATTCAGAAAAGTAGACAGAACAGAATCTCACACGAATGGAATAACATATATTATTTCAATACTAATCTTTACAGAGGAAAATTTTAAAATACAATATCAGATTCTAACCTAGATTCAGCTTGGACAGTTATAAAACCTGCCCTTACAAATGCGAACAAACATCAAACAAAATACACTAAGTAAAGCGGGTAATAGAATATGTCCATATGTCAATGACTATCTCCAGCTCTCCTCTGGAAACTCCAACCATCTTCGACTAAACCTAAACTACTCGGATATGACCCGAGTATTGAAAATACCCAAATCAGGCTTGATAAACCAGCGTGAGAAAAACTCAATAATAGATGACAGTGTCATATATCATCCTTTTTATAAATCCATTAAAAAATAAAGAGTATCTCATAAGACCACGCCCACACATAAACACAGACGGGTTTTTACTTTATGATAACTAAAACACTTTTATATCAAAACCTTTGATATTATTTCTAATGACATCTCTTTGAAAACATTTGCAAATAAACTTATTAATCTTATCAGAAATGGTTACCCGTATAGCATTTCGAGGCTATTCATTACGCCAATACAAACAAAATCATAGGTTCTTATTGGAGAATGGATTTCCATACAAATGACCAGGCGTAGGATCAACATTCCGAAGGGTACCTCTAGATGGATGTCTCGAGGGCCATCACAAAGGATCCTCTACCAACACAAGACCGACCTACCTTTGTAACTAGATAGTACCGAATATGTCATCCCCCGGTCGTTACCGACTTTTATTCAAGGGCTCTCATAGCATACACCACATTAATTTACACTCCGATGTCATAGCGGGAAGAAATATATCTAGAAGGGGATGAGCATAGCCTAATTGGGAATGACCCACTTAGTCTTGCTGCATCTAATCCTGTTTCGGTCATTTCTGATTTGATGAGGCTTGAGGCTACGATTACCTTTTCACAAAGCACATATCACATCTTTGAATGTCATATTTCCATTTCTGTTAACTACTAATTGCCTTCCACAAAAATATAACCCTTGAGATCGTGCGTCTCAAGGAGGGTGTTAAGCTAAGAGAAGTTGCCTTCTCCGCCATCGCTGATGTACGTTTGTAAAAACCAATGTACGTAATCTTTAGAAATGCAATGTCAGAAAAACGTCCATATAAGTTGCCCAGAAACATGACAAACCGAAGGCACTCTCCTACTACCACTAGTAGTGGGTAGTCCTTGCAATCCCAAAAATCTCCGCAACGAGGAGACCACTTCTATATATAACTCTATAATGGGTGCGACCCTGAGCAAATCAACAAGCAGTCCTCATGCTATGAAGATCTACGGTCTTCAATAATCATCATCTTCAACATGTCTTCACGTTCGAACTTATACATTGGTTCGAAGTGATTTTCGAAATGGAATTTCCCAAATTCGACCCCGGTTTCTTCAAAATCCAATTATCGGTAAAAAGTGAATATGAGTACACAGGATTTATTAAGTCCCTTTTCACTTTAATTCTTTTTGGATGATTTCGAAATCTCTTTCTTTTGACTTAGGATAATTTCTAAGAAATTCATTCTTTTTCTTTGGAAAATATCTCAAATTTCCTTACTTAATTCTTGATCCAAATTTCTTTACTTTAGTCAGGTCAAAAACAATGTTATTTAAGACATCTTTTACGATGTACCCTAAATCAATCTTAACAAACATTTTGAAGTAAATAGGATCATAGAAATCATTCATTTTTGGAGATTGCTTAACTTTTGGATAATACCAATCTTCTTTTACTTTGGAAAACTTAATAGAATCTTTTTATTTAAGAGCATCCGAGCTTTCCTTTCGATCTGTTCCACCCCTTGCCTAAGAAATAGAAACATAGGCTAGGTAAGTTCAGGCCACTGGTTGCTCCATCACTAACCTTAGTTAAACACCTTGTTTTATCTTCCCAGATCTCACTGGCGGGACAAATGTACTGGTCGTTTCCGCATACTCAGATTTTCAACTTTATTAATATTCCAAATTATATTTCAAAAACACTTAATTATCCTTTTTAAAACATTTACAATTTATTCTTGGAAACGTCGTTAAATTTAAACTCATATTCTAAAAGTTATAGAATTCGCAGCAGAAAAGTGCTGCGGAAAGTGCTAAATAAACTAAATTGAATTAAACAACTTTTAAACATTCAATAATTCATATTTTCCAATCCAAATATCTTTAAATCATTTAAATAGATTTGGCAAATTTATTCCATATTTTTCCATAATTAAAAACATTCATTTAAACTGATTTTCTGTTATGGTCACTTAACTGCCCTAGCGCGATTTTTCTGGAAAATTGATTTGGACTTATTTCAAAATCTACTCAATGAAACTTTGATTTTCTTTCTTCGTTTAGAAGATATGGATATAATAGTCCGGAATTTTCTTATCTCGAAGAATTTCGAGCTATATTTCACTCTACACATTCATTTGAACTTTTTGACGTGAAATCACGAACTACCGTTGCGCGACGCACCTAGTTTTAACTTATTTTTCAATATTTGAAATAATTTATTCAAATTGGATTTCAACACTTATAAAATCATTACAAATTATTTTGAATCAATATTTTCACTTTTTAAAGTATTTAAAATATATTTTCACTATTACCATATTATAATATTATTATACTACCATTATTTTAATATTAAATTTTAAATTCCAATTTTAACTTAATTTCAATTCTAATCTCAAATTAAACTCATTTAAAACTTAGATTTCAGATCCAATTTCAATTTAAACTTCCATTTAACCTCAAACTAAACTTCGCTTTTTCAAAATCGATTTCGATTTCACTATTCATCTCAATTTCAATTTCAATTTAACTATCCTTTTTAAATCCGTTTCACTTCAAATTTCAAATTCTCTTTTATTTAAAATTTAATTTCACTTCTAAATGAAAAGAGACTTACTTTTGCACAATATCTCATATTACTAGAATGTGGTCTTATTAAACAAATGGATTACTTAATTAATAGAAATTTGATGTCAAAATTATCATCACAACCACACAACAATCATATAACATAACATATTCAATACGGTAAATGTCATAACATTACTATGTATTATCCAACATGTTTAAACAATCAATCAAACATTCATATCATCAAATAGTGATCATCTAACGTAACCATTAAACATGATAATCAATATAATTCAAAAAGTGGTGAGAATTTCTCACCTTCATATCCACTCCGTCAAAGTTTAACGTAAGATTTCTGTCTTTCGCTAACGTGCTATTTCCAACGTCTCTCCTTTTGCCGTTTCCTTTCCGACCGCTTTTGTTTTTCCTTTTCTTTTTCTTTCTCTTTTCTCTTTTCTTTTCTTTTTTTATATGTAAGAGAGGGAGTACGGCCTTGGTGTAGAGGAGGGTGTGGCGTTGGGTTTAGGCGTACAGGAGGGTTTGGGGTGTGTGGTGCTCGGCCTAGGGGTGTAGGAGTGAGGAGGAGGTGGGTAGGTGGAAGTTAAGCTTGGTTTTGGTGACGTAAGGTGATGGTTTGGAGTATGGAGGTGATAGCTCGAAGGTAGAAGAGAAATGGAGAGGTAAGAAGCCATAGAAATGGAGGAAGAATGTGGAAGTAATGGAAGAGGAAGAGAATGGAGTTTAGAAATTTTTTAAAATGAGAATGTAGTGAAAAAAGAAGGGTTTGGGCTTGTATTTATAAGTGGAGTTTGAGTGGCTAATGTCCTAAATACTCTTGCCTTAATTTTTGACTTTTGCTTAACACGATTAGAAGTGAATTAATGGTGAAATAATGGTAGGATGTAAGTTTGTACTTAATGAAATGATGTTTGCCTTTTTTCTTAATCTTTAAAATGTTAAAATAACATTTTCTCCTTTTCCATGTAAGATAAGTCTTATGCATTAATGAGAAAAGATGGTTTAGTAATGATGTTGTTTTTATGTCAGATCATGTCTTTTTAAATTTATTTATTTTAACTTAAATTTTCAAAAGTAAACTCCTTTTGTCTTTTAGTGCTAAATGTAAAGTGTTTAAATAGTTTGTAAAGTTGTATTTATGTGTTAAAAAATGTATCAAGTTGCAACAACTTGTCGACAACTTATTTTGGTTGAAAATAGTGTTTTTGACTACAAATTATACAGTCAAAATTAAACGTTTTTATTTAGCTATATACTGAAGTAAACCAAACTTTAAAATGAACTTTTTACTTATTTAAATAAACTAAAACTTGTCTCTTTATATTTTAAAATTAATATCAAAATCTCTAATTTTACAATGTATGTAAAACTAACAAAATGCGATAAATTTTGGTTATTTTTATAAAACGATTATGAACACACTTTTAAATGTTTTAACATACTTTTATTATCTTTATTAGATGTTTTAAATAAGATTTATCTTTTTAAATAAATATTTAAATCCATTTATTTAAGCCTTTATTTATTCTTAACAAAACTTTACTTTTGTCGATTTGTTCCAAAATCCAAATTTATACTTTTTAACTATAAGAATAGATAATTATTTATTATATATAACATATTTATTTAAGATTTAAACTTCTTTTTAAATTTAAATTGAACGAAATCTCTCATTTTCGAAGTAGCAAAATTACGGGTCCTTACATTCTCCCCTACTTAAAAGCATTTCGTCCTCGAAATGAAAGTTAGATAAAAGAATCTATCCCATACTCATATGCTCGAATAATTTGACTTATTTCTACCGATGATAGAAAAGAAAAAGGTCGATATCATAACAACACTAAAAGAAAATGATGTCAAACATACATACAGAGATTTCCCACACTAACTTGAGTACATATCACGTACTTACGATTATATATACATACATCAAGTCAAACTTCTATCATATCCATCCTAGTGCATACTGCACACTTAAGATAGAATATATACAACAACCAAAAAAGATTATGCATCTAAAATAACCACACTGATACTATATCAAGATAAACGAATATAACCACATAACTCATTATCTGAGCTGAGCATGTACTATACCTGAGGTCAATATATACACACCACAACATCAGTCTAACCACTATATCTTAGTGCCTGCTATTTGAGATAACTATCCACCTACTAAGTAGACAGACCCAACACGTCATACTATATGTGATATTTGATTCGATCTATTATTCAAATCCATAACTTTTCTTTTGAACTAGTATCGATCCCTCGATTTTCTAGTGTGGACTTTGATCAGATTTCTTGATCATAAACCCTTGCTTTCCTTGCATAGCTCTCAACAATGATAGAAAACTCATGTACATAATCATAAACTCCCATCAATTCTCGCCGTCGACAATCGAGTGATAAATCCTTTT
Organism: Allium cepa; assembly: GCA_030765085.1. NCBI lineage: Eukaryota > Viridiplantae > Streptophyta > Magnoliopsida > Asparagales > Amaryllidaceae > Allium > Allium cepa. The sequence goes on along the minus strand of CM060939.1, from coordinate 193,390,567 downwards.
TTTGGATTGGTGTAAACACCTCAAAGTTATGTTCTCAAATCTTAGATCAAAATTTATGTGCTGAAATGATCTATGTTTAACTTATGTACTTATTCACATTCATATTTACCAATAAATTTCTTCAAAATTTCTATTAATCCAAGTTTATTTCACAACCATTTACTTTCTTCTAAATACATTATTACTTAAGCATACAGATATGACTTAAACTTGTATAATATACCTTTACTTCTTAAGAGTATATATACATATCCCCAAACTTCAAATTTGTTATTACTTCAACTAAGGTGTTTAACTAATATGGAACTCTACTATTATCTCAAATTAATAAGTTATAAAACTCGGCCCTTAGTTTTCTTTATCTAAGGTTTTCACTTAGCTAATATTATTTATCCAATCCATATATTAATAAGACAACTTTACTAAGTGTACACCTTTTCCTTACTAATCTTAACTTATTTACCTATCCATTTCCTAAATCAAATTTCTTAACCTTAAATCCATCAAATACCTTATAGTCAAATTATGAAACTTAATTCACATGGTATTTGTTGTTAACCTTTTTCATCCAACAATCACCATACTAACCATATTATTTAGAATTATCTCCTTCTAATCTTACTTCATTATGAATTACAAATGTTACCTTAAATGTATCACTAATTCAAATTTTTACATTAGGATGATATTTCTTATACCTTTTGTTCCTAAATTTCACTTTGATTTTAACCTAGTCAAAGTGTCTTAATTTCAAATTAACTTAACTCCTTTATAAGTTATAGAATTTACCCTTTCATATTAAATTTACCCAAAATTTCAATTTTGGCTTTTCTTTTTCTATTTTATTGATAAGAATTTTTTTTCTGTGTGTACATTTTCTCTTTACTTTCTCTAATTACAACTTGTAGCTTCAATATTATCATCAAATATCTTACAGTCAAATTGTGAATTTTACTTCACAAGATATTTGTACTTATCTTTTAAATCCATTCATTATGATAATAACTCAATCCTTATTATTTCTTAATAACGAAAGGTCTAGGGATATATGATCAAAATTCTAAATTCTAGCTTTCAACTAATTGATTCTATATAGGATATCTTATAGTCCAATTGTGCAATTCTAATTACAAGATATTCATATTTTAGTTTTGTTAAGCAAAATTACAATCAGTCCTTAATTTCTAACCAAAAATAATAATATCCCCTTTAATATTTATAATATAAACCTAAGGAAAAATTATTTCATTTACCAACTTCTTTTAAAAACAAAACCATTTTATAAAATTAACAAATACGCTCTCATATATATAATACTCTCATAACTCATTCAGGGTGTTACTAACCCTATCTCTAATGAGTTACTCATCCTAGGATATTATTAATCCTATCTATGATGAGACTTACCCTTATCAGGCTTCGGCGTTTGCTCAACCAAAAGCTTTGATACCAAATGTAAAGTCCGGTTTTCCCGTCTCTTTGAATCGACAATAAATCATACATGTCTAACTCAAATTACACGAAAAGACGGATCTTTAAGGGTAATTAAGAAAAGTAGATAGAACAGAATCTCACACGAATGGAATAAAATATATTATTTCAATAATAATCTTTACAGCGGAAAATGTTAAAATACAATATCAGAGTCTAACCCAGATTCAGCTTGGACAATTATAAAACCTGCCCTTACAAATGCTGACAAACATCAAGCAAAATACACTAAGTAAAGCGGATAATAGAATATGTCCATACGTTGATGAATATCTCCATCTCTCCTCTAGAAACTCCAATCATCTTAGACTAAATTTGAAACTACTCGGATCTGACCCGAGTATTGAAAATACCCGGATCAGGCTTGATAAAACAGCGTGAGAAAAACTCAATAATAGATGACAATGTCATATATCAGCCTTTTTATAAATCCTTTGAAAATAAAGAGTATCTCATAAGACTACGCCCACACATAAACACAGACGGGTTTTTACCTTATGATAACTAAAACACTTTTATATCAAAACCTTTGATATTATTTCTAATGACATCTCTTTGAAAACATTTGCAAATAAACTTATTAATCTTATCCGAAATGGTTACCCATATAACATTTCGAGGCTATTCATTACGCCAATACAAACAAAACCGTATGTTCTTATTGGAGAATGGATTTCCATACAAATGACCAGGCACAGGATCTACCTTTCGAAGGGGTACACCTTTAGATGGATGTCCCGAGGACCATCACAAAGGATCCTCTACTAACACAAGACTGGCCTACCTCTGTAACTAGATAGTACCGAATATGTCATCCTCCGGTTGTTACCGACCTTTATTCGAGGGCCTTCATAGCATACACCACATTAATTTACACCCCGACGTCATAGCGGGAAGAAATATATCTAGAAGGGGATGCGCATAGCCTAATTGGGAATGATCCACTTAGCTTTGCTGCATCTAATCCTGTTTCGATCATTTTCGGTTTGATGACTACGATTACCTTTTCACAAAGCACATATCACATCTTTGAATGCCATATTTCCGTTTTTGTTAACTATTAATTGCCTTCCACAAAAATACAACCCTTGAGCTCGTACGTCTCAAGGAGGGTGTTAAGCTAAGAGAAGTTGCCTTCTCCGCCACCGCTGATGTACGTTTGTAAAAACTAATGTACATAATCTTTAGAAATGGAATGTTAGAAACGTCCATACAAGTTGTCCATGAACAAGAGAAACCGAAGTCACTCTCCTACTACCACCAGTAGCGAGTAGTCCTTGCAATCCGAAAAATCTCCACAACGAGGAGACCACTGCTATATATAACTTTATAATGGGTGCGACCCTGAGCAAATCAACAAGCATTTCTCACGCTATGAAGATCCATGGTCTTCAATAAACATCGTCTTCAACATGTCTTCACGTTCGAACGTATACATTGGTTCGAAGTGGTTTTCAAAATGGAATTTCCCAAATCCGACCCCGGTTTCTTCGAAATCCAATTATCGATAAAAAGTGAATATGAGTATACAGGATTTATTAAGTCTCTTTTCACTTTAATTCTTTGCGGATGATTTCGAAATCTCTTTCTTTTGACTTAGGATAATTTCTAAGAAAATCGTTCTTTTTCTTTGGAAAATATGTCAAATTTCCTTACTTAATTCTTGATCCAAATTTCTTTACTTTTTAGTCGGGTCAAAAACAATGTTATTTAAGATATCGTTTACGATAAACCCTAAATCAATCTTAACAAACATTTTGAAGTAAATAGGATCACAGAAATCATTCATTTTTGGAGATTGCTTAACTTTTGGATAATGCCAATCTTCTTTTATTTGGAAAACTTAACATAATCTTCTTATTTAAGAGCATCCGGACTTTCCTTTCGATCTGTTCCACCCCTTGCCTAAGAAAAGAAAACATAGGCCAGGTAAGTTCAGGGCACTGGTTGCTCCATCCCTAACCTTAGTTAAACACCTTGTTTTATCTTCCCAGATCTCACAGGCGGGACAAATGTACTAGTCGTTTCCGCATGCTTAGATTTCAACTTTATTTTGGAATTTCTTATAAATATTCCAAATTATCTTTCAAAAACGCTTAATTATCCTTTTTAAAACATTCAAAATTTATTCTGAGAAACGTCGTTACATTTAAACTCATATTCCAAAAGTTGTAGAATTCGCAGCAGAAAAGTGCTGCGGAAAGTGCTAAATAAGCTTATTTGAATTAAACAACTTTTAAATATTCGATGATTCATATTTTCCAACCCAAATCTCTTTTAAATCATTTAAATAGATTTATCTAATTTATTCCATATTTTTCCATAATTAAAAACATTCATTTAAACAAATTTTCTTTTATGGTCACTTAGTTGCACTAGCGCGATTTTTCTAGAAAATTGATTCGGACTTATTTTCAAAATCTACTCAATGAAACTTTGATTTTTTTTCTTCGTTTAGAAGATATGGATATAATAGTCCGGAATTTTCTTATCTCGAAGAATTCCAAGCTATATTTCACTCTATATATTCATTTGAACTTTTTGGCATGAAATCGCGAACTACCGTTGCGCGACGCATCTAGTTTTAACTTATTTTTCAATATTTGAAATAATCTATTCAAATTGGATTTCAACACTTATAAAATCATTACAAATCATTTCAAATCAATACTTTCACTTTTTAGTGTATTTAAAATATATTTTCACTATTACCATATTAAAATATTATTATATTTCCATTATTTTAATATTAAATTTAAAATTCCAATTTCAGCTCAATTTCAATTCTAATCTCAAATTAAACTCATTTAAAACTTAGATTTCAAATCCAATTTCAATTTAAACTTCCATTCAATGTCAAACTAAACTTCACTTTTTCAAAATCGATTTCAATTTCACTATTCATCTCAATTTCATTTTCAATTTCAATTTAACTATCCTTTTTAGATCCGTTTCATTTCAAATTTCAAACTCCCTTTTATTTTAACTTTAATTTCACTTCTAAATGAAAAGAGACTTACTTTTCCACAATATCTCATATTACTAGAATGTGGTCTTATTAAACAAAGAGATTACTTAATTAATAGAAATTTGATGTCCAAATTATCATTACAACCACACAACAATCATATAACATAACATATTCAATACGGTAAATGTCATAACGTTACTATGTATTATCCAACATATTCAAACAATCAATCAAACATCCATATCATCAAATAGTGATCACCTAACATAACCATTAAACATGATAATCAATATAATTCAAAAAACAGTGAGAATTTCTGACCTTCATATCCACTCCGTCAAAGTTTAACGTAAGATTTCTGTCTTTCGCTAACGTGCTATTTCCAACGTCTCGCCTTTTGCCGTTTCCTTTCCGATCGCTTTTGTTTTTCCTTTTCTTTTTTTCTCTTTTCTCTTTTCTTTTCTTTTTTTTATATGTAAGAGAGGGAGTACGGCCTTGGTGTGGATGAGGGTGTGGCCTTGGGTTTAGGCGTATAGGAGGGTTTGGGGTGTGTGGTGCTCAGGGGTGTAGGAGTGAGGAGGAGGTGGGTAGGTGGAAGTTAAGCTTAGTTTTGGTGATGTAAGGTGATGGTTTGCAGTATGGAGGTGATAACTTGAAGGTAGAAGGGAAATGGAGAGGTAAGAAGCCATGGAAATGGTGGAAGAAGGAGGAAGTAATGAAAGAGGAAGAGAATGGACTTTAGAAATTTTGTAAAATGAAAATGTAGTGAAGAAATAAGGGTTTAGGCTTGTATTTATAAGTGGAGTTTGAGTGGCTAATGTCCTAAATACTCTTGCCTTACTTTTTGACATTTGCTTAACATGATAAGAAGGGTATTAATGGTGAAATGATGGTAGGATGTAAGTTTGTACATAATGAAATTATGTTTGCCTCCTTTTCTTAATCTTTAAAATGATAAAATAGCATTTTCTCATTTTCCATGTAAGATAAGTCTTATGCACTAATGAGAAAAGATTGTTTAGTAATGATGTTGTTTTTATGTCAAATCATGTCTTTTTAAATTTGTTTATTTTAACTTAACTTTTGAAAAGTAAACTCTTTTTGTCTTTTAGTGGTAAATGTAAAGTGCTTAAATAGTTTATAAAGTTGTATTTATGTGTTAAAAAATGTATCAAGTTGCAACAACTTGTCGACAACTTGTTTTGGTTGAAAATAGTGCTTTTGACGACAAATTATGCAGTCAAAATTTGATGTTTTTATTAAGGTCTATATTGAAGTAAACCAAACTTTAAAATGAACATTTTACTTCTTTAAATAAATTAAAACATGTCTCTTTATATTTTAAAATTAATATCAAAATCTCTAATTTTACAGTGTATGTAAAACTGACAAAATGCGTCAAATTTTGGTTATTTTTGTAAAACGATTATTAACATGCTTTTAAATCATTTAATCTACTTTTATTATCTTTATTAGATGTTTTAAATAAGATTTAATTTTTAAATAAATATTTAAATCCATTTACTTAAGCCTTTATTTATTCTTAACAAAACTTAACTTTTGTCAATTTGATCTAAAATCCAAATTTATACTTTTTAATTTATTAACTATAGGAATAGATAACTATTTATTATATATAACATATTTATTTAAGATTTAAACTCCTTTTTAAATTTAAATCGAACGAAATCTCTCATTTTCGAAGTAGCGAAATTATGGATCGTTACACCGGTAAGGGGATCAACCTTGCCTATTTGGTGAAGTAGTCGATGGTGACTGTGGTGTGGTTGTATCCTCCCTTGACATTTGGCAGCTTTACTATCAAGTCAATTCCCCAAGTATTGAATGGCCAGTTGGGAAGTCCGAGGGATAAGAAGGTTAGGAGAGGATCTAAGGATTTTGGCAAACTACGAACACCGACCTCATCTCTTGATGTAGTCCATTAAGTATATCATAATAGTAGGCCAATATAAGCCTTGTCGAGTGGCTTTCTTTGCTAAGCTTTGCTCCTCGGCATGATCAAACAAAATCCTTTATGCATCTCTTCCAGAATCTATTCATCTTTATCTTCAAACATACACCATTGATGTGCTGTAGAGTAATCCCATCTATAGAGGTTACCATCAATGATTGTGCAATCGGGATCCCGGTAGAAGATCTTCTGGGCTTCTTTAAGGTTGGTAGGAATTTCTTCGCTCACTAAATCCTTGACCAGAGAAGTCATCTGGTTGTCGGTGGATTGCATGTAAACTTCCCTTGTTACTCTCGGCTCATAGCTAGGGGTGTCTTAGATTTCTAATTGAACCCAAAGGGATGGCTTCTTCTAGGTTGCTTGTCGCCTTTGTCACCCGGTCATCCTTGGCATATTTCTTCCTAGGTATATATCCTAGCTTGAACTTCTAGACGTTGCTAATTATTTTTTTATCTTTTTCAAATAAAAGCCCAACGTTTTGCTTTTTACTTAGAAGCACTTGTTAATTTTATTAACAACTAGTGATGGTCTATGAACGTATGGATGGAATCCACAGGCAACTCTTTTGTAATCCTTATACCGGAACGGACGGCCCTATATACAACTTCGTTATCGGTAGCCTTTAAAGTGAGGCAGACTACAAAATAAATTTATCTTCCTTTCGAGATGATAGGGTCCATGCTAGCCCCTGCCTCTTTCTTATTTGACACCCCATGCACATATAGGCACCAATGTTGTTGATCGATGACAGTCTCCTCTTTGTCGATGTCCACTAGGTAATGAAATCTGCCATAATTTATCCATTGGTAGAAGTATGAGACTGAAAAGAGATGTGATAATGCCCAATCTTGACGGACCCCTAGATATCCTGTGACAGCCCTTACTTGGAGGCCCAAAACAAACAGCTATGGATGCTGGAGTCGTCTATAGTTATTAATCCTCGACGACGAAATACGGCGGTGTTAGATACATTGATACACAGTTCACAAGAATATGGAAAAAAATTAAAAAAGTAAAAACTCATTTCCACATTCAATTTAAAACATTTCATACTCATTACTTAATCCCACAGATGTTAACCATTTAGAAATAATATAATTATTACACAATACACCAAGAGTGACATATGAAGATGCAACCTTGTTTGATCAGAGCATATATAAGGCTAATAAGTCTGCCTTTACATCCAAAATACACAGTAGAAAAAGATAACTCTTAATAACTAACTGCCTGCTGCATCCCTCCGGAAGCTTTATTTGTCTAAGAAGAGAACCTGGAAACCCTAAGTCTCAAACTACTCAAAATCAATTGAGTACCTAAGAGTTTAATGGAAAAACAAAAACTTCGAGTCAGACATAAATCCTGGTTTGAATAATAATATAACATCTATATCCCTTTTAGATATCTAGTGTGACCACGCTGCTTAGCGGAATGGGTTTTCCCCTTACTATTATCCTAAAACCTTTATAAAACCATATACTATGCTACTACATCCACAATGGTTAAAAATGTACATTTCAAAATATTATGATGATATGCATGTATAAAACATTTTGGATTTCCCATCCCACGTTTAAGTTGAACCCTGTCATAAGTATAGTTTTTAGGGTCATTATTAACCTATTAGTTTTTATGGGTTTACTAATAACCTTTCAGTACATGGACACCCTGTCCTAATTCATAGTTTTCATGGGATCATTAAGAACCTATAGGCTCTAGCCAATTAACTTAATTAATTCATGGGTCCTCCTGAACCTATTAGTCATTCCAATAACTAATCCCTTCTCCTAGTTTTCATGGGTTGACTAAGGAACCTATGGATTTATCCAGTAACTCACTTCTTATCCTAGGTTTCATGGGTTAAATAGGAACCTACCGATACCTCTCCTTACTTCTTTCTTATCCTAGTTTTCATGGGTTGACTAGGAACCTTTTGACGGATGTCGATTCTTAATCCGGATATAGTTTCCACGGGTTCACTACAAGCCTATTGACCCTTGCCAACCATCCTTTATATATACTTTTGACGGGTTTACTATAAACCTGTTGTTGCTCCCAGTAACTTCCTAATCATAGTTTTCATGGTTTTACTATGAACCTATCTCTCAGAAAACTTCAAGGTTTAAGCATCCTATACTTTAGTCTCCCTGACTCACTGGATGCAATTCTACTCATTTAGGAGTTTAATCAAATTAAATTCACTGCTGGGTTAACCTAGTTGGTTCTTCTACCCTTTATCCCAAAAATACAATTATGGGTTTTTTATCATGTGAATATACTCATATTTGAAGTAAAAATAACAATTTAATAATACCACGCCTATGGGTTTTAGGTCCTTGAAATACATTTCATATAAACATAGTTAATCCCTTTAACTTATATATTTATCAAGGCAACACTTCTTTAAATTTACATACTTAAAGTCATTTCCAAACTCCTTTATTTAGCCATAGGTTTTTCCTTTAAAATTCGAGTTTGGGTTTTAAAGCCTTTCGACGCCCTCGAAACCTTGCTTCTGACCTGATAGGATGACCTCCTTCGAACGTATAAAAACTGTAATATCCTGGAAATTTGGACAATATAAATTTAGTAATTTGTGTTTAAATTATATTGAATTGATAATTTTTGTTAATAAATTGTATTTGATTGTATAATCTTCTTTATTTAAATATTTAATTTGTGAAATTATTTTTAACGAGTTAATAAATCTATTTTCTACTTAATAATGTATATGTATTTGTATATATTTTAAATAGATAAGTTGTTCTTAATTAAATTAGTATAGCATAATTTTAATGTTTTGAAATAGAAATTGTGATTTATTTTTAATTTAAGCTTTTCAAAAATATTTAATTAAATAACTATATGATTTTAAATATGAGATAAATGCTTTAATTAGTTTAAAAATCATTTTTATTTTAAGTTTGAATATTAAAATAAGGTTCAAAATGTTTGCGTTAATTCTTTTTAAATATTGATTGATAATTTTGATTTGTAAATTTAATTTGAAATTTAAAATACAATTTAAAATGTAAACATGTATTCAATAAGTTACAAACTCTTGTGTAAATTTATTTTAATTATTTAAAAGTTTCTTTTTCAAATAGTAATTTGTATATTGTTTTCATAATACTTTGTCTTGTTCTTTAAAAATAATTTACTAAGTTTAAACATTTATTAACATTTAATTTAAATAACAAAACATTTTAAAGACACATGTATGCATAGTTAAACATGTGTTAAATATTTAAAAGAGTAAGTTAACAAGTGTTAGTAATTTTGTACAAGTGTCATGTTTCAATATTTATTTATCTTTAATTTTAATTCATCATAAATAAGCTATATAACTTTCATTTACTCATTTCTTTTCTCTTTTTCATTCTTCGCTCTAAAAAGAAATCTGAAATCTGAAACTCCTCTTCATGATCAAGCAAACACTTGCATTTTTTTTCAAACCTATAAGTGCATTGAATCCAAACTCCTCTTTTTCAAAATAAAGGTCTGCATCTTCCAAAATACAAAACCTGCAGTTCTTCTGAAACATGCAAGACTACTGCAATTTCAAGTTTAAAGACCTGCATGCAAAAATATGAATCAAGCATATAGTCATTCCATTCTGTAAAACTGAAAGCATCATTTACAAACAAAGATTAAAAGCATAAAATCTGAAGGTCTGCATTTCTTTGGATCTGGAAGCAAGGGCCTACATTTCATAATCTGGAACATGCAAATTGAAATTGTGCTCTGCTTAATAATCAGGTGAGTAACATTCTTTTATAAATTTAAGAATTAAAATTTGTTTCATGCTAAAATAAATAAATGTTCATGTGTTCAATACCTACTGTCTGATGTATGAATTACATATATATGAGCATGCTGTCTAAATTGCTATGTTCTGTGTTGTTTTCTATTTCAAGTTTCTAATTAAATTCTTATATCTTCAATTTGTCTTTGTTAAATTTTAGAATTTAAATATGATGGTAGGCCAGTTTCATAGTTTAGATTCTAGGATTTTATTAAGGTAAAATTTAAATTTTACTTACTGAAAAAAAATAACAGAGCATAGGAAATTTTATAAGTAAAAATAACAGTTTATAGTGCTGTTAAATAAATGCAGTTTCAAAATTTATGTATTTTACATTTTGGTCAAGATCAGTTGATCCTTGAAATTGAACTAGTTGGATTTGTTTCTGATGATAGTTTATCTATCATAGATCATAGGAAAATTACTGAATTGATTTACAATTCAAGTTTGAGATTGAAATTTGGAATATCTGTTATGAACCCTAGTTTTACTGGGTTTCTGTGTTTGCTCGAGTATGATCTCATGGGTTGATCGAGTTCAAAGATCTTTGGGGTGTGAATAGATGATGTGTTGAAGGAGTCGTCGCCGGAGTATGGATGTTGATGATGGTCGAGAAGTGGAGAGATTGGTGATGACAGGTTAGTCACTGAAGTGGGGTTAATGTTACAGATTTTGGTTGTAAACTTGAATTTCAAATTCAAGTTGAGTTTTGGGAATTTGAGGTTTGAAGGGAGTTGTTGGTTTACTGATCGATGGAGGATGGCCAGAGTTGATGGCCAGTGATGGCCGGAGAGAGGAAGTGGATGCACAGTGATGATGTTGTGCAGGTTTGTGATGTGTTTTGGTTGCAGGGTTTGTTGCTCGGGATTGCCTCGGGTAATTTTTGTTCTGACTCGAAGCAAGTGAGCTTCTATCTCGAAGTAATTTTTAAGGTGGCTCGAGTATACAATGTTTCAGGTAGAAAACAGAAACCTGTTTTCCAGGTTTCTAAATTTTGAAGTAAAAGTAAATTTCAAACAAAAATCTGGAAAAAAAAACTAAGTTGAATCTGAAATTTAAATATAAAAGCAATTAATTTAATTTTGGCCTTTTGAAATAATTTTTTTGAAGTTTTTAATTAGTTTTAAAGTTTGGTTAGAAACCAGTTTTTCAGGCTTATTAAAATTTAAGTAAAAGAAAATTTGTAAACTACAATTTTAACTTAGGATTTTAAAACTGAATTTAAACATGAATTCAAATGAGTTTGAATTCTGGTTTTTAGAAATAATCTACATTCAGGAAAATTTAAGTTTGGATATTTTTTAATAAAAACAGAAACTGTTCTGTTTTTAAATATAAAATTTAAATTTGCAAGCTGAAGTATAAACTGGATTTTTAAATCTGAAGATTTTAATAGGATTTAAAATTTGATTTGTCTGAGATTTGAGATCATTTATGTTATTAAATTTAAATTTGGTTTTCAAACTCACAAGTGTAAATTCATATGTGTTTTGCATTTGAATCGGAAGGTTAAATATTTTAATTAGAAATTCAAGGTGAATTCAAATCTGAGTTTTCAAATCTGGAATAAAATTTAAACTTCAGTTTTAAAATAAAGGTTTAAATTTAAATTACTTTAAAATGATTAAAACGATGTGCATTTGAATTGAAGTTGTAGATTGTAGGAAGAATTTTAAAGAGTTAAAACTAAAATGAGTTTGCAAGTTATATTTCAATTTTAAAGTAATTTTTAAATTGATTTGAATTTAAATTGAATTAAAATTTAAATTGTTTTAACTTATTGATAAGGTAGATGTTTTAACATATAAGATTAAGTTTTGTATTGTTTAAGATAAATTTGAGTCTTAAGTTTAAAATGAAGTTTAATAGAATTTAAAGTAAATTTAAAAACATTTTGTTTTTAAATGTATAATTAAATAAGAAATGTTTATCTAAAAGATAAATAAAATTAAATGATTGGATTCATTTAATTATTAAGGTAATTAAGATGAAAATTAATTATTTAATTAATTAATTATGTGGATGTTTAATTAAGCAATTAATGATTTTTAAGTTAATTAATTAGATTTGAGATTAATTAATTAGAGTTAATTAATCTATAATTAAGGATGATTAATTAAATTTTAATTAATGATTAAGATTTATTTAATCAAGTGATTAGAGATAATTTAGATTTTAATTAACACTTAATTAATTAATAATTAAAGATTAATTAAATGATAATTAAATATTAATTAATTGATAATTAAAAATGAGTAATTTAAGTAAATTCTTAATTAAGTAATTAAGGAATGAAATGAAGTCATTAACTTAAGATTATTTTAACAATTAATTAATGTGATTAATTTTGATAATTAATTAGATTAATTAATTAATAATAATCAATTGTTTAAGTTTTAATTACTTAATGAAAGTAATTAATGAATTAATTACTTAGTGTAATTAAATTAATGAATGTGATTAGTTTAGATTAATTAAGTTAAATTAATTTAAACATTTGTGGATTATTGATAATTACTTATGTAATTAATGAATTTATAATAACTTAAGGAGGTAATTAATTAATAATTACACGATGTAATTTAAGATATTTGATATAGAAGTAAATTGGATTTAAATCTACTTTGAAATTAATCAAGGGGATTAATTTAGATAATTAATTAAGAATAATTAATTATGGGATGAGTAATTAAAGTAGTTAATTACTGAATGGTTATTAATCATTGGTGATTAATATTTATATGTGGATTAATTTCAGATTAATTACTTATGTAATTAATTTATAATTTATTAAATGTAATTAGAATCATTAATTAATTAGTTAATGATGTAATTTGGAATTGATTAATTAAGGTATAATTAATAATGAATAAATAATTAATGTAATTAATTTTAGTTAATCAATTAATTTAGTAATTACAAGTTAATTGTTTGCAAGGGTTTAAGTAATTAACTTGTGAGATTAACTTATAAGCTGATCACTTATTGTAATTAGAGATAGTTAATCAATATTAATTGAAATATTGAGATGATGATTTATAAATTGATTTGAAATCAATGGATGGTTAAGTTAAGCAGAATTTTAATGATGAAGTAATTAATTTAATTCATTTTAAATTAATTAGAGATTGAGTAATTAATTTAATTCATTTTAAATTAATTATAAATGGTGTGATTATTAGATCATTGCTTATGTTTGATGAATGGTATTGGTTGCCTGGTATGGTTTGTAATCTCAGTTATGAGATGAGTAGTGTATGTGATTTGGATGCAATTGGTTGCTTTTGGATGATAATATGGATTATATGATTTTGATATGAATTATCTGTTGATAATGATAAGGTTGATTATCTATTGTGTTGTGAATTATCTATCTGTGTATATTTAGATAATGAATTGAATTGTTTTAAACTTAAAACAACTTGGCCTTAATAAGACATGCTTTGGATTTCGATGAGACCGGGATCGGATTTCCATATTTGGACATCCAAAAACCACATCGATTACAATTAAACGTTAGGTCGTTAATCCAAGTGGAGCGAGTGAAGACTCGAGGTGTAAGGGCTATACGTCAGTTCTGTGGGTGATTCCGTAATGAGTTTGACGGAATAGTACTTATAGATTCGAGATTATGATTCAGAGTGCAAGGGTTCTTGTCGTTAACTCTGAGGGTGATTCCAAAATGAGTGTAATGAGATAATGCCTTCGGTTTCGTTCGAACCCGGAACGAACTTGTATGGATTGAATGCTTTAAGAACATCGTCAGGTGGACGATGAGCATTCTAAGTAATGTGTCCTATAAAGGTAATCGTAGCCTCAAGCCTCATCAACCGGGAATGGCTAAAACAGGGGAGGTGCAGCAAGGCTTCGTGGGTAGCCCCCACTTGAGAGTAAGATTTACCCCTGTCTAGAGGTCCCTTTATATTTCGGCTGTGTGGATGGTTGATCATGACAACCGTCGGTGTTGTCTTATTTGGAACTGTTCAGTAAGGAGCGGGTCCGGCTTTGTGTTGCAGGGGGTTGGGAGTAATCCTTGGTACGGTGATCTAGGCCACGTACTGTGACGGGCGGTAGCCCAGTAGCCCTGCCATTGTATGGAATCCAAAATCCAATAAGTGCCAACGGTTTTTATTGTATTACCCACTTTTGTGGCTAGTAGCTGGAATTTAATGAATGTAACAATTTCGGCTATTTCTTATTTATTTGAAAACCCTAGACCCTATTATAATATCATCATATTTCCTATCAAATGTTTTGGTTAGCGTAAGGTAAAAACTTTTCCATGTTTATGTGTGGGAAGTCTTACGTGATACCTTTCTTTTCAAAAGGTTTTTAGAAGTTAAGCAACTTTAACCTGTTACTCACACCAGACCCATGTCTGACCCGGAGTTATTTCTGTTTTTCTTTAACTCTTGGGTACTCAAATTTTTATGAGTAGTCAAGGGAATTCAGGTTAGGATTCAGGTTAGCTTTGACGAATTGTGGAGGAGCATATGGAGCAGGAGGCTTCTGCGTATAGTTATATAGTTCCGCTGTGTTGGTATCTCTGAGTGTTTCTGTATTGTGATTGAGTTGTAATAACTAGACATGTGTTTATAACTGTCTAGTATGTGAAGTGTGTGTCTGTGTAACTCTGATATTTGATGTATACTATGTTATACTTATGTTATTAATATAATTTATTCGTTCCGCTGTTGAGATTCTTGCGTTGTTTCTTCTTTCTCTTCTTTCTTTTCTGTTTTCTATCCCTTTCTTTCTTCAGGATGATGCGATTTTCCGGGAGTGGAAAGTCAGGTCGTCTCAGTTAGTATCAGAGCGTTAGGTTGAGTGAATACCTAGGCTCTGGAGTGGTGTCTATCTTGAGAGAGCGTATTTGTATTTTTAATATATATATATATATATATATATATATATATATATATAATTGGTTCTACCTATTTGTTGGATTACCCGTTCAGGTTTTTCCAATATAAGTTATAAAGGTAGATGAGGTAAAAGTGTGTGTAACACGACTACCATTGGTTGGAGTTTGATGGATGAGGTTGGAAGTGTATTTGTCGAGACCGTAGACCTAATACCGTCTCGAGAGAGTTCTGTAGTGAGGAAGGACTTCATCGATCTCTGAAGGTAACCTGTAAAGGTTCGGAGTTCATCTTTGAAGTGCAGAATTGAGTTTGGATTTGTCGGTTGGGCAGAAGCAAACAAGTGATGATATCTTGGTACCTTAGGAAGTAGTAGCTGCGTGATGAGATGCAGTGACTATGGATATTTCCGAAGATGTTTCTTTGGAACGAGAGTAAGAAGTGAGTCTGCCCGGTGATGTGGCTGAGTTTAGCTGAGTATTCTGAATTGGTAGGGAGTCTTCTGGCTGAGTAGTTTTTCTGAAGTGGAATTCAGAAGCAGCAGAGTGGATCCATTTCTCTGGTAAGTTGGCTAGGCCAGCATAAGCTGTTCTGTTGGGTTGAGAGAGAGCAGTTTTCTTTGGATTTAGGCTGAGTTGATCGCAAAAGTGACTTGCGATAGTATGTTCTCTTGTGTTTGTTGGAGATTGTCTGGATTTCTTCCAGGAAGTCAGAAGTTTGTTAGCATCTGGTGATCGAGTTTTCTTTTCAGGATTGGTACAAGTGGTTGAGTTAGTAGATGGATGGTTACTTGAGATAGAAGTTGGTGAAGTAACTCTGGTTTCGGAGAAACATCTGATTTCTCTTATGGATCTATGGAACCATATTTTTGTGCTGGGTTGTCTAGTTTGTGCTTGTGCTCTTCGTCAGCATTTTCTTCTGTTTCGGATCAGAGTTGTGCAGCGGAAGCTGTTTGGGAATGTTTCTGTTTTGTCTTTTCTGGATAAGGAGAAGTTTGTTCTGTCTTCTGTTGTTGAGAAGCAGAGTGTGTGTTCTTGGTTTTTGAGTGATCTTGAGGAGATCATTGGATTGTTTTGATCTAGTCTGTTTCTTTTGGAATCAGCATAGAGTTAAGCTGATCAGGAAGGATGTTGGTAGCCCAGATCATCCGAAGAGTTTTTATGGATATAAGGCGGAGAAATTTGGATTCTGGAATCGGAGATTTAATTTGAGATAAGTTTTTCTCTGATCCAGGGAGCTATAAGTTTGGAAAGCTAGCTCCGTAGTGTTTCGGTTTCTTCTGTGATTGGTAAGATGAGCGTTTGGTTTCCTAGAGTTGAATTGCCAGTTTGGATAACTGGGATTCAGGGTTTTTCATGTATCTCTGAGGGAGTACGTGTTTGATATTTCTGGTTTTAGAACCAGCAGTTTAGGATGGTTTGTTTGTTGAGCCAGACTCGTTTGTATTCTGATATTCTGTATAGAATTGTTATTAGGAGCTCTATAATTTAATAGCATTGATTGATTGGATTTTATAGAGCGAGTATCCCGATATATATATATATATATATATATATATATACACCGAGGAAACTCGTAAAGTTTTATCCAAAATTCTTTTGGATAATTAGATTTGTTCTGATTGTGTGAATTGGTTGCTTTGATTATTAGCATATGATTAACATATGCTGTATTTTAAAAGAAAATCTGTAAATAGATTATTAAATTAACTTTGTTTTAAATTTCGGGGACGAAATTCTTTTAAGGGGGAAGGATTGTAATATCCCGGAAATTTGGACAATATAAATTTAATAATATGTGTTTAAATTTATATTGAATTGATAATTTTTGTTAATAAATTGGATTTGATTCTATAATCTTCTTTATTTAAATATTTAATTTGTGAAATTATTTTTAATGAGTTAATAAATCTATTTTCTATTTAATAATGTATAAGTATTTGTATATATTTTAAATAGATAAGTTGTTCTTAATTAAATTAGTATAGCATAATTTTAATGTTTTGAAATAGAAATTGTGATTTATTTTTAATTTAAGCTTTTCAAAAATATTTAATTAAATAACTATATGATTTTAAATATGACATAAATGCTTTAATTAGTTTAAAAATCATTTTTATTTTAAGTTTGAATATTAAAATAAGGTTCAAAATGTTTGTGTTAATTCTTTTTAAATATTGATTGATAATTTTGATTTGTAAATTTAATTTGAAATTTAAAATACAATTTAAAATGTAAACATGTATTCAATAAGTTACAAACTCTTGTGTAAATTTATTTTAATTGTTTAAAAGTTTCTTTTTCAAATAGTAATTTGTATATTGTTTTCATAATACTTTGTCTTGTTCTTTAAAAATAATTTACTAAGTTTAAACATTCATTAACATTTAATTTAAATAACAAAATATTTTAAAGACACATGTATGCATAGTTAAACATGTGTTAAATATTTAAAAGAGTAAGTTAACAAGTGTTAGTAATTTTGTACAAGTGTCATGTTTCAATATTTATTTATCTTTAATTTTAATTCATCATAACTAAGCTATATAACTTGCATTTACTCATTTCTTTTCTCTTTTTCATTCTTCACTCTAAAATGAAATCTGAAATCTGAAACTCCTCTTCATGATCAAGCAAACACTTGCATTTTTTTTCAAACATGTAAATGCATTGAATCCAAACTCCTCTTTTTCAAAATAAAGGTCTGCATCTTCCAAAATACAAAACCTGCAGTTCTTCTGAAACATGCAAGACTACTGCAATTTCAAGTTTAAAGACCTGCATGCAACAATATGAATCAAGCATATAGGCATTCCATTCTGTAAAACTGAAAGCATCATTTACAAACAAAGATTAAAAGCATAAAATCTGAGGGTCTGCATTTCTTTGCATCTGGAAGCAAGGGCTTGCATTTCATAATCTGGAACATGCAAATTGAAATTGTGCTCAGCTTAATAATCAGGTGAGTAACTTTCTTTTATAAATTTAAGAATTAAAATTTGTTGCGTGCTAAAATAAATAAATGTTCATGTGTTCGATACCTACTGTCTGATGTATGAATTGCATATATATAGGCATGCTGTCTAAATTGCTATGTTCTATGTTGTTTTCTATTTCAAGTTTCTAATTAAATTCTTATATCTTCAATTTGTCTTTGTCAAATTTTAGAATTTAAATATGATGGTAGGCCAGTTTCATAGTTTAGATTCTAGGATTTTATTAAGGTAAAATTTAAATTTTACTTACTGAAAAAAAATAACAGAGCATAGGAAATTTTATAAGTAAAAATAACAGTTTATTGTGCTGTTAAATAAATGCAGTTTCAAAATTTATGTATTTTATATTTTGGTCAAGATCAGTTGATCCTTGAAATTGAACTAGTTGAATTTGTTTCTGGTGATAGTTTATCTATCATAGATCATAGGAAAATTACTGAATTGATTTACAATTCAAGTTTGAGATTGAAATTTGGAATTTCTGTTATGAACCCTAGTTTTACTGGGTTTCTGTGTTTGCTCGAGTATGATGTCATGGGTTGATCGAGTTCAAAGATCTTTGGGGTGTGAATAGATGATGTGTTGAAGGAGTCGTCGCCGGAGTATGGATGTTGATGATGGTCGAGAAGTGGAGAGATTGGTGATGACAGGTTAGTCACTGAAGTGGGTTAATGTTACAGGTTTTGGTTGTAAACTTGAATTTCAAATTCAAGTTGAGTTTTGGGAATTTGAGGTTTGAACGGAGTTGTAGGTTTACAGATCGATGGAGGATAGCCAGAGTTGATGGCCAGTGATGGCCGGAGAGAGGAAGTGGATGCATAGAGATGATGTTGTGCAGGTTTGTGATGTGTTTTGGTTGCAGGGTTTGTTGCTCGGGATTGCCTCGGGTAATTTTTGTTCTGACTCGAAGCAAGTGAGCTTCTGTCTCGAAGTATTTTTTAAGGTGGCTCGAGTATACAATGTTTCAGGTAGAAAATAAAAACCTTTTTTCCAGGCTTCTAAATTTTGAAGTAAAAGTAAATTTCAAACAAAAATCTAAAAGAAATAACTAAGTTGAATCTGAAATTTAAATATAAAAGCAATTAATTTAATTTTGGGCTTTTGAAATAATTTAAGTTTTGAAGTTTTTAATTAGTTTTAAAGTTTGGTTAGAAACCTGTTTTTCAGGCTTATTAAAATTTAAGTAAAAGAAAATTTGTAAACTACAATTTTAACTTAGGATTTTAAAACTGAATTTAAACATGAATTCAAATGAGTTTGAATTCTGGTTTTTAGAAATAATCTAAATTCAGGAAAATTTAAGTTCGGATTTTTTTAATAAAAACAGAAACTGTTCTTTTTTTAAATATAAAATTTAAATTTGCAAGCTATAGTTTAAACTGGATTTTTAAATCTAAAGATTTGAATAGGATTTAAAATTAGATTTGTCTGAGATTTAAGATCATTTATGTTATTTAATTTAAATTTGGTTTTCAAACTCACAGGTGTAAATGCATATGTGTTTTGCATTTGAATTGGAAGGTTAAATATTTTAATTAGAAATTCAAGGTGAATTCAAATCTGAGTTTTCAAATCTAGAATAAAATTTAAACTTCAGTTTTAAAATAAAGGTTTAAATTTAAATTACTTTTAAATGATTAAAATGATATGCATTTGAATTGAAGTTGTAGATTGTAGGAAGAATTTTAAAGAGTTAAAACTAAAATGAGTTTGGAAGTTGTATTTCAATTTCAAAGTAATTTTTAAATTGATTTGAATTTAAATTGAATTGAAATTTAAATTGTTTTAACTTATTGATAAGGTAGATGTTTTAACATATAAGATTAATTTTTGTATTGTTTAAGATAAATTTGAGTCTTAAGTTTAAAATGAAGTTAAATAAAATTTAAAGTAAATTTAGAAACATTTTGTTTTTAAATGTATAATTAAATAAGAAATGTTTATCTAAAAGATAAATAAAATTAAATGATTGGATTCATTTAATT
Source organism: Allium cepa (assembly GCA_030765085.1). NCBI lineage: Eukaryota > Viridiplantae > Streptophyta > Magnoliopsida > Asparagales > Amaryllidaceae > Allium > Allium cepa. The sequence continues at coordinate 193,370,486 of CM060939.1, read as the reverse complement.
ATTAAGGTAATTAAGATGAAAATTAATTATTTAATTAACTAATTATGTGGATGTCTAATTAAGCAATTAATGATTTTTAAGTTAATTAATTAGATTTGAGATTAATTATTTAGAGTTAATTAATCTATAATTAAGGATGATTAATTAAATTTTAATTAATGATTAAGATTTATTTAATCAAGTGATTAGAGATAATTTAGATTTTAATTAACACTTAATTAATTAATAATTAAAGATTAATTAAATGATAATTAAATATTAATTAATTGATAATTAATAATGATTAATTTAAGTAAATTCTTAATTAAGTAATTAAGGAATGAAATGAAGTCATTAACATAAGATTATTTTAACAATTAATTAATGTGATTAATTTTGATAATTAAATAGATTAATTAATTAATAATAATCAATTGTTTATGTTTTAATTACTTAATGAAAGTAATTAATGAATCAATTAATTAGTGTAATTAATTTAATGAATGTGGTTAGTTTAGATTAATTAAGTTAAACTAATTTAAACATTTTTGGATTATTGATAATTACTTATGTAATTAATGAATTTATATTTACTTAAGGAAGTAATTAATTAATAATTACAGGATGTAATTTAAGATATTTGATATAGAAGTAAATTGGATTTAAATCTACTTTGAAATTAATCAAGGGGATTAATTTAGATAATTAATTAAGAATAATTAATTATGGGATGAGTAATTAAAGTAGTTAATTACTGAATGGTTATTAATCATGGGTGATTAATATTTATATGTGGATTAATTTCAGATTAATTACATATGTAATTAATTTATAATTTATTAAATGTAATTAGAATCATTAATTAATTAGTTAATGATGTAATTTGGAATTGATTAATTAAGGTATAATTAATAATGAATAAATAATTAATGTAATTAATTTTAGTTAATCAATTAATTTAGTAATTACAAGTTAATTATTTGCAAGGGTTTAAGTAATTAACTTGTGAGATTAACTTATAAGATGATTACTTATTGTAATTAGAGATAGTTAATCAATATTAATTGAAATATTGAGATGATGATTTATAAATTGATTTGAAATCAATTGATGGTTAAGTTAAGCAGAATTTTAATGATGAAGTAATTAATTTAATTTATTTTAAATTAATTAGAGATTGAGTAATTAATTTAATTCATTTTAAATTAATTATAAATGGTGTGATCATTAGATCATTGCTTATGTTTGATGAATGGTATTAGTTGCCTGGTATGGTTTGTAATCTCAGTTATGAGATGAGCAGTGTATGTGATTTGGATGCAATTGGTTGCTTTTGGATGATAATATGGATTGTCTGATTTTGATATGAATTATCTGTTGATAATGATAAGGTTGATTATCTATTGTGTTGTGAATTATCTATCTGTGTATATTTAGATAATGAATTGAATTGTTTTAAACTTAAAACAACTTGGCCTTAATAAGACACGCTTTGGATTTCGATGAGATCAGGATCGGGTTTCCATATTTGGACATCCGAAAACCACATCGATTCCAATTAAACGTTAGGTCGTTAATCCAAGTGGAGCGAGTGAAGACTCGAAGTGTAAGGGCTATACGTCAGTATAACTCTGTGGGTGATTCCGTAATGAGTTTGACGGAATAGTACTTATAGATTCGAGATGGTGATTCAGAGTGCAAGGGTTATTGTCGTTAACTCTGAGGGTGATTCCAAAATGAATGTAACGAGATAATGCCTTCGGTTTCGTTCGAACCCGGAATGAACTTGTATGGATTGAATGCTTTCAGAACATCGTCAGGTGGACGATGAGCATTCTAAGTGATGTGTCCTATAAAGGTAATCGTAGCCTCAAGCCTCATCAACCGGGAATGGCTAAAACAGGGGAGGTGCAGCGAGGCTTCGTGGGTAGCCCCACTTGAGAGTAAGATTTACCCCTGTCTAGAGGTCCCTTTATATTTCGGCTGTGTGGACCGTTGATCATGACAACTGTCAGGGTTGCCTTATTTGGAACTGTTTAGCAAGGAATGGGTCCGGCTTTGTGTTGCAGGGGATTGGGAGTAATCCTCGGTACGGTGATCTAGGCCACGTACTGTGACGGGCGGTACCCCAGTAGCCCTGCCATTTTATGGAATCCAAAATCCAATAAGTGCCAACGGTTTTGATTGTATTACCCACTTTTGTGGCTAGTAGCTGGAATTTAATGAATGTAACAATTTCGGCTATTTCTTATAAATTTGGAAACCCTAGACCCTATTATAATGTCATCAGATTTCCTATCAAATGTTTTGGTCAGCGTAAGGTAAAAACTTTTCCATGTTTATGTGTGGGAAGTCTTACGTGATACCTTTCTTTTCAAAAGGTTTTTAAAAGTTAAGCAACTTTAACCTGTTACTCACACCAGACCCATGTCTGACCCGGAGTTATTTCTGTTTTTCTTTAACTCTTGCGTACTCAAATTTTTATGAGTAGTCAAGGGAATTCAGGTTAGGATTCAGGTTAGCTTTGACGAATTATGGAGGAGCACATGGAGCAGGAGGCTTCTGCGTATAGTTATATAGTTCTGCTGTGTTGGTATCTCTGAGTGTTTCTGTATTGCGATTAAGTCGTAATAACTAGAGAGGTGTTTATAATTGTCTAGTATGTGTAGTCTATGTCTGTGTAACTCTGATATTTGATGTATACTATGTTATACTTATGTTATTAATATAATTTATTCGTTCCGCTGTTGAGATTCTTGTGTTGTTTCTTCTTTCTCTTCTTTCTTTTCTCTTTTCTATCCCTTTCTTTCTTCAGGATGATGCGATTTTCCGGGAGTGGTAAGTTGGGTCGTCTCAAAAACCTATCTTTAGAACACCGGGATCCTACCTTTAAATACTTTAAAACATCTCTTTCAAAACCCATCAATCATGTTAAAGTTTTATCATATAAATATAGAAGCATTGCTTCGAAACCATTTGAAAGTACCCTTTCGAAACCAGTGGTGGATACCCTTTGAAATAATTGAAAGTCCCTCTTTCGAAAACATTTGTTTTATACTTAAAACATCATTTTGGATTAAAGTGAACTTAGACGAAAGCATCCTTTTGAAACCATTCTTTAATTCGAAAAGTATTGGGTGAGTTTTGTAACAACCCGAAAAATTAGAGTAATAATAACTAATTAACAAATTAATCGAAGAATAAAATAGGATTAGGAAATTGTTAGAATTGAGCTACGGGAGTTACATCATTATGTCCGTGGTAATTTGTAAGCATTTATAACTTGTTGAAATCCGAGCGAGTATGGAGAAGTTACAAGAGAAACAAGATATCAAAATTAAAAAAAACCATGTAGGTCGACCCGCAGAACCCCTAGGTCAACTCGCAATTCCCTCCTAGACGTAAAATAACATCCAGGAGTGAACTGATGGATCCAAATTTGATTTTCATGTGATCTGAAGCGTTGTCTTTTGGATCCAATGATTCGATGTGAGCTTGTGATATGGTTGCACCAGATTCAATCCTAAAATCCGACGGTCTGAGATTCCCAAACTCCACTATAAATAGAACCCTAGGCCTTGCTATTTTCTCACAATCAGATTTCCTCCCAATTGGGTTCATGCCTGAGGCTGAACCCTAAATAAAAAAGATTACTAGGGAGGATTTTTTTTAATAAAAGTCTTTTACAACCTAGAAGTGGATCCAATAAGGCGTAGGATTAGAGCTAAGACCACAGATGAGTGTTTTGTAATTATTTTAGATTTGTAAGCAACTTAAAATAATAGGGTTCTCAATAGTTGTAGTTTTCCTATAATTTTGAGATAGTTTTTATGTACATTTATTTACAGTCAGTTTTAAAGTAAATTTCAGAAATTCTTTTCAGTCTATTTTTATTCAACTATTTTATTTAGTTATTTGTAGTTATTTACGGTTATTTACATCTGTTTTACGTTGGGATTTAGCCTGTAAATATTAGCTTCTTTTTATAGAGATTTAATCCTTTTTGACGCGGATAAAATATTTAAAAGAGAAGAATTCGCAAATATGGGTTAAAATAGAAAAAACACTAAATTTCCATAAATCAGATGTAAAATGAGAAAAAGTGAAATAAAATGAAGATGGACTGAAATAGGCAAATTTGGGATATTTATAAGCATGATTATAACAAGTGTTATAACTAAAAAGAGAAAATAAAAGAGTAACATGTGGAAGAACAATTATAACTCATACGTTATAATTAGAGAGAAAGAAATAACAGAAGAGGCTTATTTTAGAACTTAGATCTTGGATTAAGTTAATAAGCAAATATAGCAGTAATAGCCCATACCGGTAGACCCTTCAGGTCTAGGACTGATGGTCTCACACGTGGATGAGGCTGGGCAAGCTCATGCTGATTAGGGTAAATGAGTGACCAATAGATAGAGGTTCAAATTTGAGGATTTGGGCAAGGGGAGAAAAGTTAGAAGATTTATTTTTTAGGACCAGTACCGGTAGCATTTCTTTTTTGGTCGAGGACCGACGGTCTCACATTTGGGTGAGGCTAGGCATGCTTATGCTGATTGAGGTAAATAAAGGGTCAAATAAGGGGCGATAATTAGTGTGTACCGGCGAAGACCGAGCATGTGACATCAATTAGGGTAAATAATTCGCTACTGCGTCCTAAGCACTAAGTGGCGTCTTTTGCTATGGGACCAGTAGGATTGGTTCACATTGGTATAACAAAGATAGAAAAGGCCGATCAATGGGTAGGATTAGAATTCCAGCCTAATCAAGTTAGCTGTTGAGATAGGATTAGGGTTTCAGCCTAATTACAGCAGTTTAAGACAAGTGTAAACAATCAAAGCAAACAAGTGCAAACAATCAAAGCAACTAGTTAAACAAAATCAAAAACAGTATTTTATGCAAGTTTTATCTTTTCTGTATCTTCCTTTCATGCTTGAACTATTGTTGAGTCAATTATCTTTGTCTTGCTTAGAAATGCTAGTAATTACTTTCACTCACCAAACTTATTGTCTAACTCACACCTCTATCTTTCCTTTTCTCCCAATAGGCAAGTAGAATTGAGGATAATTGTTTCATGTTGCGAGAGATTCATTCTCAGAGTTTTCTTATTTCAGATGTATTCTTCTGTGTTTCATCTTTTTCATTTGGCTTATGATGGATTGGAACTTGTTAGAGGGATTATTATTATTATTATTACTATGATTATGTTAGACTAAGATATATTTTCGTAAGACATGAGAGATTTTGAGTTTCTGAGACATGTTATGTTTTATGACATATTTTGATATAAATTGTAATTCTGAATGATAAGTATAATTTAAATGTTTTCCACTGCTTTTACCTATTTGTCTTGTGAATCTTAGTCGCCGTGATTCTTTAGCTATACCTACAACGCACCACATCCTTTGGTGTGCCCTTTTTGGGAATACTAAGGGGTGTGGGGTGTTTCATTTGGTATCAGAGCCTAAGGTTATGGGTTACTAAAAGCTTGTTTTTAAAAGTAAAGTATTTTTCATAGGTAACATATCCTCGAACTAAATGTATTTTTCAGGAAGAATCTCTTAATTTTAGAAATAGTTTTCAAGTATAAGAGAGTTTTTATAAAAATCCCTTCAAAGTCCAGGTCAACCTTCTTTCGATTCTTTCGAGCCTAAATTTTCTTTTCTTTGCATAGAATGGCGGATGCCCTAAATCTTCCAAAGGTGTCCAAGTCCCTGGCTGGTTCAATAGATACGTCCAAGCTACAGAACTAGAGGTGCAAGGGCAAGCGTCTAGTACAGCACCAGTAGGTGAAGGTCCCATTAATCCACCTGCACCAGCCAATTTTTCTAAGATATGCAAGGACTTCGCTAATCTAGGAGGCAAGATGTTTTCTGGCATGGAGCATTTCGTAGAGGCACGAACTTGGTTGAAGAATACGGAGCAGATATTTGGGCGGTTAGGATTGTAGGACCGATAGAAAGTTCAGCTTGCATCTTGGCAGCTGAAAGGAGAGGCTTATTACTGGTAGGAGATTGTAGAGATGGAGGGTAGAGACAATGGTTGGGTTGGATTTCGGGAAAGCTTTGAGAGAAAGTTTTTGCCACAAGCTGAGGAAAGCATGCAGTTGGAGAAGTTCATTAGTCTGAAGCAGGGGTGTCTTTTGGTGAAAGAGTATATAAATCGATTTAATGAGTTATTGAGGTTCTGGATGGAGCTTGTTAATACACTGCATAAGAAGGCCACCAAGTTTGATAAGGGTTTGAACTAGCCCCTCTAAGGGTTGGCAATGACACATGTACCTAAGGGAGCGACGTATGAGTCACTTGTCGAAATGGCTCTCATATCAGATGTTGCTAAGGAAGAAGAGGTTAAGTGGGTTCCTAAATTAGAAAAATCTAAGAAAAAGTGGTGGAAGAATAAGAAGGATAAGGACAAGAAGAAACGAAGAGGACCTCAAAAGGGAAGATCAAGAAGGGTGAGAAATGTCATAATTGCGGATTGGTTGGGCATTATCAAAGGACTGTAAGGAGGACATGATGAAGGGAAGGTGTTACAACCGTAGGCAGCCTGGATACTGTAGTAGACCTTTTCCTCGGAAGACAGGGCAGGGAGCAGGCGCACCTACGGTGTAAGTACAAGCTTTGGTTATAGCACCTTCAAGTAGTTGGCCGAACCGAGGTAGGAAAGTCTTTGTAGAAGGTTTGATCTCTGTTTCATATTTTCCTATTTGGACTCTTTTTGACTCCGGATTATCGCATTCTTTCATTTTTGGTCCCTTGATTGATTGTTTGCCCTTATATATTTCTCTAGTTGTAGATCTTATAGTTGTTTCAAACCTCATAGGAGGATCGGCAGATTTATCCTTGATTTGTAGGGGTTTGAAATTTTTTATACTAGGCGTAGAGTTTGATTGTGACGGCTATGTACTGGGATTTTTGGGATATGGGATGATTTTGGGGATGGACTAGTTATCCGCTTAAGGTGCGATATTAGACTGTGAGAGGAGAGTCATCAGGCTAGAGACATGTAGTGGACGGACTCTCGGGGTTTCTTGCGAACCATAGGGGTCAGTCCTATTGAGCTTCCTTTATCCCCTAATTCATCATTTGGAGAGTAAGAATCAATTTCGGTTGTTAAGGATTTCCCTGACATTTTTGAGGAGGTTAGGAGGCTACACCCCAATAGAGAGATCGACTTTAGGATCTATTTGAATGACAATGCTAAGCCAGTGGCATTGCCCGTGATACATATGGCTCCGAGGAAAAGGAAGGAGTTAAGTAAGTAGATGGGTAAGCTACTAGAGAATGGCTTCATCAGACGGAGCATATCTGAGTGGGGGGCGCCAGTCCTCTTCACCACAAAGGTGGATGGTTCCCTTAGGCTTTGTGTAGACTTTAAAGAGTTGAATAAGCTCACGAAGAAGAACCATTACTCACTTCCTAGGATAGATGACCTTTTTGATCAGTTGGTTGGCTCTTCAGTATTTTATCATCTTGACTTAGCCATTGGATTTCATCAGCTTAGTGTCGCTGGCGATAGCATCAATAAGATGACATTTAGGACACCTGATGGATTCTTTGAGTGGTTGGTTATGTCATTTGGGCTGACCAATTTCCCAACCTATTTTGTAGATCTGATGAGTTGTGTTTTTTGAGATGTCCTAAATAAGTTCGTTGTAGTGCTTGTGGACGACATTCTGGTGTTTTCCAAGAGTATGGAAGATCATGCTATTCATTTTGAAGAGGTTCTTTGTACACTTTGTGTTCATCAGTTGAAAGTAAAATTCTTGAAATGTCACTTTTGGCATGAGGAGGTGCGTTTCTTGGGGCATCTAGCCTCAAGAAAGGGTCTAGCTGTGGATCTGGCTAAGGTAGTAGCAGTACAAGATTGGAAGGCCCCCAAGAATGCTATCGAAGTTAGAAACTTTCTAGGTTTGGCTCGTTATTATAGGAAGTTTATCATAGATTTTACTAAGATTTTAGCACCGCTTACTCGCCTTACTAAGAAGAATGCGACATTCATGTGGGATGCGGATTGTGAGGATTCCTTCACAATGTTAAAGAGGGCCCTTACTAGTGCACAAGTGTTAGTTTTACATGACAGAGCTAAGCCTTTTACATTATACAGTGATGCATGTGGGACCGACCTTGGGGCAGTATTGATGCAGGTGGAGAGGGTAGTATGCTATTGGAGTAGACAGTTGAGAACTCATGAGAAGAATTACCCTATTTATTATTTGGAGCTGGCTGCTATTGATTTCGCGCTCAAGTCTTGGAGAAATTACTTGCTGGGAGAGTGGTTCGAGCTTTTCACTGACCATAAATCATTGAAGTACCTATTCTCACAAAAGGATTTAAACTTTAGGCAGCAGCGTTGGATGGAGTTTCTAGAATCATATGACTTTGAGATAGTTTACACCCCTGGCAAGGGGAACGTGGTTGCGGATGCGTTGAGTAGGAAGAGAACAACCCTTAGCCCAAAGTTCATGGAGTGGAAATGCCTAGAGTTTATTTTCACCTTTGATTTTAAGCCCTCTACGGACATAATGCTTGGATTATTGGCGGCACTTGAGGTTAAGCCAACCCTCATAGATCAGATTGGCTCAAGGCAGAGAGAGGATTCAGAGCTTGTGGATATTCTGGATAGGATTAGCAAAGGGGAGGTATCTAGACATCTCCAACGCTATTCAATTAATGGTAAAGGATGGCTAAGGAGAGATGGAAGACTTTATGTACCCCGCACTGATGATTTGATGAGTGTAATTCTAGCAGAAGCACACCATTCTCGGATGACTATTCATCCAGGTGGTGATAAGATGTATAGGGACATGAAGAAAGTGTTCTATTGGAGTGGCATGAAGAAGGATGTAGCAGAGTTTGTGGCTAAGTGTCTTGTGTGCCAAAGGTTTAAGGCGGAACAGCAGAGACCTGGTGGATTACTTCAACCATTAGATGTACCCGAATGGAAGTGGGATAGTGTTTCGATGGACTTCATAGATGGTTTACCTCGATCTATAAAGCGGAATACCAGTATTTGGATGGTTGAAGATCGTTTGACTAAGAGCTCCCACTTCACTTCGGTCAAGAGTAAGAGGATAGCACCTTATTTGGCATCCATATTTGTTCGTGAGATAGTCTGACTTCATAGAGTTCCCTCTAGAACAGTGAACGACAGAGACCCTATCTTTAATAGCGAGTTTTGGAGGAGCTTGCAAGAGGCTTTAGGGACGCAGCTTAGATTGAGTACAGCTTATCACCCTCAAATGAATGGCCGAACGAAGAGAGTTAATACAGTTCTTGATGATTTGTTGAGGATGGGCATTCTTGATTTTGGAGGGACTTGGGAGGGGCACCTTCCTTTAGTGGAATTCGCATATAACAATATTTTTTCAGGCTAGCATTGGGATGACTCCTTTTGAAGCCCTTCATGGAAGACCTTGCAAGTCGTCGTCGTGTTGGTTGGAGTCTAAAGAAAGATTGCTACTTAGTACCGACATGGTTAGAAAGACTTCGGCAAAGATTGATTTGATTAGAAGAAGAATGAAGATAGCCCAAGATAGACAGAAATCCTATGCAGATAAGCGGAGAAGGGATATTGAATTTGAGGTAGGAGATTTAGTTTCATTAAGGTGTCTCTGCTAAGAAAGGTGGTGAGGCTTGGATCAAGTGGGAAACTTGCTCCCAGATTTGTAGGACCGTTCCCCATTATGGAAAGGGTAGGAAAGATGGCGTATTGGATAAAGCTACTGGAGAGGCTCGCGGGAGTTCATGATGTTTTTCATGTTTTGCACTTGAGAAAGTGCTTACATGATTCAGCAGAGGTAGTGGAACCTAGCCAACTTGAGGAAGTTGAAGTAGAGAGAGAAGCAACGGTTCGTCACATTCCTACCAAGATCATTGAACATGATATCAAGAAGCTTAGGAATAAGGAAGTCCTTTTGGTTAAGGTGCAGTGGGGAGATAGCATAGAGGACGCTACGTAAGAGGCTGGGGAGAAAATGTGTATCTCTTATCTACATCTCTTCGATGGTACATATTGAATTCCTATTTCCATCTTTAGTTTTGAATAGGTTCTTTCCTTTAGTATCCTTTGGTAGGGTAGATCTTAGGATTTAACCTGTGGACGGTAGGGCTGAATGTAAACTTGTTACTAAACATGTTATGTATGTTGGACGCAAGTGGTTGCAAATGTTTACTAGTGGACGCATATACACACATTAGGCACTATTATCTCTTAGAGATCAGCCTAACTAGGTCACTAAAGTATATGCATATGGATGTGCGTGCACTTGCATTTTTATTTTCATGGTTTCTATGAATAGGTGATTATCATATGATTGTTGCATTTGGATGATGATTGTAGCATGCATATAGAACTATCAGTGGTCATTAGGGAATTTGCATTCATTTGGATACATGGCACGGACATGAGTGCATAAAAAGGAGGTCAACTGAATAAGTAAACGACCTAATATTTTTCCTTAGTTAGGGATATTGACACTACACTGTTGCATATATCATAAATTGCATTCTAAAGCTTAAGGAAAATAGATGTAATCGATGATGGTTGAATGCGTGGTTGTGGAATTTGGATGAAAATATTAATTTCTTTCTTCCGTTCTAGAACATTTCGAGGGTGAAATCCTTTAAGGAGGGTGGAACATAACAACATAAAAAATTAGAGTGATAATAATTAATTAACAAATTAACTGAATAATAAAATATGGTTGGGAAATTGTCAGAATTGAGCCACAGGATTTGCACTACTGGGTCCGTGGTAATTTTCTAAGCAATTTTCATATATAACTTGTTGAAATCCGAGTAGTATGAGAAGTTAAGAGAGAAACAAGATAATAGAATTAAAAAAAGAAAAAAAAAAACTATGGGTCGACCCTAACCAGGGTCGGGTCGACCTATAGGTCAACCCGCAAAACCACCAGGTCGACCCGCATTTCCATTCTGGACGTAAAGAACGTCCAATAGCGAGCCGATGGATCCATAGTTGATTTTCGGGCGACCTGAAGCGTTGTTTTCTGAATCCAACGATTCGCAGCGAGCCTGTGACGTAGTTGCACCATGTTTAATCCTAAAATATGACGATCTAAGATTCCCAAACTCCACTATAAATAGAACCCTATGCCTAGCTATTTTTTCACGATCAGAATTTCTCCCAATTGGGTTCATTGCCTTAGGCTGAACCCTAAATAGAAAATTTCCCTTAGGAGGAAATCTTTTTAATAAAAGTATTTTACACCCTAAAAGTGGATCCAAGAAGGCTTAGGATTAGAGCTATGGAACACAAGTAGTGTTTTATAGTTATTTTAGATTTGTAAGCAATTTAAAATAATAGGGTTCTCAATAGTTGTAGTTTTTCTACAATTTTGAGACAGTTTTTATGTAAGATTATTTATAGATAGATTTTAAGCAAATTTCAGAAGTTACTTTCAGTCTATTTTATTCAGCTATTTTATTCAATTATTTGCAGTTATTTACAATTATTTGTAGTTATTTACATCGTTTTTCAGTTGGAATTTAACCTGTAAATGTTAGTTTCTTTTTATAGAGATTTATTCCTTTTTGACGCAAATAAAATATCAAAAAGAGAAGAATTCGCAAATATGGATTAAAATAGAAAAAACACTAAATTTACAGAAATTATATGTGAAATGGGAAAAACTAAACTAAAATGGAGATGGACTGAAATAGGAAAATTTGAGATATTTGCAAGCATGATTATAACAAGTGGTTATAACTAAAAAGAGAAAATAGAAGAGCAACAGATGCTAGAAGAATTATTACTTAAAGGTTATAAATAGAAAGAAAGAAATAACAGAAGGAGCTTATTTTAAAACACAGATCATGGATTAATTTAATAAGCAAATATAGTAGCAGTGGCCCATACCGGCAGCATTCCTTTTTAGGTCTAGGACTGATGGTCTCACACGTGGGCGAGGCTGGGCATGCTTATGCTGATTAGAATAAATAAGTGGCCAATAGGTAGAGGTTCAAATTCGAGGATTTGGGCAAGGGGCGCAAAAGTTAGAAGATTTGTTTGTTAGGACCAGTACTGGCAGCATTCTTTTCAGGTCGAGGACTGATGGTCTCACACGTGGCTGAGGCTGGACACGCTTATGTTGATTAGGGTAAATAAAGGGTCAAATAGGGAGCGATAGTTAATGTGTACCGACGGTGACCGAGCATGCGGCATCCATTAGGGTAAATAATTCGCTACAGCGTCCTAAGCGCTAATAGGTGTCTTTTGTTGTGGGACCAATAGGATTGGTTCAAGGTGGCACAACAGAGATAGGAAAGGCCGATCAATGGGCAGGATAAGGATTTCAGCCTAATAAGTTAGCAGTTGAGATAGGATTAGCATTTCAGCCTAATTACAACAATTTAAGACAAGTGCAAACAGTCAAAGAAAACTGTCAAACAAAATCAGAAGTGGTATTTTATGCAAGTTTTATCATTTATGTATCTTCCTTTCATGCTAGAACTATTAGTTAGTCTATTATCTTTATCTTGCTTAGAAATACTAGTAATTATTTTCATTCACCAGACTTATTGTCAGACCCACTCCTCTATCTTTTCTTTTCCCCCAATAGGCAGCAGAATCAAGGATAGTTAATTCAGGTTACTTGGAGATTCATTCCCGGAGTTTTCTCATTTCAGATGTATTCTTCCACTTTTCATCTTTTTCATTTGGCTTATGATGGATTAGCACCTGTGAGAGGGATAATTATTATTATTTTTACTCTGGTTATGTGAGACGGTGTTGTATTTTCATAAGAAATAAGAGATTTTGAGTTTCTAAGACATGTTATGTTTTTGTGACTTATTTTGAGATGAAGTTTAATTCTGAATGATAGTTATTATTTAAATGTTACTCTGCTTTTACCTATATGTCTTGTGAATCTTAGTCTCTATGATGTTTTAGCTATACCTATAACACACCACATCCTTTAGTGTGCCCTTTTTGGGAATACTAAGGGTGTTGCGTGTTTCAAGTTTGATGGTGTCGAAACCATTCTTTCGAAAGCTTTAAAGCATCTGGGTAAAAACAATTGAATGTTAGCTTCGGAACCCCTTCCGAAACCATTGCCTTCAAAACGCCTAACCCCTTCCAAAGGCATTAAGAAGCGGCTTACATTTGTAAAAACAACAACACCTTTGACATTAATGATGTCTTCAGTACCATCGGAAGTCATCTAACCATAGAAGGGTTCATACCTGTTTGGAACTACCCTTTCCGAACAGGTTTAAACAAAACCTAAGTTACTCCTTTGGATGTTACTTCTTTAAAACAAAGGTGGCAGCTCTCTTTTGAAAGCTTCTTTTGAAATAACTTTCGCAACCATAGGTTACGACTATGCCAAAATCCCTTTATAAACAGGCGAGCGCTTTACTTTCAAAGCCACATAAATAAAGGAAACAACCCCTTCGAAAGCTACTCTTCGACACCCTACCTTCTGCCTTTCTCCAATCCACTATAGACCATTGGAATGATACCATGTGTATAAATTTACTGGTTTCGGCCTAGAAGGTTTCAACTAGGTCTGAGGCGGAAGCTTTGGGTCGAAAGGTATTCCTAAAGAAGGCGGAACCCCTTTTTTAAGCAATAGGCTGTTTTTACTATTTAAAGTAAACTTTTTGTAACAAACTTGCCTACTTGTAATATTTTGGTTGGGCTATCTTAAACTTTTAAAAAATTTGGCTACTATTTTCCACATTTTCTAAGATCTAAAAACATGATAACTTTTAAAAATTAAGCCCTTCCTTTTACCAAAACAATTAAATCATTTAGGCCATCCTTTCAAAATAATTTAATTTATATACTAAATCACTTAGTAAAAACCGCAAAAATTCCATAAATTCATTTTAATCGAGTTATCTAACATATCAAAATTTCAAACTCAAATACTCAATATGTTTTCCAAAATAAATTTATAAACCCAAATGACCATATTTTCCTTTGAAAATCATAACTAATTCTCCCCGGTATGGAAAATTATAAATATTGAAACCCAACTCCAAAATCATGTTTTCCATAACATAAAATTTTCCCATGGCGTTTAAAAATCATATTATCTTAGTTTTACCCTAAAACTATGCATAACTCCTTTAACAAACCTTGTTTAAACCTTATAAATTATAAATCAAGCATATCATCATTCAACATATCATAAAACAAATTTATCTCTTAAATTCGAAAGTATATGATTTAAATCAAAATGGAGATGTAGTGATTATTATTCACCTTAGATTGGATAAGGAAACCGAAGATTGATTGAGATTGATTTCTTCTAGCTTGAATCCTAAGCTTTATTTTGATTTCCTCTTTTTTTCTTCCTAATGGGCAGCTTTTCTCTTTCTTGTGTGTTAAAATTTTGCTTGGGATAAAAATGTACGTGTATGGCTTAAAAAAATTGGTATAAGGGTGGAGAATGTAGGCGACAATCACCCTAATGCCCTTTTATTTATTTAGCTAACACTTAACCATTTATAAATTCATTTAATAAAAATAAGCATGGCCAATACATATTTATTAAACAACCTCAATCTCATTATCTACATTATTCTATTTAATTTATTCTAATTAAATCTCCTGAATAATGTCATTAAAAATTAGGGGTGTTACAGGCTCCCCTCCTTAAAGAATTTCATCCTCGAAATTCAGTAAGGACTAAATACTAAATATAGTAATCATTTGTAAGGACTCCTAACAACCATACTAGTCTACTTAACTAGGAAATATCTATATAAATCTAATAAAGACATACCATGAAAGAAGATCGGGATAAGCAACTCGAATCATGTCCTCTGTCTCCCAAGTACAGTCATTCTTTTTGTTGCTCCACTGAACATTCACCAACTTGACTGTTTTGGTCCTTAATCTTTTCTCATCTCTCGCCACAACTCGAACTGGTTGTCTAACAAAAGTCAAATCGGGCTCTACTTTCAAATCCTCCAATCTGTTTAAGGAATAGTAGCCTATGGATCATGCACATACTTGCGAAGTTGAGACTCAAGGAAAACATTATGGACACCTGCTAAACTGCTCGGCAACTCTACTCTATACGTGAGCTTTCCAATCCTTTCTATAATCAAAAATGGACTAACATATCTCGGGGCTAACTTTCCTGACTTTCCAGACCATAGCATACCCTTCATCGGTGATACTTTAATAAAAAAACCTATCTCCCACTCTGTGCAGTTAATGCGCTCGGCAGATTCAAAGCGGTGGATGCGCAAAAAGTCATAGCGGGGATACAACAAGGATATAGTGGGATATAGCGAATGACTCTAAAATAGCATATAAAACTCATACTTAATGTTTTTACAAACATATAAATGGTAATTAAATGAAAAATTACCATTCAATTGAATTATAAATAATACATAAATAATTGCAAATAAAAACATGTGCGAATATACTTTAAATAAACGAAAAACTGTTATATGACATAATTGAATTTGGTCGAATATTGGAGTATTTTCATTTCTGAAAATATATTAAAAATTAAATCAAATAAATTAGTTTCATAATTTTATAATGTATAAATGCAATTTTTCAATTCATTTTATTAAAAAAGATATAGCGAGAATAGCGGAAATAACGGGATATAGCGGAAATAGCGGGGATTAAAGCGGAAAGGCTATATTCTAGGGCTATATGGAAAAATCGTAGCGGTAGAAATCCGCTATGAGATATAGCGGGGTTGTAGCAGGGTAATAGCGGGGCATTAACTACACAACTCCCACTAAGAACTCTAGATCTTTACGCTTCTTATCTGCGTAACTCTTTTGTGTGGATTGAGATTCCTTCATCGTCCTCAGATTAACTCAATCTTTTCTGACGCCTCTCTAACCAAATCCGGACCTAAGACCACTCTATCTCAAGTCTCCAACCAAAATGCTAGTGATTTGCATTGCCTTCCATACAAATCTTCAAAATGTGCCATTCCTATACTAGTCTGATAACTATTATTATAGTAAAACTCAATCAGACAAATCCTCGATCACCATATTGACTCTCTTTGTCTACCCATCCTTCTATAGGCGATATGTTGTACTTAACTTGATCTTGGTACCTAACTCTTGTAGACTCCTCCAAAATTTTCTAGCGAATAAAGCATCTATTTCGCTGACATGCTACTAGGAACTCCATGAAGTCTAACTATGTTCTTCATGAACAACTCTAACAAAACTGGTGCCGTCCTGGTCGATTTTACTAGAATAAAATGGGAACTCTTGGTTAACCTGTCCACAATAACCCATGTACTTTCATTTCCTCTCATTGACATTGGCAACCTATCTATGAAATCCATGGGTATCGAATCCCATTTCCATACGGGAATCTCTAAAGGCTGATGTAACCCACTCGGCTTTTGATGTTCGCCCTTCACATGTTGACAATTAACACACTGCCTAACTCACAAGCTAGCATCCCTCTTCATGCCTTCCTAATAGAATCTCCTCTTCATATCTTGATACATCTTGGTCCCTCCAGGATGAATTGTAAATTTTGATCCATAGCATTCCTCTAGAACTTCCCTCCTTAAATTCTCTACATCCGTAACGCATAGTCTTCCCTTCTTTCTCAACCATCCTCTTTGGTCAACTCTAAAATCCTTTAGGTCATCAATCTATGACCCTATCTCATGTTTTATAATCCTCTCGACTAAAACTGGACCCTCTTTTTGCTTAGAAGCTATCTTTTCGATCAATACCGGTCGAACTTCTAAATAAGATAACACGGTTGTACCCTGATTAGAACTAGCAGTAGATCTCAACTGCACAACACAACTGGGCAAGGCTTCTAGATCCTTCCATTTTGCCAGCATTGCTAGCACCACATTCTGATGTTTTCTACTAAAATCATGTGCTACCTTGTTTCCTTTCCCAGGAATATACTCTATACTGAAATCATAAGCCGTTAAAATTTCCAACAACCTATGCTGTCTCATATTCTCTGAGAGAATAAATACCTTAATGAGTTATGATCGGTATATGGCTTAAATCTCTCTCCCAAGAGATAATGCCTCCAAATATTTAAGGAAAAATCACCATAGCCAGCCCTAAGTCATAAGTAGGGTATCTTACTTCGTGCGGTCTAAGCTGTCTAGATGCGTAAGCAATTACTTGCCCGTTTGCATCAAAGCTGCTCCCAATCCTATCCCACATGCATCAGTGTATACTACTAACCATTCGTTACCATCTGGAACTACTAACACCGGAGCATTGGTCAATAAATGTTTTAACTTTAGGAATCCATCCTCACATTTGTCGGACCTAACATACTTCACATCTTTCCTGGTCAACTTCGTCAAAGGTGCTTCTATCCACGAGAAATCCTTGATGAATCTCCGGTAGTAGCCAGCAAGTACATGAAAACTTCTGATATCGGTTACCATCTTTGGCCTCTTTCAATTGTTCACATCTTCGATCTCATCTGGATCGACTGACAATTCTTTCTCTGAAAGCACATAACCAAGAAACTTAACCTCTTTCTTCCAAAAATGACACATGAAAAACTTTGCCTTTAGTTGATTCTACCTCAGCGTCTCTAGCATAACTCTAAGATGATCTTCATGCTCAGTATACCAAAATGTCATCTATAAACACTAACTTGAATCTATCCAAATACTCTCCGAAGACTCGGTTTATAATGACCCACCTTTTTGGACGATTTAAATCGACGATAAGCCACACATGTCAAATCAAACCATACAAAAGGGAGGATTGTCAATGGGGTAAATAAGAAAATAAGAGAAAAGAAGAAAAAAAATAAAACTCTTAATCTTACAGCAGAACGAAAAAATATAGTAATCAAAATAAACAGTTCATGAAGCATTTTTATAAGTTACATTTAATTACATAATTTTCACAACAATCAAAGTACAAACAAAGACATACCAATAACGATGTAGTGGAAATTACTGATAATATAATATACCAAACTCCGTCTTTATCCTCTAGAAATAAAGTCTTCAACACTGAAAATTCAGGCTGGCTCGAGCGTAATGAAAAGACAAAATACTCGAGTCAGAACTAAAATATCTTATGTAAGTTAAATCAACAGCAAATAAATATGAGTGTAATGGCTTCATAGACATTTACTGGATTTTACATCCTCTATCCTGTATGTAACGTTTATGCAATAAATTAAGAGATGTTTCGGGATTTTCCATCTCCTAAGGATCTGTTTAACTGTCTACATGTAGTAGGATACGTTGTATATGTAATGTCTATCAGTAAAGTAAAGTATTAATATATCGTGAAGGCTTTACCCATATCTCCCTTAACACATTTTTATAAGCATCGTAGTCTATACAGTAGTGTAAACTCCACCATAAATTGGTAGGCTATCAGGGAGCACTCCATAGGTTCGACATAAACCAAAATCATAGTGGGCTCGATATGGCAAATGACAAGGCATGCGAGGCAATGCCAGGGTAGGATTCTACAATTTTGTGAAACCAAGCTGGTGGTAATGCATAGCCGCAGCTATTGCCCACCTTGAAACAACACTCCCATAATCAAATCGAAGGTGACACCAATCAACCATAATGTAATAGATATGGTATCGAAGAAGCGTGTCCGATAGGAGGAGCGACCTCACTTGGCCTGGTTATGGCTCCTGTTTTAGTCATATCAAGCTGACACGAAGGTCAGGGCTGCGTTCTTACCTCATACCAGTAGCTTTCGCCAAACCATCCTACCTCATTATGTATCCCCTACCATGTGCACAATTGTTAAAGTGGCTTTGGAATTAGCAAAGAGTATGAAAATATCCGACTCCGGTCTCTTTAACAACCAAACGCTTATTTCACACCGTGGTCATTTTATATAACATTTTTAATAATAAATCCAGAAAACAGTTTATACCTTCATATCAAGATATCAATATACTTATTCCAAAGTATAAATATATTCATAAGTACCGAGGAAGATTTCTTTCAATCAATTTCGAAAATAATTTATAAATCTCTCACAAACCATTTATAAACTATTTATACGCTTAACAACCATTTATAAAGCAATTTACAAATTCCAAAATAGTATACAACTCTTCCCCTTTTCATAAACTTCTATGCAAATTCCTTTAAAATGCTTTCAAATCCCTTTATACAAGTTCTTTTATAAACCCTAAACTCCTTTGTAAAACCATTATAAAATCCTTTAAACCAGATTAAATTACAACTTTATCACAACTTAAATTCTTACATTTTATTTATTAAATTATTTTAAAAATCTATATTTATTATATTACATTAAAATTTAAATAAACCACTTAAACAATATTAATTATTTTATTAAATTAAATTTTATACCGTTTAAAATATATTTTTAAAACTAAATAAAATTATAAGTAAAAATCTTAAATTTATATAATTTGAAACTTTAAAACATATAAAATAAATCATTTTCCAAATATAATTTTTTTAAATAAGATCATTAAATTAAATTTATAAATCAAATTTACAAAACAAACATACTTTACCACTTAGAAAATAATTTAAAACAGACCAACGGTGTCCGTATATAATTTTCTACCCTATGGTTATGTAACGACCCGCAAATACGTACCCCTTGAGTCATCACTATTCTAACTAAATCAACTCAAGTTGTATAGAAATACGAACCATTTGGTTTAAAGAAAAAGAGGTAGAAGAAGAAAATAGAAATCAACAATAGAATCTAACTATCGCAGCGGAATAAAATATAATAAGTAATAGATGGTCTTTACTCAAAACCAAATATATCTGTGTGTATATATTACATCATAAGAGTACATCAATCAAAGTTCAATGTCAATAACATACAACTGGATACACAACAACACAACACAACGGAATATATATAAAAGCAAGTACGAGAGTATGTATCGTCATCCAGCTCGTCTCTTGAGCTCCACGGCATCTCCTGTATCCTATAATACTCGGTCTGACCCAAGCATTACAGTTAAATAACACCCGAGTCAGTCTGGAATACCAGCGTGAGAAAATCACACTCAATTGATTATTAAAGTTTCAAAAATCCTTTGAAAACAAAAGCATCTCGTAAGACCACGCCACAAATAAACATGTCGAGTTTTTACCTTACGATAGCTAAAACAATTTTTATAGAAATCCTCTGATATTATAATAGGGTCTATATACAAATACTTATAAAATAGCCGAAATTGCTACATTATTAAATTCCAGCTACTAGCGACAGAGTGGGTAATACAAACAAAACTCGTACAAGGCTCGTAGGGAGAATGGATTTCCAACTAATGACTAGGCACTGGGGTACCACCTGTCATAGTACGTGGCCTAGATCACAGTACCGAGGAGTACGCCCGCTCCCCTGCAACACAAGACCGGGACTACCCCTTGCTGGATAATCCCGAGTGAGATCACCCCGTGGTTGGGATCAGCAACCGCCCACTAAGCCGAAATAAAAAGGGACATCTAGACAGGGATGACCTCACCCTTCTTGGGTGCCACCCACCTAGCCTTGCTGCATAACCCCTGATTTTCAGTCATTCCCATTTGATGAGGCTTGAGGCCAAGCATTACCTTTTTAGAACATATCCTTTAGAATGCCCATCGTCCACCTAACGATGTTTCGCAAGCATTCATCCATACAAGTCCGTCCCGGGTTCGAACGGAACCGAAGGCACTATTCCTACTACATCCATTTTGGAAATATCCTCAGGATTAATAGCGACTAGCCCTTGCACTTCACTGCTCCATCTTCGAATCCAAACTCGTTTTCCATAAAAACGTACAAACTGGATCGAAGTGGTTTTCGAGAAATAAATCTTGATCCCGGTCTCTTCGAAACGATCAACGCATTTGGCCAATATTGATGGTCGGTTATTTAACTATCAATTAATATTCACAAACAACCATCAAACAATAAATAATTTCCCAAATTATTTATTAACCTCAAAAATATCTTCACAAGATATATTTCTATTCTCAAAATCCTTTGAAAACAGTTTCAAAACATCTTTCTTTCCCAAAATAAGCTTTCCCAAATATTTTCTATCTCCACTGGAATCACCAAGCACAAACTAGCTTTTTAAAATAATTTAAAACGCTTTACTTTGTAATATATTATAAAACATTTAAGTTAAAACTACTTCAATAATTTGTTAAAAACACAGACTATATGAATATTTAAAGATAAAGTTACATAAGAAAATATAAAACTTGATTTTCACTTTAAAAAAAATACTACTAAGTCACTCTTTAAATAATTACTATCATAATAGATTTTAAGAAAATACTTACTTTAGAATTTGAATATTAGAAATAATAAATTTTCCAAAACATCCTTTTTAAAATAACTTTAAAACTTTAGCTTCTATTTGAAAATTCACTTCGAAAACGTACTTGGTTATCCATAGAGAATTTCCAACTTCAATCACTTAAATTAATTTTCCAAATTGATTTCCAATTTATCCCAATTAAATAAATTTCTTTACTTATCAGTTCATTTCCAAATTAATTATTTATGGACTTTATTAATATTATATTTCCCAATTTCTTCTTTACTCTTTTAAATAATTTAAATCTTAAATTTTAAATAAATGTTTTGTTCTTTTAAAATTATAATGCTGAATTTTAAAATTCATTAATCTTCTGATTATTCAAAATTTCCCTTTCTATACTTAAGACTTATTTATTAGAATTTCAAAGTCACTTTATCTCCTTTCCAATTCATTCTTAAATTTATTCAAATTTCTATAATTATTTACTTACAAATTCACTTCTTTATTTCTTTCCAAAACCAATATATATGTTTTTGGTAATTCATCATATCCAATTATGTCCAATCGACCCATAGCATTCAATATTCCAATAAAGTCCATCATAGAATATCAAATAATCACAACAGAGGGTATTAAATAATTTTAAATAAATGATGAGGGGTCCAGTTGGATCCTTCCAACCTGTTTTCCCTGCATCCACAGACGTTAGCACACCATAAATATCTTCACTATAAAATGAGGGAAATTAATCATTCCAGGGTGTAGTATATACTACTATATAACACATCATCAATTCAACCATTCAAACAATTATTTAAATTTAATCATTTAAATTTAAAATTTAAATTTAAATTTAAATGAGTGAGATTAACTCACCTTTGCTATTATTTGCAATCCACTCCAGTCTCGACTGATTTAGACCTTGAATAAACATTTGCAGTGTATTAATATTTGAACAATTCGAATAATTCATTACCATTTATTTAGTTGATTTACTAATAATTTGATTTAAACTATTTTCTTCTAATAAAATATTATTAGAGACTAAACTAATTAAATAAATTAATTCAGACCAATAATTTCCCAAATAAGTTAACTTTAACAAATTAATCATCAAATCCATTGGTTTAAAATAAACTAGTAAATTAAAATGTCTATAAGCATTTTTGTTTCCTTTTTAAATTACCTATATATATATTTTATATCAAAAAAAATTTATAGATCTAAAAAGTTCCTATTTACTTCAAAATCTGACCTTTACATACTTATATATAAATTGTTAACTCTTGTATAAATAAATAAACTAAATTTAAATTAAACCTTTCTTACCCAGTCGATTTTAAAATTCTGTTTACTTCCTTATCATTTCTTTCTAAACGTAAGAACGTCACTTTTTATTAAAAATTTCTCTATACTTTACTTGTTTACATACACATATGTGTATAAATTAAGTTTAAATTGAAAGCAAGATGGAGGATACCTCACTGCCCCAAGAAATGGAATCCCTAGCCTTGCCGACTACACTGCCCAACAAAGCACCGAACTTCGGCCAACAAAGATGTGTCGCCCTCTACCTCCTTGACTGAACAACCACCAAATGCCACACAATTCGAGCAGCACCATCGCCTGCAACCCCATAACAACGAAGCCAAACCCCTTCCTCGCGCAGCCTCTCCAAATCTCGAACCCTAGTTCGAGTAGCTTCGAATAAAATTCACAAAACAACAGCCGCGTTCCCCAATGCTTTCCCAAGTTCACGAGATCACTCGCGATATCCCTTGCAGCTCCTCAAATCATTCGACTTCGAACCCTAGCTATATGGGTGAACGGCGATTCAAAGTCGCCATTTTCGAATGCAATTTATTTTATTGAGGAATGATTTGATTTGGAAAAAGAAAACGGAGGAAGACTTTCGGCCATGATTTTTAAAGAAGAGAAAATGATAATCTTTCGGCCATTAATTAATTTTCCTTGAAAAGCTTTGAACGAGATATTATTGAACGAGCCTGCATTTTAAAGGAAGAACAGAGGGAACAGGAAAAGATGTTTCTCGTGAAAAATTGTTTCTGCATGTCGGCTACAACAGAGATAGGTTGGCTAAAGAAAATACAGGGTGACCGTTGATTTGATATCTTTCAGAAAAGGATATTTAAATTAGATCGATAATTATCGTTTAAGCGTTTATACCTCGTACGATTACACGTTAATTCCGAAAGCTATGAAATTTGAAATCCCGTAATAATAAAATATTACGGATCCAATGGAACTGGTTTCATCAAATTTCGAGACTATGTCTCGGAAGGCTATTTTTAAATTCAATTTAAACTATAAAATTTTAAAACTGAACAAACCACTGTTAATTTCAATTTTACAACTTCTATTATCTTCAGTGTTATCAATATAAATTTTACAAGCCTTCAAATTATTTTCAACCGTCTTAAAACTGAAGATTCGACAATTTATCCAATTTCAAATTATTAAATTCAAAAATTTAATTAAGAATTAATTAGTGATATTTGAATTCAAGTTAAAAATTAACTTTTAAATATTTCAAATAATTTAAATATTTCGATTTTAGATGCTCGAAAATTCGGGTCGTCACTTTCCTCCCCCCTTAAAAGAATTTCGTCCCCGAAATTACTAGTTAGGAAGAATGGTCCAATACCCATTTACTTTTCCGAAAACCAATCAGTTGAACATCTAACCAACTATCTTTTACAAAGACCTATTACCATTTTTACTAACTTCCCCAACTTTTCCATAGTTTCAAACAATATTACTTACTCAATCATTCAAATTTAAATTTGAAATCAAATTTAAAATTATCAGAATTTCCTCAAAAAATTTCTAGCTCTCTAAATTTTCGAAAAATTTCGCCAGCGTCTCCTTTGCGCGGCTAGCTCGGTACAATTACAAAATGGCTCTACGGCCTCCCAAATACAAAAAGAAAATAAAAGCCAAGTGGATAGATCCAAAAACCCAATCAAATTTCATACAAAAATTTAAACACATACCTTTTTGTCGAGCAATTCTAATTTATTATCTGAAATCAAAACCAATTTTCCTTTCTCTTTATAATACCTGCATATCCTGCTTGGCAATAATATCCAATCACAACATTCGAAAACATTTTATTTGACTCTTTTAAAAAATTTCAGTGTTCATTTCATTTAAGCCCGTACGATGTACCTAAATCATTCGTACGCAATATCGGATCCGATCGCTTACTCGATAACACAATTTCATTTCCGAACTAGTAACGTCCGCCTGACTTCCTAGTGCGGACTCAGATCTGGCTTCCTGAATAGAATCTGTCATTCTCCTTGCATAGTCATAACTATGATAGAGAATTTCCAAAATCAATCAAAATCCATATCCAAGGTTCGTCGTCGAAAATCGAGTGAAAAATCCTAACTCGGATCGATAAAATTATCTCGAAATTATGTGCTCGAATCTGGATAAAATAGCTATGCGAATAAAATAATATACGTACATCCTACGTATTTGCTCCAATTGATTATAAACTACATCAATTTCCTTTTATTCCCATTTATTTTGATTGTTATTCACTTATCAACACTTTCCCTTGCCACAACTTCCAGTTTTAATCTTTTTCTGTTCCAATTCCAAATAAATTCAATTTGCTTCAATTTGCTAATTAATTACAAACCTCAATACTTTTATCTAGATTTCAATTTTACTCGAGTTTAATTCACCTTCCAATTCAAAATATCGAGTTCAATTCATCTCATTTCAAACGATATTTGATTAATCATTCCTTAAATTAATTCCACTTACTAATTTTTTTTATACCTCAAATAAAAGTGTGTTTGCAAACTTTTTCTATCTTTAATTTCTTTGAACAATATCTTTAGTTCGTCTTACTTTACTTATACAATTTAAATTAGATTTCAACATTCATTTATAATTCTATTTGCCTAACAAATTTATATTATTTGTCGTTAGTGAAAATTTTCAAAAGATTCAAAAATATTTCTAACTCCCAAAAATTTTGAAATTTTTTGGCAGAGTCTCCTTTGTACGGAGGAGATTTTGGAATTTAACAAGGGAAATAAATATATATACATCGACCCACACGGTCGAAAAATAGGAAAATAGTTCTTACTTCCTATTTGTATTGCGTAGGCGTACCTTATTTAGCATTTTAAGCAAGCAGCTTATTTATTTTAGCATTTAGCGCGGACAAAACCAGTCAACGACTTCCAAAAACCTGTACTTACTCAATTTAAACCTGTAAGTGACAAATATACAAAGTTTATTAACATTTCACTTAATTACAATAGCTAAACACATGTATAACATAAGCAATATACTCGAAAAACATTTCATAAGCAATTTATATGGTTTCAACATTATTTCAATTGTATATTTGCATAATTTTCATTTGAAACCATTTTATTTAGGCTCGACCACTTTTCTTGCTTGCATATTAATAACTATTTCCTAATAATTGAACTCAAACTTTTATTTAATGGATTTCATTTTCATCCAAAGCCAAGCTTCCATAGATTCAAACTTAAATAAATTTACTTCAAATCATTTCAATTTCACAACTTAAGTTCATTTCCATTTTATTTGATTCTCATCAAATTCCATCTACTTCAATTTATCCATTCTCTTTACCCATTTTAAATTTTAATTCACCTTCTCAATTTATTTCTAAACTTATTCACTAATAACAAGACTAATTCAAATTTTATTAATATAAGGCCATTTCCCAATTTATTTCTACTCATTTTAGTTTTATTTGCACTTCAAACCATTACTATTATTATCCAATCTTATATTATCTCTTAGGTTTGGATTTTATTTCAATTCCATAATGCCCAACAAATTTACTCAAGCTTAATACTTTTCTTGTAGACTTTTATAAGTCATACACTTATTACTTTTTCCCACTCCCATTCAAGTTATGATTCTACAACTCATCTCATCAGAATTTTTCAATTCCATCCGGAATTTTAATATTATTTTTTTCCTCTCTTTAATTGTTTTATTCAAAATCATTTCATAAAACTCGACACAACCATTTCACAATTTTACTTAAATCAAGCTTTTTATTCAAATATTACTTAAGTTATTTTATTTTTTGATAAGTTATTTGAACTTAAAACTCAAGTTATATATATTTTATAAGCACTTTCCAATTTAAATCCCTAATTTGATTTCAATTACCAACCAATTTCATCAACTAACTAATTTAAATTAGTTTATTCAATCAACTATTTTGAATTTCATACTTCCAATTATATTCAATTCACCGACAATCCAAGCTAAATTCATTTACACTTCATTGCTTACATTCAATTTATTTTTCATCCAAACAAAACCATATTTATTACAATTGATTCAAAAACCAATTTTATTGGCTTATGTTAACCCATATAATTTATACAATCTCGTTTACGTCAAATTTTTTTTTTTTGCAAGTTAAAAAATATTTACTTAAAAGAATATTCATTCCAGTTTATAACTAATTTAAATTAATACCAATTCAATCTATACTTAATTTGATTTCATTTTAATTGATTCCATTCAATTTATTTCGCATTCCATATCCTCATTCAAGTTATTTAAATCCATTTATAATTCTTAGAACATTTCATATTGGTTACATCAAATACTCATTTCATATTTATTTGCAAACTAAACATTTGCCACATTAAATTGGTATTCGACTTTCATTTAAACAATTCAAGTTCTATCTCCATATTTAATTTCCAATTAATTATTAATTTGTTTATTCAAGGTTTATTCCCAATATTTTATTTTTATCTAAAAACCACTTTAACTATTTTACTGGAGGTCAATTTATTTTATAATTTAAGTTTTGAATTTTTCATTCACTTCCCAAAATTCAAATCAATTTTATTTTGGCTTATTTATTTCACTTCTAAATTTTATAAGTCACAAACTTATTTATTCCATACTTTCATCAATGAACAATCAATCCCATTCACGTTTTACTTTTAACTCGGAATTATACATTTTATTTAGCCAATATATTTTTATTATTCCATAAACATTTAAAATAAGATTCCAGAGTTTAAACAATTTCCTAAAATCTCAAAATCACTTTTGAAATCAACTACATCCAAAATCCTTTGGCAAATTCAATTATCCCTTTGAATTTCAAAATCAAACCCAGTTCGCAAACAATTCCAATTTAAAATATTCAGGTAGCAATTCCACTCTTGGAAACTCGAAAATGAACACCGATGATGTCGTGATCATCATCGGAATTATTTTCCAGCAACCGAAAGAATTTAATGCTTTTATCACTTTAACAACATTTCAAATATTTTTAATTTCCAAATCTCACAAGATTTCAAATACAACCTAAAATATTTCCAAAATATTACTATTACTCCTCTAAACCTTCTTGAAACCGTTTTCAAACCCAAAGGAATTTAAATTTTTCCCAAAAATTCCAAATTGCAATTCCTTTAAATCTATATTCAAACATTCTCTGGAATTTTATCTCAATTCAATTTCAAATGTTTCTCTGGAATTTTATTCCAAAATTATAATCCCTTTACAATTTACATTTACAAATATCATTTGTATATGAAGTTTATTTCAATTTATAAATTACATTTATAAACTATATTTCAAATTCCATTTTGTTATATAAATTTATTCTTCAACTTTGGTTATAAGTTTTCAATTTCTTATTCAATTTCTACACAGTAGTGTTAATAATTTAATATTATCATTCCTTAACAATCAAGCATACAAATACTATAATACTTTACAAAAATTACATCCTTTATATACAAAAATAATTTGGGTAAAATTATTTCATTTACCCTACTTTAAAACAATACTGTGTCGAATTGTTTTATTCAAGTGTTTAGAGATCCCTATCAATAACGTTAATTACTCGTATTGACCGGAATCCATAAACTACTCAATTAACCAATCTGTAACAACCCGCATATTTATCGATTGTATATTTAAATATTTTATTTAAATATTTCACCATTCGTCGGATTTTGGTCCAAAAAGCTACTTTTTGCATGCGGTCGAATTGGGACTCGAGACCCCTCCTATTGTGTTCGAAATGACGTTTGCGACCTTTTTGAGTATAAACTTCGATATGTTTGGAGATAGTAGAAATTTGCTACTTTTCACTTAGGGCTTTGGGTTTAGGTTGGGTTCAGCCCAATGTTCTAACTTAATACCCCAAACTGAAACCCCCCTCTTCATTCACTCCCTCTTCCTCTAATTTCAGTTCTAAAGAGATTAATGTTGAAAGAGAATGGGAAATAGAAATCCAAAACCCTAGTTTCCATTTGCAAATCAATTTCTAGCTCCAAACTCAAGAGAACCCATTGGTAAGCTTTCTCTTCATCTTCTCCAACTCATTCTCTCTTTGATTTCAGAAATTTCCTAAACCTAACTTAGGGAATATTCTTCTTTTAAGCTTAGATTCAAGCTTCTAGTGTTGAGATTGAGGTGTGGTTGATCTTCCCTTGTCTTCAAGCTTCTCATTCATTGTTTTCGGGTTCAAAGGTGAGATTTTTATCTCACATCTTAGTCTATATTTATCTTCAATTGTTAGGTATGAATTCCTAACACTTATTCATGTGCAATTGCTCTTGGTTTGGATTGATTTGGTGAATATTCCAATTTTTAGTGTTTTGAGTTCAATTCTTTAAAAATCCTAACATTGATGTTTGAACATGTTTTTTGGTGATGCATCTAGGAGCATATAGGGCCGGGTAGTCGATTGGCATAAACCCTTAGCGCCGTCGCTCGGGTGATTGCAATTTGATCGAGATTTGCACCTCATTTGAAATAGGGCATGGGAGTGCCAGCAACAGGTTCGGCCGACCGACCTGTAGAACGGGCACTTCCTGCCTCTTTTTGGAAGTGCAGGCTATAGGGCTCGGTCGACCGAGCTCAGGGTCCGGTCGACCGACCTGCTACCCCGTGCACTTATGTTTTTGGTTCAGTCAACCGACTCAGGGAGTCCGGTTGATCGACCTGCTCCTATTTGCCAACTATGTCTATTTTGCCTAGTTGTCTGAATTTCCAACTTTAATCGATTTGTGCTATTTCCCTATTTGTTGTTATCATTTGTTATGGACTTTGATGACATATTTTATTCGGGAATTCCTTGAATATCCATTTCGATGGATTCGGTATCGATTTCGTTGGATTCTATTCACGTCTTCAAATGTGAATTTTAGTAATTGACTGTTCCTACAATCTTCTTTGTGATTTGTCACTTTAAGAAAATATAAAGGTTTTCTATACTAGTAGTAAATATCAAAACTCTTTCTTCAAATGATTTCAACACTATTTTATAACAAGCTCGTTTTCTCAAACCGATTTCCAATCTATTAGTATATATAAACGTTTACCTCACTCGAATGAGAAATCTAATTACACGGCTTAGTAAAACAGGTGGTATGAAACGCTTGTGTTTACTTCGTTGGTTAATTCTTGGACTTGTTCGATTGAATCTCTTGTGACAATTTTCTAGTGGAGATCTACAGTTTGTTCGTAAATATTTAAGTTAAGCAAGTGGTTATGGGACATGAAGCTAAACTCATATGTTTACTAGCTTAGTGCAATTGACACTTCTCGTTAATCATGACGATCATCTTTGTGGTTTAGACTAGCAATGTGCGATGTCTCTTTGTCTATGTGGAGGACTGTTCCTCATTTTATTGAGCTTCGTCTCATTTCTTACATGGGTCGTACCTATTTAGGTGCATCGATGTTTGTTTACACATGGGTCGTACCTTTTTAGGTGCGTCGATGTTTATTATGCATGGAGTGTACCTTTTTAGGTGCATCGATGTTTGTTTACTTCGTGGAGCAATCGGCTCAATAAGTTGGGACATGGGGCGTATCTTTCTAGTTGCGTCGATGCTCGTCTATGCATGGGGCGTATCTTTCTAGGTGCGTCGATGTTCGACTTTGCATGGGGTGTATCTTTCTTGGTGCATCAGTTTTAGACATTACATGGGGTGTATCATTCTAGGTGCATCGATGTAACATCCCGCCTTTTCGCACACTTTAAACCGACACACGTGCCAATTCAAAGCATACGCAAAGGCGGATTGTTATGGGGTAAATAAGAAAAACAGAGAAGAAATAAAACAAAATAGAATCTCACAGCGGAAGGATAAAATATAATAATCAATATACAGTTCATGATAACTGTTTACAAAATATTTATTTTACTTATACAATGAATATCAGAGTTACACATACCAATACAATCAATGCAGTGGAAATTTAGAGTGTGGTGCAATACAATAAATAATATAATACGGATTCTTCGTCTTCGTCCTCCAAAGCTAAAATCTTCGATCCTGAAACGCTCGGACTGACCCGAGCGAATTTGAAAAGACAAAAACTCTCGAGTCAGACTAAAAGATCTTATGTGAGTTAAATTAATAGAAATAAATATGAGTACAGTAACTCAAGAGATGTTCGGGATTTACATCTCCTAAGGATCCGTTAAACTATTTACTATGTAGTATATTGCGCTATTATAATAGTGTCTATTTATAAAATAAACTTACTTTTTAATAGCGTTAAGGGGTTACCCATATAGCCCTTAACACAAATAATGCCAATAGTCTATACAGTACTGTAATACCTCCTGATCGGGAAGCTACCAGAGGATACTCCATAGGTACGACACAAATAGAAACTCGTAGTAAAGGCTCGGTATGGTAGGTGACACGGCACAACTAGGCAATGCCAGGGTAGATATACCAATTGCTATCCAGGCTGGTGGAAACGCGTAGCCGCAGTTACCGCCTACCTCGGACTAACTCCCCAAAATCAAAATATAGAAGTGGCCACTAAATCAATCCAAAATCAAAGTATAATATCGAAGAGGAGGGTCCGATCAGAGGAATGACCTCATTGGCCTGAGAATCGCTCCTGTTTTAGCCACCTTATGCCAACTCACCGGAGTCGGGTCCACGTATTTACCTTACAGGAAACGTCGCCACCACCTACTTCATTCTAGAATCTCCACCGCGTACACGGTTAGTCAAAGTGGTTTTCGGTATCGACAGAGAGTATGTCCATATCCGATCCCGGTCTCTTTGCCAACCCATCGTTATTATAACACCGCGGTCATTTAAAAATAGCTCATACTTTAAAACCAGAATAAACATTTCCATTTAAAAATTTTGAATACGATATCATTTTAAAACCCAAAAAAAATATGATATCCTTTATCCCAAATATAAACCTTTTCAAAAATCCAAATGCTTTAAAATTTATAACGTCTGAAAGCCAAATATCCTTTCAAAGCATAATATTTCGAAATTCATAATTTAAAAACCATAACTTTTAAAACTTGAATGGTTTGGATATTCAACGGTATATGAATTAAAAGGTTTAACTTAAATGTTACTTTGTAAAGAAAATAGTTCTCATGGCTTTACAAATACATTTCTTTATTAAAGTCTAAACCAAAATTTGTATTATCTCTCTCAAGTTCCAAAACCACTTCAATTTATATATATATATACGTATATCCATTTTGAGTAACAATATTTCAAACTAAAATTGGATTTTATTCTTTCAACAGATCAATTGTTCTATTAATTAGTCTTGAATATTCACATAAAATCCATAAATAATAAGACTTCAGTTTCTAGTAATAAAATATATATATTTTCCCAATTCAAATTATACTAGAATATTCATTTCAATTTATTTTGGGAAAAATCCAATTATAAATATCATATCTTAAAATTTCCAAACTTAACATTTAAACATATGATATAAATTAATAAACTCCATTTTCTTATTTTCTTCCATTTTTAATAAAGATTTTTATACACCTTTTAATTTCAAAATTTTCAACTTCATACGTATATATATATGGAAGAAAAATATTTATACAGTATAAAATTTAAGATTATTAGAAACCGTATTCCATCCAAACCATAGAAATCACATAAAAATAGTTATATATATAGACCGCGGTGCCTGTATATAATTTTCTATCCTATGGTCAAGTGATACAGATATTTATCATTTCAATCCGCAATTTAAAAGATATAAAATTTTGCGCTTATATATCATTTCAAACCACAATCC
This sequence comes from Allium cepa, assembly GCA_030765085.1. Lineage (NCBI taxonomy): Eukaryota > Viridiplantae > Streptophyta > Magnoliopsida > Asparagales > Amaryllidaceae > Allium > Allium cepa. The sequence goes on along the minus strand of CM060939.1, from coordinate 193,338,155 downwards.
CGAATGAAATGAAATATGCATGATAATTTGCAATTTAATGATATACAATAAACATCCATTCATCAACATCATCCATCATCCAAATCGCAATCATCAATCAATATCAATCAATAACAATATTATTTTTGGTACTACATAACAGGTAATACTGGCAATTTTATTAAAATTAAATTTAACAGCTATTAATCTACAATCTATATTCAGTTATAAATTATATAACTATTAACTAGCAGTTCATATACAAACAAATAAATTTTGACTGTAAATTTATACGCAATAAATTAATTAAATTAACAGTTAAATTAAATAAATGCAATTCAACAGATATGAATAAAATAAACATGCCAAATACTCATAAATAAATTTCTATTCATTTCTAAAATTAATTTAAACAAACATAAAAGCTTCTAGTAGTTGTGAGTGGGTTAAAACACTCACCTTTTGAATTTAAATCGAATTTAAATTCGATTTAAACCCAAAAATTCGCCCTTCTCGGAATTCATCCAAACCAGCGTCATCAAATCCGGAATTAAATTACGATCCTAGCAAAAGAAATTTCGTGTGAATCCGACTTCGTATGAGAAAGTTATGGCGAAAAATGATGATTGAATTCAAAATTGAAAATAAATAAAACGACACACATTCATCACTTACAAATATATGTGCCACGTCACTCCTTCTATTCCCAGAAACGCAAGTGACCCCCTTCCAGAAACCCTAATCGAAGATCTACGACGATCTAACCGTTGAATCGACACAAAAACCATATAGATGCGATCCCCATCGTCCACTCTACAAAACCCAGAAAAGGTTTGACGATCCGACGAAGTTTGCGACGACGACGATGAATGGTCACGGACTGTTTGAATTAATTCTGGTCAAACGAATGTTCAAAACAAAAAACGAATTGCACCAGTAAATTACGTGCCTCGAGAACATTAACATATTTTTTTTTTGTGGAATTTTTCTGAAGTGTTTGCATTTTCATTGAAATTTGGATTGAAGTAGATCTAGGTTTTGCAACCATTTGAGGAGGAGAAGGAGATGAAGAAATGAATATACAGCAAATGATAATAGGATGGAGCTAGGGTTTATAACTGTATATATATATTAAATTTCCAAAATTTAATTAAATTTACTTTCCATTATTTATTGTCAATTAGATTGATTTATTATTGGATTCATATTTCAATATGTAAATATCCCCAATTTCATCTGCACTTATATTTACATAGTTTCTAAATATTAAATTTCAAATATTACTTCATTTAACGTTACGTATTTATTATTTATTACTTGCTGCAGTTGATTATCAATTATACTTAATATACTAAATAGATGGTAAATTTTGAATACTTGTTATCATTAACGTTTTATTTCCACTTACAAAATAAATGAAATTATTACATAAACTCCCTTAATTAAGTCAACCATTATCTTATATAACTTAACTGGTAATATATATACCCAATTGCCCTAATTGGTTTATAGTTATCAGCTAAATACATACTAACTTGTAAATAAATTCGTTTAATTGCAAATGGAACTGATCAAATTTAATAGATTGAATCGATGGGTAAGCAAATAATAAATTTTCCTTTTTGTCAAATTCAAACCCATTCCTACTTAATTATCAATTACAATTTATTACGAAACATTGATTTTATGTAGTTACCTTTTATTTGCGTAGTATTACGTCAATTCCTATAACCTTGGATTCATTCCCTATTCACCAAATTCAATTAATTACACTTTACAAATGTGTTTCCAATATATAGGTATTGCCCAAGTTAAATTTATTAGCTAACTCATATTCATAAACAAATGACTTATATGAATGATTAAAATTTTCAATTATCTCACTTTACTCCTAAACTTCTGTTATTTAATAATTATTGCTTAGACCCTAATTTTAATCTTCCCATTATCTATTTAATTCCTTCTAGAATCATAGCTAATATTTGTCATCCCTTCATTAACCGAATGTTCTTATCCCATCAAATTTTAAGTTATCGAAATATTAAATGTAAATTTCTTTAATTGCACTAAATTTATCTATTAAAGGTTGCACTTAACCCAAATACCTAAAACTTGCCCAATTTCTCCTTAAATCAATAACCTTCATATACAAATATGTTTATCATAAATTTTATCTGCTCTTCCTTTTTAGGTAATGTCCTATATATTAGATATCCATGTAATTTGCAATAAATCATACTCGTAGTTATATCACATTAAATGAATAAATAAGTGTTGACTCTATTCCTTTGATTCAACATTGGTTTACGTTATATTTCATAAATATTTCTACATACATCCGGATTTTTAAAAATGGTTGTAACGTGAAATCTCGTCTACTTCCCATTTTATATTTAAGGCTTCTAAAATCGATTCATATCATTTCTCTAGTCCAAATTTTATTAATATAACCTTAAATTTAATTTATTCCTATCGATGTAATGGTTAAACACAAATTTCACTTATTTGCAATAAATCCACAAATTGGATTTCAAATTTTCAAATAAATAAATAAATTTTAGTTTATCACTTCTTAAATACCCAAACGTCAATGCCTTAATTTAAACTGCATTTATTACATTTTATAAAAATCCTCCATCTTAAGTGACAAATCAAAACTACCCTAACTACACAAATCATCGTATTATAAAGATATTTACACTATCCTCCATTTATTACCTTAATTTATTTAAGGTAACCTTAAATTAATATCTATTGCAATGATTTCAAATTATTATGCCCCCATTCCTTTTTAATTTCAATAATGCCAAATTTAACCGTTATATTCTATTTATTTATGCGATAAATGCAATTATTGAATCTAATACTCCATTTAATTAATAGATCCTGCTTCCTAGAATCTATATCAACAATAGGTCAAATATATACATAGAATTAGCCTTAACTTCACCTAAAAGAATTAGCTATTTCAACTACCGCACAAAACTACGCTGCTGCACTAATTAATCAAATAAATTAATTGAACTTAAATCAGCATAAAGGTTATAAAATTATAAATGTAATCTTAATAAATTCATTTATTGATTTAGACTCTTTCTATAGAGTAATCAACCTATTTGTGGGTATAAATAACTTTGGAATTATATTACATCTCATTAGTGCGCGTTTTATTTCCTATAACTTCTCCTTATTTAACTATACCCATTAACAACCAAAAAAATTAAATTAGCTTTATTTCAATCTATTTCCCTTCTTAACTAAATAAAATAAATGGTTAACCTAAACACTTGTTATCCATTGATATATTCAAATTCACTTCCAACATTTATTAACAAAATGTTGCCATAGGTTTAGATTTACATAAATAAATTATATGAATAGGTAGAAAAATTGGTAATCCGCAAATGCCCAATATACACGCATTAATTACTACCTATTGTTAGAATCCATTTATTAATTTACTAGTTAATAACGGTCTTTTTATTTCTATTTACTACCAAACTCTCTATTTTATTATAGTTCCAATATATTAATACTTAGGCACATCAAGTTCCAGCCCTTTTGTTATTTATATTAAATTGGGTATGCACAAATAAGTTGTTAATTAACTATTTCTATAAAATTATATTCATACATTCAGTTCCATATCTTATAGGGTTAAATTCTAATTACTTACGCTTAATCTATCAATTTAATACTCTGTTCAAACATGCATTTAAATTCTTTTTATTCTAAATAAATTTTATTAAGTGTTGACATCCACTAATAGCATTCACCTTTATTACAACCAAAGGTGACATCTTCACTACTGATTTTATATTAATGAATCTCATTTTAGTTAATATTTTTTATTAACATTCTCAATTCAACATTTATTGATTTCTTAAAATTTATTTTTAACAAAAAGTGACAAATTACATTATCCAAATCTATTGTCATAAAATTTTATTGTAACACTAGGTTACAACTACTATACTAAATTTCTACATTTATTCTTAAACAAATTAGAAGTTATATTAATTTAATTTATTAAATATTATTAATTTAACGGGTCGTTACAATCTCCCCCACTCAAAACTTTTCGTCCCCGAAAAGGAAAAAGAAGGGAGAAGGAAGAATAAAACAGTACATCTTATTCCAAATATTAACTTATAACAATAATTTACTAAATTTATTTTCTTAAATAAAATATACCTGTTTATAATCATTATATTATTTTATACTAAATCATTAAAGTTTGGAAAATATTCAACAAAATTCTAAGTCCAAAATTTACGAAAAATTTTGACAGAGTCTCCTTTGTATGGTGAGGCTCGGGAGAAAATATAATATCAAAATATACAAATATATTACATATATTATCAAAATATTATATCCCAACACGGGAAAAATAGCGCTTTAAACGTAATCCGAAAACGTACCTATTTGTCGGGCAAAATACGCTTATTATTATGGAACCAAAAGCAGTAGCAGTTGCTTCCATCACCTGTATTCACTTATATAATCTAAAAGGTTAAATATTTATTTTAAAGTGAACTATTCAAGTGGATTCAATCATTAATCAACCAAACAATTCAACAACCATCAACCTTACAAACAACATACATACACAAACAAAGCAACCATTTAATCCATCAAACAAATAGTTGTTTGGGTTCAAACTTGAAATTTTTATGAAATGAAATTAACTATCAAGTGCATCCTTTACTCAACAGTCTTAGATGGAACAAAGATAGATACTTATTCATTTAACCACTTCAAATTTCTTACCCAACAACATAAATCAAACAACACATTTCAAACCAACACCCAAATTTATTTATTATACATTTATCTCATGCTTCAATGGTTTGATTTTCTTTCTTTCATTTATGGAGTGATTTCTTTATTTCTTACAAATTTTCATTTTCCATTTATCACAAAATTTATTATATTTGTATTCCAATTTATTTACTAAAGTTTCTATCATCTATTTATACTACTTACCTTTACTTATAGTAAAATTTCCAATTTAACTTAAGTCTACACAATTAATTCTCATTAATAATAGCAAATTAATAGAATACCTTTATTACCTTACTCTACATTAGTAAGATTTCCCCTTACATTTTCCTACTAACATTGCAACTTTTTATTATATGGTAAGTTATGTATGTTTTAAGAATGTAAGTGAAAATTTACAAGTTTCTTCTCCATTCCTTTAATTAATATATATTTGTTTTATAAATTACAATTTCGACTTACCTTTAATCTCATTCATTTATTTAATGTTGAAGTTTCCATTATATTTAATTACAGTAACCCTCTACTTACACTTAATTTATTAACCTTATAACTTGCATTCCTATAAGTGAAAGATTTTACTCATTCATTAACTATGGATTGCAGTCATTTATATTTTTCCTACTAACATTTGCAACTTTTTATACTTGGTAAGTTATTTATGTTAAAGAAAAAGCAAAAGAACTTATACAAGTTTAAACTCAACTCTTTTAATTCATTGATTACTTCTTTTATTTCACTAACCTAAATTTTTACAACTAATTAATGGAAATTCAAGAATTAATACCGGGTCAAATTCCAAAATTTCTTTAAAATAATAGATAATTAATTTCTTACAACTTTTATATCTCTAATTACCTTTAAACAATTAAAATTTTAAATAATTTCAAAACAAATCTGCAGTAGAATTTACTACAGTGGCCTTTCCCTTCGAAACTCGAAAATGAAAGTCGATGATGCGGCCGTCATCACCGAAATTATTTTCCAGCGACAGAGAGGAAAGTACAAAATTATTTTCTTCAAAATCCTCTTTAAACCAATTCTTTCGAATTATACTAAATATTTATATAAGAAAATATTTATAAACCAAATCATTATATTTCATAAATCCTTTGAAAGCAGATTTCAAAATCCCGGACTTAAGTTCAAAAACTTCCAATTTGATTTATTATAATTTCAGCTTAGCTTCAATTATTATAAATATTTTATTACCTAACACCCAATCTATAGCAACCAAATATATATATATCTTTATAAAAATATTTTTATATATAGAAAATATAATAGGCAAAATTATTTCATTCACCTATATTAAAACAAATATTATGTCGGTCTGTCCTAATTAAGTGTTTAGAAATCCCTATTGATGACATAGCGTCCCATGCATCAACCAGAATTTATAAATACAAAGTGGAACAGATTAACACAATATCAAAATCTTTTTATAAAACTAACAAATACGCTCTCTCATATATATACTCTCAGCGACTCCCATAGGGTATTACTACCCTATTAACAAAGAGTCAAACCCCACAAAGCCAAGGTTTATCGCTAAACCAAAGCTCTGATACCAACTGTAACATCCCGCCTTTTTGCACACTTTAAACCGACACACGTGCCAATTCAAAGCATACGCAAGGGCGGATTGTTATGGGGTAAATAAGAAAAACAGAGAAGAAATAAAAAAAAATAGAATCTCACAGCGGAAGGATAAAGTATAATAATCAATATACAGTTCATGATAACTGTTTACAAAATATTTATTTTACTTATACAATGAATTTCAGAGTTACACATACCAATACAATCAATGCAGCGGAAATTTAGAGTGTGGTGCAATACTATAAATAATATAATACGGATTCTTCGTCTTCGTCCTCCAAAGCTAAAATCTTCGATCCTGAAACGCTCGGACTGACCCGAGCGAATTTGAAAAGACAAAAACACTCGAGTCAGACTAAAAGATCTTATGTGAGTTAAATTAACAGAAATAAATATGAGTACAGTAACTCAAGAGATGTTCGGGATTTACATCTCCTAAGGATCCGTTAAACTATTTACTATGTAGTCTATTGCGCTATTATAATAGTGTCTATTTATAAAATAAACTTACTTTTTAATAGCGTTAAGGGGTTACCCATAAAGCCCTTAACACAAATAATGCCAATAGTCTATACAGTACCGTAATACCTCCTGATCGGGAAGCTACCAGAGGATACTCCATAGGTACGACACAAATAGAAACTCGTAGTAAAGGCTCGGTATGGTAGGTGACACGGCACAACTAGGCAATGCCAGGGTAGATATACCAATTGCTATCCAGGCTGGTGGAAACGCGTAGCCGCAGTTACCGCCCACCTCGGACTAACTCCCCAAAATCAAAATATAGAAGTGGCCACTGAATCAATCCAAAATCAAAGTATAATATCGAAGAGGAGGGTCCGATCAGAGGAATGACCTCATTGGCCTGAGAATCGCTCCTGTTTTAGCCACCTTATGCCAACTCATGGGAGTCGGGTCCACGTATTTACCTTACAGGAAACGTCGCCACCACCTACTTCATTCTAGAATATCCACCACGTACACGGTTAGTCAAAGTGGTTTTCGGTATCGACAGAGAGTATGTCCATATCCGATCCCGTTCTCTTTGCCAACCCATCGTTATTATAACACCGCGGTCATTTAAAAATAGCTCATACTTTAAAACCAGAATAAACATTTCCATTTTAAAATTTTGAATACGATATCATTTTAAAACCCAAAAAATATGATATCCTTTATCCCAAATATAAACCTTTTCAAAAATCCAAATGCTTTAAAATTTATGACGTCTCAAAGCCAAATATCCTTTCAAAGCATAATATTTCGAAATTCATAATTTCAAAACCATAACTTTTAAAACTTGAATGGTTTGGATATTCAACGGTATATGAATTAAAAGGTTTAACTTAAATGTTACTTTGTAAAGAAAATAGTTCTCATGGCTTTACAAATACATTTCTTTATTAAAGTCTAAACCAAAATTTGTATTATCTCTCTCAAGTTCCAAAACCACTTCAATTTTTATATATATATATATATATATATATATATATATATATATATATATATATATATATATACGTATATCCATTTTGAGTAACAATATTTCAAACTAAAATTGGATTTTATTCTTTCAACAGATCAATTGTTCTATTAATTAGTCTTGAATATTCACATAAAATCCATAAATAATAAGACTTCAGTTTCTAGTAATAAAATATATATATTTTCCCAATTCAAATTATACTAGAATATTCATTTCAATTTATTTTGGGAAAAATCCAATTATAAATATCATATCTTAAAATTTCCAAACTTAACATTTAAACATATGATATAAATTATTAAACTCCATTTTCTTATTTGCTTCCATTTTTAATAAAGATTTTTATACACCTTTTAATTTCAAAATTTTCAACTTCATATGTATATATATATGGAAGAAAAATATTTATACAATATAAAATTTAAGATTATTATAAACCATATTCCATCCAAACCATAGAAATCACATAAAAATAGTTATATATATAGACCGCGGTGCCTGTATATAATTTTCTATCCTATGGTCAAATGATACGGATATTTATCATTTCAATCCGCAATTTAAAAGATATAAAATTTTGTGGTTATATATCATTTCAAACCACAATCCCGAATGAAATGAAATATGCATGATAATTTGCAATTTAATGATATACAATAAACATCCATTCATCAACATCATCCATCATCCAAATCGCAATCATCAATCAATATCAATCAATAACAATATTATTTTTGGTACTACATAACAGGTAATACTGGCATTTTTATTCAACTTAAATTTAACAGCTATTAATCTACAGTCTATATTCAGTAATAAATTATATAACTGTTAACTAGCAGTTCATATACAAACAAATAAATTTTAACTGTAAATTTATACGCAATAAATTAATTAAATTAACAGTTAAATTAAATAAATGCAATTCAACAGATATGAATAAAATAAACATGCCAAATACTCATAAATAAATTTCTATTCATTTCTAAAATTAATTTAAACAAACATAAAAGCTTCTAGTAGTTGTGAGTGGGTTAAAACACTCACCTTTTGAATTTAAATCGAATTTAAATTCGATTTAAACCCAAAAATTCGCCCTTCTCGGAATTTATCCAAACCAGCGTCATCAAATCCGGAATTAAATTACGATCCTAACAAAAGAAATTTCGTGTGAATCCGACTTCGTATGAGAAAGTTATGGCGAAAAATGATGATTAAATTCAAAATTGAAAATAAATAAAACGACACACATTCATCACTTACAAATATATGTGCCACGTCACTCCTTCTATTCCCAGAAACACATGCGGCCCCCTTCCAGAAACCCTAATCGAAGATCTATGACGATCTAACCGTTGAATCGACACAAAAACCATATAGATGCGATCCCCATCGTCCACTCTACAAAACCCAGAAAAGGTTTGACGATCCGACGAAGTTTGCGACGACGATGATGAATGGTCACAGACTGTTTGAATTAATTCTGGTCAAACGAATGTTCAAAACAGAAAACGAATTGCACCAGTAGATTACGTGCCTCGAGAACATTAACATATATTTTTTTTGTGGAATTTTTCTGAAGTGTTTGCATTTTCATTGAAATTTGGATTGAAGTAGATCTAGGTTTTGCAACCATTTGAGGAGGAGAAGGAGATGAAGAAATGAATATACAGCAAATGACAATAGGATGGAGCTAGGGTTTATAACTATATATATATATATTAAATTTCCAAAATTTAATTAAATTTACTTTCCATTATTTATTGTCAATTAGATTGATTTATTATTGGATTCATATTTCAATATGTAAATATCCCCAATTTCATATGCACTTATATTTACATAGTTTCTAAATATTAAATTTCAAATATTACTTCGTTTAACGTTACGTATTTATTATTTATTACTTGCTGCAGTTGATTATCAATTATACTTAATATACTAAATAGGTGGTAAATTTTGAATACTTGTTATCATTAACGTTTTATTTCCACTTACAAAATAAATGAAATTATTACATAAACTCCCTTAATTAAGTCAACCGTTATCTTATATAACTTAACTGGTAATATATATACCCAATTGCCCTAATTGGTTTATAGTTATCAGCTAAATACATACTAACTTGTAAATAAATTCGTTTAATTGCAAATGGAACTGATCAAATTTAATAGATTGAATAGATGGGTAAGCAAATAATAAATTTTCCTTTTTGTCAAATTCAAACCCATTCCTACTTAATTATCAATTACAATTTATTACGAAACATTGATTTTATGTAGTTACCTTTTATTCGCGTAGTATTACATCAATTCCTATAACCTTGGATTCATTCCCAATTCACCAAATTCAATTAATTACACTTTACAAATGTGTTTCCAATATATAGGTATTGCCCAAGTTAAATTTATTAGCTAACTCATATTAATAAACAAATGACTTATATGAATGATTAAAATTTTCAATTATCTCACTTTACTCCTAAACTTCTGTTATTTAATAATTATTGCTTAGACCCTGATTTTAATCTTCCCATTATCTATTTAATTCCTTCTAGAATCATAGCTAATATTTGTCATCCCTTCATTACCCAAATGTTCTTATCCCATCAAATTTTAAGTTATCGAAATATTAAATGTAAATTTCTTTAATTGCACTAAATTTATCTATTAAAGGTTGCACTTAACCCAAATACATAAAACTTGCCCAATTTCTCCTTAAATCAATAACCTTCATATACAAATATGTTTATCATAAATTTTATCTACTCTTCCTTTTTAGGTAATGTCCTATATATTAGATTTCCATGTAATTTGCAATAAATCATACTCGTAGTTATATCACATTAAATGAATAAATAAGTGTTGACTCTATTCTTTTGATTCAACATTGGTTTATGTTATATTTCATAAATATTTCTACATACATCAGGATTTTTAAAAATGGTTGTAACGGGAAATCTCGTCTACTTCCCATTTTATATTTAAGGCTTCTAAAACCGATTCATATCATTTCTCTAGTCCAAATTTTATTAATATAACCTTAAATTTAATTTATTCCTATCGATGTAATGGTTAAACACAAATTTCACTTATTTGCAATAAATCCACAAATTGGATTTCAAATTTTCAAATAAATAAATAAATTTTAGTTTATCACTTCTTAAATACCCAAACGTCAATGCCTTAATTTAAACTGCATTTATTACATTTTATAAAAATCCTCCATCTTAAGTGACAAATCAAAACTACCCTAACTACACAAATCATCGTATTATAAAGATATTTACACTATCCTCCATTTATTACCTTAATTTATTTAAGGTAACCTTAAATTAATATCTATTGCAATGATTTCAAATTATTATGCCCCCATTCCTTTTTAATTTCAATAACGCCAAATTTAACCGTTATATTCTCTTTATTTATGCGATAAATGCAATTATTGAATCTAATACTCCATTTAATTAATAGATCCTGCTTCCTAGAATCTATATCAACAATAGGTCAAATATATACATAGAATTAGCCTTAACTTCACCTAAAAGAATTAGCTATTTCAACTACCGCACAAAACTACGCTGCTGCACTAATTAATCAAATAAATTAAATGAACTTAAATCAGCATAAAGGTTATAAAATTATAAATGTAATCTTAATAAATTCATTTATTGATTTAGACTCTTTCTATACAGTAATTAACCTATTTGTGGGTATAAATAACTTTGGAATTATATTACATCTCATTAGTGCGCGTTTTATTTCCTATAACTTCTCCTTATTTAACTATACCCATTAACAACCAAAAAAATTAAATTAGCTTTATTTCAATCTATTTCCCTTCTTAACTAAATAAAATAAATGGTTAACCTAAACACTAGTTATCCTTTGATATATTCAAATTCACTTCCAACATTTATTAACAAAATGTTGCCATAGGTTTAGATTTACATAAATAAATTATATGAATAGGTAGAAAAATTGGTAATCCGCAAATGCCCAATATACACGCATTAATTACTACCTATTGTTAGAATCCATTTATTAATTTACTAGTTAATAACGGTCTTTTTATTTCTATTTACTACCAAACTCTCTATTTTATTATAGTTCCAATATATTAATACTTAGGCACATCAAGTGCCAGCCCTTTTGTTATTTATATTAAATTGGGTATGCACAAATAAGTTGTTAATTAACTATTTCTACAAAATTATATTCATACATTCAGTTCCATATCTTATAGGGTTAAATTCTAATTACTTACGCTTAATCTACCAATTTAATACTCTATTCAAACATGCATCTAAATTCTTTTTATTCTAAATAAATTTTATTAAGTGTTGACATCCACTAATAGCATTCACCTTTATTACAACCAAAGGTGACATCTTCACTACTGATTTTATATTAATGAATCTCATTTTAGTTAATATTTTTTATTAATATTCTCAATTCAACATTTATTGATTTCTTAAAATTTATTTTTAACAAAAAGTGACAAATTACGTTATCCAAATCTATTGTCATAAAATTTTATTGTTACACTAGGTTACAACTATTATACTAAATTTCTACATTTATTCTTAAACAAATTAGAAGTTATATTAATTTAATTTATTAAATATTATTAATTTAACGGGTCGTTACAATCGATGTTTATTTATGCATGGGATGTATCTTTTTAGGTGCATCGATGTTTATTTATGCATGGGGCGTATCTTTCTAGGTGCGTCGATGCTAGAGCATGGGGTGTATCTTTCGTGGTGCGTCGATGTTCGACTGTGCATGGGGCGTGTCTTTCTAGGTACGTCGATGTCCAGTTTGTGGGATTGGCCATCCTTTTATTGTGATTTCTGGATTTCTAATTGATGAATTCTAGAATTTGTGTTTCACCAATTTTCGTGATTTCCACTGATAAGTTTTATCAATATTTGTGCATTGGTGAATTTGTGTGTCATTGACTTTTGTGATTCACATTGATATAATCGTCAATATTTATGGTTTGGTGAACGAAATAAGGAGTATGACATTTCTTTGATTCTTGTGTAGATTTTGTGATATTGATTAATCTCTTGTGGATTTTCAATTACTTATATATATCACAGCTTGGCATCGTGATTATTATGTGTTGAGTCTTATCTCTTACTCTATATCGTTTCATCTGATATTTATAGTTAGACTGATCCGTTTATTATTTTCTTATTAAATAATACTCGGGTCAGACCGAGATGTTACAGGTGCTTCAGCTTGACTTCTCACTTATGATTGATTTCTCTGACTTTTGGTTAACTACTTAGATTAGTAGTTTTTGGATTGTATACAATTGAGATATAGACTCCATGATGTATACTTATTCTTTTGTGTAGTTCTTCTAACTATTCTTTTGTGTTATTGCGGATCTTTTTAGACCGCTACTCTGAAATACACTTTCATGTGTTGGTTATATATTCATATCTTCTTCCGCCTTTGTGATATGAATTATCTGTGACTAATTTATGTTATGCTTATTTCTATACTTGTTTCCGAAGGATTTATATAGCCACTGTGTAGTAGTTTTGAGTTTGTATCGGTATGTCGGATTTCCTCTTGAAATAAAATGCATGTTTTATTATCTGACATATCAGTGCTCCCACAAAGCAATTACATGGATGGTCGCTCCTCAACAGCCTTATTCTCTGTGCTAGTCGACAGCATTACTCCGTAGTGTTCTTGGCTAGCGTGGGTATAGATGTGGGGCATCACAGCTTAGTATCAGAGCCAAACTTCGAAACCATATGGAATATTATAACAAGTATCATCGTCCTAAGTCCATCTTAGGAGTCGTGCTTTAGGATTTAATTCGAGTCTTCGTACCGATTCATCCTATTTTCTGTATGATTCCTTGTTTTATCAATCAAGTTTGATTGAAATTTATTTTGAGAATAACTTTTTCCTCTTCTTTTTTTCTTTCTTAAAGAAGAGAAATGGTTAGACCTGGTCGTCCCAGCGCCGGTTAATCTAGTGCTACTCCCCAAGATGGAGTTTTCATGTCTTCCCAGCAGCTTCTTGATCTAGTAAAGAATGCTCAAGCTGTCGTTCCCAATATAGAGCCTACTCATCCTAGATCCGGTTTTGCACGCTTGTGCAGAGATTACACCAATTTGGGAGGAAGGCCATTCACGGGATCCGAGAGTGTTATAGAAATTCAAGCTTGGCTCAAATCATGCGATCGCATCTTTTCTCGCATGAGCCTTATTGATCTACATCGAGTCCAAGTGGCTTCTAGCATGCTCCAAGAAAGAGCGTTAGATTGGTATGAGCTTTTAATTTCTAAAATCGTTGAAGCGGATCTCACTTGGGAGCAATTCCGAGAAAGATTCGAATTGAAATTTGTGTCGGAGGCTGAAAAAGTAACTTTAACCCGGCGTTTTATTGACCTTGTTCCAGGTGAATCTTCTGTGACAGACTATGCCGCATCTTTCGAATCTCTTTCCAAATACGGGGTTGAACACATTAATACCCCATTGAAGAAAAATCAGAGATTTGTCTATGGCTTGAATAAGAATCTTAAGAAGCCATTACTCCTGAAACTTGAAGTTTCATTTGATCAGCTTATTGATATCACTCTTCGTCTTGAAGAGGCCGATAGAGAGAGTAATGTTGAAGTTGTGGTTGCCAAACAGAATTTCAACGACAACATGAAGAGGCCTATCAAATTCAAGGACCCCACTCCCAACAAGAAAGGGAAGCAACAAATTCCGGTAGCAAAGACTCCTACCTTTAGTCATGGTCAATGCTACAATTGTGGTTCCACGGACCATTATGCAAGGGAGTGTCTGAGACCCCTCTTTTGTCGCTATTGCAAAAATTCGGGTCATCATATAACTGCATGTCCCATACTTCAAAGCAAGAAGGAGGGAAAAACTTAAAGTTGTGCAAACCCCTAACAACTCTTCTTTTGGTCAAGGTATTTCTCATTTAATCCTTGATTTTGTTTGCCTTGTGATTATTCTTTTCAAGTTCTTGTTGATATGATTATTTTTATATCAAAAGAACTTGTGATTCTTTTTCTTTAAAAACATTTCTGGGCTTATATCTTCGTTGAGAATTGCGAATCCGGATGGTAGATCCGCAACACTCAATTTGCTTTTATTTGATGTCGAAAATTATTTTATGTGATTTTTCTTTCCGAGCCGATATTACTTAGGCTCCGGAATTGATTTGTACGATAGGATTGGCTTAATCATTAATGAAGCCTATATCCTATTTTCTCGAGTGGACTATTCATCTTTGACATTTTCAATATGTTAAGCAGATTACTATTTTTCCTTTATGATTTTGAATTAAAAATTGATGGCATCATTTTATTCTTTAAGCTCACATGTTAAGTAGAGCGTTATTTCTCTCATTTGGGTAGTTGTGAATTTTTCGGAATCTTTGAGCTTTTCTTAGGATTATCACCTAAGTAATCTTTTGTGTGGTGCTAAGGTCTTTTCAGTTTGACCTTACCACCAGTTTTCATTTGCTACGAGTTGCGGAAGTTGGCATTCCACTTACCGTATTCCGCACTTGTTATGATTCCTATGAATGAATTATTATGTCATTCAGTTTGTCTAGCTTATTTCATCCATTTTATAA
Source organism: Allium cepa (assembly GCA_030765085.1). Lineage (NCBI taxonomy): Eukaryota > Viridiplantae > Streptophyta > Magnoliopsida > Asparagales > Amaryllidaceae > Allium > Allium cepa. The sequence goes on along the minus strand of CM060939.1, from coordinate 193,322,687 downwards.
ATCGAATATTCTATGAATATTTCGATGAGACCATTCTTGTATTTATTGATTTTTGGATGAAAATAGCAATTTAAAATTTTGCAAAATCTTTTTCATAAGATTTATTTAGAAGTATAACTGGATTTTTGTTCTTAAAACGAACAAAGAATATTCTTAAAAGTTTTTGAGAAACTTACTTATCCTATAGAATACGATTTTGTGATTGTATTGCCCATTTAGTGTTTTAAGAATTCTGGTCAATGCACTTGATCAACGTTATCGATAAGAATCTCCTAAACGCTTTGATGAGATAGTCAGACACGATATATTGACTTGTAAAAATGTAAATTTTTGTAGAAAGATTATTACATAAAACTAAAAATGTAATTTTGAAAGTTTTAACTTTTCGGGAAAGAGGATTATTTAAAAGAACGCTTCCTTTCGATACTCTTATTCTTGTGATTCCTGAAGGGGAACCAAGACTTTTGCTATTTGTACCGATACTAGTCGTATTGGTTTGGATGCCGTTCTCTTGCAAAGGAGAACGTGCTACCACTTGTGCTTCTAAATCATTATAGCTTATCGAGACTAGATATGCCACTCATGATCTAGTGCTCGCGGCTATTGTTTTTACTTTTGGGAATTTGGCATCATCATATTTGGATGAGAAATTTGTTCTCTACCTCGATCATAAATCTTTGGAATATTTATTTTATCATAAGGAACGTCATGTCGACTCGAGTTCTGGCATCTTATGATCTTGATATTCTGGAAATCGTGTTGCCAACGTGCTTTGTCGTAGGCAGCAAGGTGTTGATTCTTTGATGATGTCGGAATGGAATTATCTTTTTATCAAGTTCATCAGACGTTTTGATGTACTTCGTTTTATTGAGTTTCATCTCGTTTCTTTTATGGACTCGCGTCTGATGTTCTTTTATAGTGTTCGGCTCATCGGATGTACTGTTATTATACTATCGATGTTCCGTCTTACCTGGATCAATGGATGTACCATTATTATACTACATCGTTGTTCTGGTTTATCGGTTCATTGGGCGTACCGTTTTTGTACTATGCTGATGTTCCAAATTATTTGAGTTTCTAGTTTCTCGGGCGTACTGTTATTATACTACGTCGTTTCACCAGCTCAATTTTCTGCTATTCTTGACGTTCTCCACGTCTTTTATCTACGAAAATGCCTTAGGGATTCCGGTTTTTATTCTTGAGCCTGGTGATATCGTGGAAATTGAAGTTTCACCAGATTTGACTTTTGAGCAACATTCTATTCGCATCATTGCTTCGAAGGTTGAGCGCCTTCGGTATAAAGATATTCTTTTTGGTAAAAGTTCAATGGTTATCAAATCCTAAGGATTGCTCTTGAGAAATCTTGAGAATTCATCGAACGAAAACTTTCGGATTTATTCCTTCATGTTCTTTATGGTGGACTTCTTGATTCAAATTTTCTTTTGTGTAGATATGCTTCCATGGTTGTTACTTCTTATTTTCCTCTTAAGTATTGCGAGGACGCAATTTCTTTAAGGAGGGGAGTCTGTAACAACCCGCATATTTATCGATTGTATATTTAAATATTTCACCATTCGTCGGATTTTGGTCCGAAAAGCTACTTTTTGCATACGGTCGAATTGGGACTCGAGACCCCTCCCATTGTGTTCGAAATGACGTTTGCGACCTTTTTGAGTATAAACTTCGATATGTTTGGAGATAGTAGAATTTTGCTACTTTTCACTTAGGGCTTTGGGTTTCGGTTGGGTTCAGCCCAATGTTCTAACTTAATACCCCAAACTGAAACCCCCTCTTCATTCACTCTCTCTTCCTCTAATTTCAGTTCTAAAGAGATTAATGGTGGAAGAGAATGGGAAATAGAAATCCAAAACCCTAGTTTCCATTTGCAAATCAATTTCTAGCTCCAAACTCAAGAGAACCCATTGGTAAGCTTTCTCTTCATCTTCTCCAACTCATTCTCTCTTTGATTTCAGAAATTTCCTAAACCTAACTTAGGGAATGTTCTTCTTTTAAGCTTAGATTCAAGCTTCTAGTTTTGAGATTGAGGTGTGGTTGATCTTCGCTTGTCTTCAAGCTTCTCATTCATTGTTTTCGGGTTCAAAGGTGAGATTTTTATCTCACATCTTAGTCTATATTTATCTTCGATTGCTAGGTATGAATTCCTAACACTTATTCATGTGCAATTGCTTTTGGTTTGGATTGATTTGGTGAATATTCCAATTTTTAGTGTTTTGAGTTCAATTCTTTAAAAATCCTAACATTGATGTTTGAACATGTTTTTTGGTGATGCATCGAGGAGCATATAGGGCCGGGTAGTCGATTGGCATAAACCCTTAGCGCCGTTGCTCGGGAGATTGCAATTTGATCGAGATTTGCACCTCATTTGAAATAGGGCATGGGAATGCCAGCAACAGGTTCGGCCGACCGAGGCCCTGGGCCGGCCGACCGACCTATAGAACGGGCACTTCCTGCCTCTGTTTGGAAGTGCAGGCTACATGGCTCGGTCGACTGTGCTCAGGGTCCGGTCGACCGACCTGCTACCCCGTGCACTTCTGTTTTTGGTTCAGTCAACCGACTCAAGGAGTCCGGTTGATCGACCTGCTCCTATTTGCCAACTATGTCTATTTTGCCTAGTTGTCTGAATTTCCAACTTTAATCGATTTGTGTTATTTCCCTATTTGTTGTTATCATTTGTTATCGACTTTGATGACATATTTTCTTCGGGAATTCCTTGAATATCCATTTCGATGGATTCGGTATCGATTTCGTTGGATTCTATTCACGTCTCCAAATGTGAATTTTAGTAATTGATTGTTCCTACAATCTTCTTTGTGATCTGTCACTTTAAGAAAATATAAAGGTTTTCTATACTAGTAGTAAATATCAAAACTCTTTCTTCAAATGATTTCAACACTATTTTATAACAAGCTCGTTTTCTCAAACCGATTTCCATAGTATATACAAATCTTTACCTCACTCGTATGAGAAATCTAATTAAACGGCTTAGTAAAACGAGTGGTATGAAACGCTTGCGTTTACTTCGTTGGTTAATTCTTGGACTTGTTCGATTGAATCTCTTGTGACAATTTTCTAGTGGAGATCTACGGTTTGTTCGTAAATATTTAAGTTAAGCAAGTGGTTATGGGACATGAAGCTAAACTCATATGTTTACTAGCTTAGTGTAATTGACACTTCTCGTTGATCATGACGATCATCTTTGTGGTTTAGACTAGCAATGTGCAATGTCTCTTTGTCTATGTGGAGGACTGTTCCTCATTTTATTGAGCTTCGTCTCATTTCTTACATGGGTCGTACCTATTTAGGTGCGTCGATGTTTGCTTACACATGGGTCGTACCTTTTTAGGTGCGTCGATGTTTATTATGCATGGGGTGTACCTTTTTAGGTGCATAGATGTTTGTTTACTTCGTGGAGCAATCGGCTCAATAAGTTAGGACATGGGGCGTATCTTTCTAGTTGCGTCGATGCTCGTCTATGCATGGGGAGTATCTTTCTAGGTGCGTCGATGTTCGACTTTGCATGGGGTGTATCTTTCTAGGTGCATCGGTGTTAGACATTACATGGGGTGTATCTTTCTAGGTGCATCGATGTTTATTTATGCATGGGATGTATCTTTCTAGGTGCATCGATGTTTATTTATGCATGGGGCGTATCTTTCTAGGTGCGTCGATGCTAGAGCATGGGGCGTATCTTTCTAGGTGCGTCGATGTTCGACTGTGCATGGGGCGTGTCTTTCTAGGTGCGTCGATGTCCAGTTTGTGGGATTGGCCATCCTTTTACTGTGATTTCTGGATTTCTAATTGATGAATTCTGGAATTTGTGTTTCAGAAATTTTCGTGATTTCCATTGATAAGTTTTATCAATATTTGTGCATTGGTGAATTTGTGTGTCATTGACTTTTGTGATTGACATTGATATAATCGTCAATATTTATGGTTTGGTGAACGAAATAAGGAGTATGACATTTCTTTGATTCTTGTGTAGATTTTGTGATATTGATTAATCTCTTGTTGATTTTCAATTACTTATACATATCACAGCTTGGCATTGTGATTATTATGTGTTGAGTCTTATCTCTTACTCTATATCGTTTCATCTGATATTTACAGTTAGACTGATCCGTTTATTATTTTCTTATTAAATAATACTCGGGTCAGACCGAGATGTTACAGGTGCTTCAGCTTGACTTCTCACTTGGGATTGATTTCTCTGACTTTTGGTTAACTACTTAGATTAGTAGTTTTTGGATTGTATACAATTGAGATATAGACTCCATGATGTATACTTATTCTTTTGTGTAGTTCTTCTAACTATTCTTTTGTGTTATTGCGGATCTTTTTAGACCGCTACTCTGAAATACACTTTCATGTGTTGGTTATATATTCATATCTTCTTCCGCCTTTGTGATATGAATTATCTGTGACTGATTTATGTTATGCTTATTTCTATACTTGTTTCCGAAGGATTTATATAGCCACCGTGTAGTAGTTTTGAGTTTGTATCGGTATGTCGGATTTCCTCTTGAAATAAAATGCATGTTTTCTTATCTGACATATCGGTGCTCGCACAAAGCAATTACATGGATGGTCGCTACTCAACAGCCTTATTCTCCGTGCTAGTCGACAGCATTACTCCGTAGTGTTCTTGGCTAGCATGGGTATAGAGGTGGGGCGTCACACAATCAACACAATATAAAATCATTTTATATTCACTAACAAATACGTGCTCATATCTATTAATACGCTCAAACTCATCCTAGAGTACTATTGACTCTATTTCAATTAGTAATTCCCACCAGAGCCAATGTTATCACTAACCTAAGCTCTGACACCAACTAAAATGACCCGCAAATCCGTACCCCTTGAGTCATCACTATTCTAACTAAATCAACTCAAGTTGTACAGAAATACGAACCATTTGGGTTAAAGAAGAAGAGGTAGAAGAAGAAAATAGAAATCAACAACAGAATCTAACCATCGCAGCGGAATAAAATATAATAAGTAATAGATGGTCTTTACTCAAAATCAAATATATCTGTTTATATATATTACATCATCAGAGTACATCAATCGAAGTTCAACGTCAATAACATACAACTGGATACACAGCAACACAACACAGCGGAATATATATAAATGCAAGCACGAGAGTACGTATCATCATCCAGCTCGTCTCTCGAGCTCCACAGCATCTCCTGTATCCTATAATACTCGGTCTGACTCGAGCACTACAGTTAAATAACACCCGAGTCAGTCTGGAATACCAGGGTGAGAAAATCACACTCAATTGATTATTAAAGTTTCAAAAATCCTTTGAAAACAAAAGCATCTCGTAAGACCACGCCACAAATAAACATGTCGGGTTTTTACCTTACGATAGCTAAAACAATTTTTATAGAAATCCTCTGATATTATAATAGGGTCTATATACGAATACTTATAAAATTGCCGAAATTGTTGCATTATTAAATTCCAGCTACTAGCCACAGAGTGGGTAATACAAACAAAACTCGTACAAGGCTCGTAGGGAGAATGGATTTCCAACTAATGACTAGGCACTGGGGTACCACCTGTCACAGTATGTGTCCTAGATCACAGTACCAAGGAGTACGCCCGCTCCCCTACAACACAAGACTGGGACTACCCCTTACTGGATAATCCCGAGTGAGATCGCCCCGTGGTTGGGATCAACAACCGCCCACTAAGCCGAAATAAAAAGGGACATCTAGACAGGGATGACCTCACCCTGCTTGGGTGCTACCCACCTAGCCTTGCTGCATAACCCCAGATTTTCAGTCATTCCCATTTGATGAGGCTTGAGGCTAAGCGTTACCTTTTTAGAACATATCCCTTAGAATGCCCATCGTCCACTTGATAATGTTTCGCAAGCATTCATCCATACAAGTCCGTCCAGGGTTCGAACGGAACCGAAGGCACTATTCCTACTACATCCATTTTGGAAATATCCTCAGGATTAGTAGCGACTAGCCCTTGCACTTCACTTCTCCATCTTCGAATCCAAACTCGTTTTCCACGAAAACGTACAAACCGGATCGAAGTGGTTTTCGAGAAATAAATCTCGATCACGGTCTCTTCGAAACGATCAGCGCATTTAGCCAATATTTATAGTCGGTTATTTAACTATCAATTAATATTCACAAACAACCATCAAACAATAAATAATTTCCCAAATTATTTATTAACCTCAAAAATATCTTCACAAGATATATTTCTGTTCTCAAAACCCTTTGAAAACTGTTTCAAAACATCTTTCTTTACCAGAATAAGCTTTCCCAAATATTTTCTATCTCCACTGAAATCACCAAGCCCAAACTAGCTTTTTAAAATAATTTAAAACGCTTTACTTTGAAATATATTTTAAAACATTTAAGTTAAAACTACTTCAATAATTTGTTATAAACACATACTATATGAATATTTAAAAATAAAGTTACATAAGAAAATATAAAACTAGATTTTCACTTCAAAAAAAACAAGATACTAAGTCACTCTTTAAATAATTACTATCATAATAGATTTTACGAAAATACTTACTTTAGAATTTAAATATTAGAAATAATAAATTTTCCAAAACATGGATTTTAAAATAACTGTAAAACTTTTAGCTTCTATTTGAAAATTCACTTTGAAAACATACTTGGTTAGCCTTGGAGAATTTCCAACTTCAATCACTTAAATCAATTTTCCAAATAGATTTCCAATTTATCCCAATTAAATAAATTTCTTTACTTATCAGTTCATTTCCAAATTCATTAGTTATGGACTTTATTATTATTATTTTTCCCAATTTCTTCTTTACTCTTTTCAATAATTTAAATCTTAAATTTTAAATAAATGTTTTGTTCTTTTAAAATTATAATACCGAAGTTTAAAATTCATTAATCTTCTGATTATTCAAAATTTCTCTTTCTACACTTAAGACTTATTTATTAGAATTTCAAAGTCACTTTATTTCCTTTCCAATTCATTCTTAAATTTATTCAAATTTCTATAATTATTTACTTACAAATTCACTTCTTTATTTTTTTCCAAAATCCAATTTATATGTTTTTGGTAATTCATCATACCCAATAATGTCCAATCGACCCATCGCATTCAATATTCCAATAAAGTCCATCATAGAATATCAAATAATCACAACAGAGGGTATTAAATAATTTTAAATAAATGTTGAGGGGTCTAGTTGGTTCCCTCCAACCTGTTTTCCCTGCATCCATAGACGTTAGCACAACATAAATATTTTCACTATAAAATGAGGGAAATCAATCGTTCCAGGTGTAGTATATACTACTATATAACACATCAATCAATTCAACCATTCAAACAATTGTTTAAATTTAATCATTTAAATTTAAAATTTAAATTTAACTGAGTGAGATTAACTCACCTTTGCTATTATTTGCAATCCACTCCAGTCTCGACTGATTTAGGCCTTGAATAAACGTTTACAGTTTATTAATATTTGAACGATTGGAATAATTCATTACCATTTATTTAGTTGATTCACTAATAATTTGATTTAAACTAATTTATTTTAATAAAATATTCTTAGAGACTGAACTAATTAAATAAATTAATTTAGACCAATAATTTCCCAAATAAGTTAATTTTAACAAATTAATCACCAAATCCATTGGTTTAAAATAAACTAGTAAATTAAAATGTATATAAGTATTTTTGTTTCCTTTTTAAATTACCTATATATATATATATATTTTATATTAAAAAAAATATAAATCTCAAAAAATCATATTTACTTCAAAATCTGATATTTACATACTTATATATAAATTGTTAACTCTTGTATAAATAAATAATCTAAATTTAAATTAAATCCTTCTTGCCCAGTCAATTTTAAAATTCTGTTTACTTCCTTATCATTTCTTTCTAAACGTAAGAACTTCACTTTTTATTAAAAAATTCTCTATACTTTACTGGTTTACATATACATATGTGTATAAATTAAGTTTAAATTGAAAGTAAGATGGAGGATACCTCACTGCCCTAAGAAATGGAATCCCTAGCCTTGCCGACTACATTGCCCAACAAAGCACCGAACTTCGACCAACAAAGACGTGTCGCCCTCTACCTCCTTGACTGAACGACCACCAAATGCCATACAATTCAAGCAGCACGACCGCCTGCCAACCCCAAAGCAACGAAGCCGAACCCCTCCCTCGCGTAGCCTCTCCAAATCTCGAACCCTAGTTCGAGCAGCTTCGAATAAAATTCACAAAAATCTAGCCACGTTCCCCAATTCTTTCCTAAGTTCACGAGATCACTCGTGATATCCCTCGCAGCTGCTCAAATCATTCGACTTCGAACCCTAGCTATATGGGTGAACCGCAATTCAAAGTCGCCATTTTCGAACGCAATTTATTTTATTGAGGAACGATTTGATTTGGGAAAAGAAAATGGAGGAAGACGTTCGATCATGATTTTTAAAGAGGAGAAAAAGATAATCTTTCGGCCATTAATTAATTTTCTTCGAAAAGCTTTGAACGAGATATTATTGAACGAGTCTACATTTTAAAGGAAGAACAGAGGGAACAGGAAAAGATGTTTCACGTGAAAAATTATTTCTGCATGTCGGCTACAACAGAGATAGGTTGGCTAAAGGAAATACAGGGTGACTGCTGATTTGATTTCTTTCAGAAAAGGATATTTAAATTAGATCGATAATTATCGTCTAAGCGTTTATACCTCGTACGATTACACGTTAATTCCAAAAGCTACGAAATTTGAAATCCGGTAATAATAAAATATTACGGATCCAATGGAACTGGTTTGGTCAAATTCCGAGACTATGTCTCGGAAGGCTATTTTTATATTCAATTTAAACTATAAAATTTTAAAACTGAACAAACCACTGTTAATTTCAATTTTACAACTTCTATTATCTTCAGTGTTATCAATATAAATTTTACAAGCCTTCAAATTATTTTCAACCGGCTTAAACCTGAAGATTCAATAATTTATCCAATTTCAAATTATTAAATTCACAAATTTAATTAACAATTAATTAGTGATATTTGAATTCAAGTTAAAAATTAACTTTTAAATATTTCAATTAATTTAAATATTTCGATTTTAAATGCTCGAAAATTCTGGGTCGTCATAGGTTAAGTGATTAGGTATGTATCATTTCAACCGAAAATAGTTAAATTTTTCGGGTATATATCATTTCAACCCGTATCCCGAATCAAAAATTTCCAAATCAATGAAATCGCTCAGGTATGTATCATTTTAACCCATAATGATTTTCCCTAATTTATAAGATCATTCTGGTATGTATCATTTCAACCCATATTGATAACAGGGATATAAACATCCAATCATCCAAAATGTCAACAAATAAACATCCATCATAATCAACATCCAAATCAGCCAATAAATCACAACAATTAACTGGTTATCATTATCACATATTTAACTAATAATTTAAATTCAATATTAATTTAAATAGCAATTTAATTCAATATAAATTCAAATTAAATTTAAATGACAATTTAGATTACCAAACAACAATCAATAAATTCTTATCACATCATAAACTTAATTCAATTAGCATAAGAAGGTTTAGTATTGCGTGAGTGGGTTAAATCACTCACCTTTGCTTTATGGCCCAATTTAAATCCAACAAAAGCCTAAAAATCCAACAATCTCCAAAACCAATTCCATGTATTGAATTTCGATACAATCGCAATAGAAGAAACTACTTCCAAATTCGAGTTCGTATGCAAAAGTTATGCTAATTAGAAGGTTGAAAATTTAAATTTTAAATTAAATAAATAATAGAAGGGAAATTTGGTGATTTCGATTACTTTCCCAAAACCTTAAATGAAACGCAGTCGAACCAACATCATGTTCTAGCCACCGCTTCTAAATTAATTTCAAATGGATTAAATGATTAAATAATAATTGAAACATTTATTACACATTAGTAATTCAAACACGTTTATAAGTCTATTATTTACAAACAAAAGCTAATAAATTTATGTACTAACTAATTTATTTCATATTTTATAAAAAAACCTATTTCAATTAATAAGAGATAATTTCAAAATTGAATTCAACGTTTAATTTATTCCTTATTTACAATTATAACCAAATTAACTTTACAATTATTTCAATTGATTGAAATTACATTAAAATAGTTGTCAATAACATTCGAACAATATTATTAAATCATATTCTACTTATTTTTCTTATTAATAAATCGTATATTTTAATTTCTCACAATATTAAATTTTAAAATCCAATTTAATTTAATAGTTTTAATTATCAAAAATACGGTTCGTTACACGGATCATCAACTCAACAAAGAAAGCATGTGCATATGTTAATCCAAATGGCCTCACCAACGACTCATAAAAACCATACCTGGTCTGAAATGCGGTCAAAGGAATACTATCTCCGCCATTCGCAACTGATGAAACCCCGTCGCCGAATCCAATTGTGAGAACACTTTGGCTCTACTCAACAGATCAAACAGATCATCTATCCTCGATAAAAGGTACCTATTCTTGATCGTTCTTTCGTTTAACTTACGATAGTCGATACACATCCTTAATAACCCATCTGGTTTCTTCACGAATACCGCGACCGCTACCAAGGCAAACTTCTTAGTCCGAAAAAATTTCTTCCTCCCTGATCCACTAACTGCACCTTCAATTCCTTCACTCTGTCGGTGTCATCCTTCTAGATGGCCTACTCACAGGTTTAGTTCTCGGTACAAAATCAATCTGAAACTCAACAGCTGGTTTTGGTGGTAACCCCGTAACCGGCTCAAAGATATCTGCATATTCTCTTGCTACCCGCACCTGACTTAACTCTTCTCCAAACTTCATGGCACTCAACAAAGCAAAAACACTCTTATTGGAATTCTCCACTGAGAAAATTATTCGGTTATGACTTTTTGGGGGCCTCAATGATATTTCCATATCCTGGAAAAATATCCTAGCCTCATACTTACCCAACCTATCCATACCCAAAATGATCCCGAAATGTATGAACTCAAAACATACAGACTGCATGCAAACTTATGACCTAACAAATCAAGTTCTAACTGGTTGCATCACATCCCTAGGATTGCATGCCCTCCTATTGGGTTCGCAACCCTCATGGAAGTAACAAGTATGTGGGTTCTATGCATAACCTATCAACCAAATACTATGATATAAATGAAAGTGATGCACCAGTATCAAATAGTATAGTAACTGGTATACTCTAAATCAAAAGCGTACCTTCCACCACAGTTTTCCATTTCTCTACTGCAGTAGTCCTAGAAGAAGGTAGTTGTCCAATAGCAAAAACCTTTCCTTTATCCGCCCTAACTGGCTCTAGACACTAGTTCTTATAATGCCCAACTTGGTCAAAGTTGAAGCATTTCACATTCTTATTCTCTACAGGCTTCTTCCCCTTGCCCGTCCGACACTCATAAGCATAATGACCCTACTTATAACACTTGAAGTACACTTAATCAACCTTTTCCTTCTTGTAATCCTGCCTTTTCTAGGTTCCCTTCTTATTAAATAATTTCCTCTTCTTCCCCCGAGGACCCTGGCTGAAATAGCAAGCATCTCCTCATGGAGAATGTCCATCTCTACCACCACATCACAAGGCTCTCTGACATGAGTCATAGTTATTTTTCCTAGCTCTAGCCTCAGTCCACGAATAAATCTCTCATTCCTCCTGATATCAGTGTCAACCAAAGCATATCCATATCGACACAGCTCATCAAACTGAGCAGTGTACTTGATCACTGACATATCTCTTGGAACAAGATCCATGAACTTCCTCATCAACGCCGACTTGACAACCTCAGATAAGAACCTTTGCTCAAACCTTCTTCTAAACTCAACCCTTGTCAGCTCGTCCTTCGAAACTCCGGCCGTCACACTATTCTACCAATGAAGCACTAACCCTTGCAACTATCTAGAGGCTAGCCTTCTCTTTTCTCCATCATCCAGACCTAAAACAATAATGAACCTCTCATAGCTCAATAGCTAATTTTCAACTTCAATAGCATCATTCGTTCCCATGAACGGCTTTCCACCGAAACTAGTATAGTCCCTACTCAACTTATGTAACACCCCTAATTTTTATTGACATTATTCAGGATATTCAATTAGAATAAATTAAATAGAATAATGTAGATAAGGAGATTGAGGTTGATTAATAAACTAAGTGGTCATGCTTATTTAAATCAAATGAACTTATAAATGGTTCAGTGTTAGCTAAAATAAATATATGGGCATTATGATTTAAATCTAACATCTCTATTTTGTTTTAAATCGTTTATTTTTAGATTTAAGGGATAAATTCATTTTTATGATATATTGGATGATGATATGCTTGATTCATGATTTATTAGATTTAAACAAGGTTGTATAAAAGAGTTTTGCATGGTTCTAGATCAAAATCGAGACTAAATGATGTTTATGCCATGGGAAATTTTTATGTTATGAGAAACATGATTTTGGAGTTGGGTTTCAATTTTGAGAACTTTCCAAACTATGAAAAGATTATTATGAATTTTCAAAGGAAAAAATGGTTATTTAGGTTTATAAATTTATGTTGAGAAATATATAGAGAATTTGGGTCTGAAATTTTGATATGTTAGACAAAATGATTAAAGTGATTTTCTAGAATTTTTAGGGATTTTTATTAAGTAATTTGGCATGGAAATTAAATTATTTTGAAATGAGGAACTAAATGATTTAACTGTTTTGTTAAAAGGATGGGCTTATTTGTTAAAGCTTATCATGTTTTTGGATCTGAAAAAATGCGGCAAATATTAATCAAATTATTTAAATGTTTAAGATAGCCATCAAATGTTTACAAGTAGGCAATTTGGTTAAAAAGTTTACTTTATTTGGTAAAAACAGCCTTTTTCTTTAAAAAAAAAAAGGGGTTCTGCCTTCTTTAGGAAGACCTTTCAACCCAGAGCTTCCACCTCCAACCTAGTCGAAACTTTCTAGGTTGAAACTAGTAAACAAATACATATGGCATCATTTCGATGGTACGTAGTGGATTGGAGAAAGGCGGAAAGTAGGGTGTCGAAGGGTAGCTTTCAAAGGGATTGGTTTCTTTGTTTTATACTGGTTTTAAAAGATAAGTGATTGCCTGCTTATAAGATGGTTTTGATATAGTCAAAACCTATGGTCGTGAAAGGTATTTCAAAATAAGCTTTCGAAAGGGAGCTGCTGCCTTTGTTTTAAAGAAGTATCTTCCGAGGGAGTTACTTTAATTTTGTTTAGAGCTTTCGGAAGAGGTAGCTTCGACTAATTCGAAACCCTTATGTGTTAGATGCCTTCCGATGGTATTGGAGACATCAATGTTGTCGAAAGGTGTTGTTTTTTTATAAATGTAAGCCGCTTCCTAATACTTTCGAAATGGGTTAGGGTTTTCGAAGGCAATGATTTTGGAAGGGGTTCCGAAGCTAACCATCCATTATTATACCCAGTTGTTTTAAAGCATTCGAAAGGATGGTTTCGACACCATCAAACTTGCCCAATACATTATGAATTAAAGAGTGGTTTCGAAAGAGATTCTTTCGCTTATGTTCACTTTGACCTAAAAATGTTGTTTTAAGTATAAACCCAATGTTTTCAATAGGGGACTTTCAATTTTTTCGAAGGGCAACCTTTATTGGTTTCAAAAGGGTACTTTTAAATAGTTTCGAAGCTATGCTTCTATACTTATAGGATAATACTTTAACATGGTCGAAAATTTTCAAATGTGATGTTTTAAAGTATTCAAAAGGAAAAAAGCCTAGTGTTTTAAAGGTGGATTTTTATGCTTTCGAAGGAGGTCATCCTATTAGGTTGGAAGCAAGGTTTCGAAGGCGTCCAAAGGTTTTATAACCCAAACTCAAATTTTAAAGGAAAAACCTATGGCTAAATAAAGGTGTTTTGAAATGACTTTAAGTATGTAAATTTGAAGAAGTGTTCCCTTGATATAAATATAACTTAAAGGGACAAACTATGATTACATGAAATGTATTTCAAGGGCCATATACCCACAGAAGTGGTATTGTTAAATTATTAAGTTTGCATCTTTAAATATGAGTATATTCACATGATAAAGAACCAATAACTGTATTTTAGGGATAAAGGAGTCGAAGAACAAGCTAGGCTAACTTAGTAGTGAATATAATTTGATTAAACTCCTGAATGAGTAGAATTACATCCAGTGGGTCAGGAAGACCAAAGTACATGATGCTTAAACCTTGAAGTTTTCTGGGAGATAGGTTCACATTAAACCCATGAAAACTATGATTAGGAAGTTATGGGGAGTAACCATTGGTTTACAGTAATCCCATAAAACTATGTATAAAGGATGGTTGGCAGGGGCCAATTGGTTTGTAGTGAACCCATGGAAACTATATCCAGATTAAGAATTGACATCAGTCAAAAGGTTCCTAGTCAACCCATGAAAAATTGGATAAGAAAGAATGTAGGGGAGGTATTGGTAGGTTCCTAGTCAACCCATGAAAACAAGGATAAGAATTGAATTACTGGATAAATCCATAAGTTCCTAGTCAACCCATGAAAATTAGGATATGTGATTAGTTATTGGAATGACTAATAGGTTCAGAGAGACCCATGAATTAACTAAGTTAACTGGCAGAGGTCTATAGGTTCTTAGTGATCCCATGAAAATATAAATTAGGACAAGGTGTCTATGTATTATGAAAGGTTATTAGTAAACCCTTGAAAACCAAAAGTTAATAGTGACCCTAAAAACTATAATTATGACAAAGTGTCGACTTAAACTGGGGATCGGAAATCCAAAATGTTTTATATATGCATATCATCATAATATTTTGAAATGTATGTTTTTAACCATTGTGGACGCAGAAGCACAGTATATGGTTATATAAAGGTTTTAGGATACTAGTGAGGGGAAAACCCGTTCCACTAAGCGGCATGGTCTCATTTGATATCTAAAATGATTGAGATGTTAGATGGTTATTATTCATACCAGGCTTTATGTTTGACTCGAAATTTTTGTTTTCCCCTTAAACTCTCGGGTACTCAATTGATCTTGCGTATTTTGGGATTTAGGGTTTTCAGATTCTCTTCCTAGACGAATAAAGCTTCCGTTGGCATGCAGGAGGCAGTTCGTTATTTAGAGTTATCTTTTTTCGCTATGTTTTTTTGTAAAGGTAGATTTATTAGCCTTACTATATACTCTGACCAACGAAGGGGGCATCTTCATATGTCGTGTTATAATTATATTTTGTTAAATGAGGTTTACATTTTTGGATTATGTAATGATCATCAAATGTTTTGAATGGAATATGGAACTGTATTTTTGAATTCTTAAAACTTTCCATATTCTTATGATCTATGTATCAATGAATCTAGCACTGCCGTATTTGGTCGTCGAAGATTAATAACTATTGATGACAGCAGCATCCACAGCCGTTAGTTTAGGGCCTCCAAGTAGGGGGATATTACATGTTTGTATCCTAGCATAGATTTATGGAACTTTAAAAGAAAAGTAAAATATAATAGATTTTTGAAACATAATCCAAAGAATTTGAAAATATGATCGGGGTTGGGTAAATGTTGTAGTAACGTACTTGTATTTGATATATTGGTAGATATATGTAAGTACATATTCCCCTCTCTCTTAGACTGTTCTTCTATATCTTACAAATGCTCTTATGTAGATTTACAAGAAAGAGAATATGGAAGCAGGAAACGGAAGAGGAAATCTAGGTGGAGGAAGCACAACAACAAGTGGAAATACTCAACCTAATACCATGAGGAATCAGGGTCGACAAGCTAATGCTAATCCAAATGCTAAATCCAACGTAGGTGCCGAAAATCCACAAGTAGATTCGAGGATGGTGTATCTGTTGTTGGAATATCTTTTGCAAGCAAGAGTTGATGGTAGTGTGGAGGAGCTAATCCTATGGCCCCTGTTGGAAATAACTATGCTAAGTTGAGCAGGGACTATACCAGTTTAGGAGGAAAGCCATTCATAGGAATGGAGGATGTTGTTGAAGTGGAGAATTGGCTGCTGATTTGCGAGAGGATTTTTACTGATTTAGGCTTGGATGATGGAAAAAAGAGAAGGCTAGCTCCTAGACAATTGCAAGGGTTAGCACTTCACTGGTGGAACAGTGTGACAACGGGGATTTCGGAGGAAGTGCTGATATAGGTTGATTTTAGAAGAAGGTTCGAGCAGAGGTTCTTATTTGAAGTTGCCAAGTCGGTATTGATGAGGAAGTTCATGGATCTCGTTCAAGGTGATGTGTCAGTGATCAAGTACACTGCTAAGTTTGATGAGCTGTCTCAATATGGTTATGCTTTGGTAGACACTGATATCCTGAGGAACGAGAGATTTATCCATGGAATAAGGCCAAAACTAGGACGAATGACTATAAATCATGTCAGAGAGCCTTGTAATGTGGTGGTGGAGATGGTCATTCGCTACAAGGAGATGCATTTGTTTCGCCAGGGAGAAACCAGAGGAATCCCGGGTCCTCAGGGGAAGAAGAGGAAATTCTTTAAGAAGAAGGAAGCCTAGAAAAGGGAGGCTGCCAAGAAAGCAAAGGCTGATTTTGTGTACTTCAAGTGTGATAAGAAGGGTCATTATGCTCATGAGTGCCGAATGAGAAAAGGGAAGAATCCTGTAGAGAAGAAGAATGTGAAATGTTTCAACTACGACCAAGTTAGGCATTATAAGAACTAGCGTCCAGATCCAATCAGGGCAGACTGAGGAAGGATTTAGCTATTGGACCACCATCTCCTTCTAGGCCTAATGCAGCAGAGAAAGGGAAAACTATGATGGAAGGTACGCTTTTGATTCAGAGTATACCAGTTAGGGTACTACATGACACCGGTGCATCAATTCATTTATATCATGGTATTTGGTTGATAGATTATGCATAGAACTCACATTCCTTGTTACTCACTTGAGAGTTGTGAACCCAATAGGATGGTATGAAACTCTAAGGATGAGATGTGACTAGCTAGAACTTGATTTGCTAGGTCATAAGTTTTCATGCGGTCTATATGTTTTTGATTTCGTAGATTTCCAAATCATTTTGGGTATGGATTGGTTGGGTAAGTATGAGGCTAGGATATTTTGCTACGATAGGGAAATATCATCGAGACACCCAGATAGTCATAATCGAATCATCTTCTCGATGGAGAACTCCAGTAAGAGTGTTTGTGCTCTGTTAAGTGCCATGGAGGTTGGAGAAGTGTTAAATCAGGTTCAGATAACAAGAGAATTTGCAGATGTCTTTGAGCCGGTTATGGGGTTACCACCAAAATGAGATGTTGAGTTTCTAATAGATCTTGTACGAAGAGCGGAACCTGTAAGTAGACCACCTAGCAGGATGACATCGATGGAGATGAAGGAATTGATGGTGTAGGTAGTGGATCAGGAAGGAAGAAATTTTATCAAACCAAGCAGTTCGCCTTGGGGAGCGATCGCGGTATTCATGAAGAAACCAGATGGGTCATTAAGGATGTGCATCGACTATCGTAAGTTAAACGAAAGGTCGATCCAGAATAGGTACCCTCTACCGAGGATAGATGATTTGTTTGATCAGTTGAGTCGAGCCAGAGTGTTCTCCTAATTGGAATTAGTGACAGGGTTCCGTCAGTTGCGAGTGGTAGACGATGGTATTCCTTTAACCGCATTTCGAACTAGGTAAGGCTCGTATGAGTGATTGGTAATGCCATTTTGATTGACAAATGCACCTGCTTTATTTGTTGATTTGATGAACCGAGTCTTCCGAGAGTATACAGATAGATTCATGTTAGTGTTTATAGATGACATTTTGGTATATTCTAAGGATGAGAGAGAGCATGAAGATCGTCTTAAAGTTATGCTAGAGATGCTGAGGCAGAATTGGCTAAAGATGAAGTCTTTCAAGTGTCATTTTTGGAAGAAAGAGGTTAAGTTTCTTGGTCATGTGGTTTCAAAAAAAGGATTGTCAGTCGATCCAGATAAGATCGAAACTGTGAACAATTGGAAGAAACCGAAAACGATGACCGAGATCATAAGTTTTCTTGTACTTGCCGGCAATTATCAGGATTCATCAAGGATTTCTCGCCGATAGCAACACCTTTGACGAAGTTGACCTGGAAATATGTGAAGTTTGTTTGGTCCGACAAGAAGAAGGGTTCCTAATGCTAAAACATTTTTTGACCAATGCTCGAGTGTTAGTAGTTCCAGATGGTAACTAATGGTTGGTAGTATACACTGAGAGACCCATGAAAACTAGGATAAGGGATTAGTTATTGGAATGACTAATAGGTTTAGAGAGACCCATGAATTAATTAAGTTAACTAGCATGGGCACATAGGTTCTTTGTGATCCCATGAAAACTATGAACTAGGATATGGTGTCCTTGTATTATGTAAGGTTATTAGTAAACCCATGAAAACTATTAGGTTAACAGTGCCCCTAAAAACTATAATTATGATAGGGTTTCAACTTAAACTGGGGATGGAAAATTATGACGAAGCGGAAATTTTAAACATTTGAAATCGAAATATTTAATTGATTTTTAATATTTGAATCTTAGTTTAACCTGAATTTCAAATAACAAAATGAATTTAGCAATTAAAATGATTGAATTTAATAGATGGAATTGGGTAAAATACTGAATCGTGATTTTTAAGCTGATTAAAAATATTTTAAAGGCTTAGAAAATTTATATTGATAATACCGAAGATAATGGAAGCTTCAGAATTTAATTTGGAACTGATTTGTTCAGTTTTGAAATCATATCGTTTAAATCGATATTTAAAAATAGCTTTCCAATGACAGTCTTGGAATTCGACAAAACAAGTTCCATTGCATCTGTAATATTGTATTATTATCGAATTTTAATTTTCGTAAAGTTTGGAGTGATCGTTTGGTCGTACGAAAAGAAAACGCGTTGGAAATTTAATCGAAATTTAATTTAATAACTAGTGTAAAAAGCTATTTTCTCCATACAATCGAATTTGGGCTCGGAACCTTTCCCATTGTGTTCGAAATAGGAATATAACGTTATAAATGCCTGGCGGCACGCCTTGATAGGAAGTTGAGATTTTGAGTCACGATTTTGAGATGGTTTAAATTTAAAATTTAAATATAATACATGTAGTTATACTAGTCAAAAAATTTGTTTACTTTGGCCACTTGTCTTCTAAGTCGTGGCATTTGTCGTGCATGTAAGGGAGTTTTATCACACGTGTTTGATTCAGAATAAATTTTTTTACGTATACGAAAAAGAAAAACAAACAAACAAACGAATGAATTTTTTTCTCACCCATCCTGTTTTTCTTCGGTTCAATTGAGATCTGAGCGAACCACTTAATAAAAAAACACCTGAAAAAAATGGCGACTTCTTCATTAAACCAAATCGATCGAGGAATCTCGATCCAAATTCGAGATGGGGGGAACGATTTCAACTCGTTCGAGTCGCATGAAGGGAAGCTAGTTTTGGAACTGCGTGCGCGCGCTTTCGATAGGGCTTGACAAGCATCGATGAGCACGGTGGTCGGAGGCCTGGGGCAATCGCGATGTCGAGGTAATCGAGGAAACCGATGGAAGCAAGGTTGTGGTGGGGGGTTCACGTGAGCGCGTAGGCTGATGGTCATTTGCAATCGAAGCCTGGGAACTCGCGATTATCGAGCTCGAGCATTGTGGTCATGGCGGCCTCGAGGAAAATTGGGCAGGTGATCAAGTACGGCTAGGGTTTCGTGCACGCGACTGCATGGTGGAGCTCAAGCCTGGGTTTGCTCGATTAGCAGTGAGGTATATTTGTTTTTTTGGCTTTTATTTTAATTTAAATGTATATGTATTTATAAAGATAAACAGAAAAATAATGTGTTATAGTGAGGTATATAGGTTATGCTAGGAAGACATTTTTACTCCCAATAGAATTTAATGAATATATATAAATTACAGAAATTATTTAGAAATTTTGAAGTGTTTTGGAAGTTTAATTTAATATATTTTTCAGTAAATAGGATTACCGTTGTTTATTTAAAGTCAAGATTTAAATAATTTAGTTTTTATATATATGAGATTTTGGGAAATAAAGATATTTTTTTGAATGATGAAAGTATATTTTTTCAAATCTATAAATTATTATTAAAAGGAGATTAGTTAAATTAAATTAATTAGTTAAACTAAATTTACCAAATGAGAATTTAATTGTTCAATTTGTCCGAATATTAATAAATGTATAAATGTTATACAAGGTCTAAAATGGAGAATCAAGCCGGAATGAGAACGGATTGCAAACCACAAAAAAGGTGAGATCTTCTCACTCAATCAAATATTTTTTTGGTTTAAATTTAAAATAGTTAAATTTAAAATTGTTGATGTTGTGCTTGGATGATTGATTTACTATCTGTAGTATTGGAATAGACCCTATGCGCCGCATAATAGCGGATGATATTATATTAAACCCGTATACCGCGATATTCCACCTCGAAGTGGAATTTGTATTATATATGTATTTGGAGTGATTGATTTCCCGCATTATATAGCGGATGAGACCCTATGCGCCGCATAATAGCGGATGATATTTTATAAATCCTATATACCACGATATTCCACCTCGAAGTGGAATTGGTATTTAATTGTTGTGCTAACGCCTATGGATGCAGGGAAACAGGTTGGAGGGATCCAACTGGATTCCTCAAAACATTTAAATTTGTTTCATATGTTGTGTGTTGATAATTTATAATCTTTGTGTGATTATATTGGTGATTAAAATCGTTGAAGGCTATAATTTTGCCGAATATATTTTTGGTATCGTAGGATACAAGAAATAAATAAAAATTTGATTTTGAAATTTGGGTAGAAAATTTATAATAAATTTATTTAAATTATTGGGTGAATTTAAAAGAAGAAATTTGAATAGATAAAGTTTTATTTTGAAAACTTATTGAAAAAATTCCAAAAATATGGGAAAATATTTTAATAAAGGAATTTCAAGTAATATTGTTTAATAGTTGAAGAAATTATTTAAGATACGGATTTTAAATATTTGAAAGTGATAAAAGAATTTATTTCAAAAGGAAATAAATTTAGAAATTAAATTTGGGATTTAATTTAGGGTTGAAATTAATTTTAGAAATCGATTTGGGATTTAATTTGAAGTTTAAATAAATTTTTGCAATCGATTTGGAAAATCTTATTCGATATTGGAAAATAAAATTAGAAATCAATTTGAAATTTGATTGGTGTTTGAAGGTGAATATTTGGAAAACGATTTGAAAATCGTATATCAGTGAATATTTGAAAATTTAAAATTCACAATGGAAATTTTATAAAGGAAAGGGAATGTTGTTTTAAAAACAAATGTCGGTTAGTTTTTAAAAATGTTGAAAGAAATTCACAAATTTGGAATGTAAATTAAAATAAATCGAGAAGATTTATTAATTTATTTGTATGGACCATTTTGTAATGGAAAAAGAATTCTTCCCTGGAAAGCCGAGTATATTTTTAAAATAGCTTTTGAAATAAAATTAAAAGTTCTAGATTTGGTTTTAAAATAATATTGTTGGAGAAATTAGTTTTAGAAATTGTTTTAAAGTAAAAATTTATTTAATTAATTATATAAGGGATTATTTTAAAGATTAAATTGATATTTGATCTAGAAAATAGTTATTTAAATATTTATACTCTATCTACTAATTTTATTTTAAAATTAGTTTGGACTTGAAGTCTTATATGTGATAATTAGTATAATGTTTTCATAACCAATATTTAAGATGGTTTTATTTTAAATGTTCCAAAAATATTTTGGATAAGTGACGCAGCGGATATACAAAAATGGATGAAACAGTGAAAAGTTGAATCGTTGGATTGAAAATACCCAAGTGCCCAAATCCGTTGATCTCAAGAGATACCAGATTCTAGCTATTTCCAACTCGTTGATCGCGCACGATACCGTGTTAAAAGATCTACGATTCTTCTACGTTGATCTCGCGCACGAGATTACGTGAACCGGCTTCAAATCCGTTGATTCGAGCGCACTCGAATAACCGAAAATGGAGAAAGGAGATAACACTGAACTTCCAATTTAAAAGAGGCACAAAGCACTCAAACAAAAGTTTATTCAAAATCAACCGTCTTTGCAAATGACACAGCCCCGCTATTCATAGGGTTTTACAACACCCAGACCTGCGACCTACAATACGAACGACCTACGACCTAACAGATATAGGCCACAAGCGACTTAACGAAATACAAGTTACAACAAACAAACGACCTATCACATGCGATATAAGGAAAATACAACACCATGCCACTGAACATCAACAACATAACGACATACGACCTAAATACAATACACGTTACAAATCAAACAACATAACCACATATACAACGACCCACGACCTTGCAACTTAAGAACTCGAGCTTCAGTAGCGACATAAGTCAACAAAACAGCTTCATGAACTAGCGACTTAATACTGGAGCGATATAAGCAGTCTAACCATGGAGCGACTTAAGGAATATCAGTAGGTCGTGTCTTGATAGATCGAAGCTCGGTAGGTCGTAGCTCAGTAGGTCGTAGCGACCTAAAGAATGGCGGCTTAAGTAGTTGAGTCGCTGGCGACTTCATATAACTCGTGATGTTAGACCGTGACTCACTAGGTCGCTTATCTTGTAATGCATAGCTCGTTAGGTCGCTCGTCGACTTATCATAGGTCGCTGGATCATCCATCCTTGCATAACTCGTTAGGTCGCTGATAGGCATAATTTTCAGAAGCGACTTACGACCAAAGCGACCTAAGTCATATCTCGCCATATTGACATCATGGTGCGCTACATCATCCTCCCTTTGTTGAAAGGAATACGACCCCGAATTCACACTTTCCTCTTCTTCGACAAACTTCTCCCCATAATACGGAATTAAGTGTTTGACATTGAAAACATCAGAAGTATGAACATTTTCCGACAACCTTAACTGATACGCATTATCATTGATCTTCTTCAAAATTTCTACTGGACTAATCTTTCGAGCTTTCAACTTGTTGTAAGTTCCAACTGGAAAATGATCTTTCGTCTATACTGCGTAAACAAAATCACCTTCTTTGAAGTCCACACTCCTTCGCTTCTTATCCGCCAGTTGCTTATTTTCTCATTTGACTTAAACAAACGTTCATGAACAATTCTGTGACACTCCTGCAACTCATTCACGAAATCACAAGCTCGTTTAACAACCCCTTTCGGACGTGGAACCGTCGACAAATCCAACGGTCCCTTCGGATGTGATAACCCAAATTTTCAAACATCTGATAATTGGATAATTAATTGATTTTATATGATTGAACAAATAAACTGTGACAATTAAAAAAAATCTGGATATATATAAATGGATTTGAGCTACAATAAATATTGTTTTCTTAATGGATATTTTAAACAATTGGAAATGATAAATCTTATAATAAAATGACAAAGATATAAATAGATATGCAAACTACATAATTTGGAAATTACAAGTATATCTAGTGTAATTGGAAGCTTTGTTTTAATTTAATATAAAATTCAAAATACTTAAGATCAATATTTATTAAATTTAAAAGTATGATAGTTTAAATAGGATTTAAATGAAAGATTAAAATCTTTTTCTTTTGTACTTGAAATAAAACATAATACATAAATATATATATATATATAAAGACATATATTATTAAAACAAATACATAAATAAAGGCTCTAAACATTTGTAAGAATTATGACACATGAAATTAACATTTGTAGCTTTTTTATATAATACATATAAGAACAAGTGTAATTGAATTAAGACATATTTTAACAAGTGTCATTGTTACATCTTCTTTATTTTCTTTTCTATTTTCTTTTCAATTCAATAATTAAAAAAAAATCTTCAACCTACAATCCTCAAAACAAAATATGCAACTCATCCTTCCACAAACCAGAAATCAATTGTTCTCAGATCTGAAACCCTATTCAAACTCATCTGAAATGATTTTTTTATCTGTAAACATTTATTACTCAAGCTCTGTAAACAACCAAAGTCTGTAAGTATTTGTTCTTCAAACTCGTAACACTTTCAAGAATGCTTGCAAGTAGATCTGAAGCAAAAAAAATCAAAGTTTTCAAAGCTAGCATTTAAGATTTTAAAGGCAAACTCTTCAGTTTTTTTAAAGAGTGAAAAGCAATTTCAGTTTTAGAGCTCCCAGGTTTCCAAGTTCTGTTCAAATTTGCTTTAGCTTCTTTGTTCATCTGTTTCGGTGAGTAAACTGCTCTTTAATTATTTCAAAAAAATCCAACTACATCTTGACTTATATGGAATGATTATCGAAGTTTGGATGAAAACTATGCTTGCATGATTGTTTGAAAGTGAAATAATGTATATGCATGTTAAGAATTTTGTGCATGTTTGAACAACAAGGTTTTAGAAAATATAAATCAAGCATGTCTTCTCAGAGTTGCAAAACCTGATTTTTTTCAGTATAAAGAAAACTTTGCATCATCAAAGAGATGAGTAAATTAAAATTTTAACCAGTTTAAAGTCTGAAAATATGCTCTGTTCATCATTTATTTTTGGTGAATAAACAAATTGTTTTGCAAAGATTAAATCTGGTATTGATCTTTGACATGCAGGATGAAATTTTGCAGTGATATAGTTGTTGCATGAGTGATGGTTGTGTTTAGTAAATAGAATATGCCTGTGAGTATTCGTTCTGAAGCATGTATGTTCTGTGTTTAGAAATAGGAACCAAATTCGCTTACAAATTCATATCTTTTGAATTAAATTATTTCAGAACTTGAACTTTAAAGTGAAGATGATCATAACAATGTGAACAATTTTTTAAAAATAGATTCAGATGAAATTATGTAGTAAATAGTTTGAAATGTTTTTCTTTCATTCGAGATTAAGTTTATCAGTAAAATCAAATGACTTAAAATCATGAATTGAATCCATGATTAGATTTGTGATAATAGGTGTGGAAATTAAAAATTTTAGACTAGAAAATACTGAGAATTTCTGAGATGATCAAGATTTGGGAATTTGCGAAATTCCAGTGATCGGCTTGATCGATTTGGATAATTTTTGGTCTGAAGGCGGCCAACGTGATGGGGTTTAGTAGAAAAATAGTGGAAGTAATGTTTGATCGTCTTGGCATTGGCAGTGGATTGAAGTAGGGTTTCGAATGGGTTTTATGATGAAGTCAGAATTTCCACTACTGTGACGTATCTGGGTGATCGAGCTTCATGAGAAGTGGGGAGATGGTAGCATGGAGGCTATCGAGCGTGGGACCGGAGTTTCTGATGATATTGTGGTCGACGTCGAAGGTTTGAGACAGTTGTGGTCGATAGGATTGTTTCCAGTTTGGTCTGGGAAGCTCGAATATGATTTGGGGCTTGCGACGATGTCTGGATGGGTGGAATCAATAGGGGAGGCAATCGATGACTTGCCGGAGGTAGAGAGGATCGCCGAAGCACTGCCGTGGCCAGGTGCACGGGCACATGTACGTTAGTTGAGGCTGGTTTGTGCTTTGAGTTTTAGCGATGGTGAAGACGTGAGAATCTCAGGTTATTGTTCGAAGTTTACGCATGAGAATCTCGAAGCAGTGGAGGATTGTGATACTCGAAGTTTATTCGAGTCCAGTTGCGAGATTTGCTCGAGGACGTACTCGAGAGAAATGAAGGAAGGACTCGAGTGTGGCATCGGCTATGAGAGTTTGTTTTGGTATTAATAACAGTTTTAGATTTAAACTAAGTAAAGGAGAAGAAAGGGGAAGATTTGAGCTCGGGATGGAGACTGAGTAATCCTATGTTGTCTCGGGTATTTATAACCGTTTATAATTTAATAAAGGAAAGATTTAAAATTGTAAATAAATGATTTTTCTTGATTTAAGAAAGGGTAAGATTTGTTTTAGCCTACAATATCAAGATAAATTATTTATCTTAAAAGTAATTAAGGACTTGAATAATTTTTGATTAATTAAATTAATGAAGTGATAAAACGGAAATCAATTAATTAATGATTTTTGGATTAATTTAATTACTGTTAATGATTAAAGAATTGTTGATTATTGTAAATAATCTAATTAGATAAAGAATTCTTCCTTAATTGAGATCTTTTAAAACATAAGGGGTTAAGAAATTATTTGACTAATTTTGAACGATTGGTTAAATAATTAATTAAAGAAATTAATTAGTGATAAATTAATATAATCACGTATGGATTAATTAATATAATTACTTGGAGAAGTAATTAAGAAATAATTACTGAATGTAATAAGATAAAAAGTAATTATTACATAAGAAATTTTAGGATCATTACTTTATGAAGTAATTAAATGGAAGTGATTAAGGGCTAATCACTTAGTGTTATTAATTAAAGGATTAATTAATTAATAAAATTAATTAAAGGGTTAAGGTTAATTTATAATTACTTGTCAAGGTACTTAATTAAAAATAATAATAATGTAACTAATGGAAGTAATTAATGGTTTACTACCGTAAATGGTTGAGAATAATTAATTTGTGTAAATAAATTAAAGGATAATTACTTTATGTAACTGAAAATAATTAATAAAGTATGATTAATTATTGAATGATCAATTAAGTTGTTTGTAACTAATGGAGATTTAAGTAATTAATTTAATTTGTTTGAATTAATTAGAAGTGGTAAGACTAAATTATTTTGATTAGGAATGATTGAAAAAAAAAATGTATGCCTTAGATTGATTGATATCTTGGATATGTGTTATGAGATGCTATGTGATGTGTTATGATTGGATTTAAACTGAGATAATGTGGTTATTCATTGATGATGAATTAATGCCCTGTATCTAAGTTTGAATTGAGTTTCACTTGAATAAGTTGAGATAAGATGGAATTGAATTCGAAGAGACCAGAGTCGGGTATTAATAAATACCCGAAGCCACTTCGATTTATAATCCTCTTTAAATTTCTTATGGATTTAGATTGTGTAATCAATAGGCTGGAAATGTAATGACTAAAATAGATTGGACCATTTAAATCTAAGTTTGGCATTTAGAAGCTGATGTGTAAATGGTTGATGTCTATAACAACTTGTGAAGTGTAATTGCTCTAAGTTACCCCAGGTTTGTATAAGTTGTATGTTTTGGTATTCCATGTTAGATGGGCTTACTCACGCTGGTTTCCAGCCTGACTTGGGTGTTACTTTGATGTAATGCTCGGGTCAGACCTAGTATTACAGGTTTTCAGGTAAGGACGTTCTGGAGCTCAAGAGGCAAGCTGGATGGCTAGAACCTATGGAGTGTTTACTACTATGTATAGTATAGTTGGTTTGGACATGTTCTTTTAAACTGTCCGATGTATTGTAAAGGTTGTAACTCTGATGTATAAAAATATAATTCTACTGATGATGATTCTTCTTTGTAAAATCGTTATTTATGTTATATTATATTTTTATCCGCTGTGAATTTGAGATTCTGAGTTTGAGTTTTCTATTTCTTCTTCTTTCTCTTTCTTCTTTTCTCTAACTATCTAGAAATTTCGAGATCGAAATTTTTGGGTCATTACATTTGGTATCAGAGCTGAAGGTTAAGCGAGAACCTTGGCTCTGGTGGGATTACTCATTAAGGATAGGGTAAGTGGTACCCTAGAATGAGATGAGTGTATATACATGAGAGCATACTTGTTATTTTCTTATATAAAGATTTTAAATGAATTTATATAAGAATACATTTTGATATATAAAGCAATATTTCTTTCTAATAAATATTAGAGGAATTGGGATTAAATTAAGTGGTATTAGAAATACAACCAAACTGAATTTAAATAAAGTTAAGTTTGGAATAAGTTCAAAACTGAAATTAAATCTTGAATTTGGTAAAGGTTACAAGAAGGATAATCAATTAATTTATGTCATTAATTAAACTTTATTTAATAAGATTATTTAATGGATAATAATTGGAAATGATAAATTAAGAGGAAGTTACTTAATGAAGTAATTAGAGATAAGTAATTTAAAGGACAATTATTTAATGAAGGTAATTAAGAAATAAGTTAATTACTGAATGTGATTAATTGGAATTAAATTAATGACGTAATTAACTTAAAGAAACAATAAATAATATTATTTAATACAATTGAATGAAATGGTCCTATTTCAAACAAGAGTTGTTTGAGAATTTAAAGGAAATTTGTTTTGAATAAAAAAAACCAAAAGTGGTATAAAATTTTAAAATATAACTAGGTATGTAAAAGAAATTAATATGTATATATGTGGATATACATAATATCAAAGGTGGTTTGAAATAAACTCTAAAATATTGAGTTTTAAATTTGGAATGAGATATGATAACCATAGTGATAAGTTTGTGAACTTAATAAGTGGGAAGATTATTAATGTGAAATTTAGAATTTGAAATGGAAATTCAAATTGGGTAAGGTTGACAGGGTTAAGTGAATTAAGTTTAACTTGAGGAAGAGTTAAATAAGTTGGAATGATCAACCTGATTTGGGAATTTCAAGATGGAATTGAAATTTAACATGGAAATTTAAATGGTTGATTGGAAATGAGAGTTTGTGTAAAATGGGTTTGAGATCTAGGAATTGGAAATGAATTGGATGATATCATCCTATTGTTATTAATAATCTTTAAGCTGAAATTTGATTTGTTTAAATAAATGAGAAATGAAATGTGATAATATATCCATTATTAGGATAAAAGGAAAAATCACACTTTAATTTAAAATTGAGGATATTGAATTCCTTTGAACTTAAGATTTGAATGTTAAGAAATAAAATTGTAAATTAAAATTGTTTGAAACTCTTACTTGAACCTTGTAATGAGTTGAGTAAAGATAATTTAGAATGGAATTTTGAGAATTTGACTCAAAATTAAATTGTTTAAAGGTTAATTTGATTTGTGGTATAATATGTTGGGTTTGAACTGTGGATTGAATTGTCTAAAAACTTTAAAGGTAAATTGATTTAAATGAATTAAATCAACATTTGAAATATTAACTCGAATTTATATAATTCGAGATGGTTTAAATTTGGAATTTGAATTGAATTTGGGAGGAAATCAAGGATAATTCAGCTTGATTTGGAAATGGAATTTGAGATTGGGATTAATTCAAACTGGAGTTGAAAATAAATTGAAATTTGAAACTAGTTCAATTGAAATTTATTTGAATTAGTAGAATTTGAGATCAAGGTTGAATAAAGGTAAATTTTGGAAAGAAACTAAGGTTAATTCAAGTTGAATTGGGATTGAATCAATTTCAATGGAAATTGAAGTATTTAAATTTGAATTGGGTCAATTTAAATGGAAGAGGAAATTTAAATTGAATTGATGAGAATGGAGATTGGGAAGTGAGCAGTTTTGACTCTAGACTATTATTAATATAAATGGTTTTAGTATAAACCTGTTTTTCCAAACTATTCATTATATACAATTTTTTTTTTTTGAAAAAAAAAGCCTTGCTATCTTATGCTTGATTTACAATTATTTTTGAAACTGTTTAACAATTTTGCAAGTGTTTTATAAACTAATTACTATATTTCAACTATTTTACAAAACTAATTGTTATCTTACTGTTATTTTGCAATTATCTAAAATTTCTATAATTATTTTAACCATTGTCTAACTATTTTACACCTATTTTACAAACTAGTAATTATTTTCTAACTACTTATCTAATTTTCAAATTTTCAAGCTATTTTCTAAATAAACTGGTAGGAGTTCAAGCTGTTATTGGTTAAATACCCAATTGAGATAAGAATAGAGGTGATAATCCATATGGGATCGAAACAATTGTGAGTAAGTGAATGAAAATCAAACTGAATGTGAATAGAAATGGATTTGATTTGGCTAATAACCAATAAAGATAAATACGTAGGGTGTACGTATGTTATTCTATTCGCATAGTGATTTGATCCAGATTCGAACACAGAATTTCGAGATAGTTATATCGATCCGAGCTGGAATTTTCCACTCGATTTTCGACGGCGAACCTGGATATGATTGTTGATTCATTCTGGATATTTTCTATCATAGTTATGGCTATGCAAGGAGAATTATGGTTTCTGATCAGGAAACTAGATCGGTGTCCACACTAGGAAGTCGGGTGGACGATACTAGTTCGGAAGTGAAATTGTGTGATCGAGTGAGCGATCAGATTGGTATGGCGTACAAATGATATGTGTACATCGTACGGATTTGAATGAAATTGATAATGGAAAGAGTAATCAAATTTGAATATTTGATTTTAGATAAATAAAGTTATATATCTTTGTAATATAAGATAAAACTCCCCTTGATGAATCTATTGCCAGAAGGAAAGGATTTTGAAAGTGTTTGAAGTATAAAAGGAGTTTTATACAAGTTTGAAATGATTCAAAGTTTTGAAAGATTTTATATAATTGAATATATATATATATATATATATATATATATATATATATATATATATAAAGGATCATATGAGGATTTTGGAAAAAAATTTGGGAACCTTGGATTTGGAAAGGCTTTAGATTTTTGGGTAAAATCAATATTGAATTTGGAAAGCCTAGTTTGAGTATTATCGATTTTGGAATAATCGATTTTGTGTAAAGGAGCTTTGTATGAGATCATACTAGGTGTATGATTTGAAGATACTATATGTGTATAGTATTAAATGTTTTGATGATGGCTCTGGTGAAAAAGGCGCTCCCTTGAAATGAACTTCTCAGGAGTACCACCAGGTGGTGCTGTCTTGAGCCCTAAGGGGGGGTTTAAAGTTGATCCTGTGAGGAGTCCGGACAAACTAGTTCCTGGGGATTATGAGTACAGTATACCATAACGAAAGTCGTGTGTGCCGCTGAGAGCCAACAGTCTGTATTTGATTTTATATCAGTAGACTGCGACCTATGTAGGAGTGGAGAAGTTTCATTTCGACAGCGAAAATCAGAGGCCGCTGAGAGCCTGCAGTTACATGGACTTTTGCTGCGATGGCAACGTAACCCTGGAATGTAACTTTGATCTGTCGTGTGGGATCCATGGCGTAATCGAGAGGCCGTGGAGAGCCTGCAGTTACATGGACTTTTGCTGCGACGGCAACGTAACCTTGGAATGTAACTGCGACCGTGGGTGGGGGTGATGATTTCCGGAGCATTCTCACCAAAAGATATATCCTTTATTTTCAAAAACTGTTTTTCTATATTTTCAATAAAAATTATTTTCAAAATATTTTCACTAGATGTTGAAAACGGGTCTGCCAAGCACTTGTAGATTTTCAGTCTTACGCCTGATCAACGTAAGACCGAATTTCTATGAGAACAAGGATGGACTGGTTGAAACATCGAGTTATAAAAAGTATTTTTATAAAACTATTTTGGAAATATTATATAGGTTTTAAAATTTTTTTAAAGTTATCAAAGAGAAATTTTTTTGACAATAATCATTTTAATATATTCTGGCCTCGTTCCTTTTCGAGGACGAAAAGATTCTAAGGGGGGAGGAATGTGATAACCCGAATTTTCAAACATTTGATAATTGGATAATTAATTGATTTTATATGATTGAACAAATAAACTGTGACAATTAAAAAAAAATCTGGATATATATAAATGGATTTGAGCTATAATAAATGCTAATTTCTGAATGGATATTTTAAACAATTGGAAATGATAAATCTTATAATAAAATGACAAAGATATAAATAGATATGCAAACTATATAAGTTGGAAATTACAAGTATATCTATTGTAATTGGAAGCTTTGTTTTAATTTAATATAAAATTCAAAAGACTTGAGATCAATATTTATTAAATTTAAAAGTATGGTAGTTTAAATAGGATTTAAATAAAAGATTAAAATCCTTTTCTTTTGTACTTGAAATAAAACATAATACATAAAAATAAAATATATATATATATAAAGACATATATTTTTAAAACATGTGAAATACATAAATAAAGGCTCTAAACATTTGTAAGAATTATGATACATGAAATTAACATTTGAAGCTTTTATATATAATACATATAAGAACAAGTGTAATTGAATTAAGACATATTTTAACAAGTGTCATTGTTACATCTTCTTCATTTTCTTTTCTATTTTCTTTTCAATTCAAGAATTAAGAAAAAAATCTTCAACCTACAATCCTCAAAACAAAATATGCAACTCATCCTTCCACAAATCAGAAATCAATTGTTCTCAGATCTGAAACCCTATTCAAACGCATCTGAAATGATTTTTTTTAATCTGTAAACATTATTACTCAAGCTCTGTAAACAACCAAAGTCTGTAACTATTTGTTCTTCATACTCGTACCACTTTCAAGAATACTTGCAAGTAGATCTGAAGCAAAAAAAATCAAAGTTTTCAAAGCTAGCATTTCAGATTTTAAAGGAAAACTCTCCAGTTTTTTTAAAGAGTGAAAAGCAATTTCAGTTTTAGAGCTCCCAGGTTTCCAAGTTCTGTTCAAATTTGCTTTAGCTTCTCTGTTCATCTGTTTCGGTGAGTAAACTGCTCTTTAATTATTTCAAAAAAAATCCAACTACATCTTGACTTATATGGAATGATTATCAAAGTTTGGATGAAAACTATGCTTGCATGATTGTTTGAAAGTGAAATAATGTATATGCATGTTAAGAATTTTGTGCATGTTTGAACAACAAGTTTTTAGAAAATATAAATCAAGCATGTCTTCTCAGAGTTTCAAAACCCGATTTTTTTAGTATAAAGAAAACTCTGCATCATCAAAGAGATGAGTAAATTAAAATTTTAACCTGTTTAAAGTCTGAAAATATGCTCTGTTCATCATCTATTTCCGGTGAATAAACAAATTGTTTTGCAAAGATTAAATCTGGTATTGATCTTTGACATGCAGGATGAAATTTTGCAGTGATATAGTTGTTGCATGAGTGATGGTTGTGTTTAGTAAATAGAATATGCTTTTGAGTATTTGTTCTTAAGCATGTATGTTCTATGTTTAGAAATGGGAACCAAATTCGTTTACAAATTTATATCTTTTAAATTAAATTATTTCAGAACTTGAACTTTAAAGTGGAGATGATCATAACTATGTGAACAATTTTTTAAAAATAGATTCAGATGAAATTATGTAGTAAATAGTTTGAAATGTTTTTCTTTCATTCGAGATTAAGTTTATCATTAAAATCAAATGACATAAAATCATGAATTGAATCCATGATTAGATTTGTGATAACAAATGTTGAATTTTGGTGTGGAAATTAAAAATTTTAGACTAGAAATACAGAGAATTTCTGAGATTATCAGGATTTGGGAATTTGCGAAATTCTAGTGATCGGCCTGATTGATTTGGATAATTTTTGGGCTGAAGGTAGCCAACGTGATGGGGTTCATTAGAAAAATAGTGGAAGTAATGTTTGATCGTCGTGGCATTGGCAGTGGATTGAAGTAGGGTTTCGAATGGGTTTTATGATGAAGTCAGAATTTCCACTACTGTGGCGTCTCTGGGTGATCGAGCTTTATGAGAAGTGGGGAGATGGTAGTGTGGAGGCTATCGAGCGTGGGACCTGAGTTTCTGATGATATGGTGGTCGGCGTCGAAGGTTTGAGACAGTTGTGGTCGATGGGATTGTTTCCAGCTTGGTCTGGGAAGCTCGAATATAATTTGGGGCTTGCGACGATGTCTGGATGGGTGGAATCAATAGGGGAGGCAATCGATGACTTGCTGGGGATGGAGAGGATCACCAAAGCGCCGCCGTGGCCATGTGCACGTGCACATGTACGTCAGTTGAGGCTGGTTTGTGCTTTGAGTTTTAGCGATGGTGAAGACGTGAGAATCTCGGGTTATTGTTCGAAGTTTACGCGTGAGAATCTCGAAGCAGTGGAGGATTGTGATACTCGAAGTTTATTCGAGTCCAGTTGCGAGATTTGCTCGAAGATGTACTCGAGAGAAATGAAGGAAGGACTCGAGTGCGGCATCGGCTATGAGAGTGGGTTTTGGTATTAATAACAGTTTTAGATTTAAACTAAGTAAAGGAGAAGAAAAGGGAAGGTTTGAGCTCGGGATGGAGACTGAGTAATCATATGTTGTCTCGAGTATTTATAACAGTTTTTAATTTAATAAAGGAAAGATTTAAAATTGTAAATAAATGATTTTTCTTGATTTAAAAAAGGGTAAGATTTGTTTTAGCCTAAAGTATCAAGATAAATTATTTATCTTAAAAGTAATTAAGGACTTGAATAATTTTTGATTAACTAAATTAATGAAGTGATAAAAGGGAAATCAATTAATTAATGATTTCTGGATTAATTTAATTACTGTTAATGATTAAAGAATTGTTGATTGTTGTAAATAATCTAATTAGATAAAGGATTCTTCCTTAATTGAGATCTTTTAAAACATAAGGGGTTAAGAAATTATTTGATTAATTTTGAACGATTAGTTAAATAATTAATTAAAGAAATTAATTAGTGATAAATTAATATAATCATGTATGGATTAATTAATATAATTACTTGGAGATGTAATTAAGAAATAATTACCGAATGTAATAAGATAAAAAGTAATTATTACATAATAAATTTTAGGATCATTACTTTATGAAGTAATTAAATGGAAGTGATTAAGGGTTAATCACTTAGTGTTATTAATTAAAGGATTGATTAATTAATAAAATTAATTAAAGGGTTAAGGTTAATTTATAATTACTTGTCAAGGTACTTAATTAAAAATAATAATAATGTAACTAATGGAAGTAATTAATGGTTTACTACCGTAAATGGTTGAGAATAATTAATTTGTGTAAATAAATTAAAGGATAATTACTTTATGTAATTGAAAATAATTAATCAAGTATGATTAATTAAAGAATGATCAATTAAGTTGTTTGTAACTAATGGAGATTTAAGTAATTAATTTAATTTGTTTGAATTAATTAGAAGTGGTAAGACTAATTTATTTTGATTAGGAATGACTGAAAAAAATAATATGCCTTACACTGATTGAAATCTTGGATATGTATCATGAGATGCTATGTGATGTGTTATGATTGTATTTAAACTGAGATAATGTGGTTATTCATTGATGATGAATTAATGCCCTGTATTTAAGTTTGAATTAAGTTTCACTTAAATAAGTTGAGATAAGAAGGAATTGAATTCGAAGAGAGCGGGGTCGGGTATTAATAAATACCCGAAACCACTTTGATTTATAATCCTCTATAAATTTCTTATGGATTTAGATTGTGAAATACATAGGCTGGAAATTTAATGACTTAAATAAATTGGACCATTTAAATCTAAGTTTGGCACTTAGAAACTGATGTGTAAATGGTTGATGTCTATAACAACTTGTGAAGTGTAATTGATATAAGTTACCCCCGGTTTATGTAAGTTGTATGTTTTGGTATTCCATGTTAGATGGGTTTACACATGCTGGTTTCCATCCTGACCCGGGTGTTACTTTGATGTAATGCTCGGGTCAGACCGAGTATTACAAATTTTCAGGTAAGGACGTTTTGGAGCTCAAGAGGTGAGTTGGATGGCTGGAACGTATGGAGTGTTTACTACTATGTATAGTATAGTTGGCTTGGACATGTTGTTTTAAACTGTCTGATGTATTGTAAAGGTTGTAACTCTGATGTATAAAAATATAATTCTACTGATGATGATTCTTCTTTGTAAAACCATTATTTAGGTTATATTATATTTTTATCCGCTGCGAATGTGAGATTCTGAGTTTGAGTTTTCTGTTTCTTCTTCTTTCTCTTTCTTCTTTTCTCTAACTATCTGGAAATTTCGAGATCGAAATTTTCGGGTCGTTACATCGGAATTGCTGAATATACTACCTGAAATTGACTGATTCCAGTACTTCGATTAACAGTATGATTATGTGTGAATTCTTCCTGACACAATTTCACATCCCAGCTCTTCAAGTTATCCTTCACAAGACATCTCAACAAGTTTCCCAAAGATCTGTTCACTACTTCAATTTTTCCATCAGTTTGTGGATGATAAGTGCTACTAAAATTCAGCTTAGTCCCAACCATCTTCCACAGACTCAACCAAAAATGACTTTGAAATCGAGTATCCCGATCAGAAACAATGGTCTTGGGTAGCGCATGTAGTCGATAAACTTCTTTAAAGAATAATTGAGCAACACGGACTGCATCGGCGGTCTTTTTACAAGCGATGAAATGTGCCATCTTTGAAAATCTATCCACCACAACGTATATAGAATCATTCCCTCGTTGAGTTCTTGGCAAACCCAAAACAAAATCCATGCTAAAATCATCCTATGGTCTAGTAGGCACGGGCAATGGCATATACAATCTTGCATTCGTAGATGTCCCTTTGGAAACTTGACATATGTGACATCTCTCCACAAATCTTTCAACTTCTTTCCTCATGGAAGGCCAAAAATATGATTGAGAAATCAACTGCAAAGTACGATCTCTTCCCACATGACCTTCTTCATGCATTTCTTTCACAATCTTCATCCACAAACTGCACTCTGGCATACATAACCGATTTCCCTTAAATAGAAAACCATCCACCAACACATACTCATCCGTCTTTCCTTTCTCGACTTCATCTATAATCTTAGCAAAGTAAGGATCCTCATAAAATATGTTTGGCAAAACATCAAACCCCGTCACTTCAACTCTCATTGTAGTCAACAAATGATTTCTTCTACTCATGCATCTGCCACACGATTTGTAGCTCCCGACTTATGCTTTACCACAAATATAAACTGTTGCAAGTATGCGATCCATGAAGCATGCCTGGCTGCAACCTTATCATGTCCTTGCAAATGTTTTAAGGCTTCATGATCAGTATACAACACAAATTCTTTATGAAACAAATAGTGTCTCCAATGTTTTATGGCTTGGACAATAGCATAGAATTCCACGTCATAAGTATTATATCTCATCTTTGCTCTAGAAAGCTTCTCACTGAAATAAGCAATTGGACGTCCCCTCTGACTCAACACTCCTCCAATTCCAACCTTCGATGCATAAGTATGTAATTCAAATAGCAACTGAAAATCCGGCAAAACTAGAATTGGTGCTGTCGTCAAAAATTCCTTGATTCGCTCAAAAGCAAATCCTGCTTCCTTCGACCATGAAAACTGCTTGCCCTTCATACAATCAGTAACAGGCGCCATCACGCTACTGAAATGTGGAATAAACCTTCGGCAGAATGATGCTAAACCATGAAAGCTTCTCACTACAGTTATAGTCATGGGTTGTGGCCATTCCTTGATTGCTTCAACTTTATTCTTATCCACCTGTATTCCTCCTTCAAATACAACATATCCCAGAAATAAAACAGTTCGAGTCATGAACACGCACTTCTTTGTTGCCGCGTAAAATTGCTCCTGACGAAGTATCATCAACACTTCCCGCAAGTGTTGTAGATGTTCTTCTATGCTTCCACTGTATTTCAATATATCATCAATGTATACCACCACGAGCTTTCCAATAAACGGTCAAAAGATTTGATTCATCACCCGCATAAAAGTACTAGGTGCATTCGAAAGACCAAACGGCATGACCAGCCACTCATACAACCCTTCCCGTGTCTTGAATGTGGTCTTCCATTCATCCCCTAGTCGAATTCGAATCTGATGATACCCACTCTTCAGATCAATCTTTGAAAAGATAGCAGCTCCACTGAAATGATCTAACAAATCATCCAATCTAGGCATCAGAAATCTGTACCTCACTGTAATCTTGTTTAGTGCTCGACTATCTGTACACATTCTCCAAGTTCCATCCTTCTTTGGCACTAACAAAGCTGGTACTGCACAAGGACTTAAACTTTCTTGTACGTGCCCTTGTTCAAGTAAGTCTTCCACCTGCCTTCTCAACTCTTCGTGCTCCTTTGGACTCATTCTATAGTGTGGTCTATGCGTTAACACAGCTCCCGGAACAAGATCAATCTGATGTTGTATGTCTCTCAACGGCGGTAACTCTTTGGGCAACTCTTCAGGAAATACATCTTCAAATTCCTTCAACACTGGCTTAACTTCTTCAGGAATTTCAACCGCTTCGCTACTTTCACGTCCAATTAACAGAAATACTTCATGCTCATCCTCCACTTCCTTGACAAATTCCTTCAAAGATAACAGAGTCTTTAGTTCTTCAATTTCCTCCAACTTGCTTTAATCTTGTTGTCTCTTTTTAGGAACTAAAGTGATTTTGGTGCCCTCGAACATGAAACTATAGCAGTTAGTCCTCCCATCATGTTGCACAGCTCTATCGTATTGCCACGGTCTCCCCAACAACAAATGACATACATCCATATCCACAACATCACACCAAATTTCATCTTTATACTTCTTTCCAATGGAAAAAGTTACACAAGCTCTTCGACCAACCTTCACTTCCCCACCTTTCCTCAACCAAGCTAATTTGTAGGGTTTGGGATGCTTCTCTGTCTTTAACGCCAACTTATTTACAGCTTCTATAAAGAATATGTTATCACAACTTCCTGCATCTATAATAAATTTGCAAACCCTTCCTAAAATAGTGCACGTTGAATGGAAAATATTACTCCTCAACCAACTAGTCTCCTCTTCCTGCTTTGGCGTCAAGCAAGATCTCCTCGTCATTAAAGAATATCCTTCGTCTCCGCCAATAATTCTTCTTCCTCCTCAACTTGTGGTGAATTTGACCATTCTACTTCTGCATCCTCATCCTCAACCTCAGCAACCATCACTCGCTTCTTAGGCTTCGGGCATTCATTGCTTTTATGACCAAACTCCTGACAGTTATAACACTTGAAATTTTTGTTGACCTTGGTCTTAGCAACTTCATTGACAACCGGTTTACTAACAGCCTTGGAAACATTCGTATTGCTACTAGCCCCTTTCACTTGATTGTTGGAATTTGTAAACATACCATCTCCTCTTCTACGTTGCCTCTCCCAAGCTAGATCCTTCTAGTGTGCTTCAGCAACGGATCTTGGATCAAACATATTCACCATATCCTGAATTTGTATGCTCAACCCTCCAACAAATCTAGCTGTCAACTATTCCTCCGTCTCCAGGATATCATATCTGGCAATCAGTTGATAAAACTCATCTGCATAATCATTTACCGACTTTATCCCTTGTCTCAAATTCTGTAAGCGTCGATACATAAGAGACTGATAATTATAAAGTAAGAAAGTAGCTTTCATCAACTTCTTCATCTTCTCCCATGAAACAATCTTCGACTTTCCCATTCTCTCCCGTGTAAGTTTAGTTTGTTGCCACCATGCCATAGCTCTTCCCCTCAATCGTATAGCAACAAACTTAACTCTACGATGGTCAAGTACTTCCTTGAAGTCAAAAATTTCCTCATCCTTCGATAACCAATCCAGAAACTCTTCTGCTATCATTCCCCCTTTTAATTCTGGAATCTCTGTTTTCATCCCTGACTCCCATCGGCGATCATCTTCTACATCTCGATATGGAAATCGTACTTGGTCTCGATCTCGATAATGAACGCTACCTCTATCACCATCTTCATCATAATCAAATGTACTTCGGTATCGATCTCGACCATCAACATTTCCACGATCACACATATCTCTTCTACTATGTCTTTCAACATCACGATATGGCTCGTCTCCAAACTCACGTGGAGTTCTTATCTCTTCATTTCTGTACTCATGGTATTCTCGTCTCATTGAAATTGATGATTCTCTTCTATCTCGACAAGATTGTGGTGACACCCTCCTCGCTTCCGCAATCGATGGTGAAACTCTGTTTCCTCTATGGTTCGAGACTGGTTACATTCTCCTTTGATTTTGATTCATGTCATTCATCAATTTCTCTAACATTGCAATACCTTCATCAAACTTTTCATTGATACGTTGTTCCATTTGCTCAGCTTCTTGTCTTTGATACACATCTTCAACATTTTGAAATCGATTAGCACGTCTCGGTGGCATTTTCGAATCTTCAACAAATCCAAACACACTTCAACTTGGATTCAACTTACAAATTGATACACGCCTCCAACTTATGGCTCTCGGCTTTGATCAAATCCGAACTTGACTTCTCTCGGCCTGACTTATAAAAGTGATGCATGGCTCCTTCACTAAACCTGCTCTCGGCTGTACTGCTTTAACTCTCGGCCATGGTCCAAAACATCAACTCGGCTCAAACTCCAACACTTTAACTCGGCTCCAACAGGCTCGACTTAGCTATGATTGGCTAAGTCTAGCTCTGATACCAAATTGACACAGTGGATATACGAAAATGGATGAAACGGTGAAAAGTTGAATCGATGGATTGAAAATACCCAAGTGCCCAAATCCGTTGATCTCAAGAGATACCGGATTCTAGCTATCTCCAACACGTTGATCGCGCACGATACCGTGTTAAAAGATCTACGATTCTTCTACGTTGATCTCGCACACGAGATTCCGTGAATCGGCTTCAAATCCGTTGATTCGAGCGCACTCGAATAACCGAAAATGGAGAAAGGAGATAACACTCAACTTTCAATTTAAAAGAGGAACAAAGCACTCAAACAAAAATTTATTCAAAATCAACCGTCATTACAAATGACACAACCCCGCTAGTTATAAGGTTTTAAACACCCAGACCTGCGACCTACAATACGAACGACCTACGACCTAACAGATATACGCCACAAGCGACTTAACGAAATACAAGTTACAACATACAAACGACCTATCACATGCGATATAAGGAAAATACAACACCACGCGACTTAACATCAACAACATAACGACATATGACCTAAGAATACAATACACGTTACAAATCAAATGACATAACCACATATACAACGACCCACGACCTTGCGACTTAAGAACTCGAGCTTCAGTAGCGACATAAGTCAACAACACAGCTTCGTGAACTAGCGAGTTAATACTGGAGCGATATAAGCAGTCTAACCATGGAGCGACTTAAGGAATCTCAGTAGGTCGTGTCTTGGTAGATCGAAGCTCAATAGGGCGTAGCTCAGTTGGTCGTAGCGACCTAAAGAAAGGCGGCTTAAGTAGTTGAGTCGCTGGCGACTTCATATAACTCGTGATATTAGGCCGCGACTCACTAGGTCGCTTATCTTGTAATGCATAGCTCGTTAGGTCGCTCGGCGACTTATCATAGGTCGCTGGATCATTCATCCTTGCATAACTCGCTAGGTCGCTGATAGGCATAATTTTCAGAAGTGACTTACGACCAAAGCGACCTAAGTCATATCTCGCCATATTGATATCATGGTGCGCTGCATCAATAACTGATTTGAATTATTTTAACTCGGCAAAGTTTCAATGGAAATGAATAAATATTTGGAAATATATTCCGCATAAGGAAAATGATTTGAAAATTTGTTTTCAAAAGATTGAATTATGAATAGTGATTTGAAATTTGTTTTCAAGATATTAAAGTGTTAAAAGTATATCTTGCGAAGATATTTTGGAAGTAAATGATTTGCGAAAATTATTTAAAATCCAGTGATTGTTGTGAATGATGACTGATAGTTAAATAACTGACTATCAATATTGGCCTTTTTAATGTCATTTGAATTTCGATGCGACCGGGGATAGGATTCCAAATGGATATTCGAAACCACATCGAACCTTTGTGATTACGATGGATCTTTTGTTTAAAAGATCAAAGTGGAAATTTGTTGTGATTTGTTTGAATCTAAATGTAACACTTATTTTTAAAAATAAGCGCTCGTTATTCGGATTAGCCGGAAGAGGACCTTGTGTCATAAAACCCATTTCGAATAATGATACGATGAAATGTGATAGCATTTGAAGATGGTGTTGAAGACCGGGCATTTTTCGAAAATGAAAGGATTACCTATCGAATGTCTCTACACCGAGTTGCTTCGGTATAGAGATTTTATCACCCTTTGTGATGGGGATTTCGAACGTGATTAGTGAATATCCGGATTGCAAGGGCTTCTTTGGAAGTGCCTTTGGTTTCGTTCAATCCCGGAACGGACTTGCGTGGATGTGTGTCTGAAGTTACACTTTTAAATGTAAAGATGGTTTCTATCAAATACATTTCTATTGGTGGTGGAGAATTTATTCTCTTAGTTTAACACCCTTCTTTGAGGCATACGAGCTCAGAGATTATGTAGTTGATGGATACTAGTGATATATTCCTAATTTGGTAATGTGGCATACGAATTGCTGCTGATCATTTGTTGATCAAAGCATGGCTTTTGTGAAAAGCGTAGCTTTATGGATGAAACTTCGTCGAGCCTCGCAACCCGGAATGGTCGAAACCGAAAAAATGCAGCAAGGTTATTTGGGGGTAGCGCCCCTTGAGGGTATGTCATTTCCTTCTGGAAAAGGGTAGTATCATGGTATGGAGCCCAGATATTTTACCTATGCCGATGCTGCAAATTTATTATACTTTGTGGTTGTTGCTTTGTGGTTGAGGATCCTCGGGTAAAGGTCACAAACGACTAGGGGATGGCATACTCGTGTCAGTAGTTACCTATTTATAGAGGCAACCCGACCTTGTGTTGGCAGAGATCCGGTTAGGTTCTCGGGGCGTCCTTCCAGAGCCATACCCATGTGGCCAAGGAAGTTCCTTAGCCTGGCCATTTTTTGGAAATCCAATCACCAATACGCGCCTTGTACGGTTTTATTTGTAGAACCTGCCATCTAATATGGTAGCTATAGTAGGCATACTATAATGGTACGTATGCTGGCTAAGATTAATATCATACTTGCGAATGTTTTCCACCATGCACTAATAATAATATCAAAGAGATTTTGCGTATTAAGCATGTTTGACTATCATAAGGAGAAATCCCCCCCAAGTGTGCGATTGCATTGTGTGTGTGCTGGGAGGCCTTATGGTAGTTTCATTTTCCAAAAAGCATTGCGGATTTCTTTTAAATTCCTTTGTTTTCTTTTGTAAAAGAATAACTGTTTTTCAGATCTCACACCAGTTCCATGACTGACCTGGAGTTTGTTCCCTTTCTAAACGCTGGGTGCCCATAATTTTCCACACGGGCAGCCTAGAGTCAGGTTATCATTATTCTAGAGCGAAGTCAGAAAAGAGATGCTATGGAGATTGGAAGTTGAAGCTGGATGGCGAGGTGTATCATCTATAATATGTATATCCGTTGCGTTTGGGTTTGCGCTAAGTCGGTTCGATGTAGTCAAGTTATAATGACTGTCAGTATTGTATCATGTTGTGTAACTCTGATAATGTGATGTATGTAAAACTGATATAGGGTTTTTGTTTTAAAGATTATCCATTTATCTATTATATTTGTTCCACTGCGAAATGTGAGATACTATTGTTGTTTCTATTTCTTCTCCTATCTTTTTCTTCTTTAACCCAAATTGTTTGGTTTTCAGGCATTCGATTGTGCGGCATTTATTACATTGGACGTATTGATGTCGACTGTCGGAAGTCGAAAAATCGGGTCGTTACAGAAATCCAAAATGTTTTATATATGCATATCATCATATATTTTGAAATGTATGATTTTAACCATTTTGGATGCAGGAGCACAATATAAGGTTTAATAAAGTTTTTAGGATAATAGTAAGGGAAATACCCATTCCGCTAAGCGGCGCGGTCTCACTAGATATCTAAAAGTACTGAGCTGTTAGATTACTATTCATACTAGGCTTTATGTATGACTCGAAATTTCTGTTTCCCCTTAAACTCTCGGGTACTCAATTGATTTTGAGTAGTTTAAGGTTTAGGTTTTTCAGGTTCTCTTCTTAGACCAAAAAAGCTCCCGGAGGCATGCAGGAGGTAGTTGGTTATTTACAGTTATCTTTTTTCGATGTGTGTTTTGTTTGTAAAGGCAGATTTATTAGCCTTACTATATACTCTGATTGTAACGACCCAGAATTTCAGTCATTCGATATTGGGATATTTAACTGATTTTAAGTATTAATAAGTTAATTTTATAAGTTTAATAACTTATATTTGAAATATCTGGATTTAATTGGATAATGAAATTGTTAATTTGATATTTGAAATTGCAGAAATAATTGAATTTAGAATTTAATGTGAATGAAAATGATTTATAAATTTGAATTAAATTCTATTTAAATTATAATGATGTTAGAAAACTTTTGAAATTGAATTAAAAGTTAATTTGTAGAAATTGAATATTTTAATATTTATTTAACGTGTAAAATAGTCATTTTTCAAACAGTATTGGATTTTAACAAAACAAGTATCATTGGATCTGTAATGTTATATTACTATAGGATATTAAATTTCGTGCCAGTCGGATTCACCGTTTAGTCATGGAAAGCTGAAGCGCATAGAAATTTATTTAAGTAAATTTTAATTCAAATAAGTCGATTCCAAAAACATATCTTCCAAATATGATCGAATTGGCCTTCGATATATATTCCATTGTGTTCGAAATAGGGGTAAAACAGTATAAATACCAGGCGGCACACTTCGTTTGGAGTTCGAAATTTTTTCCGATGAATAGTGTTGGGAAATTTTCTATAATAGCCCATCATTTTCTTCCATTTTCACAAAACATAGAGTTTTAACCCTAGCTGTCATTTACAATTGAATGGCCAAAATTGGTCGAAACTTTCCCCTTCGATCTCTTCCAATCTGTCGACTTTCATCAAAAACTATCAATTAAAAAATGTCATGCGTGATGAGATTTATATTCTCAACGGCTATGATTGTAATCGAGGTGACAGATCGTCGACAAAATGGCCGCGTTTGGCCGACGTTCATGTGCGTTTTCTGAGGCGATGGGCGTGACCGAGTATTTCCAACCTCTGAGTGGTGGTAGAGCTCGTGTAGCGCTACTCGACAGTGGTCTACGATCGTCTTCAAGCTTCGTATGGTGGGCGCGAAAATTAATTGAAAATCGACGGCATTGTGTTTCGATTGCCTAATGAAATGAGGGAAGAAGATGAAAGCAACAGCCCTGATCTCATGAAGCGAATCAAACGGCTCAGATTCGTTTAAAGTTTAAAAA
The DNA here is from genome assembly GCA_030765085.1 of Allium cepa. NCBI lineage: Eukaryota > Viridiplantae > Streptophyta > Magnoliopsida > Asparagales > Amaryllidaceae > Allium > Allium cepa. Next base: position 193,277,754 of record CM060939.1, on the reverse strand, counting down.
TAAAAAGAAATTGTAAATTATATGTATTTTAAATCGTGTAATGTTTAAAATATCATAACTTCTTCGTACGATGTCCGTTTTTGACGAAACAAGTTGCGTTGTGTCTGTATTGACGAACAATACATTTAATAGCTGGTTTGGAGTTAATTGAAGCTAGTGTAAATTTTGGGTAAAATTAAACGCTCGTTTAATTTTATTCGGAATAAAGCACTACAACTGCTATTGGAACCAAAGTGGGTACAACTCACTCTTTCCGACTCACTGATATTTTTATATAAGTAGGAATAAATTTATTTTATGTTGATTGATGATTGTTTGGATGATATATGATATATAATATATGCCGATTGGTATTCGGATATATTCCTGCCTATTTGAGCAGATGAGACCCTATACGTTCCCGTGTATGAGCGGATGACCTTTTGTACACGCGTCTGCCACGAAGTGGACATTGTACACATATTCTAATATGTATATTTGTCACAGGTGACAGGTTGGAGGGATCGAACTGGATTACACACCAGTGTTGATTTTATTTATAGATATTGTGATATATGACGTTATGATATATAATGTTTGGATGCTGTGATTGATGTTTTTAGTACTGTTGCAGCATTGAGCATATTTTTGGAAATTTAAAAATATTGAAGTGATGATTCCAAATTGAAAAGGATTTTTTAACTGATTTTGATAATAGATGTTGTATTAATTTTTGAATGGTTAAAGGAAAGAATTTATTTATTTTAAATAAATGAAGGTTATAATTTTTGGGTTATAAAAATTAAGATTTTTATGCAATATGATTGAAATGCGATTTATGAAATATGAAGATGACTTTTTTGTAAATAGTTTAAATTGAGATTTTTGGATTTATTATATACGGTTTATATATAAGATTTGTAAAATTGAATTTTTATAAATCAAGATGATGGAATTGTATGTAGTTTTATAAGTGTTAAAAATGAAGTTATAATTGAATCCTATTAGTGAATAAGATTTATGAATTTATGAAGTTAAATAAAAAATAATTTTTTGAATAAGAGATTTATAAGTAAGTAACTTATAATTTGGATTTTGGCATATAAATGAGATAAATGGAATTGGTTAATAAAGGGATTTTATAAATGAAAGTTTTACAAAATAGAAATGTGAATTTATAAATATTGTTTTATAAATCCGAAAGCAACTTATTTTGATAGTTAAATATGGAAGTTTATTAAAGGAATTATATTTATGATTTTGGACTGTGGATAATCCTTTAAATTAAAAATTTAGAAGTATTGAAATTGGTTAGGGATTATACTCATGATTTTAGACAACGAATAATATTTTAAGTTAAATAAATAATATGGAAGTGGAATTTTAACTGGAGTTAAATGATTTGAAGATGTTTTAAACTGTGTTATGTATTGATACTATAAATTTCAACATTCATTGTTGAAATATATGTTTTCATGAAGTAAGGAAATGATGGACTATAACACTGTTGTTATAGTAAATGATTTTTGAAAGGAGATGTTTTGTATAATATATGGGATTTATATATCTATCTAGTTATCGAATCCATATACTAATGATTTTGGGTTGTCGTAATCATGTTTTATGCAACATTCATTTTGACCCAAACAAATATGTTTAAGAGAATGTTTTCCTTAAAGAATAAAATATATACTTGACCCTGATTTAAGTATATGTAATATTTCCTAAGTGTTGAAGATAAATTGATTTGTGAATTACTTATTATTAAACAAGTGTATGGAAATGTTTTCCAATATTGAAGTTGAAATGGTTTGAGGTTATATCTTTTTAAAGATAATTTAAAGTGAATATTTGGCAAGTGATTTAATTAATAAAAGGTTGATTAAAAGGGCCTAGTGATTGCTTATGGTGCTAAATATTTGTTTGTTTACTTTGATAGTTAGATCACCAACTATCAAATTTAGCCATTTTAGTTCCTCGACTTGATGTGGGAACTATTTAGTCGTATACTTAGTACGCATCCATCTATGTAGGCTTGGTTATCATTTGTGCTGAGAATGTTGATTCATGTAGTGCGGAGTGTTACTCCAATATTTTGAGCTTCCTTCTTGGTCGAAGGATAGCAAGTTGAAAGTCGAAGACGTAATAAGTCTGTGAGACTTAGTTTCTATGTGAGGTTGAGAAACTCCTTTGCATTGTAAGTGCGAAAAGACAGGGATCGGTTTATCCGAAAACCACTTTGGACCATCATTTATGTGACGATTGTGCAGGTTGGCTGTGATGATATTGCTATTCAGGATTTTCATAGTGGAGGACTACTTGTTGATCATTTGAAGTTAAAATCCCAATATACATCCAGTAGCAGTAGTCTCTTCATTATAAAATATTCAATGCAAGGATTAGTCACTATTAATCCTAGGGATTTCTTGACAAGATGTGGTAGGAAAGTACATTCGGTTTGTCCTGTCCCTGGACAACTTGTATGGATGTTTGTATGACATTGCATTTCTAAAGATTATGTACATCAGTTTTTACAAACGTACATCAGTGGTGGCGGAGAAGGCAACTTCTCTTAGCTTAACACCCTTCTTGAGACGTACGAGCTTAAGGGTTGTATTTTTATGGAAGGTAATTAGTAGTCAACGGAAATGTCCATGTGGCATTCAAAGTGATGTGATATGTCACGACCCGTCTTCCACTACCTAGAAAGACGCATCATGAATTAAGAAAGAAAGGGATAGAAGAAGAAAGGAAAGAAGAGAAAGAAGAAACGACACTAGAATCTCAACAGCGGAACAAAAAAATTATATTAATAACATAAGTATTTACATAATATACAATATCAATCAGAGATACACCACATACACATCACACATACTAGACAGTTATAAACACCTGTCTAGTATTTACAACTCAATACAATCACAACACAGAGAACACACAGCGGAACTATATATCTACAAAGCAGAAGCCTCCTGCTCCATTGCTCCTCCATTATACGTCAAAGCTAACCTGAATCCCTTGGCTACTCGTAAAAATTTGAGTACCCAAGAGTTTAAGAAAACAAAGATAAACTCCGGGTCAGACATGGGTCTGGTGTGAGTAACAGGTTAAGGTTGCTTAACTTTAAAAACCTTTGAAAGAAAGGTATCACGTAAGACTTCCCACATATAAACATGGAAAAGTTTTTACCTTACGCTATCCAAAACATTTGATAGGAAATCCGATGATATTATAATAGTGTCTAGGGTTTTCAAATAAATAAGAAATAGCCGAAATTGTTACATGATTAAATTCCAGCTACTAGCCACAAAAGTGGGTAATACAATAAAAACAGTTGGCACTTATTGGATTTTGGATTCCATACAATGGCAGGGATACTGGGGTACCGCCCGTCACAGTACGTGGCCTAGATCACCGTACCGAGGAGCCACCCTAACTCCCCTGCAACACAAGACTGAAACCATTCCTTACTGAATAGTTCCGAACAAGACAACCCCGACATTTGTTACAATCAACTACCCCACACAGCCGAATATATAGGGACTTCTAGACAGGGGTAAATCTTGCTCTCTAGTGGGAGCTACCCACGAAGCCTTGTTGCACCTCCCCTGTTTTAGCCATTCCCCGTTGATGATGCTTGAGGTTACGATTACTTTTAGAGAACACATCTCTTAGAATGCTCATCGTCCACCTGACGATGTTCTGAAAGCATTCAATCCATACAAGTTCGTTTCGGGTTCGAACGAAACCGAAGGCGTTATCTCGTTACACTCATTTTGGAATCACCCTCAGAGTTAACGACGATAACCCTTGAACTCTGAATCTTCATCTCGAATCTATAAGTACTATTCCGTCAAACTCATTACGGAATCACCCACAGAGTTATACTGACGTATAGCCCTTACCCCTCGAGTCTTCACAAAGCTCCATTTGGATTCACGACCTAACGTTATTTGGAATCGATGTGGTTTTCCGATATCCAAATATGGAAACCCGATCCCGGTCTCGTCGAAATCCAAAGCGTGTCTTTTAGGTCCATGTTGTTTTAAAGTTTAAAACAATTCAATTCAATATTATCTATATTACACACAGATAGATAATTCTCAACATCAGAATAGATAATCAATATTATCATAACATCAGATAATCTATATTATCAACTCAAACAGATAAATCATATTATCAACTCAATGCAACCATAACATCCAAATCACACAACACATTTATCTCATAACTGAGATTTCAACCATTCAGGGTAATAAATATCAATCATCGTTCATAAGCAAAGACTTATTAAATCACCGTCCTATAATTAATTTTAAATGAATTAAATTAATTACTTCTTCCTTAATTAATTTAAAATGAATTAAATTAATTACTCATCCATATAAATCTTGCTTACACATCAATTAATTATTCTTAACAAATTACCCTAATTAATCATCTGGATTAGTTATTCTTTAATTACATTCAAGTAATTAATCTCTAATTAATTTCACAAATTAATTAATCCAAACCAATCCCTGTAATTAACCTGTAATTACTTTATTAATTAATCCTTAATTAATTACATTAACTAATTCCTTCATTGATTAATTATTATTAGTTAATCAATCCTTCATTATATCATTAATTGTATAAACTAATGATCTCAAATTATTTTATTTAGTTATCCTATCAAATTAATTATCAATTATCTCCATTGATTAATCATTCTTGATTAATCACATTAAGTAATTACATTAAATTAATTATATCTCTCAATCATTCTCAAATAACTTAATTATCAAAACCTAAATTAATTACACTAAGTAATTAATTATTAATCACTTACTTAAGTAATTAAACACACTAATAATAATTACACAATGTAATTAATTCCAAAAACTCCTCCATCATTCAAGTATCCTTCAATTAAAATTACATCAAGTAATTTATCTTCTTAATTACTTCACTAAGTAATTATTCCTTCTTAATTACATGGTAATTATTTCTCAAATCATCCAGTGATTAAATTAAATTAATTAAACTTAATTAATTAAGTTAATTAATCAACAACTTAATTAATTACAATTCAGTAATTAATTTTTCTTAATTTCTTTCATTAAGTACCTATACTTAAATAATTCTCAAATGATTATCTTTAAATTAATTAATACAATTAATCATTAAAATTAATTACATTAATTAATTATAAAATAATACTATGTTAATGACCTTCATTGACCAATAACCAAATCTTTGATTACTTTTCCAAAGTAATTAACTAAATTGATCAATATTAATTCTTAATTTATTTAAAGAAACTCATTAATTAACCTTAAATTAATCAAGTGATAATTAAAACTTAATTAATTATTAATTACATGATTAATAATTTCAATTCATTAATTAAATTAATCAAATCTTATTTAAATTAATTTCTAAATCATACTTTAATCAAATTGAATTAACTTACCTAATTCTTTTGATTAATTAAATAAACCCTTAATTATTTAATTAATTAACCTTATTATTAATTAATTAAATTAATTAATTAAAATCTTAATTACCTTGATCAAATAATAAATTATTAAGTTCAAAATAATTAAATGAAAATCATTAATCTCACTAATGATTTAATTATTATTATCAAAGTAATTAAAAATAATTTACTTTTAAATTTCTTTAAATTCCATTTAAAATTAAAATTAAAATGAAATTAAATTTAAACAAGATTCAATTATTAAACACTCTTTATTTCATATTAAAGAATTGCTTAAGGTACTTCATAAATAGTTTAACCCATAATCATTTTAAATAAAATTTAAATTATACTTTAAATATTCAAGTGATTTTAAAACATTCAAATTAAAATCTTAATTTCATTCAAACTAGAATTCAAATCATGTTCAAATTTAGGTTCAAAAATTTAAATTTTAAATCCTATTTTAAATTTCATTTCAGATTTACAAAAAACATATGTTATAAAATAATAAAATATACAAACTTAATTATAACATTTGAATCTATCAGCCTATTTCCCTTTTTGAAATTTTCAGATTCAGATTCAAATTTCGAATCCAGAATTTCAAATTTAGATTTAACTAAAAATTTAAATCTTGTTTTTAATCCTATTTCCAGATCCATAAATCACTTTATATAAAAACTGCACAGGTTTGGTATTTTTTATTATTATTTATTATTTCTGCAGATCTGTTATTAAAAATTTGGAATTCAAATCTATCTAAATTCATAGTTTAAATCTTGCTTAAAGTTTAGATTTAAACCTGCTTAGCTTCTTGTTTTTTTATTTAGTTTTTAAATAAAAATTTGAAAAACCTGAAACTGTTCTGGTTTCAGGAACAAGCTGTAAACTTAAAAAAAACAACCCGAGCCATAACTGATTTACTTCGAGTCCACCCCTACTTGACATCGAGTAAATTCCCATATGACGCGAGTTCCTACTTGAGTAAAATCTGCACTACCAAACTTAACAACACCAAATTTCTGATTATCAGAACTATGAGCACCGTACACCTTGCACCAACCACGGCGAAGCTCCGACCATCGCCAATGCTCGCCACACTTCCACGAACAACATCGAACACGAAACCAATCATCAGCACTTCACCATCTGCTCATAATCAAAATTGAGCATAAGAACTCAAACTGGAACCCATTTCCTAACCTGTAACGTCCACGTTCACTAAACTCTGATCACCGGAGTGCCCCCGCTTCCGACCACGGCTTCGCCATTTCCCAAACTTCTATTTCCAAGAATTACATGCAACTCGATTCATTACAGATATCATGGTGATCGAATTTCTGTTCATGTCTAAAAACTAGGTTTACAGTCTTCGATCCTCAATCACAGCTGTCATGATGGACCATTCTCCTATCTGATAATTTTTCCAAAGTTCAAGATCACTCCTCTTACTTCAATATGAGCCCTAACCATTCCAAGCTTCTATATTGCCAGAGGTAACCCAAAAACTCCCTTTTTGATTAACTAGAACTGCTCCTTAGATTAATTGTTAAGAATTTGATTTAGGTTTTAAAAATCATGTTTTTATATCAGTTTTCAGATCATAAACTTAAACTAATGAATTAGGAAATTTGGATTTTTAACTATCTCATAACTTCCTGATCTCTTTTGGGTTTTCAGAGCAAGTTAAATTTTATTTTTACTTACTTAAATTTTTAAGCTTAAACTTATGATCTCTCAAACAATTTTTGTCTGTATCACAATTCATAACAATGCTTAGATCATGAGATAGGGAATTTAAATTAAAAATAAGAACTGAGTTTAAACTAGAAACAGAGGGGTCAAAATATTATCAGACATGCACACATAACATCCAAATATCTACAGATAATTCATAGATATTCATACAAAAACATACTTATCACAAGTCATACTCATCACAGAAATAAATTATGCAACCATGTTACTTAAATTATTTCAAAAAAAATGTTACTCACCTTTAGATTTGAAGAACAGAGCAGTTTTTCCCAAATTAATTTTCTTCTTGAAAAAGCTTTTGAATGCTTGCTTTAGTTTGGAAAAATGCAGTTGCATGCAGTAGAAATTTGCAGAGATGACTTCCTGGTTGAAGAAAGTTACAGGCTTGATCACTTGCTTCAGAAAATTTCCAGATTGGAAGAAAATGCTTGCAGCCTTTTTTTTTTAAAGAATGATGTTTGCAGGCTTTATTCTTGATTTAAAAACTGGAAAATCTTAACTTGGAATCAGGGATGATGGTGCATGCTTTTTAAAAATCTCACGTTGAAAGAAAAATGCATGCAGGCTTCCAGCATGATGATTGTAACGACCCAGAATTTTTATTAATTTAAATTTGAATATTTAATTAATTTTAAATATAAATAAGTGAAATTTATAAGTCGAATAAATTTTATTTCGAATAATTGGATTTAATTGGATAATTAAATCAATAATTTAATATGTTAAATTATGGAAATAATTGAAAATTGAGTTAAATATGATTGAAAATGATTTGTAAAATTTTATTTTATCATGTTGAAGTTAGAATGATGTTATAGAACTTTTAAAATCGAATTAAAAGTTTATTTGTGAAAATTGAATATTTTAATATTAAATCGACTAGTGAAAATAGTCAATTTTTGAACAGTCTCAGAATTGGATGAAACTAGTTCCATTGGATCCGTAATAGTTAGTTATTACCGGATTTCAATTTTCATAGCAATCGGAGTTATCGTTTGATCGTGGCAGCTCGAAAAGCATCGAATTGTTTTTAATATTAATTTGGCAAGTTAAAATAGCCATTTTTCAAAAAGTCTTGGATTTCAACGAAACTAGTTTCATCGGATCCGTAATGTGATATTATTGTAAGGTTTAAAATTTCGTGTCAATCGGATTTACCGTTTGTCCAGTACAAATTAAAACGCCTAGAAAATCGTTTAAATCGGTTTAATTTAAATTGAACGTTTATTGCCATAACTCGCATAGATGTCCGAATTAGCTTCCGAAACCTGTTTCATTGTGTCCAGAACGCGGGGTAAACCCTATAAACGCTGGTTACGGCGCGTAAATCGGAGTTCGGAATTTCCGGAATGAATAGTGTCGTTCGTTTTCTATAAATAGCCCCCTCTCTCACAAGAAATAAAAAAAAAATTAACCTAACCCTAAACCCTATCCGCCGTTTTTATTATCAATGGCCAGAAAGTGATCGTCTTCCTCCTCATTTATCTTCCAATCCATAAACTTTTGCAAGAAACTCTCAACTACAATCTTGAAGAGCTCGATGAGATCTTTAATATCAACGGTCAAGATCGCGAATAGCTTCACGAATCAGCGGCAAAGTGGGCTCAAGGGGGGATAGTTGCGCACGCAACTCGAGGAGGTAGAGAGGGCCGAGTTCATCAGGTTTGAGGCCGAGAATAGCTCGTGTCGTGCTCTTCAAAATGGAACATCCTGATCGCGTTCAAGTTCGTCGAGGAGGTGGAGATATTTAACCCTTGTTTCGTGCAAAATGGGTTGCGTGCGTTTTGTTTCCTGAAGCAAGAATCGCGTGTGCATTTGGGAAGAAAGGGAGGGACGGCCCTAATGCTTCCATGATGAAATCAACGGCCATGAACTAGTGTGGGTTGAAAATTATAAATTATGTTATAAAATTATTATATAAAAATCGTGTAAACTTGTTAAATGCATATCTTTTTCATACGAGGTCGAAAACGCACAAAACCAGTTGCGTCGGAATCGTATGGACGAGCACTACGTGATGCAATTGGATTGGAGTCGTTTGGATTTAGTGAGAATTTCGGGTAAAATTAAACGTCCGTTTAATTTTATTCGAAATAAATCGCTAAAACGAAATTGAAATCAAGGTGAGAACTTCACACTCAATCGAATCAGTTTCGATTTTATTTTAAATAGTTATATTTAAAATATTTGAATGCATGTTGAATGATGATTGTTATCTATTGATTGTTAAAATAGACATTATGCGCCGTTAGTAAGCGGATGTTATTTATTAAAAATATATACCGCGAATATTTCATAAACAGTGAAATTGGTATTATATATAATAGCAATATATATATATATTGGCATATGTATATATTGCAGTTGTTGATTTCCCACATTTTTTAGCGGATGAGACCCTATTGCACCGTCTATTAAGCGGATAATACTTTAAATCCCATATACCGCGATAATTCCGTACTGGAGCGGAATTGGTATTGTGCTAATGTTTGTGGATGCAGGAAAACAGGTTGGAGGGATCCAACTGGATTCCTCAACAGTATTTATTTGATTCAGATATTTTGATATTTGATGGACTATCATATCGATATATGATGTCGTTGTTGTCGTGATTGACTATTTGGTGTGTAGCATCATTGGACCAAATTTTGGAATTTTAAAACGATTTCAAAGTGATTTTTGAAAGTAAACGTTTATACAATATTTTTGGAATTGATTCATTTTAAATAAATAAACGTTATAATTTTTAATTTTATAAAAATTATATTTTTGAGAAATATAGTTAAAAACTGATTTTTGAAAATATGAGGCTAATTATTTTATAAAATAGTTTAATCGGGATTTCTGAATTTATTATAAAAAGTTTAAAAATAGGATTTATAAAATTTGATTATTTTATAAATCAAAATGGTGAAATTATAAAGGGGATTAAAGATGTTTAAGAAAATAATAATATGAATTGATTTATATAAAAGATTTATAAATTGATATTTATAAATTAAAATATTTGAATTATAAAACGAGTTTTTATAAGTGTTAGAATGAATTGTGAATGAATTTCATAAATGAATGAAATTTATAGAATTATAAACGGTGAAGTTATAAATGGAATTTTATAAGCAGTAGGTTTATAAAATTTATAAAGTTATTGAAAGAATAGATTTGGATAAATAATTGAATCTTTTAAGTTATAAGATTTATAATTATGAAGTTTAAAGGAACGATTGTGCAAACAAATAAATTCTAAGTATTTAACTTATAACATGAACTTTTGTTTTATAATTGAGTTATAAATTGAATAGGTTAATAAAGGAATTTATAAAAGGAAGTTGTTATAAAATAAATAGAAAAGGAATTTATAAACGTTGTTTTATAAATTCGCAAACGACTTATTTTAAGAAGTAAATTGTTGAAACCTATTAATGGAGTTATATTCACATTTTTGACTGTGAATAATCCTTTAAAATGAAATGTATAGAAATGATGAAATTGTTAACGTAGTATATTCACGTTTTTGAATAGTGAATAATATGTTAAAGAAATTGTTTTGAATGTGATGTTTTAAATTGAATTAAAACGATGTAACGATGTTTTAAATGTGTTGAGATTCGAAACCATAGATTTCAACATTCAGTGTTGAAATAGACGTTTTCGAGAAATAGAAGGAAATGGTGGACTATAACACTGTTGTTATAGTAAATGATTTCCGAAAGGAAATGTTTTATATAGTATTGGGATTTATATATCTATTTTAATTTCGAATCCCTATACTAGTGATTTTGGGTTGTCGTAACGATGTTTTACGCAACATTCGTTTTGGCCCAAATAAATATGTTTAAGAGAATGATTTCCTTAAATAATGAAATAAGTACTTAATCTCGATTTAAGTATATTGAATATTTTCCAAGTGTTGAAAATTAAAGATTTGTGAATTACTTATTAAATAAGTATGGAAATGTTTTCCAATATAAAGTGAATATTTTGAGATTTATCTTTTTGAAGATAAATTGAAAATGAATAATTGAAATCGTATATGCATGGATATTTTGGAATGAAAATTCACTATGGAATTTATAAAAGAAAGTGGAATTTGTTTAAAAATAAATATTGATTTATTTTTGAAGTGTGAAAATTATATATCTTGTAAAGATATTTTTGGGAAATAAATAATTTGGAAAATTATTTGGAATCTGGTGATGTTGTGCATATCCATTGATAGTTCAATAACCGACTATCAATATTTACCTTTGAATAGGTATTTGTTGGGATTTGTTGAATTTGAATGCTACACTTGTTTTTAAATTATTGCACTCGTTATTCGGATTACCCATTCCGAATAGTGATACGACGTAATGGATAGCTTTGAAGATCAGTGTTGAAGACCCGGTATTTGCGAGAGCGATAGGATGACCTGTCGATTGACTCTGCACCGAGTTGCTCCGGTATTGAGTTCTCCATATGTGATGGGAAATCCGATCAGGATTGTGGATATCCGGATTGCAAGGACTTCTTTGTAAGTGCCTTCGGTTTTGTTCGATCCCGGAACAGACTTATATGGATTGTGTGTCTGACATTACAAATTGAGATATAAAGCAGATTTCTTTCAAATATATTTCTGTTGGTGGCGGAGAATTTATTCTTTTAGCTTAACACCCTTCTCTGAGACGTACGAGCTCAGAGGTTATGTAGTTGAAGGTTATCAGCGATATATTCCCAATTTGGTAATGTGACATGCTGAGTGTTGCTGTGAAATGATCATTGTGTTGATTATTTGTGATAGGATCATTTATTTGATCGTCTATCTTGGTGATCATTTCTATGATCATTTGTTGACCCAAAGCATGGCTTTTGTATAAAGTATGTTTTTGTGGACGTGACTTCGTCGAGTCTCACACCTCGGGAATGGTCAAAACAGGAAAGATGTAGCAAGGTTATGAGGGGTGGCGCCCTTTAGGGTATGTGCATTTCCTTCTGGAAACGGGTGGTATCATGGTATGGAGCCCAGATACTTACTCATGTTGAAAACACTTTATGATTGTGTGAATTGATTACGTTGCTCGGTGAAAGGTCCCAAAGGACCGGGGGATGGCATACTCGGTCAGTTGTTACTCAGTTAGGGGTAACCCGGCCTTGTGTTGGTAGAGATCCGGTTTGGTTCTTGGTGATGTCCTTCCAGAGGCATTCTCATGTGGCAATGGGAAGTTCCTTGGCCTGATCATTCGTTGGAAATCCAATTCCTAATATGAAACCTTGTACGGTATTAGTTGTAGAACCTGCCATTTACTTATGGTGGTCACCACTGTTTAGATGGTAGCTATAGTAGGCATACGATAATGGTCGTATGTTGGCTAAGATTTATATTCTACTTTCGAAATGAATTTTTCCTACACTATGCACTATTAATAATATCAAATGTTCTTTTTAATGCGTATCAAGCATCTTTGACTATCATAAGGAGAAATCTCCTCCGATTCTGTGTTTGCATTGTGTGTGTGTGCGGGAGGCCTTATGGTAGTCTCATTTTTAAAAAGCATTGCGAATTGACTTTAAAAATATTCATCTATTTTGTTTTTCAAAGATCATAAACTGTTTTGAGTTCCCACACCAGTCACATGACTGACTCGGAGTTATTGTTTTCCTTCCTAAACTCTGGGTGCCCACCAATTTCCACACGGGCAGTCAAGAGTTAGGTTTATCAGGATATTCTGGATATTCTGGAGTTGCTGGAGGCAAGATGGATGGCATGGGGTATTATTAGTATATAGTATTTCTTTTCCGCTGTTTGTTGTTGTACACTCTGATGTAATGTAATGAAATGTGATGTAATGTAATAACTGATATAGTTCTTTGTTTAAAGATTATTCATTTATTTATTATATGATGTTCCGCTGCGAATTGTGAGATTCTATTGTTGTTCTGCTGTTCTCTTTCTGTCCCGTCCTATTTTCTTTTCTCTCTATTTTCTATCTTTTTCTCTTCTCTTCTCTCTCTTTCTTTTCTTAAACATTGATAATTCATATTTCTGTTCATCTTGAGTTAATCTATGGAGATTAGTGTATATTCAAGGAGTACGGATTAGTGGGTCATCACAGGTGGTATCAGAGCATATGGTTAAGCGACAACCATGGTTTTGTTGGGTATTACTCATTAGAGATAGAGTCAGTAGTACTCTAGAATGAGTTTGAGTGTAATAATAGATATGAGTGCGTATTTTTAGTGAATATAAAATTGTTTTATATTGTGATGATTGGTTTGTTGAGTGGTATATAGATTCTGGTTAATACGAGTAATTAACGTTGTTGATAGGGATCTCTAAACACTTGTACAGAACAATTCGACACAATATTGTTTTAAATTGGGTAAATGAAATAATTTTACCTTGATTATATTTTATATATATAAAAGAATAATTTTTCAGAATTATTAAAGTATATATAAGTAGATTGTTTGGTTGTTGAATAAGTTGTTTGAATAATCTAAATTGAAGAATAATTGTATAAACAATTGGAAGTATAATTAAAGTGATTTACAATTGTGAAATAAACTTATATATATTAGAAGTGAAACTATATGAATATATTTATAAATATGAGTTGAAATAAAAATGAATCTAAAGTTAAATGGAAATTTACTTTAGAATTGGAATCTGAATTGATTTATAAGTGGGAATTTAAGTTATGTAAAACCAAATAATGTTTAAATGGAAGTATAACTTAAGAGATGTTGAATGAAGTTGATTTTGGTATCGAAGTAAATTAATAAAGGTTAGTGATAGATATGAACTTGAGTTATACAAATGAAATTCAACTTTTGTAATTGAATTTAATGAATGGATTGAATATTAATCAATTAAATGTGAATAATTGATATGAAATAATGAATATAAGTGTTAATTCATTAAAATCTAATGTTATTAGAAGTTGAATAGTTGAATGAAAATCAATTTAATTAAACCAATTGATAAGCAAAGGAATTTGGTTGTAATTAATATACATTGGTTGATATATGATTGTTAGTTGATTATATATAATTCATTAAGTGTTAATGAAATTGAGTTAATGAAATTGGAAGCTAAAGTAATTGGAATCCAATTGGAAGTTAAGTGAATCTTAAATAAAATTGAATTTGATTTGGAAGTGAACCAACTTGAATATGAATTAGTAAATATAAACTAATTGAAAATGAATGTTAGTAAAAACATCCACTGTTAATGAATCAAATGTGATTAGATTGAAAACCCATTTCATTGAATATTAATGAGAATATGAATGAATATTTATTGGTTATGGATGTTAGTTGGATGATAGTTGGTTGATGTTTGCATTTGTTGCTTTTATTGCATTTGCTATGTTGACATATATAGTTATTATGTTGCTATATGTTGTGTATTGATACTATTTTCATATATACATGATTCTCATGTTGTTTGTCGAGTGTTTAGTAGGTGCGGATCGCGTTTGCTTCGCATTTGGAGCTCGCTTTCGCGCTATATTAGCCGTATATGCTCGCTAATAAAATATAAGGTACATATCTCGGATTACATACCGTACTTTTATCCCTTCGGGATGCCTCATTACTTGATTAGATGTATATTTGTGATATATATACTGTCATTTTTTTTTCGGATCGAGCCGCGCAAAGGAGACTATGGCGAATTTTTCCGAAAATTTAAGGCGTTAGAAAAAATTTGAGAAAATTGGAAAGTTTTGAAAACTTTAACTTTGATTTAGAATTGAAAGTTAAACAATAGTAGTTGTTTTGAAAAGATAACTAAGTATGATTTGGAAAACTTAGTAAGGTTATTGTAAGAAGTTTAAATTTGCTTTGGGAAAATTAATAGATTCTGTAACTTTTCTTACTTGATAATTTCGAGGACGAAATTCTTTTAAGGGGGGAAGATTGTAACGACCCAGAATTTTTATTAATTTAAATTTGAATATTTAATTAATTTTAAATATAAATAAGTGAAATTTATAAGTCGAATAAATTTTATTTCGAATAATTGGATTTAATTGGATAATTAAATCAATAATTTAATATGTTAAATTATGGAAATAATTGAAAATTGAGTTAAATATGATTGAAAATGATTTGTAAAATTTTATTATATCATGTTGAAGTTAGAATGATGTTATAGAACTTTTAAAATCGAATTAAAAGTTTATTTGTGAAAATTGAATATTTTAATATTAAATCGACTAGTGAAAATAGTCAATTTTGGAACAGTCTTAGAATTGGACGAAACTAGTTCCATTGGATCCGTAATAGTTAGTTATTACCGGATTTCAATTTTCGTAGCAATCGGAGTTATCGTTTGATCGTGGCAGCTCGAAACGCATCGAATTGTTTTTAATATTAATTTGGCGAGTTAAAATAGCCATTTTTCAAAAAGTCTCGGATTTCGACGAAACTAGTTTCATCGGATCCGTAATGTGATATTATTGTAAGGTTTAAAATTTCGTGTCAATCGGATTTACCGTTTGTCCGGTACAAATTAAAACGCCTAGAAAATCGTTTAAATCGGTTTAATTTAAATTGAACGTTTATTGCCATAACTCGCACAGATTTTCGAATTAGCTTCCGAAACCTGTTCCATTGTGTCCGGAATGCGGGGTAAACCCTAGAAACGCTGGTTACGGCGCGTAAATCGGAGTTCGGAATTTC
Source organism: Allium cepa (assembly GCA_030765085.1). Taxonomy (NCBI): domain Eukaryota; kingdom Viridiplantae; phylum Streptophyta; class Magnoliopsida; order Asparagales; family Amaryllidaceae; genus Allium; species Allium cepa. The sequence goes on along the minus strand of CM060939.1, from coordinate 193,261,883 downwards.
CGGAATGAATAGTGTCGTTCGTTTTCCTATAAATAGCCTCCTCTCTCACAAGAAATAAAAAAATAATAATAACCTAACCCTAAACCCAAGCCGCCGTTGTTATTATCAATGGCCAGAAAGTGATCGTCTTCCTCCTCATTTATCTTCCAATCCATAAACTTTTGCAAGAAACTCTCAACTACAATCTTGAAGAGCTCGATGAGATCTTTAATATCAACGGTCAAGATCGCGAATAGCTTCACGAATCAGCGGCAAAGTGGGCTCAAGGGGGGATAGTTGCGCACGCAACTCGAGGAGGTAGAGAGGGCCGAGTTCATCAGGTTTGAGGTCGAGAGTAGCTCGTGTCGTGCTCTTCAAAATGGAACATCCTGATCGCGTTCAAGTTCGTCGAGGAGGTGGAGATATTTAACCCTAGTTTCGTGCAAAATGGGTTGCGTGCGTTTTGTTCCTGAAGCAAGAATCGCGTGTGCATTTGGGAAGAAAGGGAGGGACGACCCTGATGCTTCCATGATGAAATCAACGGCCATGAACTAGTGTGGGTTGAAAATTATAAATTATGTTATAAAATTATTATATAAAAATCGTGTAAACTTGTTAAATGCATATCTTTTTCATACGAGGTCGAAAACGCGCGAAACCAGTTGCGTTGGAATCGAATGGACGAGCACTACGCGATGCAATTGGATTGGAGTTGTTTGGAGTTAGTGAGAATTTCGGGTAAAATTAAACGTCCGTTTAATTTTATTCGAAATAAATCGCTAAAACGAAATTGAAATCAAGGTGAGAACTTCTCACTCAATCGAATCAGTTTCGATTTTATTTTAAATAGTTATATTTAAAATATTCGAATGCATGTTGAATGATGATTGTTATCTATTGATTATTAAAATAGACATTATGCGCAGTTAGTAAGCGGATGTTATTTATTAAAAACATATACCGCGAATATTTCATAAACAGTGAAATTGGTATTATATATAATAGCAATATATATATATTGGCATATGTATATATTGCAGTTGTTGAGTTCCCGCATTTTTTAGCGGATGAGACCCTATTGCGCCGTCTATTAAGCGGATAATATTTTAAACCCCATATACCACGATAATTCCGTACTGGAGCGGAATTGGTATTGTGCTAATGTTTGTGGATGCAGGAAAACAGGTTGGAGGGATCAACTGGATTCCTCAACAGTATTTATTTGATTCAGATATTTTGATATTTGATGGACTATCATATTGATATATGATGTCGTTGTTGTCATGATTGACTATTTGGTGTGTACATCATTGGACCAAACTTTGGAATTTTAAAACGATTTCAAAGTGATTTTTGAAAGTATACGTTTGTACAACATTTTTAGAATTGATTCATTTTAAATAAATAAACGTTATAATTTTTAATGTTATAAAAATTATATTTTTGAGAAATATAGTTAAAAACTGATTTTTGAAAATATGAGGCTAATAATTTTATAAAATAGTTTAATCGGGATTCCTGAATTTATTATAAAAAGTTTAAAAATAGGATTTATAAAATTTGATTGTTTTATAAATCAAAATGGTGAAATTATAAAGGGGATTAAAGATGTTTAAAATAATAATAATATGAATTGATTTATATAAAAGATTTATAAATTGATATTTATAAATTAAAATATTTGAATTATAAAACGAGTTTTTATAAGTGTTAGAATGAATAGTGAATGAATTTCATAAATGAATGAAATTTATAGAATTATAAACGGTGAAGTTATAAATGGAATTTTATAAGCAGTAGGTTTATAAAATTTATAAAGTTATTGAAAGAATAGATTTGGATAAATAATTGAATCTTTTAAGTTATAAGATTTATAATTATGAAGTTTAAAGGAACGATTGTGCAAACAAATAAATTCTAAGTATTTAACTTATAACATGAACTTTTGTTTTATAATAGAGTTATAAATTGAATAGGTTAATAAAGGAATTTATAAAAGGAAGTTGTTATAAAATAAATAGAAAAGGAGTTTATAAACGTTGTTTTATAAATTCGCAAACGACTTATTTTAAGAAGTAAATTGTTGAAACCTATTAATGGAGTTATATTCACATTTTTGACTGTGAATAATCCTTTAAAATGAAATGTATAGAAATGATGAAATTGTTAACGTAGTATATTCACGTTTTTGAATAGTGAATAATATGTTAAAGAAATTGTTTTGAATGTGATGTTTTAAATTGAATTAAAACGATCTAACGATGTTTAAAATGTGTTGAGATTCGAAACCATAGATTTCAACATTCATTGTTGAAATAGACGTTTTCGAGAAATAGAAGGAAATGGTGGACTATAACACTGTTGTTATAGTAAATGATTTCCGAAAGGAAATGTTTTGTATAGTATTGGGATTTATATATCTATTTTAATTTCGAATCCCTATACTAGTGATTTTGGGTTGTCGTAACGATGTTTTACGTAACATTCGTTTTGGCCCAAATAAATATGTTTAAGAGAATGATTTCCGTAAAGAATGAAATAAGTACTTAATCTCGATTTAAGTATATTGAATATTTTCCAAGTGTTGAAAATAAAAGATTTGTGAATTACTTATTAAACAAGTATGGAAATGTTTTCCAATATAAAGTGAATATTTTGAGATTTATCTTTTTGAAGATAAATTGAAAATGAATAATGGAAATCGTATATGCATGGATATTTTGGAATGAAAATTCACTATGGAATTTATAAAAGAAAGTGGAATTTGTTTAAAAACAAATATTGATTTATTTTTGAAGTGTGAAAATTATATATCTTGTAAAGATATTTTTGGGAAATAAATAATTTGGAAAATTATTTGGAATCTGGTGATGTTGTGCATATCCATTGATAGTTCAATAACCGACTATCAATATTTACCTTTGAATACGTATTTGTTGGGATTTGTTGAATTTGAATGCTACACTTGTTTTTAAATTATTGCGCTCGTTATTCGGATTACCCATTCCGAATAGTGACACGACGTAATGGATAGCATTGAAGATCGGTGTTGAAGACCCGGTATTTGCGAGAGCGATAGGATGACCTGTCGGTTGACTCTGCACTGAGTTGCTCCGGTATTGAGTTCTCCATATGTGATGGCAAATCCGATCAGGATTGTGGATAACCGGATTGCAAGGACTTCTTTGTAAGTGCCTTCGGTTTTGTTCGATCCCGGAACAGACATGTATGGATTGTGTGTCTGACATTACAATTTGAGATATAAAGCAGATTTCTTTCAAATATATTTCTGTTGGTGGCCGAGAATTTATTCTTTTAGCTTAGAACCCTTCTCTGAGACGTACGAGCTCATAGGTTATGTAGTTGAAGGTTATCAGCGATATATTCCCAATTTGGTAATGTGACATGCTGAGTGTTGCTGTGAAATGATCATTGTGTTGATTATTTGTGATAGGATCATTTATTTGATCGTCTATCTTGGTGATCATTTCTATGATCATTTGTTGACCCAAAGCATGGCTTTTGTATAAAGTATGTTTTTGTGGACGTGACTTCGTCGAGCCTCACACCTCGGGAATGGTCAAAACAGGAAAGATGGAGCAAGGTTACGAGGGGTAGCGCCCTTTAGGGTATGTGCATTTCCTTCTGGAAAAGGGTGGTATCATGGTATGGAGCCCAGATACTTACTCATGTTGAAAACACTTTATGATTGTGTGAATTGATTACGAGCGCTCGGTGAAAGGTCCCAAAGGACCGGGGGATGTCATACTCGGTCAGTTGTTACTCAGTTAGGGGTAACGCTGCCTTATGTTGGTAGAGATCCGGTTTGGTTTTCGGGGATGTCCTTCCAGAGGCATTCTCATGTGGCAATGGGAAGTTCCTTGGCATGATCATTCGTTGGAAGTCCAATTCCCAATACGAAACCTTGTACGGTATTAGTTGTAGAACCTGCCATTTACTTATGGTGGTCACCACTGTTTAGATGGTAGCTATAGTAGGCATACGATAATGGTCGTATGTTGGCTAAGATTTATATTCTACTTTTGAAATGAATTTTTCCTACACTATGCACTATTAATAATATCAAATGTTCTTTTTAATGCGTATCAAGCATCTTTGACTATCATAAGGAGAAATCTCCTCCGATTCTGCGTTTGCATTGTGTGTGTGTGCGGGAGGCCTTATGGTAGTCTCATTTTTAAAAAGCATTGCGAATTGACTTTAAAAATATTCATCTATTTTGTTTTTCAAAGATCATAAACTGTTTTGAGTTCCCACACCAGTCACATGACTGACTCGGAGTTATTGTTTTCCTTCCTAAACTCTGGGTGCCCACCAATTTCCACACGGGCAGTCAAGAGTTAGGTTTATCAGGACATTCTGGAGTTGCTGGAGGCAAGATGGATGCATGGGGTATTATTAGTATATAGTATTTCTTTTCCGCTGTTTGTTGTTGTACACTCTGATGTAATGTAATGAAATGTGATGTACTGTAATAACTGATATAGTTCTTTGTTTAAAGATTATTCATTTATTTATTATATGATGTTCCGCTGCGAATTGTGAGATTCTGTTGTTGTTCTGTTGCTTTCTTTCTGTCCCGTCCTATTTTCTTTTCTCTCTATTTTCTATCTTTTTCTCTCCTCTTCTCTCTCTTTCTTTTTCTTAAACATTGATAATTCGTATTTCTGTTCATCTTGAGTTAATCTATGGAGATTAGTGTATATTCAAGGAGTACAGATTTACGGGTCATCACAATGAGTATTTCCAGATTTGTAATATTTTATTTTATTTTGTTTGGGGAGTGAATTACAGATTTATGTTTTAGGGGTTTTGAGTTTTCAGGTTTTTTTTTTGATTTCCTTAGATTCATTTATCCTTTTTTTTGAAAAGAGGATGAGGGGAAATGAAAATGTTTTTAAAAGAGGCTGAAATAAATTTTAACAAAAATAAAGAAAAGAATAAAATCAAATGACACTTGTCATTTGCTTTATTCACCATTTAACACATGTAGTTTATATGGTTAATAGTTTAACACTTGTCTAGTTTAATTAAGTTATATATTTAAATGCTTATAAAATGGGTTTTCTTAAATTTAATTTATGTTTATATGAATATATATGATTTACTTATTTTAAGAAAATGTAACTAAACAATTTATAAATTAAAACTTATACAAATATTTTAAAGAATCAATTAATTTGAATTTCAAAATAAAATTTCAAATCAATCAAACTTTTGAAATCAAAATTAAAATCTATTTATTCATTTTAAAAATGAAGACTCTAATTCCTTATCTTAATCCTTCTTTTTATTTAAGAAAAATAGAATATTTATTAATATGGTTTCAAATAACAATTTACAATTTTATATGATTTATAAAGAAACTATAAATCACTTTTATATTTAAATGAATTTAAATCATATGCTATCTTATATTTTAAACTTATACAAAATATACTCAATTCATATTTAATCAAATAATATTTTAAAAAGAAATAAAATCAACTTTTATTTAAAAATTAAACTAAGACAAATTTTAAACAATATATCATTTATTATAAATATTATCAAACCATAAAGTTATTATAAATAGATTTTTAAAAGCTTAATATTAATTAAAACATAATTTCCTAATTACTCAATATTTTATTGGAATTTAAAAACAAACTTCATTTATTTATTATCATGTAAGTTAAATTCCAAACAAAGATAAATTATAATATATATACAAATACACATACATTATAATTTAAACATTTATTTAAGCTTTTAAAAGATAAAATCACAAATTAAATATTTATTAAATTTGATTATTAAACCAAAACGTATTTTATTAATCAATATTGTCAATATCAATTTAATTTTATATAAAGATTATTAAATTGATATTGTCAAAATTTTCGGGATATCACATGATATGTGAAAGGTAATCGTTACCTCAGGCCTCATCAACCGAAAATGACCGAAACATGGTTAGATGCGGCAAGGCTAAGTGGTTCGCTCCCATTAGGATATGATCTTTCTCTTCTATTCATATTTCTTCCCGTTATGATGTTCAGGATGTAAATTAATGTGGTTTATATGGTGTAAGGGCCCTCGAAAAGGTCGTAACAACCAGGGGATGACATATTCGGTACTACCTAGTTCCAGAGGTAGACCGGTCTTATGTTGGCAGAAGAGCTTTGTAATGGTTCCTCGGGACATCCATCTAGAGGTGTACCCAACAGAATAGGGGTAAAGAAGTATAAATACTGAGCGGCATGCTTCGTTTGGAGTTCGAAAATTTTTCGGATGAACGGTATCTTGAAATTTTCTATAATAGCCCATTATTTTCTTCCATTTTCAAAAAACCTATGGTTTTAACCGTAGCCGTCGTTTACAATTGAATGGCCGAAATTGCTCGAAACTTTCCCCTTCGATCTCTTAATCTGTCGACTTTCATCAAAAACGATCAATTACAAAAATGTCAAGCGGGATGAGATTTATATTCTCAACGGCTATGATTGTAATCGAGGAAACGGATCGTCGGCAAAATAGCCGCATTTGGTCGACGTTCATGTGCGTTTCCTGAGGCGATGACGTGACCGAGTGCGGCCCACCTCTAGGTAGTTGTAGAGCTCGTGCAACGCTACTCGACAGTGGTCTTCAACCGTCTTCAAACTTCGTATAGTGGGCACGAAAATTAAATGATAATCGATGGCGTTAGTTTTCAGTTGCATGATGAAACGAGGGGGAAGATGATGAAAACAACGGCCTTGATCATGTGAAGCAAATCGAACGGCCCAGATTCGTTTAAGGTTTAAAAATAAAAAGAAATTGTAAATTATATATATTTTAAATCTGCAATGTTTAAAATATCATAACTTCTTTGTACAAGATCCATTTTTGAAAAACAAGTTGCATTGGGTCCGTACTGAGGAGCACTACATTTTAGAGTAGGTTTGGAGTTGATTGGAGCTAGTATAAATTTTAGGTAAACTTAAACGCTCGTTTAATTTTATTTAGAATAAAACACTACAACTGTTATTGGAACCAAAGTGAGTACTACTCACTTTTTCTAACTCACTGGTATTTTTATATAAGTGGGAATAGATTTATTTTATGCTGATTGATGATTAATTGGATGATATATGATATGTTATATATATTAATTGGTATTTGGATACATTCCTGCTTATTGGAGTAGATGAGACCATATACGTTTCCGTGTATGAGCGGATGACCTTTTGTACGCGCGTCTGCCTCGAAGCGGACATTGTACACATATTCTAATATGTATATTCGTTGTAGGTGATCAGTTGCAGGGATCCAGTTGGATTCCTCACCGGTGTTGAGTTTATTTACAAATATTGTGATATATGTTGTTATCATATGATATATGATGTTTTGGATGCTCTGATTGCTATATTTAGTGTTGTTGCAGCATTAGGCCTATTTTTGCAAATTTAAAAATATTAAAGGGATGATTTCAGGATTAAACGGATTTTTCAAGTGATTTTGAAAATAGATGTTTTATTAATTTTTGAATGGTTAAAGGAATGAATTTATTTATTTTAAATAAATGAAAGTTATAATTTTTATGTTATAAAAATTATGTTTTCAGTGAAATATGATTGAAAAGTGATTTTTGAAATATGGAGTTAACTATTTTGTAAATATTTTAAATGGATATTTTTGGATTTATTATAAACGGTTTATATATAAGATTTGTAAAATTGAATTTTTATAAATCAAGATGATGGAATTATGGAGGAGTTTTATAAATGTTAAAAATGAAGTTATAATTGAATCCTATAAGTCAATAAGATCTATGAATTTATGAAGTTATACAAAAGAATGATTTTGTAAATAAGAGATTTATAAGTAATTAACATATAATTTGGATTTTGGCATATAAATGAGATAAATGGAATTGGTTAATAAAGGGATTTTATAAATGAACGTTTTATAAAATAGAAGTGTGAATTTATAAATATTGTTTTATAAATCCGAAAGCAACTTATTTTGATAAGCCAAATATGGAAGTTTAATAAAGGAATTATATTCAAGATTTCAGATAGTGGATAATCCCTTAAATTGAAAGTGTAGAAGTATTGAAATTGGTTAGGGATTATATTCACTATTTTGGACAGCGAATAATATTTTAAATTAAATAAATGTTTCGAAAGTGGTATTTTAAATGGAGTTAAATGATTTGAAGATGTTTTAAAATGTGTGAAGTATCGAAACCACAGATTTCAACATTCATTGTTGAAATAGACGTTTTTGAGAAGTAAGGAAATGATGGACTATAACACAGTTGTTATAGTAAATGATTTTCGAAAGAGATGTTTTGTATAGTATATGGGATTTATATATCTACCTAATTATTGAAACCCTATATTAATGATTTCGGGTTGTCATAACGAAGTTTTACGCAACATTCATTTTGACCCAAACAAATATGTTTAAGAGAATGTTTTTCTTAAAGAATAAAATATATACTTGATCATGATTTAAGTATATGTGATAGTTTCTAAGTGTTGAAGATAAGATTTGTGAATTACTTATTATTAAATAAGTATATGGAAATATTTTCCAATATTGAAAAGTTGAAATGGTTTGAGATTATATGTTTCTAAAGATAATTTAAAGTGAATATTTGGCAAGTGATTTAATTAATAAAAGATTAATTAAAATGGCCTAGTGATTGCTTATGGTGCTAAATATTTGTTTGTTTGCTTTGATGGTTAAATAACTGACTATCAAATTTAGCCATTTTAGTTCCTCGACTTGCCATCAGTGGTGGCGGAGAAGGCAACTTCTCTTAGCCTAACACCCTCCTTGAGACGTATCAGCTTAAGGGTTGTATTTTTATGGAAGGTAATTAGTAGTCAACGGAAATGTCCATGTGGCATTCAAAGTGATGTTATATGTGATATGTGAAAGGTAATCGTTACCTCAGGCCTCATCAACCGGAAATGACCGAAACATGGTTAGATGCGGCAAGGCTAAGTGGGTCACTCCCATTAGGATATGATCATCCTATTCTATATATATTTCTTCCCACTATGATGTTCGGGATGCAAATTAATGTGGTTTATATGATATGAGGGCCCTTGGAAAAGGTCGGTAATGACCGAGGGATGACATATTCGGTACTACCTAGTTACAGAGGTAAGCCGGCCTTATGTTGCTAGAGGAACTTTATGATGGTTCCTCGGGACATCCATCTAGAGGTGTACCCATCGGAAGGTAGTCCCTTCACTTGGTCATTTGTATGGAAATCCAAACTCCACTATATGCATGCCATTTTGATTGTATTACCCATTTTGGACTATATGCTAGAATTTAATCAATGTAGCAATTTCGTGTATGATTAATATTATTTTTGCAATAGACACTATTATAATGTAAGATGATTTGATTTGAAAAGTTTTATTTATCGTAGGGTAAAAACATGTCCGTGTTTATGTGTGGGCGTGTCTTACGAGATACTTTTGTTTTAACAGGAAAAGTATGGTAATCTAATAAATTCGGTTAAGTGCATTTCTCACGCTGGTTTAACAGACTGATCGAGACGTTCTTCCTTTTCAATGCTCGGGTCAGACCGAGTATATTTACAGGTTCAGATTGGTGCTTTTGGAGCTTCGGCAGGAGTGCTGAAGATCTTCATTTTCGTATACACGTATCTTTTTTGATTATCCGCTTTGCACATTGTTGTTGTTGTATATTGTCGGCAATTGTAAGGACATGTTATTATAACTACCTAGGCTGATGATTGGTGATTGATTGTTGAACTCTAATTGATGTATGTGTATACTATTTCTATTTTGTAAAGATCGTTGATATTATATGTTTTCCGCTACGATGTGAGATTCTGTATTGTTCTGTTTGGTTATATCTTCTCTCTTTCTTCTCATCTCTTCTTCTCTCTTCTTTTCTTTCACTTAATTTTCCGTCAGTCTGTGCTATTTAGTTCAGACATGTGTGGTTTATTGTCGGTTCAAAGGGTATGGATTTGCGGGTCATCAAACTAATCAACTAAGGAGGTATCTACATATACTTGTTCGTCGACGGAAATTCTATCGGTTTAGAAAACCGTCGAACGAATTTTGAAATAAAATTTATACCGCAAGCGCACGGTGTACGAATGTAGCACGTGGCGAATACGGGTCGATCCGCAGGGAATTGATGATTTTAAAAATCTATTCAATCAAATTAAACCAAAGTCGGGAGTGAATAGTTAGAAATGGAAGAAACTAACAAAAACTAGCAAAAGAAAATGATAAAAATATGGGAGTTAAAAGAACAATTTAGGGATAAATCCACTCTCTAGATCATATAAATCAACAAAATGAAGTTATGATCTCTCTTTTCTTGTCATTAGTGAATTAGTTGATGTGCTTATCATAAGTATGGTATATTTGTGCTATTAATTAGCTCAATATAAACCATCAAACTATAACACAACCACTAATACACATTTAACTCTCATGAAATATGACAACAAAGTTGAAATAAAAATCTATTTTAAGCATAGCCTATTAACTATTGTTTAGAAATATAGGCTATCAAATTTCAATTTCAACATTCACTTCTTTGCCATAATCATATTTAGATGAAGAGGCAATTTGTGTTATGTTTGTTTAAGAATAGCCTATTTGTTATGAACAACATAGACTATCAAATTCAAAGCTAAACAACATCATTAAACCACTTCAAGTGTTTCCATTAAAGCACAAAAAGAGAGCATAAACATCAAAATGTTGCATCTACATACTAGAGAGCTTCATTACCCCTAAATTGTAGGGATTAAGCTCTCATATTTGTTATCAAATCAACAAATGTAGAAAGCAACATGAAATCAAAAAGAAAGGAAAATGAAAGCTAATGGAAAAGACAACTAATCTAATTGCATAAAGGTAGATCTACACTATTACATAAGAAGAGAAGAAGCATGTAAATAAAAGAGAATTAACATTGCATAAAAGAAAAGAAAATTACATGAAATAAAATGGCTAAGTAGCCATGGAAAGAAAGAGAGCTTTGATTTATTTTCTAAACTAAAACTAACTAACTAAGAGGAAGCTAACTACATGAAACATAAGGGGTATTTATACAAGTTAGAAACCCTATTGCATATTTTGGGGAGTACCCAAAATGCCCCTTAGGAAGTGCGGAGGTCAAGTAATCATTAACATGTCTTAATCTCCCATTAAGTGTACATGAAGCCATTAACTCCAAAAGCATGTGCATTAGCCTTTAATTTGTTCATTAAGGTAGGTGGGTAGGTGGGGTCCTCCATGTTCTTCACTTTGAATTATTTCCATCTTCATTCCTTTGTATTAATTTTATGCATGCATATCTTCATGAAACCACTTCTATTTGAGATCAAATTCCTACAAAAATATATACAAATTTTCAATTAATTTTTCTCAAAGAAATGTATGCACACAAATGACCGTTTTGCCCATATATGAAGATGAATATGTGACAATTTGGAATAATTTGAATTTTTGGTTTAAACAAGTTAAAATACCCGATATGATCATTTATTTAATTCAAATAGATTAAATATGGTGGTAAAAATATGCACATTTACGTGCACATCAAATACCCCCACACTTATCTTTTTATTCGTCCTCGAATAAACTAAAACTAAGATAAATCCATTTTTGTAGGAAGCATGATTGCATTGAGCGTATGCAACAAGCCGTTAAACCCCTGGGTGTCCTCAGTAGGACGAGTGTTGTCTCGTGAGGGTTTTCAATGGATACTACCCACAAAATCCAAATGCAGGATGAAGATATTTACAAAATGCAAGATTTATTTGCAAAGAGATGAATGCGAATTTTTGAAAATATTTACAATGAAGGATTTACTTTTAAATTGACACAAATAGGTTAAATATAGGTTTTGGTCATTATCATGAAAATTTAAGTCATTTACTTGTCAAATTTCCAACAAAAATCAAGTTATCGTAACAAATAGACAATAGTTTAACTTGTTGTTTCGGTTGATAACAAAGTGTAATTATAAAATGGATCCTTAATTGATTATCAAAGTTTATCAAAGTGGTATTTTCATTTCTTTTCAATAACAAATCAAATCAACTAAGTAAAAATAGTGCTAGGATTTCAATTGCTTGTTCTCTCATTATTTGCAAGAAAAATCACACACCTAGCTCAGGTAAACTGAGGCCATATATACCACCCATGCAATGCCTTTCGGGCTTATGTGAAGGGAGTACAGAGCATGGCAAGTGCACACACTTTCGTGCATACACCTATCGACCGTAGGTGGTTTTTATTAGGTCTGTTTTTTTACATGTGTTCCATACATGCATAACCGTGAGGACTTTTAAATGAGTATGAAAGCACATAATCAAATATTCCAAGTAATTCACCCATGCATAACCGTGAGGACTTTTAAATGAGAGTGAATACTTGGATGTTATTATTATTTATTTTTATATATTTTTTAAAGAGAGAGAGAGAGTTTTGCAAAATCATCTTAGCACCATTTAACTTAGAAGGCAAAAAAAATGTTTTATCCTTTACTTTAAATCAACCACCTTTTAAAACAAAGATTTTCAATAAGGATGTACTTCATAAGTAACACGTATGAATCTTCCTATATACCAGTTAAACCATTATTATTTGTAATAAAACTCCATTTTTATTTTTGTTAAGATGACTAAATTTTGAAAAACTTCCATTTAGTAAACCAAAACCATATATTTATCCTATAGTGTTTCTTTAAAAATAATTCAAAAAAAAATTGGGATTTTTTTAGATTTTAAAAGAAAACGACAAAAATAAACCATAAAAAAAATGAAGATTAGTCTCCCTCCACACTTGACTTTGACTGTGTCCCCACAGTCAACCCAAGTGGAAGGATAATAATAAAATAAAAAACTAATATTTACATGAAAGATTATTATTTATAAGAGATGAGAAAGTATACAGTCAAAAAGTAAATGAAACAGTCTTCTAAAGACCGATTCATTTGTCTCGTCAAATGTGCGAGACACAGCTTAAGCACAAAAAACCAAATCGTAAAAGATTTCGCAGTTGAATGTGGATTTGGAAAAACGAAAGTCATTTTATTGAAAATCATACGAGTTGTTTTATTTTCGATGATTTTTGGGGTAGATAGAAAAATTGGTTGTAGTTCAATTTCTTTCAAAGTATCGATTTCAAAATCAAAATGGTGATCGAAATTTTCCCTTTCAAAATTCAACAACTCGTTTTCAAAAAGTCCATAAAACTCATGTTCGTTAAATTCGCCTTCCTTTGTTGAATTATCAACAACTTCATTGCATATATCCATTTCAAAATCCAAAGTTGTTGTATTCAAATTTTCAGAAAAAGGAAGATCAAAATTTAAATCGAGTTTCTCACCCTCAAAAGAATTGAAATCCAACTCAATTACTGTGTTTTCAACAACTTTATTAAGATTGTTATTTTCAGTTTCAAAAGTTGTTGCTTGAAAATCGTCAATTATGGTAAAAGATGGATTATCACTTGACTGATCACACGTTGAGATTTGATTTTGGTGTTCACGTTGTTTCATATAAGTTTCAAACAACAAATCCGTGTGATCATCGTAAATTTCATTCATTTGTTCAACAAAATCCAATTTGTAGTTATTAAGTTGAGAATTTTCGATTTGGATTTGTTGAGAACAAAAATTTTCACTCGTAACATGGTTAAGATTATTCCCATTGCCAAATTCATTTGAAAAGTAGTTTCCATTTTCATGTTGAGTTTAAAATTCATTTTGGAGTTCGAAATTAAATTGGCATGGGTTATAATCGTAATCGTTTGAATTTTGAATTGAATTCAAATTTTGAAATCCTTGACTCGAGTTATTACACAAATAAGAATTACATAAATCATTTATCTCTTGATTTTGTCGTGTAGAAAGTTCGAGTAAAGATGAAATCATTTCAATGCTATTTTCAAGAGTCGAAGGTTGGTCATCTTTTTGAAAATTTTGTTGTTCGAAATTTGAATTATTTACACAATAGTTGTTGTTAAAATATCCATACGAATTTGGAGTAGACTCATATGGATTATATTGATTTTCACCGTTAAATTCAAGTGAGTAAGAAAATGGAAACTCGGACATTTTCAAGATTTCTTCTTTTTTTTTGGTTTTTTTTTATAAAGAATATATTTACAAGTAGAATTTATTTTTCAAAATGGAAAATTGATTTTTGTTTTGTTTTTGAATTTTCAATTTTTTTCTTTGGCTTTTGAAAAGATTTTATAATTTTATTTTTGGATTTTTTTTTCTAATTTTTCTGGATTTTTGAAATTTCAAAGGAAAAGGATTTAAAAATTTCAAAGAAAAAGAAAAGGAATATTTAAAAAAAATTAGTTTTGGATTTTGATTTTTTTTTTTTTTTTTTTTTTAAATATGCATGAACAAATTCAACTAAATGAATGCAAGGGTTAATGATAACCCATAATTGTATGTTCACAAAATTTTCTTAGATAAACAAGATAGTTCTCAGCCAGGTAACGGGCAAGATTTATCGGTGCACCACGAATCACCGTAGCAATGCAGCCGAAGGTTTAAGTACCTTCAGAGGAACAACCACTATGATATTTACGAATCACCGTAATATTTATAAATGGTTATTACTCTGCCGTAGCCTAGACACCAAGAAATTAAATTGTTCAAAAAAGACAAATTGTCAATATACAATTAAGTGTTATCGATGTCTAACCGTTATTATTAATCAAAATCTAAGATGAAATGCAGAACAGAAACTAAACATGTATTAACAATGCAACTACGAATGATTTTTTTTATTTTTTTAAAATGCAACTACAAGCAACCAACAATTCAATTCAAATAAAACTAGAAATGAAAGCAGAATTTTTTAGCAAGCAGAGCAATTTATTTTGGCAAGTTGAGGAAGCAATTTTCAGTAAGCTATTCTTCCTTTATTTCCTGCTTTGGCAACCTGAAAATTAAAAACTAAGATATATACAATATTTTTTTTTTGGTTTTTTTTTTGAAAGGAAACTTAAAAGTAGGGTTTTACTTAAAAAAAATTAGTATGAAAGAAGCACTAAAACAAAGGAAGGTCAAAATAGTTGAAATCAAAAGAAATAAAACAAAAACAACAAAGGAAAGAACTTGATTTTTTTTTTTTGGGAATAAAACTATTCAAAAGCTCAAAACAATTCAAGAGCAAAGGGTTTTTTTTTAGAAAAGGAAGAAAATCAAAATTACAACTCAAAACAAACTAATTACCCTTAAAAAAATGTTGGACTTTACCACTTAAACAAACCCGCAACTTCTTTTACCCGGCCCAAATAAACACGGTCTCTTATGTTTTAAAGAAAAACTGCTGTGAACAAATCGACTTGGTTTTCACGTCAAACAAAAAAAAATTATTCGCAGTTCAAATCTTTTCAGTTTCTCAAACTTGTAGTCGAGGGCAATTTGTTTGCTGTTGTTTGGATTTGGGGTTGAGGTGGATGGCGCGATTGCGTAAGAGGAGGAATTTGAGGTGGATTTGGTTCGTTCGCGGCTTGCTAGATTTGAGGTCAGTTTTGGGGATTGGGTGAATTGGGTGGCTGTTGTTCAGTGGTTTGCAAGATGTAGTGGGAAATTTGTTGATGATTAAGAGGATGTGGAGGAGGTTGTTGTGTAGGTGGTAAGATGTTGGTCAGTGTTTTGAGCAATTGAAATGGTAGAAGTAGTGATGATGGAAGTACAGTAGGCAGTGGATAGGTTGGGGACTTGATGATGATGGTGCACTGTTGCAGGTTGCTGAAGGAAGGCATGGTAAGTATGAATTGTGTAGAGGTAGGTCTGAAATGAAATGGTATTGTACAGCAGTCTTTTTTTGTTTCTTTTTTTTCTTTTTTCTTTTTGGGCACTTGTTTGTTTGAGTGAGGAGATGGTTGCGGCAGTTCATTTAAAGGCAGAAAGGAAGTTGCTAACAATTTTGAAGTGGATGAAGTGTTTGCAGGCCGAGGAAGGAATGGCAGTAGAATGTCTATAGAATATTGGTTTGTAGTTTGGTTTGCAGTGTTGCAACTTGATGACTCTTGGGACTGTTGGGTTATTTATTGAAGGGGAATGGTGGCATGAAGTGAATGGAGTTTGGAGATGACAGTAGTTTGATGGTGATCAGGTGAGCTTGTGACGTTGAAGGCAGGAAGTTTGAAATGATATTGTTTAACAGCGGTGAGGCTGTTGTGGGTAGAAAGAAGAAGGTCAGTGGAAGTTATGATTGATGGTGAATGTTCAAGGTGAGGTTACTGTTGTTAGAGCAGTTTCTGAAGTTGTTGTTGTATTGGAAGTGGTTTGTGTTTCGACAGTGGGCTGAAGTGGTTAGCAGAGGAAATGTGCACTGTCACATGCACAGTTTGGTATAGATGGCGATGAAGGAGAGAAGGTTTTTTAATGGGATGTAGTGGTTAGGCAAGTTGTGAAATGTAGTAGGTGAGATGTTGATAAGGTGATGGATTGTGTTTATGGTAAGGGAAGGAGCAATTGAGTTTTGTGGTATCTGTTGATTGATGTAGGGGGGTGCAGGTTGAAGGTGGAAGGTGTTGGTGGAACTTGATGATGGTCAGTAGCTGCTTGAAGTGGTGGACTAGTGGTTATGGTGATTCAGCAGGGGTTTTGTAGAGATGAGGAGTGATATGGCCGAGTGGATTTGTTGTTGCTGTGGATGAAGTATGGTTGGAAGAAATGAAGTGGTGGCAGTAACAGTTGTAAGTGCACAACAGAGATGTAAAAATTGAAGTGCACACAGTATATAAAAATTGTGACAGTGTATTCACAGTAATGTGCACAGTGAAATGTAAAGGCAATTTGAAATGCAAATGTAAAAAAAAATGATGTAAAAGAAAATGCAGAGAGTAAAACTTTTTGTTTTTGAAATTGTGTTTTTTTTTTGGAATAATATGCAAATGCAACTATAAACTAGAACAACATGCACACAAACAAAATGTCACAAAAATAACACACGGACAATTTTTTTTTTTTGAAAATGCAAACACACAAAACAAACACACGAAAATCAAACAAAAATAATTCGAAGAATGAAAAATTAAAATCAAAACATTCCCCGGAAATGGCGCCAAAAACTTGTTCGTCGACGGAAATTCTATCGGTTTAGAAAACCGTCGAACGAATTTTGAAATAAAATTTATACCGCAAGCGCATGGTGTACGAATGTAGCACGTGGCGAATACGGGTCGATCCGCAGGGAATTGATGATTTTAAAAATCTATTCAATCGAATTAAACCAAAGTCGGGAGTGAATAGTTAGAAATGGAAGAAACTAACAAAAACTAGCAAAAGAAAATGATAAAAATATGGGAGTTAAAAGAACAATTTAGGGATAAATCCACTCTCTAGATCATATAAATCAACAAAATGAAGTTATGATCTCTCTTTTCTTGTCATTAGTGAATTAGTTGATGTGCTTATCATAAGTATGGTATATTTGTGCTATTAATTAGCTCAATATAAACCATCAAACTATAACACAACCACTAATACACATTTAACTCTCATGAAATATGACAACAAAGTTGAAATAAAAATCTATTTTAAGCATAGCCTATTAACTATTGTTTAGAAATATAGGCTATCAAATTTCAATTTCAACATTCACTTCTTTGCCATAATCATATTTAGATGAAGAGGCAATTTGTGTTATGTTTGTTTAAGAATAGCCTATTTGTTATGAACAACATAGACTATCAAATTCAAAGCTAAACAACATCATTAAACCACTTCAAGTGTTTCCAATAAAGCACAAAAAGAGAGCATAAACATCAAAATGTTGCATCTACATACTAGAGAGCTTCATTACCCCTAAATTGTAGGGATTAAGCTCTCATATTTGTTATCAAATCAACAAATGTAGAAAGCAACATGAAATCAAAAAGAAAGGAAAATGAAAGCTAATGGAAAAGACAACTAATCTAATTGCATAAAGGTAGATCTACACTATTACATAAGAAGAGAAGAAGCATGTAAATAAAAGAGAATTAACATTGCATAAAAGAAAAGAAAATTACATGAAATAAAATGACTAAGTAGCCATGGAAAGAAAGAGAGCTTTGATTTATTTTCTAAACTAAAACTAACTAACTAAGAGGAAGCTAACTACATGAAACATAAGGGGTATTTATACAAGTTAGAAACCCTATTGCATATTTTGGGGAGTACCCAAAATGCCCCTTAGGAAGTGCGGAGGTCAAGTAATCATTAACATGTCTTAATCCCCCATTAAGTGTACATGAAGCCACTAACTCCAAAAGCATGTGCATTAGCCTTTGATTTGTACATTAAGGTAGGTGGGTAGGTGGGGTCCTCCATGTTCTTCACTTTGAATTATTTCCATCTTCATTCCTTTGTATTAATTTTATGCATGCATATCTTCATGAAACCACTTCTATTTGAGATCAAATTCCTACAAAAATATATATAAATTTTCAATTAATTTTTCTCAAAGAAATGTACGCACACAAATGACCGTTTTGCCCATATATGAAGATGAATATGTGACAATTTGGAATAATTTGATTTTTTGATTTATACAAGTTAAAATACCCGATATGATCATTTATTTAATTCAAATAGATTAAATATGGTGGTAAAAATATGCACATTTACGTGCACATCAATATCGCTCTTAAGGCATGTGTAATAATTAAAGTTTGATGAATGAGGTATACGTTTTGGAATTATGTAATGACCAAAAAATGTTTTGAATGGAAAGTGGAAATGTTTTTTGAATTGTTAAAATTTTCCATATTTTTTTATCTATGTATCAATGAATCTAGCACCACGGTATTTGGTCGCGGATGTGTAATAACTACGGATGACTGCAGCATCCATAGCCATTAGTTTTAGGCCTTGAAGTAGGGGATGTTATAGCTTAGCATAGTTATTCCCAGTTGTAGCCACAGGATTAGCTCCTCCAACGTTACTAGCAACTCCTGCTTGCAAAAGATTAGCCAACAACCGATACACCATCCCCGCATCTACTGGTGGATTTCCAACACCTACATTGGCTTCAGCATTTGAATTTGCACTGGCCTATCGACCCTGATTCCTCCTGGTATTTGGTCGAGCATTTCCGTTAGTTGTGGTGCTTCCTCCACCAAGATTTCCTCTTTTGTTCCCTGCTTCCATATCCTCTTTCTCGTAAATCTTCATACGAGCCTTAGTACGATACAGATGAACGGTCTAAGAGAGAGGGGAATACATTCTTATACACACACACACCCCTATATATCAAATACAAAAACGTTACTAACGCATTTACCCAAACATCGATCATATTTTCAAATTCCTTGAATTATGTTTCAAAATGTAACAATCCGCATATTTATCGATTTTATATTTAAATATTTTATTTAAATATTTTGTCGTTAATCGGATATTGGTCCGAAAAGCTACTTTTTGCAAACGGTCAAATTAGGACTCGAGAACACTTCCATTGAGTTCGAAATGCCGTTTACAATTTTTTTAAGTATAAACATTGATATGATTGGAGATAGTAGAATTTCACTACTTTTTCACTTGAGACTTTGGGTTGGGCTTTTAGCCTATTAGACCCAACCTTCACCCCTCCTCTTCATAACTTCATTTCTATTTTCCTAAGTCTTCAAGCTTCTTCAAAAATGGTGGAGGGAATGGGAAATTAAAATTCCAAAACTCAAATTCAATTGCAATCCATCTTTCTACTCCAAATTCAACAAGAAGACATTGGATTCAAGCTTCTTGTGCTTAGATAGAAGAGGGATTGATTCTTGCTTGCTTAAAACATCACTTTTCATTGAATTTGTGCAAAGGTGAGATTTTTATCTCACAAATCTAGTCTATAACTATATTGGACTGTTGGGAATGATTCCCTATCACTTTTGCATGCACATTTGCCTTTGGTTTGGATTGGATTGGCGAAAAACTCTAATTTTTAGCATTTTTGGAAATTTCCTGCACTTAGCTCGTTCTGTCCACTTGACTCGTTCGGTGATAGGTCGCAAGGTCACTGAGTCGTAGGTCGCAGGGCTTTAGGTCATTCGGGAAGAATTGGCACTTCGAAATTAGGTCGCTCACGAGTTATCTCATTAGGTCGCTCGCGAGTTAGTACCATAGGTCGCAGGGCTTTAGGTCATTCTGGAAGTATTGGCACTTCGGAGTTAGGTCGCTCGCGAGTTAAGCCTTAAGTCGTAGGTCGCTCACGAGTTAGGCCTTAAGCCGTAGGTCGCTCGCGAGTTAAGCCTTAAGTCGTAGGTCGCTCACGAGTTAAGCCTTAAGTCGTAGGTCGCTCACGAGTTAGGCCTTAAGCCGTAGGTCGCTCGCGAGTTAAGCCTTAAGTCGTAGGTCGCTCACGAGTTAAGCCTTAAGCAGTAGGACGTTCGCGATTACCTTAGGTCGTGAACCCTGTTAGGTCGTTAGGCCTATAACCCGTTAAGTCGCGAATACGTTAGGTCGTTAGACCCTTGAGTCGTTAGGTCGTTAGACCCTTGAGTCCTTAGGTCGTATGACCTTATAACCCAATAGGTCGTTGGACCTTTAACTCATAGGTCGTTGGACCTTATCCCGAAAGTTCGCGTGACCCCTTAGACTCTTAGGTCGTTAGACCTCATTTTGTCTTCACTAGGTCATACCTGACCGGGCAGATCGAACCCCGTAGGCGGTGGCGTTGCCCCTGCACCCCCACCTTGGGGGGTTGCCACCCCCCTGGACCCCCCCTCCGTAGGGGATCTTATCTGAAAAACATTGAGCTGTTTTCTTTGGATTTTATTCACATCTCCGTATGCGATCTTTGTGATTGATTGTTTCTATAATTGCTTCTGTGTTTTGTCATTTTATAATATAAAGGTTTCAATACTAGTAGTAAATATCAAAACTCTTTTAACAAACAATTTAAACTCTATTTTTAATAACAAAGCTCTTTTCTTAAACCGTTTTCCAATCTATTAGTATATACAAACCTTTACCTCACTCGGATGAGAAATCTAATTAAACGACTTAGTAAAACAAGTGGTATGAAATGCTTGCGTTCACTTCGTCGGTTAATTCTTGGACTTGTTCGATTGAACCTCTTGTGACAATTTTATTAGTGAAGATTTACAGTTTGTTCGTAAATATTTAAGTTAAGAAAGTGGTTATGGGACATGAAGCTAAACTTCTATATTTACTAGCTTAGTGTAATTGACACTTCTCGTTGATCATGACGATCATTCTGATGCTTTAGACTAGCAACTGTGCAATGTCTCTTGTTGCGAGGTTAGACTAGACACCACTTGTGTGATTCCACTCACACATACCTCTTTTCTTTTTGGTTAGTCTGCACCTTAATCTGTGTGATTCCATTCACACATGTGGGTTAGCTCCCCTTGGTCTTCGGACCGTCATGTGATAGGCCTCTTTCTCTTTTCTATGATTTGTGGACTTCTTGCATTGATTTCTAGAATTTATGTCATTGACTTGTTATGAGTACAAGTTTGGGGTATGATGCCCTTTCCGAATCTTTGAGAAGACTCTTGTGATATTGATTATCTCTTATTGATTGATCTTCTGTTGGTCATTATTTACATACTTATAGTGGTATGTCATTATGGATATTTTATGTTTATGCCATATCTTTTATGTTATATCATGTCATCTGATATTTATAGCTAGACTGACCCGTTTATTATTATTTTTTCTTAAATAATACTCGGGTCAGACCGAGATGTTACAGGTGCTTCTGCTTGACTTCTTCCCAGGGATTCATCACTCTGACTTTTGGCTAACTGTTTAGCTTAGCAGTTTTTGTTGTATACACTTGAGATATAGACTCATAGTTGTATTCTTTTGTATAGCATGTGTTGCTATTCTTTTGTATTACTGTGGATCTTTTGAGCACTACTCTGATGTACACTTTCATGTGTTAGTTATATATTCATATCTTCTTTCGCCTTTGTGATATGGATGTCTGTGACTGATTTGCGATATGCTTATTTCTATGTTTGTTTCCGAGAATTATTTATAGCCACCGTGTGATAAGCAATTACATGGATGGTCGCTCCTCAACAGCCTTATTCTCCGTGCTAGTTGACAGCACAACTCCGTAGTGTTCTTGGCTAGCGTGGGTATAGAGGTAGGGCGTCACACAAAAACTTTTACGTTTTACTTTTCTTTTAAAGTTTCATAAACCTATTCTCTAATACCAACTTGAACATCCTCCTACTTGGAGGTCCAAAACTAACGGCTACGGATGCTGCAGTCATCCATAGCTATTAATCTTCGATGACCAAATACAGCGGTGCTATATTCATTGATACACATATCTTATGAAAATGGAAAACAAATTAATAATCAAAAACATATTACCACATTCCATTCAAAACAATTGAGGTTCATTACATAATCCCAAAAACGTTAACCACGTTCAGCAAAATATAACTATTACCCTACGCCAAGAGCGACATATGATAATGCCCCCTTAGTTGATCGCACTATATAATAAGGCTAATAAATCTGCCTTTACATCCAAAATACACGGTGGAAAAACATAACTCTAAATAATTAACTGCCTCCTACACGCCACTGGAATCTTTATTTGTCTAAGAAGATAACCTGAAATCCCTAAACCTCGAACTACTCAAAATTAATTGAGTACCCGAGAGTTTAAAAGGAAAACAAAAACTTCGAGTCGGACAAAAAGCCTAGTATGAATAATAATCTAACATCTCAATCCTTTTAGATATCTTTGAGACCACGCCGCTTAGCGGAACGGGTTTTCCCCTCACTAGTATCCTAAAAACTTTATAAAACCATATACTGTTCTCCTACATCCGCAATTGCTAAAAACATACATTTCAAAATATTATGATGATATGCGTATATAAACCATTTTGAATTTCCCATCTCCGGTTTAAGTTGACACCCTATCATAATTATAGTTTTTAGGGTCACTATTAACCTATTAGTTTTCATGGGTTGACAAATAACCTTTCACACTATTTGGACACCTTGTCGTAATTCATAGTTTTCATAGGATCACTAAGAACCTATAGGCCCCTTTTAGTTAATTTAATTAATTCATGGGTCCTCCTGAACCTCTTAGTCATTCCAATAACTAATCTCTTATCCTAGTTTTCATGGATTGACTAGGAACCTATGGATTTATCCAGTAACTCACCTCTTATCCTAGTTTTCATGGGTTGACTAAGAACCTACTGATACCTCTCCTAACTTCTTTCTTATCCAAGTTTTCATCGGATTACTAGGAACCTTTTGACTGATGTCTATTCTTAATCCAGATATAGTTTCCATGGGTTCACAACAACCCAATTGGCCCCTACCAACCATCCTTTATACATAGTTTTCATGGGTTTACTATAACCTATTGGTTACTCCCCATAACTTCCTAATCATAGTTTTCATGGGTTTACTATGAACATATCTCCTAGACAGCTTCAAGATTCAAGCATCCTATACTTTGGTCTCCCTGACTTACTGGATGCAATTCTACTCATTAAGGCGTTTAATCAAATTATATTCACTACTGGTTAACCTAGCTAGTTCTTCTACCCGTTTATCGCCAAAATTCAGTTATGGTTTCTTTATCATGTGAATATACTCATATTGAAAGAAGCAACATACAATTTAACAATACCACTTCTGTGGGTTTTAGGTCCTTGAAATGCATTTCATATAAAGATAGTTAATCCCTTTGACTTATATATTTATCAAGGCAATGATTCTTTTAATTTACATACTTAAAGTCATTTCAAAACTCCTTTATTTAGACATAGGTTTTTCCTTTAAAATTTTAGTTTGGGTTTAAAACCTTTCTAAACCTTCGAAACCTGGCTTTCGACCTCCAAGGATGTCCTTGAAACCATAAAAATCCATCTTTAAAACACTAAGCTTCTGCCTTTCGAATACTTTAAAACATCACTTTCGAAACCCTTCGAACATGTTAAAGTATTATCATATAAGTATAGAAGCATAGCCTCGAAACCATATGAAAGTACACTTTTGAAACCAATGACGGTTACCCTTCACAACATTGATAGACCCCCTTTCGAAACCATTAGGTTTATACTCAAAAAATCATTTTAGGTCAAAGTGAACTTAGACGAAAGCATCTCTTTCGGAACAATTCTTTAATTCAAAAGGTATCGAGGATGTTTGATGGTATCGAAACCATCCTTCCGAAAGCTTTAAAACATCTGGGTAAAATAATTAAAGGTTAGCTTCGGAACTCCTTTCGAAACCATTACCTTCGAAACCCCTAACCCCTATCGAAAGCATTGGGAAGCGGCTTACGTTTATAAAAACAACAACACCTTTCGACGGCATTGATGTCTTCAATACCATCGAAAAGCATCTAACTATAGAAGGGTTCCAACCTAGTCAGAACTACCCCTTTCGAAAGCTTTAAACAAAACCTAAGTAACTCCTTCGGAAGCTTCTTCTTTAAAAGAAAGGCGGCAACTCTCTTTCGAAAGCTTCTTTTGAAATATCTTTCGCAACCATAGGTTTCGACTATGCCAAAACCCCTTTACGAACTGGCAAGCACTTTTCTTTCAAAACCACATAAACTAAGGAACCAACCCCTTCAAAAGCTACCCTTTGACGCCTTACCTTCCACCTTTCTCCAATCCACTACGTAGCATTGAAATGATACCATGTGTATTGGTTTCAACCTAGAAGGTTTCGACTAGGTTGAAGGCGGAAGCTCTGGATCGAAAGGTCTTCCTAAAGAAGGCGGAACCCCCTTTTTTGAGCAAAAAGCTATTTTTACCAAATAAAGTATACTTTTTGTAACAAATTTTCATACATGTAATCATTTGATTGGCTATCTTAAAATTTTAAATAATTTGGCTAATATTTTCCACATTTTCTCAGATCCAAAAGCATGATTAGTTTTAACAACTAAGCTCTTCATTTTAACAAAATAATTAAATATTTAGTTCCACCTTTCAAAATAATTTAATTTCCATACTAAATCACTTAATAAAATCTCCAAAAATTCAAGAAATACGCTTTAATCATGTTATCTAACATATTCAAATTTAAACTCAAATTCTTAATATAATTTCCAAAATAAATTTATAACCCAAATAACTATATTTTCTTTCAAAAATTCATAATAATCTTTCCATCGCTCGAAAAATTCACAAAATTGATACCCATCTCGAAAATCATGTTTCTCATAACATATAATTTTCCTATGACGTTTAAACATAATGTAATCTCGGTTTTGATCTAAAATCGTGCAAAACTCTTTTAAACAACCTTGTTTAAAGCTAATAAATCACGAATAAAGCATATCATCATCCAGTATATCATAAAAACGAATTTATCCTTTAAATTCGAAAATATATGATTTGAAACAAAATAGAGATATAGTGACTATTGTTCACCTTAAATTAGATAAGGAAATTGAAGATTAATTGAGATTGATTCCCTCTATCGTGAATCCTAAGCTTTACTGTGATTTTCTCTTCTCTTCTTTCTTTCTAATGGTCGACCATGCTCTTTTTTATGTTATAAAAATTTTCTTGAGTTAAAATGAACATGTATGACTGAGTGAAATAGTATATGGGTGAGAACATTGGCGGCAATTTACCCTAAGCCCTTATATTTATTTTAGCCAACACTTAACAATTCATAAGTTCATTTAATTTAAATAAGCATAGCCACTACAAATTTATTAATCAAACTCAATATCCTTATCTACATTATTCTATTTAATTTAGTCTAATAAAACTCCTGAATAATATCATTAAAAATTAGGGGTGTTACAGGCCGCCTTTTGACCAATTCGAATGAACTAATTCAAAAAGTGCCAACCTGCACTTATAAATAAGACTGTAGGGTCTAGTTTAAGGGATCTGAATTCATTCACTTCATTATTATACTTTCTTAAATTTGTAAATCCTGTTTCTCAAATTATATTGGGGATTTGATCAATTTGTATTACTTTAGCTTAATCAAAGCAAGAATATAATATTTTTAGATATGCAGCTGAGTTAATATTCCTATGAGATTTTATCTATGATCTGCTTATGTTAACTTGGATGAAAGGTCACCTTTTGAGTATGTCAAAACCTTTAGCTCAACTGATATCCTTAGATCCTTAGGTTTTAACCCAAGCCATCGAAAGGCCAGCTTTCGAAGAAGTTGGAACTTTTCCATCCAATTCATATCCTAAGGTCCAACCCTTGAGTCATTTCAATTGTTTCAACAGGAGGTTTCGAAAGGATAACCAAACTAACTAATCTAGTTCGAAAGGTATAATAAAAAGGGATACAGGGGTTTCGACTGAGTCGATAGGTCGTATAAGCAGGAACTTTGACTTAACTAGTTGAAAAGGTATATAATAAAGGGAATCTGGCCTTTTCGACCATGTCAAAAGGCTTAACAAGAATAAGTTTTAACTATAACAACCTGTTTTGAAAGGTGGTTTTAAGGGAATAACAAGGTTCTAACTATCTCTATCTAGTCAAAAAGGAATTTTGACGAAGACATCTACACTATAAACTTTATCAAGGTGTTAACAAGTTTTCTTATTAACAATATGTATCTGGATTAGATTTGATTGTGTGTGACTTGTGCATGTAAATTGAATCTTTTAGTTTGGAATATAGTGATAATTAACAATATTATAAATTGTTACATTCCGTTGTGAGCTCAAAAAGCGGTAGTTATAATACATTTATTATTTTTCCTTTGTTACTAATCACCGGCAGGATGTCATTTTCAGTTTTTTACATTTACACATCATTAGATGTGTTAAATCAAAAAGTCCAAATGATGGGTTGTTACATCTATGCTCGAGTATGGGGTCTGAGGCTGCCCCTGACTCTCACGGATGAGACTGAGGTATTAAGAGGGTGGAAGTAGTTATGCTGGATGTATACGTTTGCCAATGAGCTGCGACTTTCTCATTCCATGGCATGATGAGATCTTTTGTTCTTTGGGAAGCAGTCAAGCAGATGGGATCCTGCCATCCCAGTCTTCATTGTGGTAGGTGATCGCGTTACGATCCACAGCATTGTGGGGCTTAAGGGTTCTCTATAGTAAAACGCAACCAGTTGTTATAGCTTCACCATATTGGGTGGTCCTAGCATAAGTCGAAGCACTGATAGATTCAAGGTTATTCTTGGGTGACACACCATCAATAGAAATTTCATTATAAGTAAGGATGATCCAACATGAGTTGGAGCACTGACCGGCTCGAGTACTTTCTTGGGTGATACATCGATGATAATTTTGACTTCATCAAGTTGGCTGGCCCTCAACTTGAACGGAGCACTGGTAGGCTTGAGACAAGGGGAACAGTTGATATCGATGCCATTGCATTAGAGTTAGGCGTGGTCTCAACATGTTTTAGAGCGCTGATCGGCTTGATCGTTCTCTCTAGCGTCATATTACTAAGCATTATGAGCCATTGTTGGAGCACGTGGGCACCCATCTTTCCTTACCCGAGGGAGGTCCCATAGCATCATATGACGACCCGCAAATCCGTAGCCTTTGAATCGATAATAAACCATACATGTCTGACCCAAAAAGCGCTGACCGATGGAAGGTCGAGAGAAAGAAAAGAAGAAAGAAGAAGAGAAGAGAAGAAAGGAAGAAGAAAAGACAAAATAGAACGATACATAATTTCACATCGCAGCAGAAAACATATAATATCATATCAACGATCTTTACAAAACAGAAATTGTATATACAAACATCAATTAGAGGTCAATAATCAATCACTAGTTATCAGTCTGGACAGTTATAATAACATGCCCCAATAATTGCCGATAATATAAAACAACTAAGCATAGCGGATAATCAAAACATATATGTGTATACGAGAATGAAAATCTCCTGCTCTCCTGGTGAAGCTCCAAAAGCACAAAAACCGAACCTGTAAATATACTCAGTCTGACCCGAGCATTGAAAGGGAAGAACGCCCAGATCAGTCTGGTAAACTAGCGTAATAAATACACTCAAATGAATTTATTAAATAACCAAACTTTTCCTTTATCAAAACAAAAGTATCTCGTAATACAAGCCCGCATATAAACATGGACATGTTTTTACCTTACGATAACTAAAACATTTCATATCAAATCCTCTTAAATTATGATATACAAATAATATTAATCATAGTCGAAATTGTTACATTTATTAAATTCCCGCATATAGCCCAAAATGGGTAATAAAATCAAAATGGCAGGTACGTAATGGAGTTTGGATTTCCATACAAATGATCAGGTGAAGGGACTACCTTCCGATAGGTACACCACTAGATGGATGTCCCGAGGCACTAACATCTGCCCTCTCTAGCAACGCAAGACCGGTCCACCTCTATAACTAGATGGTACAAATATGTCATCCTCTGGTCGTTACCGACCTTTTCCGAGGGCCCTCATAGCATACAAACCACAATAATCAGATACATGACATCATAGCATGTAAAGATATATCTAGAAGAGGATAGTCATATCCTACTTAGGAGCGACCCACTTAGCCTTGCTGCATCTAAACCCCTTATGGTCATTTTCGGTTGATGAGGCCTGAGGTAACGATTACATTTCACAAATCACACATCAAATCACTTAGAATGCCACACGACCATTTCCGTTGACTACTAATCGCCTTCCGCAAAATTACAACCCTTAAGCACATACGTCTCATTGAGAGTGTTAAGCTAAGAGAAGTTGCCTTCTCTGACGCCACTGATGTACATTTGTAAAAACCAATGTACGTAATCTTTAGAAATGCAATGTTAGACAAACATCCATACAACTTGTCTCGGAACAAGACAAATCAAAGGTACTTTCCTACAACATCCTGTTGGAAAAGCCCTAGGATTAGTAGCGAATAGTTCTTGCATTGGATATTTCATAAAGAAGAGACTACTACTACTATATGTACATCTGGATATTAACCCTAAACGATCACAAGCAGTCCCCCACTATGAAAATTCGAAATATCAATATCATCACAATCTGCACAATCGAACGCATATACATTGGTCCGAAGTGGTTTTCAAATAAATCTGATCC
Organism: Allium cepa; assembly: GCA_030765085.1. Lineage (NCBI taxonomy): Eukaryota > Viridiplantae > Streptophyta > Magnoliopsida > Asparagales > Amaryllidaceae > Allium > Allium cepa. Next base: position 193,232,859 of record CM060939.1, on the reverse strand, counting down.
CAGTATCTTCGCACCAACAGCGCAAAAGTGTTTCTCAACCTCGCATAAAAACTAAGTCTCATAGACTTATCACGTCTCCTACTTTCAACTTGCTATCCTTTGGGCCAAGAAGGAAGCTCGATGGATTGGAGTAATACCCCGAACTATACGAGTCAACATCCTCAACACAAACGATAATCAAGCCTACACAAAAGGCTACGTAATAAGTGTACGACTAAATATTTCCCACATCAAGTCGAGGAACTAAAATGGCCAAATTTGATAGTCGGTTATTTAACTATCAAATCAAGCAAACAAATATTTAGCATCATATGAAATCACTAGGCCCTTTTAATTAATCTTTTATTGATTAAACCATTTGCCAAATATACACTTCAAATTATCTTTAAAAAGATATAATCTCAAAACCCATTTTAATATTTCAATATTGGAAAACATTTCCATATACTTATATAATAATAAGTCATTCACAAATCAATTTATTTTCAGAACTTAGAAAATATTACATATACTAAAATCTTGATTAAGTATATATTTCATTCTTTAAAGAAAATATTCTCTTGAACATATTTATTTGGGTCAAACTGAATGTTGCGTAAAACGTCGTTACGACAACCCAAAATCACTAGTATAGGGATTCGAAAATTAGATAGATATATAAATCCCATATATTGCACAAAACATTTCCTTTTAAAAATCATTTACTATAACAATAGTGTTATAGTCCATCATTTCCTTGTTTTTCGAAAATGTCTATTTCAACAATAGATGTTGAAATCTATGCGTTCGATACTTAACAAATTTTAAAACATCTTTAAACCATTTATCTTCATTTAAAATATCAGTTTCCCAAAATATACATTTTATATAAATGATTATTCACTGTCCAAATCGTGAATATAATTCTCTAACCAAATTCATTATTATTGCACATTTAATTTCAAGGATAATTCAAAGTCCAAAATCATGAATATATCTCCTTTAATAAACTTCATTATTTCTACAAATTTATTAAAGGATTATCCACTGTCCAAAATCATGGATATAATACCTTTAATAAACTTTCATATTTATCTTATCAAATTCCCTTGATTTCAAATTTATAAAACAATATTTATAAATTTCATATTTCTATTTTATAAAAGCTTCAATTTACAAATTCCCTTATTCACCAAATTCTACTTATATCTCATTTAAAGCAAAAATCCGAATTATAAGTTAATTACTTATAAATCTCTTAGTTACAAAATCATTCCTTTTTATAACTTCATAAATTCATAAATCCTATTCACTTATAAAATCCAATTATACTTCATTTTAACATTTACCAAACTCCTTTATAATCCCATTCTTTTGATTTATAAAAATTCAATTTTATAGCCCTTATATATAAACCATTTATAATAATTCAAAAATCTCAATTTAAATAAACTTATTCTTTTAATAATTTACAAATCGTTATTAAAAACTAATATAACTCCAAAAATCATACTTAAGTATATTTCACAAAAATCATAATTTTTATAACATAAAAATTATGATTTTTGTTTATTCAAAATAAATCCATTCCTTTAACAATTCAAAATTAACAAAACGTACAAAATCAATATCACTTTTAAAACCATTTTAAATTTGAAATCATCACTTAAACATTTTTAAATTTCTAAAATAGGCCCAATGCTGCAATAGCACTAAATAATCAATCACGGCATCCAAAACATCATATATCATATGATAACATCATATATCACAATATATGCAAATAAAACTAATACTGGTGAGGAATCCAGTTGGATCCTCCAACCTAGCACCTGCAACAAATATACATATTAGAAAATATGTACAGTGTCCGCTTCGAGGCAGACGCGTACAAAAGGTCATCCGCTCTTACACAGGAATGTTTAGGGTCTCATCTGCTCCAATGGGCAGGAATATTCCAAATACCAATTACTGTATAGATAATAGATGTTATATCATCCAAACAATCATCAATCGGCCTAAATAATATTTATTCTCACTTATATAAAAATATCAGTGAGGTAGAAAGAGTGAGTTATACTCACATTGGATTCAACTCTGTCAAACTTTAAGACAAGGAACTTGAAATCTAACCTATACTTCCTACCATGCTTTGTAAACTAATGAAAACAAGCCCAAATTCCTCCTTCATAATGCTTGGCCATGGCTTGAAATGGAGATTGGCCGAAAGTATAGAGAAGAAGTGGTAGAGCTTTGAACTTGAATTCTCAAAATTAGACCCGAAAAATAGGTCATCTTCTCTCTTATTTTTGACTCTCTTACTCTCAAAATTTGAAAAACTTGTTAACTGAGAAGTTGTTGAAAATTCTTTTCTCTTCAATTTAAATAAAAGAATCGCTTGATTTTGATTAATTTTGCGGAAGATATGGTCAAAAGAAAAGGAGCTATTCTCATATTCACAAAAATAAAGCCCGAAAATGTACTTCAAAGAATTGAGTTTCAGGTATAGCAAACCTCAAAATAGAAAAAAGTGATCAGTATAAAAGTTGTATCCAATGGAATTTTATATAGTTTTAAGAAATGAATTTCCTAATTTAAATCTGTTATGGTCAAGTTATGATCAAAACAAAATGGCATATTCACTGGCTTAAAAACTGGGCCAGAAAATGGACTTGAAAGAAGTGTATTTTTGATATAGTTAACTTTAGATTTAGAGAAAGTGGTCAACATAAAAGTTGCATCCATTGGAAAAATACACGATTTGGAAGAAAAAATTTACATTTTGGTTCGGTTTTGAAGAAGTTGTAGCTGAGAGAAGAAGAGGTAAAATATGGAGAAAGAGGAGTTTGATTTGAAGACAATAAACATTGATTTCATTCGAATATTTTTAAATATTTTGACAATATTTCTTTATAATTTTTTTCTATGGCTTGGAAGCAATTAAAGAGAAGACGAAGAAGATGAAGAAGCTTGGGAAAAGAAGAAGAAGAAATGTGAATGAAAGTGAAGAAGGATGTGGGTATTTGTAGAAAAAGAAAGTAGTGGTAAATTTACCAAAATAACCTCTTACCAAATTACCAAAATAACCTTACTTCAACCTAAAGTAATCTCCACTTTTTAAATAATTGACATCATCTTCCACATCCTTACCTTATATCTTAGTCACTTAAAGATTAAGTAAAGAAAAGTAATTATTTTGTTGGATTTTGATGTGATTTGGATTTGATGTTTGTTTCGACTTTTCTTAAACTTACTTACTTTTCTCAATGACGTTCAAGAACTTTTCTAATTATATTTAGTAAAAGTAAACATGCTTAGTTACTAGAATATGTAATATATATATATGTGTGTGTGTGTGTGTGTGTTAAAGAGTATTAACAAAGGTGCGATAACATTGCGGCAACTTATTTTGAATAAAACGTTGATTTTCGGCAAAACGTTTTCCATTCACAATTTGACGTTTTTGTTAAACTATTTATTCATGTAAACCAAACTTCCAAATAAATTTCTTATTATCTTCAAATAATTAAAAAAAGCATGTTTGACTTATAGAATAATGTAAAACAATATACAAATCTTCCTATAAAAACACGACATCGATTTATCGATATGCGACGAAATTTGTCAATTTTATAAAACAAGTTTTATATATTTATCGAACCATTATAAATTAAATTACCATTATTATCAAATGAGTTTAATATCGATTATACATATTTAAAAGGAATTATTTATCCTATTTTATCGGAATCCGACTTTTGTCAATTTTACAATGGGAAACCAAAATCTTTATTCAGTATCAAAAATAAGTTTACCATCTTATTAATCATATAAAACATGATTGTTTAACTTTGAAAATTCTACATTTGAATATTTAAAATAATTAAATATCTCATTTTCAAGGTGTTAAAATTACGGGTCGTCACATTCTCCTATAGTTAAAAGAACTTCATCCTCGAAATTACCAAGTAAGGAAAAGTCACAGAATCCATTAACTTTTCAAAACAACTCATTTAGACAGGATTACCAAAATCACTAAAATTTTAAATTTTCCTAAAATCAATTAGTTAAACTTCTTATAACAACTTCACTATGTTTTCAAATCCTTTCATTAATTCGATTGCTAATTTATTTAACAACTAAAGTTGAATTTTATTATATAACTCAAATTCATATTTATCACTTCACTTTAGTAACTGCTTATTATTCAACTCTACTTTGCATATTCATTTTAATTATCAAAATCAATTTGATTCAACATTACTTAAGTTAAATTTCATTTCACTCTCACTTGCATTTACTTCCACTGTATGTGACGACCCAGAATTTTTAACATTTGAAATTGAAATATTTAATTGATTTTTAATATTGAAAGTTATTTTAAACTTGAATTTCAATTATAGCTATGAATTTGGCAATTAAATTGTTGAATCTAATAATGTGAAGTTGGGTAAAAATTCGTATCTTCAATTTTAAGCTGGTTTAAAAAATTTTAAAGGCTTAGAAAATTTATATTGATAATACTAAAGATAATAGAAGCTTCAAAATTGAATTTGGAAATGATTTGTTCAGTTTTGAAATTATATCGTTTAAATCGATATTTAAAAAAATAACCTTCCGAGGCACAGTCTCGAAATTCAATGAAACCAGTTCCATTAGATCCATAATACTGTATTATTATTGGATTTCAATTTTTGTAGCATTCGGAGTTGTCGTTAGGCCATACGATAGGCAAACGCGTTGAAATTTAAATCGAAAATTCAATATTTTAACTGGTCCAAAGGCTACCTTCTCCATACGATCGAATTTGGGCTCGAAACCTTTTCCTTTGCTTTTGGAATAGGGGTTAAACATTATAAACGCTTGGCGGCGTGCCTCGATAGGAAGTTGAGATTTTGAGTCATGATTTTGAGACGGTTTAAATTTAAAATTTAAATATAATACATGTAGTTATACTAGTCATAAAAATTATTTACTTTGGCCACTTGTCATCTTAGTCGCGACATTTGGCATGCATGTAATGGAGTTTTGTCACACGCGTTTGATTCAAAATAAAAAAATTTATGTATACGAAGAAAAGAAAAAAAACAAACGAACGAACGAATTTTTTTTCTTATCCTTCCAGTTTTCTTCGTTTCAATTGAGATCTGAGCAAACCACTTAAAAAATCTATCTTCATTCAACCAAATCGACCGAGGAATCTCGATCCAAATTCAAGATGGGGGGACGATTTCGACTCGTTCAAGCCGCATAGTGGGAAGGTTGTTTTGGGACTGCATGCGTGTGCGTTCGAGAGGGATTGACAAGCAGCAACGAGCATGGCAGTCGAAGGCCTGAGGCGATTCGAAGCTCGCGATCGCGATGCCATGGAATTTCTGCAGTCAATTGTGAGAAGAAGGCTGCGTTCGACTTCACGATCGAAGGGCTTCGCGTTCGTGAGGCAGCAACGACAAGATGAGGCGGTAGCTCTGATCGTCTGGTGATTGGCGATGGCGTCGGTCTATGGCACCATCTGGTAGGCGTTGACGAGGCAGTGAGCTATCGTTTTCTTTTTTGTAAATTTATATATAAAATATACATATATACACAAATTAATATATATACATCTAGGTCAGTAAAGCAGAAAACGAAATTTTTATTAACAGTAAGGTAACATCTTTGTTTGGCTGTTTTTTAGTTTAAAATTAAAATATATAAGTATATATGCAGAAATAATAATATATATACATATATATGTATATATATATATAATTTCAAAGGAAAATTTCTAGTTTAAAATGAAATCATTAGTTAATTAAATAGTAATTTATTTTTTAAACTATTTCAAAGGTTAATAAGCTATATAATATTTGTACAAGGTCAAAAACATGAAGATAAATTTGTTTAATAAACTTAATTAATTATTTTAGTTGCTAAAAATATTTTTTTAAAAGAAAATTAGTTTGAAATTAAATTATTAAATGGAGATTGATTTGTCTAATTGTTTCAAATATTAATAATTTGTATAATTGTTTATAGAAGGTCTAATACTGTGAAGACAAAATCGAATTGGAAGTGGATTGCAAAATATAGGGCAAAGGTGAGATCTTCTCACTCAGTCAGATTTTTCTACTTAATTCTAAATAGTTAAATTTAAAATGGTTGATTGTGTGCTTGAATGATGAATTATTATTAGTTGTATTGGAATAGACCCTATGCACCGCATAAAAGCGGATGATATTATATTAAACCTATATACCGCGATGTTCCACCTCGAAGTGGAATTGGTATTATATATTTATTTGGAGTGATTGATTTATCGCATTATATAGCGGATGAGACCCTATGCGCAGCATAATAGCGGATGATATTTTATAAATCCCATATACCGCGATATTGCACCTCGAAGTGGAATTGGTATTTAATTATTGTGTTAACGTCTATGGGTGTAGGGAAACAGGTTGGAGTGATCCAACTGAATTCCTCAAATATTGAATTTGTTCATATGTTGTATGTTGATTATTTATAATCTCTGTGTGATTATATTGTGATTAAAATTGTTGAAGGCTATAGTTCAGCCGAATTATTTTTGGTATCGTAGGATACCGAAAATAAATAAAACTGGATTTTTGATAATCAAGTTGATAGTTTATAGTAAAAATTTATTTTTGACACTTGGAAAAAATTTAAAAGAACAAATTTTAAAAGGATAAGTTTTTATTTTTGAAAACCTATTAAACAAATTCCAAATTGAGGGAAAGAATTTAATAAATGGGTTTTAAGTAATATTGTTTAATGGTTGAAAATTTTATTTAATATTCGGATTTTAAATAATTTGGAAGAGATAAAGGAATTTATTTTGAAAGGAAATAAATTTAGAAATCAAATTAAAAAATTGATTCGGTGTTTGAAATGATTTTGGAAATCAATTTGGAAATTGATTTGGTGTTTAGAAAATAAATCTTTAGGAAATCAATTTGAAATTTGATTCGGTGTCTGAAATAAAATTTTGAAAATCAATTTGGAATTTGATTTGGTGTTTGAAAGTGAATATTTGGAAAATGATTTGAAAATCATATATTAGTGGATATTTGAAAATTTAAAATTCATAGTGGGAATTTTATAAAGGAAAACGAATTTTGTTTTAAAAATAAATGTTGGTTTACTTTTAAAAGTGTGGAAAGAAATTTACAGATTTGGAATCTAAATTAAAAAAAATCGAGAAGATTTATTAATTGATTTAAATGGACCATTTTGAAATGGAAAGAGAATTCTTCCCTGGAAAGTCGAGTATATTTTTAAAGTAATTGTTGAAGTATAAATTAAAAGTTCTAGAAATTGATTTGAAGAAAAAATCGTTGGAGTAATTATTTTTGGAAATTGTTTTAAATCTTTAGAGTAAATATTTGTTTAATAAATTATAGAAGGGATTATTTTAAAGATTAAATTGATATTTAATTTAGAAAATATTTATTTAAATATTTATACTCTATCTACTAATTTTATTTTAAAATTAGTTTGGACTTGAAGTATTATATGAGGTATTGGTATAATATTTTCATATCTAATATTTAAATAAGTATTTAGAAATAGTTTTATTCTAAATGTTTCCAAGTATATTTTGGATAAGTGGTTTGAATTATTTTAAGTATTTGAACTCGACATATTTTCAGTGGAAATGAATAAATATTTGGAAATATATTCCGCGTAAGGAATATGATTTGAACTTTGTTTTCAAAGGGTTGAAATGTGGAAAGTAATTTGTAATTTGTTTTCAAAGTGATGAAGTGTTAAAAATAATTTGAAATTTGTTTTCAAAGTGATGAAGTGTAAAATATAATTTGAAATTTGTTTTCAAAGTGATGAAGTGTTAAAAATATATTTTTCGAAGATATTTTGAAAATAAGAAATTTAGGAAAATTATTTAAATCTTGGTGATTGTTGTGAATATTATTTGATAGTGATTATTCCAAATATTGATTGATAGTTAAATAACCGACTATCAATATTAGCCTTTAAATGGAATTTGAATTTCGATGCGGCCATGGGTTGGATTCCAAATGGATATTCGAAATCCACATCGAATCTTTGTGTTAGATCTTTTGTTTAAAAGATCAAAGTGGAAATTTGTTGTGATTTGTTTGAAATCTAGTTGAAAACTTATTTTTTAAAATAAGCGCTCATTATTCGGATTAGCCGGGAGAGGACTTTATGTCATAAAACTCATTCCGAATAATGATACGACGAAATGGGATTGCATTTGAAGATGGGTATTTTCAAAAACGAAAGGATTAACTATCGAATGTCTCTGCACCGGGTTGCTCCGGTATAGAGATTTTATCACCTTTTGTGATAGGGATTCCGGATGTGATTTGTGAATATCCGGATTCGCAAGGGCTTCTTTGAAGTTCCTTAAGTTTCGTTCGATCCCGGAATGGACTTGTATGGATGTGTGTCTAACGTTACACCTTAAGATGTAAAGCTGGATTCTATCAAATACATTTCTGTTGGTGGCGGAGAATTTATTTTCTTAGCTTAACACCCTTCTCTGAGACGCACGAGCTCAGAGGTTATGTAGTTGATGGTTACTAGTGATATATTCCCAAATTGGTAATGTGGCATACGAAGTGCTGTTGATCATTTGTTGATCGAAGCATGAATTTGTGAAAAGTGTAGCTTTGTGGACGAGACTTCGTCGGACCTCGCACCCCGAAAATGGTCGAAACAAGAAGAATACAACAAGGTTGTGAAGGTCGCGCCCTTTAGGGTATGTCATTTCCTTCTGGAAAAGGGTAGTATCATGGTACGGAGCCCTAATATTTTACCTATGTTGTTGCTACAAATTTATTACTTTGTGGCTGTTGCTTTGTGGTTAAGGATCCTTGGATAAAGGTCGCAAATGACCGAGGGATGGCATACTCGAATAGTAGTTACCTAGTTACAGAGATAACCCGGCCGTGTGTTGGCAGAGATTGAGGTAGGTTCTCGGGGCGTCCCTCCAGAGGCGTACCCATGTGGTAGTAGGAAGTTCCTTAGCCTGACCATATGTTAGAAATCTAATCGCCAATACACGCCTTGTACGGTTTTAGTTGTATAACTTGCCATTTACTTATGGTGGTGCCCCACTGTTTAGATGGTAGCTATAGTAGGCATACAATAATGGTTTTATACTGGCTAAGATTAATATTATACATTCGAAAGGTTTTCTGCACTATGCACTGATAATAATATTAAAAGGAATTTGCTTATCAAGCATATTTGACTATCATAAGGAGAAATCTCCTTCAATTCTGCATTTGCATTGTGTGCGTCGAGGAGGCCTTATGGTAGTTTCATTTTCCAAAAGCATAGCGGATTTCTTTTACTTTTTTTGTGAAAATAACTGTTTTTAAGAACTCACACCAGTCCCATGACTGACCTGGAGTTTATCGTTCCCTTTCTAAACTCTAGGTGCCCACAATTTTCCACACGGGCAGCCTAGAATCAGCTTATCAATATTCTGGAGTGAAGTCAGAAAAGGGATGCTGTGGCGATCAGGAGCAAGCTGGATGGCGGAGCATATCGCTTATACTATGTAGTGTCCGCTGCATTTGGGTTGTTGAAAAGTAAATTTCCATGTAGTCAATTTATAATGACTGCCAGTGTTGTATTGTGTTGATTGAAAACTACAATGATGTATTGTAATAACAGATATGGTTCTTTGTTTTAAAGATTATTCATTTATCTATTATATTTGTTCCGGTGCAAAATGTGAGATCTATTGTTGATCCTATTTTTTTCTTCTATCTTCTTCTTCTTTCACCCTATTGGTTCGATCTTCGAGCATTCGATTAGGCGGCATTTGATACAGTGGACGCATTGATGTCGACTTTCGAAAGTCGAAAATTAGGTCATTACATTTGTGGTATCAGAGCATTTGGTTAAGTGACAACCTTGGCTCTGGTGGGGATTACTCATTAGAGATAGAGTCGGTAGTACTCTAGAATGAGTTGAGTGTAATAATAGATATGAGCGCATATTTGTTAGTGAATATAAAATTATTTATATTGTAATGATTGGTTTGTTGAGTGGTATATGGATTCTGGTCAGTTTAGTCCGTACAACTCTGTCGATAGGGATCTCAAACATTTGTACAGAACAATTCGACACAATATTATTTTAAAATAGGGTAAACGAAATAATTTTACCCAAACTATTTTTGTATAGAAAAGAAATCATTTTTCGTAAATTATTATAGTATATGTTTGCATGGTTGTGAGGAAGTGATAGTATTAAATTATTAACATTGATTATTGAATAAGAAATTGAAATCGTAACAAAAAGCTAAGAAAAAAAATCCGTGTACAAACGGGAATTATAAATGTAAACGTGATTTATAAATTTGAAAGAGAATTCCAAAGAAATATTTGAATTGATATTGAAATGATTTGAAGTTTTTGAGATTTGGAAAAGTTTAAATTCCCTAGAGTTTGAAAATGAGTTTTCAAAGGTTTTAGAAAAATGTTTTGAAGGGATAAAAGCACTAAACTCTTTTTGATCGCTGGAAACTAATTCTGATGATGATCGCGACATCATCGTTGTTCATTTTCGAGTTTCCGAGAGAGGAATTGCTACCGAATTGTTTTAAAAGGAAGTTGTTTGCAAAATTTGTGTTTGGTTTTGGGAATTCAAAACGATAATTTGAATTGATTTCAAAAAATGGTTTTGAAATATCGGAAAGACTTTGGAATCAGATAAAAATAGTTATAGAATAAAATTTATTAAGGTGGGAAAAAAATTGTGAATAACTAAATGAATTTAAAATTGCAAGTAAATGAAGTGAAATATTGGAATAAAAATAGTAAGTGAAAATGATTAAAGGAATGACAAATTTAATATGGTTTGAAATGAATTGAATTCAATATTTATAAATAAAAGGTAAATTAAATTCATATGGAATTTGAAATCCAGTTTAAATATAATTGGTTGTAAACCAAAATGGTGAATTGAAAATAAATTTTTGGGAATGAACAAAAGAATAAAACTGGAATTGAAACTGAATATTGAAAACCAATTTGAATTCTGTGAAATAAAATGAAGTTGTAAAATTAGTTCAAAGTGAATTAAGGCAATAAAGGTGGAAATAAAAAAAAGGTTTGAGATAAAATGAATTGGAATTTGTAATGAATTAGTAAATGAAACTAGTTTAAAATAGTGATATAAATCAGTTCTGAATGAAAGATAGTTGATAAAATTCAATATTCAGAAGGTAAATTGAATCCAAATAGAATTGAAAGTGCAAATTGAATTCTAATGAAATTGAAAATGTAAGATTGAATGAAAATGGATATATAACTTCAATAGTGAAGTAAAAATGGTATAAGAAGTAAGTATTCAAACTTTTGTAATGGAATGTGCAAAATGATTTTCGAATGTAGAAACTGGATATGGTTGTTAAATAACATACAGGTGATATAAAGAAAATTGGAATTGGGATTTTGATTTCGAAGATAAATTTTGAATTGCTCGACAAGGTATGTATTTGAATTTCAGTATGAAATTTAATGATTTTTCTTGTCTAGCCGCTTGGCGTTTTCTTTTCTTTCGAAATCTGGGGCCCGTTGTGGCGTTTTGTAGTCGTACCAAGCTAGCCCCGCAAAAGAGATGCTGGCGAAATTTTTCGAAATTTTTGGGAGTTAGAAATTTTTTGAGAAATTTGGATAATTTAAAATTTGAATTTGAATTTAAATTTGAATTGGTAAAGAAAACAATGTTTTTTGGAGAGTTAGTTGAAATAATTATGGGACTCTTGTTTGCGCCAAAAATGGTCAAAAACCACAAGTATCATGAAAGCACCAAACAATGAATATAAATCAGCAATATTCAAGCACAAGTTGCAGATCTCAGCAAATGACAGACAGCAATATAGAAATAACGAACAGTGATACAGGATTTATAGTGGTTCGGCTATCTCCGACCTATGTCCACTTCAAATAATTATCTTTTATTGTTGTTCTTTGCCGATTACAAATGATTGCAGCAGTTACAATGAAGGAATTCGAATATAACAGCAATGGTAAGATGTAGAATTGAATCCGGCAGAGTCTAGACGTCGAATAGCCAAAAGATCCTTTTTCTGTAGGCTTCAGGGGGCAATTTACAGGCGTACGAGGCTGATATCGCGCTCAAACTTCGGGAGACTACTTCTGGCACATGAGTGGGCCCACGCGACCGGTCCCACCAAGTTTTGACTCGATCAAGAAATGGTCCAATCAAGCTGAAACTTGGCAGGAACATTCTTTACCTTATATGAAAGCTGCTGCGAAAATTTCGTTGTATTTGGATCAATGGTTTAGGAGATATGATCGATACGAGTCGATGTTCTTCGGAAGGCTGTCTGGTTCGAATACATGGCTTCGTATCCATCCCTTTCGCATCGATCAGGAGCACGTGCGTGCAGTGACGTGGAGTGATGTGGAGCGAGTTTCCTGGATCAATCCAATTTTTATGGCGTATTGACCAAGTTATTCATGCACCTTGTTTGCATCGTCGTTTATTGATGAGGACCATTTCACATCCATCGCATGCAGCTCAATTCGCACCGATAATTTATCATTGATCGTACCGATCGATCTTGGTCCAGTTCATAGCGAACGAATCGGTACGAACTAGCGGCGCTTGCGGATCGATACGAACAACATTTGTGCGGTAGACACGAACATGGCATGCGATGGACACGATCAGGGGTTTTCTGGTCGATACGAACTCGATGGACACAATAGCAAGGCCTGGGATCGATTCGAACCTGATGCTTTCGAACAGAATCGAGGCCAGTCTCTCTGATTGGTTCAAGATTGATCGATTGGAAGACGATCGATTCGAAGTCGCTAGCTCCTGATGGATTCGAACAAACTGAGGCGGTGTCGTTCCGATGGATATGAACCTTATGGATTCGAAGTGAGGCGAAGTCATTTTGATGGATACAAATCTGATGGATTCGAAACAGAGCTCGGTAATGGATACGAAAATGGGGTTATCACCATCAATTTGCATCGATCATAAATTGAGCATACGAACTCGGATTGACTTGAAATTTGGAATGCGGGCTTTTATGGTTTTGCTTGTCATGTCTTGTCAATTGCATCGCGATCCGGACTCGGACAAAAATCATCGATATCCATGGTTATCCTGCAATGCATAGTCGATATTCATGACTTGTGATTATTGATTTCAGTTAATTTTTGGGTATCTCTGCTTTGCCAAAAGGTGGGATAACACTTTGCCCCCCCCAAAACATGCCTTTTGGTAAAAGGTGTGTTTTGATCAGTCTCAAATCGAATGCAGCGAGTTCATGTTTTATTCAAAGCTTATAGCATTTTCAATAAAGTTCATGGCTATTCGAAGCCAAAACGTTATCCATTTTTTTCTGTGGAAGTCAAAGATGAAATTCTACAGTCTCTTCGGACTATCGGTGGTCACTCCGGACCCTTGCCAAGCCCATTCCAGACATAGCGATTGAATAGAAAAATCCTATTGCACTCCGGCGTTGCTTTCTATCCCTTGCACTACGGCCCCAGCTAGGGCATATAGCGATGTCTTGGTTGTTCTAAACCAATCATAGCCTCTCTAGGCTCTTGTTGGATCCCATCCTGTCACTCTTTGGTGAAGGGGAAGCAGCGTTAAGTGAGTCGATCATGTCGCTCTCCGTCGAAGCAACTCACTTCTTGCACTCCGGTTCATTGTATCTGAACATTAGGAGACGTCATGGCCTAAATCGTGGGCCGATCACAGCCTCTCCGGGCTCTTATCGAATCTCGATCTAATCACTCTCCGGTGAATAGGAAACGACGTTAAGTGAGTCGATCTAGTCGCTCTCCGGCGAAGCAACTACCTTCTTGCACTCCGGACCCTAATTCTCCAGGTAGGATCATAAAGCGATCATTTTTATGCTGGTATTTAATATTTATCCTTTAACTCTCCGGTCAAAGGTTTATTTCAAGAAATTTGAGTTTATTTATTAAATTCAAGCCCTAGATGTTCAATCTCAAACATCAGGAAAAACTAGACACTGCCTCTCTGGGCGGAGCGGCCTATTACCATCTCAGAGCATGCCTAGAGATCTCTCTGGTTCCCGTACATGAGTAAGATGAATATTCGCTTATTTTTAAAATCAAATCTAAGAAAACTAATCGACCAAAGTTCAAATCCCGAACTTGGCCATTGCCATCATAATCAATTGATGACGAGTCTTGATCTCGATCCAGGATCAGTTCTATTAGGTGGAGGCGGCGGTTGTTCAGGTCTTACGGCCGTAGTCCGTTCTCTGATGTACTGTGCCAATCTACCACTCCTGGCATGTTCTTCCACCTCATCTTTTAGGTGACGGATTCATCGGTAGTGTGCCCATCCATCTCGTGGAATAGGCAATATTTTCCAGTTCTACGCTCCCGCTCAGTGGGATCTCTCCTGGACGGTTTTTGATAGGGGAGTTGCCCCCGAGTTTCAGTGTAAATCCTTTCTAGACTTGCCGTCAGATCTGTGTATTGTCTGAATCTAGGCTCTCGGAATTTCTTCCGTCTATCGGTTCCATCACGTCTATCGTCCTTCTTTCTCTTTCCTTTGTCCGCTCCACACTGTTCCCTGGCGGTTCCTTCGCCCTGCATAGCATTTACTTCTCGCCTTTCGGCTCTTAATTCTTCCAACCGAATGAATCTTTCAGCTTCATGATAAAACTCTCCAAGATCTTGTGGTGGATCTCTTGCCAAAGAATCTTTGAATTCGGTGCCTTCCCCAACTTCTGCCATCGCCGCCATCAAGATCATCGATGGATCCGGACGATCTACAGAAGCCACCGTTGCATTGAATCGCAGTAGGAAATCTTTTATGGACTCTTCGGTCCTTTGCATTATTGAAGCCAAAGTCATCACACTCTTGGGTCGCATCATGAGGACCCTGAACTGTCTCATGAAGCAATCTACAAGCTCGCCCCATGTTCTGATTGATCTAGTGTCTAGCTGCCTAAACCAAAGCGCAGCCAAATCTGACAATATAGAGGGATTCATCGAGCCATCACTTCCTCGGATGCCCTCAGCACTTCCATGTGCCTGATGTATCTAGTAATATGCATGGTTGGGTTCGACTTCCCATCATAAGGATCTAGCATAGGAAATTTGAACTTTGAAGGGTTCCTTGCATTCCTGATATTCGGAGTGAACGGACTCCAACTGACTTCTTCCAATCCTCCACTCGACAACCCTCCTCTCATGATTCGTCGCACTTGACCAACCATCCTTTCATCTCCATCCAGGGGGGCGCCCCCTTGTCACGTTTCTATCCTGCCCCCCAAGTCCCGAAGGGAATTCTGTTACATACTCTTCATGTGGCTCAGTAACATTAGCATTGAGTCCAGCCCGCTAAGCTTCATCTATAGGTCTTCCAGTGTCTGATCCTGAGGGTCTGCCCTAAGTCCTGGTTGATTGCCTTCAGGTCCCGCATTCCGGTCTTGAACCTGACCTTCATTGGTTTCCGCAGTCCTGACTCCTTGTCCTACACTTGCAGCCGTTGTAGTTGGTCCACGGTTCTGCGCGCTCGCTGCTCTCATCTGTTCAAAGAAATTCTGCAGCATCTCCTGTTGAATCTTCATCATTCTTTCATGCATTAATTTAGCCATAGCCTCCATCTCATCCCTGGTGATGTAGATCGAAGCTTGTTTTTCTCCAGCTCCATAGGATGCCTCCTGGCTTCCTCTTTATTGGCTTCCCTCAGCCCTTTGTCTTCTACTTGTTTGTCGAGTCATTTTCCCTAAGTTTGAATTCTTCAAGCTTTTCAAATATGAACTTCAATCTGATGTAGCGGGTGCTAGTTCTTCTCAATGAAAGCACCAAAGTGTTTGCGCCAAAAATGATCACAAACCCTAAGTATCGTGAAAGCACCAAACAATGAATATAAATCAGCAATATTCAAGCACAAGTTGCAGATCTCAGCAAATCACAGACTGCAATATAGAAATAATGAACAGTGACACAGGATTTATAGTGGTTCGCTATCTCCGGCCTACGTCCACTTCAAATAATTATCTTTTATTGATGTTCTTTGCTGATTACAAATGATTGCAGCAGTTACAATGAAGGAATTAAAATATAACAACAATGGTAAGATGTCGAATTGAATTTGGCAAAGTCTGGATGTCAAATAGCCAAAAGATCCTTTTTCTATAGGCTTCAGGGGGCTATTTATAGGCGTAGGAGGCTGATATCATGAACAAACTTCGGGAGACTACTTTGGATCAATGGTTTAGGAGATATGATCGATACGAGTCGATGTTCTTCGGAAGGCTGTCTGGTTCGAATACATGGCTTTGCATCTATCCCTTTCGCATCGATCAGGAGCACATGCGCGCGGTGACGTAGAGTGATGTGGAGTGAGTTTCATGGATCGATCCAATTTTTGTGGCGTATTGACCGAGTTATTCGTGCGCATTGTTCGCATCGTCATTTATTGATGAGGACCATTTCACATCCATCGCATGCAGCTCCATTCGCACTGGTAATTTATCATTTTCCATACCGATCGATCTTGGTCCAGTTCGTAGCGATTGAATCGATACGAACTAGTGCCGCTTGCGGATCGGTACGAACAGCAGTTGTATGGTAGACACGAATATGGCACGCGGTGGACACGACCAGGGGTTTTCTGGTCGATAAGAACTCGATGGACACGAATAGCACGGCGCGGGATCGATTCGAACCTGATGGTTTCGAACAGAGTCGAGGTGAGGTCTCTTTGATTGGTTCAAGATTGATCGATTCGAATTCGCTAGCTCCTGATGGATTCGAAGAAACTGAGGTGGTGTCATTCCGATGGATATGAACCTGATGGATTCGAAGCGAGGCGAAGTCATTTTGATGGATATGAATCTGATGGATTCGAAACGGAGCTCGGTGATGGATATGAAAATGGGGTTATCACCTTTAATTTGCATCGATCATAACTTGAGCATACGAACTAGGATTGACTTGAAATTTTAAATGCAGGCTTTTATGGTTTTGCTTGTGATGTCTTGTCAATTGTAGTCCGATCCGGACTCGGACAAAATTCATCGATATCCATGGTTATCCTGCAATCCGTAGCGATATTCATGACTTGTTATTATTGATTTCAGTTAATTTTTGGGTATCTCAGCTTTGCCAAAAGGTGGGATAACAACTCTAATAAAAAGATTTGTTTTGGCAAGTTGATAAAACTGTTTCGTTTTAGGAAAATGGTAAACGGGTTAAGGATCATTCTTCTTAACTAGTAATTTCAGGACGAAATTATTTTAAGAAGGAAGAATGCGACGACCCAGAATTTTTAACATTTGAAATTGAAATATTTAATTGATTTTTAATATTGAAAGTTATTTTAAACTTGAATTTCAATTGTAGCTATGAATTTGGCAATCAAATTGTTGAATCTAATAATGTGAAGTTGGGTAAAAATTTGTATCTTCGATTTTAAGCTGATTTAAAATATTTTGAAGGCTTAGAAAATTTATACTGATAATACTGAAGATAATAGAAGCTTCAAAATTGAATTTGGAAATGATTTGTTCAGTTTTGAAATTATATCGTTTAAATCGATATTTAAAAAAATAGCCTTCTAAGGAACAATCTCAGAATTCGACGAAACCAGTTCCATTGGATCTGTAATAATGTATTATTATCGGATTTCAATTTCCGTACCACTCGGAGTTGTCGTTTGGTTATACGATAGGCAAACGCGCTGAAATTTAAATGGAAAATTCGATAGTTTAACTGGTCCAAAAAGCTATCTTCTCCATACGATCGAATTTGGGCTCGAAACCTTTTCCATTGCATTCGGAATAGGGGGTTAAACGTTATAAATGCTTGGCGGCATGCCTCGATAGGAAGTTCAGATTTTGAGTCACTATTTTGAGACGGTTTAAATTTAAAATTTAAATATAATACATGTAGTTATACTAGGCAAAAATTTTATTTACTTTAGCTACTTGTCTTTTTAGTCGCGACATTTGTTGTGTATATAATGACCCATAAAATTTTAGCAATTTTTAATTGGTTTATAACGTATTGAATTGGATTTTTGAGAAATTATTAATAATAAAATTTTGAAAAAAAAGAAAAAGAAAATATGTTATGTATATTAATGATTTGTAGTGCAAGCTGTGTACATATATTTTAAAGTTTGGTTGTGGTTATACCTATATGATCTAGTACGAAAATTTTATAAACTATTATTTATATTATAAGTTAAGTTAAGTTTGATGTAAATTGGATAGCATAGTTCATTTTTGTTGGGCATATATATCAATAGTGTGGGTAATAAATTTACGGTCTCCTTTTGCTTTTCAGCAAGGTGTGTAAATTTTAAGTATATTGAGTATGTTCCATATATATTTATTTTGGAAAACCACTGTATATGTATGATGGTCTATTTGAAGTGCATATATAGTAAAGCATATTTATACCGAGTTTTATTTTATTTATATGTGTTATAATAGCTATATATATATATATATATATATATATATATGTTTGTCTTGATACTAGTATATTGTTTTACTGAAGTTTGATTTCTAGTCATGTTATATATATATATTTGATTTTGGGTTTTTGTGTCACCATTTCCAGTTTATTTTAGTGCATATTTAGTATATCTATACATATGTCCTCATCTATAAATACGATAGTTAAGGCTTTCATATATCATATGAACCGAAGAAGAAGAGAAGTATATACTATATTTAACTACATGTATGAAGTATATGTTTTAAGGGTTGATTTAAGGTCTGCATTAAAATTAGTAGTCTGCATGTTTGTTGTGTACAAAGATAAGCATATGCGAATTTATGCATACATAGCCTTTACATTTTGAAAGAGTAATATAATATTAAATGAATATTGATTTTTTTTAGTATTATATATAAGGTTACCTTCGTCTTCATTTGTCTCATATTCATTTATTTGTGTACGTTTTCGTTTCAATTTTTGTACACCTCTTGGTTCCTTTTATAAATTCATCGCCCATAAATAGTTTATTTCTTTCCCCTTCATCTTCATTTGTCTCATATTCATTTATTTGTGTACGTTTTCATTTCAATTTTTGTACACCTCCTGGTTCCTGTTATAAATTCATCGCTCATAAATAGTTTATTTCTTTCCCCTTCATCTTCATTTGTCTCATATTCATTTATTTGTGTACGTTTTCGTTTTAATTATTGTACACATCATGGTTCCTTTTATAAATTCATCGCCCATAAATAGTTTATTTCTTTCCCCCTTCATCTTCATTTGTCTCATATTCATTTATTTGTGGACATTTTCGTTTCAATTATTGTACACCTCATGGTTCCTTTTTATAAATTCATCGCCCATAAGTAGTTTATTTCTTTCCTACTTCAGCTTCATTTGTCCCATATTCATTTATTTGTGTACGTTTTCGTTTCAAATTTTGTACACCTCTTGGTTCCTTTTATAAATTCATCGCCCATAAATAACTTATCTTTCCCCTTCATCTACATTTGTCTCATATTCATTTATTTGTGTACATTTTCGTTTCAATTTTTGTACACCTCTTGGTTCCTTTTATAAATTCATCGCTCATAAATAGTTTATTTCTTTCCCCTTCATCTTCATTTGTCTCGTATTCATTTATTTGTGTACGTTTTCATTTTAATTATTGTACACACCATGGTTCCTTTTATAAATTCATCGCCCATAAATAGTTTATTTCTTTCCCCCTTCATCTTCATTTGTCTCATATTCATTTATTTGTGTACGTTTTCGTTTCAATTATTGTACACATCATGGTTTCTTTTATAAATTCATCATCCATAAATAGTTTATTTCTTTCCTCCTTCATCTTCATTTGACTCATATTCATTTATTTGTGTACGTTTTCGATTCAATTATTGTACACATCATGGTTCTTTTTATAAATTCTTCGCCCATAAATTGTTTATTTCTTTCCCCCTTCATCTTCATTTGTCTCATATTCATTTATTTGTGTACGTTTTCGTTTCAATTATTGTACACATCACAGTTCCTTTTATAAATTCATCGCCTAGAAATACTTTATTTCTTTCCCCCTTCATCTTCATTTGTCCCATATTCATTTATTTGTGTACGTTTTTTTACGTTGATTGGGCAAAGGCTCATATTTCAATTGCGTTTATAAATCAATTTCCACTTTTGTAACTTCACTATGCTTTCACTTTCCACCTCATGATTGCATCCTTCTTTTACTCACCTGCTCACATTTTACTCCCTCTACATAAATTGCTCCCTTCTCTTTTGAAACCAAGCAACAACAAAAAGAGAGAGAGAGAGAGAAACAAACACACTCCTCCGCCTCTGGCTTGCACCTTTAGCCTCTCCGCCTCAACTGTCGTACCTCCACCTGATCATCTCCAACCTCCATCTCCTCCTCTTCCATGCTGACGTTGTTTGGCGAGCCACTACCTTGCCATGGTGAGTTTTGTTGTCCTCTTCCTTGATTCTTCTCTAGTTCTATATCTTGTTCGCATATATGTATATAAACTTAAGTATGCATAAACTATAAAGCAACTTTGTAAAGGTGATAATATCATATACTGTGTCCTATTTTTATCTAATATTATACAGTATAAACTTGGGTAAGGCTTAGTCTATGCATATAAGCCTATAAAGAAGAAATATATATATGTAGTGTTTGCTGTATGCGTTTTGTATAAGGTGTGTGTGTTTTTATTTTATTTTATTTTACTGTATATAATTGTTTTACAGTACTATGTATATTTTGTATAGTTGCAGTGCTAGCATGTTTAAAGTATTGTAAAGTATAGAAGGTGTTGAGTATATTTATGTACTGACTTTAACTAACATATATTACTATTAGTATTATATATTGGTTTATTTTATATATAATCTGTTTTAGTAGCATATAGATTTTATAAAGTTTACATGGGTTTATATTAGTTTACATATACCGGAGTTAGATTTGGTATTGATATATAATATATGAATTTTATGTTATATGTTTTAATATTGATTTTAATATTTTATTTATAAAGGTTACTTTTATAAAGATTCAAATTTTAGATGGTTTTTGGATATTGGTTTGTATATGGGTTTAAACATATACATTATTTCAAACTATACTACATATAGATATGTTTTGTTTAAACCAATGATTTTTGAAAATATATATTTAATTTAATATATGTTTAAATTTAGAATACAGTTTTATTTATATATAGTTATATATACAACTATATATAGCTCACTTATCCTATTTATCTCCCTCGACCCAACTCTGATTTGATTTCGTCAATTCCTCTTTATCAGCTTTGATCGTTAAAATTCTTGCCAATATTGCTTTGCTGCGAAATCTGTGCTTGGATTCGTATCTCTTCTCATTCCACCCTCTCCTCTAGGCTCGAAAGGTGAGCAATCACTCACGATTAACGTTCCTGTATTTTATTAAATTTGATTTCAATTGAAACGATAATTGAAATATGATGCTACAGTCATTTAAATTGTTATATATATGCTATTTTCTGTAACTGTTCACTTATGGGATATGACACCATATCCTATTGTTTATATTTATTTTTGATGATATATGCCTGTTGTTATTATTATTTTCATATCTGTTATTACTCTGCAAGTTCCATGTTAGTATAGAAATCACTATGGGTTGAAATGATACATACCCGAACGGATTTTAGAATAGGAGAATTTTGTTATGGGTTGAAGTGATAAACCCAAGCGATTTTCATTTGAACTGAATTTGGGATTACGGATTGAAATGATATCCACCGTATATATTTAACTTACGGATTGAAATGATAAATATCTGTATCCCTTATACATAGCATAGAAAATTTTACATTGACGCCGTGGTCTGTATGAATGTTTCGAAAAAAATTCTATGGTCTTGAAAAGAAATATATGGTTTTAATGAATATTGATTTAAAGTAATATATATAAAGGTTATTTTATATATAGATTTAATATTAAGATAATTTAATTAAGATTCATTTTATTAACATGAAATATGTTTAAGGATTTATTAAATTTGTATTTCTGAAATAGATTTGTGGAATAAATTTTATAAGCTAAGGTTTGAAGATATATTTGGGACTTATTTGAATTTGTCGTTAATTAAGGATTTTATTTAGTTAAATCAATTTGAAACTATTAAATTCGAAACTTTAACATATGATCCTATAACTTGAATTTTTATTTAAGAAATTTAATGGATGATTCATTTCTAAAGAAATCGAAGGTAATACATAGAAAATGTAAATTTAAGGTCATATAAATAATATTGAATTTATTAAGTGAATATTTCAAAACTAAATAATAGTGAAGTCAAGTTGGGAGATAAACGCAACTATCAAAGTTTAGTCTTTGAAATGTTGAATATTTAAAGCTCCGAAATATATTAACTTCGAATTATATTGAAATTTAAATGGTTTATTTTGTGGTTCAAATCCATATTTAAAATAGATAAAATTTTAATTAGTTTAGTCAAAAACTAAATTGAATGGAAATTGATAAATTTTGATTTAAATTAAATTTGAACGGGAAGGTCGAGTTGATTTTTGAAGAGAATTGTGAAGTTTGAGGAAATAAAAATACTTTACTTCATAAATTATTGGATATATATACTAATTTGGAAAATAGAGATATTTGAAATGAAAGTGATATTTTAGTTTTGAAATATAAATAAAATTGAAATGATCACGGTGTTATAGTATATATTTCTACCCTGTAGATAGTTCCTTGGATCCTTAGAGGATGGGTATCCCGAACATCCTCTAAGTTAATTATATTTTAGTTGATATTTTACTTGAGTTTGATTTATAGATATAAGAATGTTAATACTGACTTGAGTGTTTTGTGTTTTGCTTTACGCTCGGGTCAGACTAAGCGATACAGCATTTGAGACTCGCCCTTGGAGTTTGGAGCTTCGTTTGAGGATCCAACTATTGATTCAGCTTTCAGCTCTTTCAGTTGATTCGTTCGTAGAGGTCATATGTTCGTACTGGAGACTTCACTGTATTTGAGATATTCTGTTGTATTTTATTTCTAACTCTGGTATTTATATAGTAGCTTCATGAACTACTATTTATCTATTCCACTGCATTATTTTATTACTCTGTTTCTGTGATTCTGTGGTTGATTTATTTACTGTATATGCTGAGTTTTGCCAAATTTTAATTAACAATTCGGTATTTTGAATTATTCAAGTTGGACATGTACGGTTTTATTGTCGATTTGAATGGTCCAAAATAGAGGGTCGTTACAGTTGGTATCAGAGCTTTGGCTCTAGGAAAAACTTAGCATATATGGTAAATTTATTTACAGAATCACTTTCGCTCGAGTTGAATCTCTTCCTTTTGACTCGATTTCCTTTGAATTTTGGAATGTCCCTCGGTTTCAAAATTCATTCTATCTCTCCCTATTTATATTCGTTTGATTCCGGAGTATCCCATAACTCCACTGAATGATTTGTAAAGGGGGTGAAAACTCCTTTTCAATTGGCATTGACCCACCGAAGATTTCTGTATCCTCGGTTTACGATGCTGCTATATCTTGTTATGCCGAATTCTATATCTCTGGCGATCGAATGTCGAATTTCCTCAGAATTCTACACCGATCTAATTTTGGAATCACGGTTGAGCGGTAAAGGTCGCCCGCGATTTATAGAAGTATATCCATCTTTTATTTTGTAATTTAATTATCTCATCTTCGATTGAGTCTATCTTTGAATCAGGATTCTATTGATTTGAGTTCCTCTAAATTAAATCACTATCTTTGTTTTGAAATCCATTCTTGAATCATCCTTTGAAAATCGGGTTTTGTTTGTATTTTTGAAATTGTTTATACCGAAATTTTATTTTGATAACTATGATTTTTTTATATATATAAAAGTGAAAATGTTTTCGATAAGGATTATATACCTATATATAAAGCAAATAAGAAATGTTATTCTATATAAAAAGGTTTTGAAAGGATATGAAATTTTGAAAAATTATAAGAAATTGATTTATATAAAAATGATTTATAACTGTAGAGTTAAATTTGAAATTCGAGAATTAAATTCTGGTATTTTGAAATTGGTTTTAAGATTTTGGAAAATATATAAAAATAATACGATTTAAAAGTATTTTTCCGAATAAGAAATGTTTCAAATGAGTTCAAATGAATTCCAATAATTTTGAAGAAATTTCAAAGAATTTTTCGAGAAAATAGAAGTCCAGAACTCACTTATGTCACTGGAAAATAATTTCGGTGATGAGTGCACGCATCATCGACATTGATTTTCGAGTTTCAGAGTGGGGGAGAGGCCACTTTAATAGCTTCGCTATGCAAGTGATTTTGTAGAACCGTTTTTGATTTCAAATTCCGAAGTATAATTTGATATTTTAGAAAGACATAGGTATACATTTGAAACAATTTAAAATGAGACCGGTGTTCAGTCCTCGAGTTTCGGATTTAATAATTGATTTATTGTTGATTTTCAACTCTTGAATTGAAAATTTGATTTCCCTAAATATTTTGAATGTTCGAACACTTCCAAATCGAGATTAAATTTTCAAAGCTAAGAAATTTCAAAGAGTATAAAATGTTTGATAAAGCATATAAATTTAGTTTTGAAATGTTTTGAAAAAAAATAGTTGAATAATGGTTTTCAGAAAGGTAAATTGGATATTTCACATAGAAATACATAGTTTAAAAGTTTTAAAAAAAAAGGGATAATTATAAATTTGGAAACCACTTTGATTATAATTGATTTTGGGAAAATATTTGGTTTTGAAATTAAATTGGAATTAAAAACCAGTACTTATATGGTGATTTTTGGAAATGAATTTGTTTGACTTGAATTATTTTAATTTGGAAACTGGGATAATTTTCTAAACCTATTATTTTTGGAACTTTGAAATTTAGATATTTAATTATGAAGAAAATTTGGTGAAATCATATATGATTTTGAAACTGAATTGGTAGTGAAATGATTTGAAATTGAGAACCTTTGATTACTAAGCACTTGATTTGGGAGTGGTCAAACTTATATAAAATGGATTGTATAAGTATGAAGTTGATTTGAAATCTATTGATTTGAAAGGTACTCAATTTGCAAAGGGATTTTATATAATCGAAGTCTATATAAGTATGATTTGATCTACTATTGATTTGGAAAGTATTCGATTTGGGAAAAATGAAATCCTATATATATGGACTTTATATAAGTACGATATTTGAAAGTGATTTGAAAAGGTACTATATGATGTATATTTTCGAAGTAAAGATATGGAAAGTGCCTTCTGCTTGATATCCACTTTGTGGACACATCGTGGATTCATTCTATCGATATCATTCTCTCTGATTTTTGGTTTTTCGGATGTAATACTCGAGTGTTCCCACCGTGGCGTAACCCATGGTTTTTTTTTGTCTCACGACTGCATAGCGCAATTGCCTGGCTGAGTCTGGCCTAGGGGTACGGATTGTTTCCTGGGGGATCCAGGCGTAACCATTGTGTATCCTGCAATTTATGTAGGTCGGGAATATTAGCGAAACTGCCTGGTTGAGACAGCCTAGGGGTACGGATTTTTTCCTGGGGGACCCAGGCGTAACCATTGTGTATCCTGCAATCTATGTAGGTCGCGAATAGTAGCGAAACTGCCTGGCTGAGATAGCCTAAGGGTACGGATTGTTTCTTGGGGGACCCAGGCGTAACCATTGTGTATCCTGCACTCTACTAGTCATCATGGCGTAACTCGCAGAGCTGAGAAAGCTTACGAATACGGGTTGTTTCCTAGGGGATCCAGGCGTAACCATTGTGTATATGCGAACCATGGTCGAACAAAGGTTTTGGTTTGGTTGTTTTGTTTGGATTGTACTTTCCATATCTGTTTTAAAGGTTTTTCAAGTATTTTCATTGGGTGTTTAAACAAGTCTACTAAGTACTTGAAGAATTCTAGCTTTGCGCCTGATCAACGCATGGCCAGATTCTGCAAGAATGAGGATAAACTTGTTGAAACATCGAGTTATAAAAGTATTTTTGAAAGGAAAATTTATTTCGATATAATAGTATTTTATTATAAAAGTATTATTATAAAGGTATTTATTATAAAAGTATTTTTCCCAACAAAGAAATGTTGAATTAATATTTGAAATTTAATTTTTTTTTGGTTTGAAATTAACTATTCGAGCCCGATACTATTCTTTTGAATCTACCTTATCTGCCCTGCTTTATTTATTCACCTATGTTCTCTTTTCCAAATCTATCTTCCTTCCTTCTTTCCTTCTTTTGAACATATCCTTTAAAATATTGTTTATTTATATTCTACCTGGTTTAATAGTAAAAAAAAATTAGTGTTTTATAAATAATTGATCTCATAATTAATTGAATGGATTTAATAAAATGAGTAATCTATTAAATATTAATTAATCTAAATAATAATAATAAAAAGTATATGGTTTTAAATAAATTGTTTAATTTGTTTTTCAAAGTCTAAGTTTTTCATCTGGTTGTTTCTATTCTCCTACTTTATTTCTTTTCGGGGATGAAAAGTTTTGAGTGGGGGAGAGTGTAACGAGCCATAAAATTTTAGCAATTTTTACTTGGTTTATAACGTATTGAATTGGGTTTTTGAGAAATTATTAATAATAAAATTTTGAAAAAAAAAGAAAAAAAAATTATGTTATGTATATTAATGATTTGTAGTGCGAGCTGTGTACATATATTTTAAAGTTTGGTTGTGGTTATACCTATATGATCTAGTACAAAAATTTTATAAACTATTATTTATATTATAATTAAGTTATGTTTGATGTAAATTGGATAGCATAGTTCATTTCTGTGGGTATAAATATCAATAGTGTGGGTAATAAATTTACGGTCTCCTTTGCTTTTCAGCAAGGTGTGTAAATTTTAAGTATATTGAATACGTTACATATATATATTTTTTGGAAAACCACTGTATATGTATGATGGTCTATTTGAAGTGTATATATAGTAAAGCATATTTATACCAAGTTTTATTTTATTTATATGTGTTATAATAGCTATATATATATATATATATATATATATATATGTTAGTCTTGATACTAGTATATAGTTTTACTGAAGTTTGATTTCTAGTCATGTTATATATATATTTGATTTTGGGTTTTTGTGTCACCACTTCCAGTTTGTTTTAGTGCATATTTAGTATATCTATACATATGTCCTCAGCTATAAATACGATAGTTAAGGGTTTCATATATCATATGAACCGAAGAAGAAGAGAAGTATATACTATATTTAACTACATGTATGAAGTATATGTTTTAAGGGTTGATTTAAGTCTGCATTAAAATTAGTAGTCTACATGTTTGTTGTGTACAAAGATAAGCATATATGAATTCATGCATACGTAGCCTTTACATTTTGAAAGAATAACATAATATTAAATGAATAATGATTTTTTAATATTATATATAAGGTTACGTTCGTCTTCATTTGTCTCATATTCATTTATTTGTGTACGTTTTCGTTTCAATTTTTGTACACCTCTTGGTTCCTTTTATAAATTCATCGCCCATAAATAGTTTATTTCTTTCCCCTTCATCTTCATTTGTCTCATATTCATTTATTTGTGTACGTTTTCGTTTCAATTTTTGTACACCTCTTGGTTCCTTTTATAAATTCATCGCTCATAAATAGTTTATTTCTTTCCCCTTCATCTTCATTTGTCTCATATTCATTTATTTGTGTACGTTTTCGTTTCAATTATTGTACACATCATGCTTCCTTTTATAAATTCATCACCCATAAATAGTTTATTTCTTTCCCCCTTCATCTTCATTTGTCTCATATTCATTTATTTGTGTACGTTTTCATTTCAATTATTGTACACCTCATGGTTCCTTTTTATAAATTCATCGCCCATAAATAGTTTATTTCTTTCCCACTTCATCTTCATTTGTGCCATATTCATTTATTTGTGTACGTTTTCGTTTTAATTATTGTACACATCATGGTTCCTTTTATAAATTAATCGCCCATAAATAGCTTATTTCTTTCCCCTTCATATTCATTTGTCCCATATTCATTTATTTGTGTACGTTTTCATTTCAATTATTGTACCCATCATGGTTACTTTTATAAATTCGTCGCCCATAAATAGTTTATTTCTTTCCCCCTTCATATTCATTTGTCCCATATTCATTTATTTGTGTACGTTTTCGTTTCAATTATTGTACACATCATGGTTCTTTTATAGATTCATCGCCCATAAATAGTTTATTTCTTTCCCCTTTCATCTTCATTTGTCTCATATTTATTTATTTACGTACGTTTTCGTTTCAATTATTGTACACATCATGGTTTCTTTTATAAATTCATCGTCCATAAATAGTTTATTTCCTTCCTCCTTCATCTTCATTTGACTCATATTCATTTATTTGTGTACGTTTTCGTTTCAATTATTGTACACATCGCGGTTCCTTTTATAAATTCATCGCCCAGAAATAGTTTATTTCTTTCCCCCTTCATCTTCATTTGTCCCATATTCATTTATTTGTGTACGTTTTTTTTACGTTGATTGGGCAAAGGCACATATTTCAATTGCATTTATAAATCAATTTCCACTATTGCAACTTCACTATGCTTTCACTTTCCACCTCATGCTTGCATCCTTTTTTTACTCACCTGCTCACATTTTACTCCCTCTACATAAATTGCTCCCTTCTCTTTTGAAACCCAGCAACAACAACAAAAAAAGAGAGAGAGAGAGAAACAAACACACTCCTCCGCCTCTGGCTTGCACCTTTAGCCTCTCCGCCTCAACTGTCGTACCTCCACCTGATCATCTCCGCCCTCCATCTCCTCCTCTTCCATGCTGACGTTGTTTGGCGAGCCACTACCTTGCCGTGGTGAGTTTTGTTGTCCTCTTCCTTGATTCTTCTCTGGTTCTATGTCTTGTTCGCATATATATGTATATAAACTTAAGTATGTATAAACTATAAAGCTACTTTGTAAAGGTGATAATATCATATGATGTGTCCTATTCTTATCTAATATTATACAGTATAAACTTGGGTAAGGCTTAGTCTATGCATATAAGCTTATAAAGAAGAAATATATATGTGTAGTGTTTGTTGTATGCGTTTTGTATAAGGTGTGTGTGTTTTTATTTTATTTTGTTTTACTGTATATAATTGTTTTACAGTACTATGTATATTTTGTATAGTTGCATGTTTAAAGTATTGTAAAGTATAGAAGGTGTTGAGTATATTTATGTACTAACCTTAACTAACATATATTACGGTTAGTATTATATATTGGTTTATTTTATATATAATCCGTTTTAGTAGCATATAGATTTTATAAAGTTTACATGGGTTTATATTAGTTTACATATACCGGAGTTAGATTTGGTATTGATATATAATATATGAACTTTATGTCATATGTTTTAATATTGATTTTAATATTTTATTTATAAAGGTTACTTTTATAAAGATTTAAATTTTAGATGGTGTTTGGATACTGGTTTGTATATGGGTTTAAACATATACATTATTTCAAACTATACTACATATAGATATGTTTTGTTTAAACTAATGATTTTTGAAAATATATATTTAATTTAATATATGTTTTAATTTAGAATACAGTTTTATTTATATATAGTTATATATACAACTACATATAGCTCACTTATCCTATTTATCTCCCTCGACCCAACTCTGATTTGATTTCGTCAATTCCTCTTTATCAGCTTTGATCTTTAAAATTCTTGCCAATATTGCTTTGCTTCGAAATCTATGCTTGGATTCGTATCTCTTCTCATTCCGCCCTCTCCTCTAGGCTCGAAAGCTGAGCAATCACTCACGATTAACGTTCCTGTATTTTATTAAATTTGATTTCAATTGAAACGACAATTGAAATATGATGCTGTAGTCATTTAAATTGTTATATATATGTTATTTTCTGTAACTGTTCACTTATGGGATATGACACCATATCCTATTGTTTATATTTATTTTTGATGATATATGCCTGTTGTTATTATTATTTTCATAACTTTTATCACTCTGCAAGTTCCATGTTAGTATAGAAATCACTATGGGTTGAAATGATACATACCCGAACGGATTTTAGAATAGGAGAATTTCGTTATGGGTTGAAGTGATAAACCCAAGCGATTTTCATTTGAATTGAATTTGGGATTACGGGTTGAAATGATATCCACCCGTATATATTTAACTTACGGATTGAAATGATAAGTATCTGTATCCCTTGTACATAGAATAGAAAAGTTTACATCGAGGTCGTGGTCTATATGAATGTTTTGAAAAAATTTCTATGGTCTTGAAAAGAAATATATGGTTTTAATGAATATTGATTTAAGGTATTATATTTAAATGTTATTTTATATATATATTTAATATTAAGATAATTTAATTAAGATTGATTTTATTAATATGAAATATGTTTAAGGATTTATTAAATTTGTATTTCTGAAATAGATTTATGGAATAAATTTTATAAGCCAAGGTTTGAAGATATATTTGGGACTTATTTGAATTTGTCATTAATTAAGGATTTTATTTAGTTAAATCAATTTGAAACTATTAAATTCGAAACTTTAACATATGATCCTATAAGTTGAATTTTTATTTAAGAAATTTAATGGATGATTCATGTCTAAAGAAATCGAAGGTAATATATAAAAAATGCAAATTTAAGGTCATAAATAATATTGAATTTATTAAGTGAATATTTCAAAACTAAATAATAGTGAAGTCAAGTTGGGAGATAAACGCAACTATTAAAGTTTAGTCTTTGAAATGTTGAATATTTAAAGCTCTGAAATATATTAACTTCGAAATATATTGAAATTTAAATGGTTTATTTTGTGGTTCAAATCCGTATTTAAAATAGATAAAATATGAATTAGTTTAGTCAAAAACTAAATTAAATGGAAATTGATAAATTTTGATTAAATTAAATTTGAACGGGAAGGTCGAGTTGATTTTTGAAGCGATTTGTGAAGTTTGAGGAAATAAAAATACTTTACTTCATAAATTATTGGATATATATATATACTAATTTGGAAAATAGAGATATTTGAAATGAAAATGATATTTTAGTTTTGAAATATAAATAAAATTGAAATGACCACGGTGTTATAGTATATATTTCAACCCTGTAGATAGTTGCTTGGATCCTTAGAGGATGGGTATCCCAAACATCCTCTAAGTTAATTATATTTCAGTTGATATTTCACTTGAGTTGGATTTATAGATATAAGAATGATAATTCTGACTTGAGTGTTTTGTGTTTTGCTTTACGCTCGGGTCAGACTAAGCGATACAGCATTTGAGACTCGCCCTTGGAGTTTGGAGCTTCATTTGAGGATCCAACTATTGATTCAGCTTTCAGCTCTTTCAGTTGATTCGTTCGTAGAGGTCATATGTTCGTACTGGAGACTTCACTGTATTTGAGATATTCTGTTGTATTTTATTTCTAACTCTGGTATTTATATAGTAGCTTCATGAACTACTATTTATCTATTCCGCTGCATTATTTTATTACTCTGTTTCTGTGATTCTGTGGTTGATTTATTTACTGTATATGCTGAGTTTTGCCAAATTTTAATTAACAATTCGGTATTTTGAATTATTCAAGTCGGACATGTTCGGTTTTATTGTCGATTTGAATGGTCCAAAATAGCGGGTCGTTACAGTGCATGTAAGGGAGTTTTGTCACACGCGTTTGATTCAAAATTAAAAAAATTATGTATACGAAGAAAAGAAAAAAAAACAAACGAACGGAATTTTTTTCTTACCCTTCCGGTTTTCTTTGCTTCAATTGAGATATGAGAAAACCACTTAAAATAAATCTGTCTTCATTCAACCAAATCGATCGAGGAATCTCGATCCAAATTCGAGATGGGGGAGGGATGATTTCGACTCGTTCAAGCCGCATGGTGGGTAGTTAGTTTTGGAACTGTATGTGCACGTGCTCGAGAGGGCTTGACAAGCAGCGACGAGCACGGTGGTCGATGGCCTGAGGCAATTTGAAGCTCGCGATCACAATGGCGTGGAATTCCTACGGCCGATTGTTAGAAGCAGGCTGCGTTCGACTTCGCGATCGAAGGACTTCGCGTTCGTGAGGCAGCAACAACAAGATGAGTCGCGAGCTCTGATCGTCTGGTGATTGGCGATGGAGTCAGTCTGTAGCACCATCTGGTAGGCGTTGACGAGGCAGTGAGGTATCGTTTTCTTTTTAGTAAACTTATATAAAATATATATATATACACACATTAATGCATATACATCTAGGTTAGTAAAGAAGAAAAAGAAATTTTTATTAACAGTAAGGTAACATCTTTGTTTGGCTGTTTTTCAGTTTAAAATTAAAATGTATAAGTATATATGCGGAAACAATAATATATATACATATATAAGTTTATATATTTAATTTCAAAGGAAAATTTCTAGTTTAAAATGAAATCATTAGTTAATTAAATAGTAATTTATTTGTTAGACTATTTCAAAGGCTAATAAGCTATATAATATTTGTACAAGGTCAAAAACATTAAGATAAATTTGTTTAATAAACTTAATTAATTATTTTAGTCGTTAAAAATATTTTTTTAAAAGAAAATTGGTTTGAAATCAAATTATTAAATGGAGATTGATTTTTCTAATTGTTTCAAATATTAATAAATTGTATAATTGTTTATACAAGGTCTAATACTGTGAAGATAAAATCGAATTGGAAATGGATTGCAAAATAAAGGGCAAAGGTGAGATCTTCTCACTCAAACAGATTTTTCTGATTTAATTCTAAATAGTTAAATTTAAAATGGTTGATTGTGTGCTGGAATGATAAATTATTATCAATTGTATTGGAATATACCCTATGTGTCGCATAATAGCGGATGATATTATATTAACCCATATACCACGATATTCCATCTTGAAGTGGAACTGGTATTATATATGTATTTGAAGTGATTGATTTCCCACATTATATAGCGGATGAGACCCTATGCGCCGCATAATAGCGGATGATATTTTATAAATCCCATATACCACGATATTCCACCTCGAAGTGGAATTGGAATTTAATTGTTATGCAAACGTCTGTGGATGCAGGGAAACAGGTTGGAGGGATCCAACTGGATTCCTCAAATACTGAAATTGTTTCATATGTTGTGTGTTGATTATTTATAATCTCTGTGTGATTATATTTGTGATTAAAATCGTTGAAGGCTACAGTTCAGCCAAATATATTGGTGATATCGTAGGATACCGGAAATAAATAAAATTGGATTTTTGAAATTCAAGTTGAAAGTTTATAGTAAAAATTTATTTTTAAGAATTGGATAAAATTTAAAAGAAGAAGTTTAAAAGGATAAGGTTTTATTTTTGAAAACCTATTAAATAAATTCCAAATTGCGGGAAAGAATTTGATAAATGGGTTTTAAATAATATTGTTTAATGGTCGAAGAATTTATTTAATATTCGAATTTTAAATAATTTGGAAGAGATAAAGGAATTTATTTTAAAAGGAATTAAATTTAGAAATCAAATTCAAAAATTGATTTAGTGTTTGAAATGATTTTGGAAATCAATTTGGAAATTGATTTGGTGTTTAAAAAATGAATCTTTGGGGAATTAATTTGAAATTTGATTTGGTGTTTGAAAGTGAATATTTGGAAAATGATTTAAAAATCATATATCAATGGATATTTGAAAATTTAAAATTCACAATGCGAATTTTATAAACGAAAAAGAATTTTATTTTAAAAATAAATGTTGGTTTATTTTTAAAAGTGTGGAAAGAAATTTACAGATTTGGAATGTAAATTAAAATAAATCGAGAAGATTTATTAATTGATTTAAATGGACCATTTTGAAATGGAAAGAGAATTCTTCCCTGGAAAGCAAGTATATTTTTAAAGCAGCTTTGAAGTATAAATTAAAATTTCTAGATATTGATTTGAAGAAAAAAAATTGTTGGCGAAATTATTTTTAGAAACTGTTTTAAATCTTTAAAGTAAAGATTTAGTTAATAAATTATAGAAGGGATTATTTTAACATTAGTTTCGACTTGATGTATTATATGAGGTATTGGTATAATACTTTCATATCTAATATTTAAATAAGTATTTATAAATAGTTTTATTCTAAATGTTTCCAAGTATATTTTGGATAAGTGATTTGAAGTATTTTAAAGTATTCGAACTCGGCAGGTTTACAGTGGAAATGAATAAATATTTGGAAATATATTCCGCGTAAGGAAAATGATTTGAGATTTGTTTTCAAAGGGATGAAATGTGGAAAGTAATTTGTCATTTGTTTTCAAAGTGATGATGTGACGCCCCACCTCTATACCCACGCTAGCCAAGAACACTACGGAGTAATGCTGTCGACTAGCATGGAGAATAAGGCTGTTGAGGAGCGACCATCCATGTAATTGCTTTGTGCGAGCACCGATATGTCAGATAGTAAAACATGCATTTTATTTCGAGAGGAAATCTGACATACCGATACAAACTCAAAACTACTACACAGTGGCTATATAAATTCTTCGGAAACAAATATAGAAATAAGCATAACATAAATCAGTCACAGATAATTCATATCACAAAGGCGGAAATAGATATGAATATATAACTAACACATGAAAGTGTATATCAGAGTAGCGATCTAAAAAGATCCGCAATAACAGAAAAGAATAGTTACAAGAACTACACAAAAGAATAAGTATACATCACGGAGTCTATATCTCAATTGTATACAATCCAAAAACTACTAATCTAAGTAGTTAACCAAAAGTCAGAGAAATCAATCCCAAGTGAGAAGTCAAGCTGAAGCATCTGTAACATCTCGGTCTGACCCGAGTATTATTTAATAAGAAAATAATAAATGGATCAGTCTAACTATAAATATCATATGAAACGATATAGAATAAGAGATATGACTAAACGCATAATAATCACAATGCCAAGCTGTGATATATATAAGTAATTGAAAATCAACAAGAGATTAATCAATATCACCAAATCTACACAAGAATATAAGGAAATGTCATACTCCTTATTTCGTTCACCAAACTATAAATATTGACGATTATATCAACGTTAATCACAAAAGCCAATGACACGAATTCACCAATGCGCAAATATTGATAAAACTTATCAATGAAAATCACGAAAATTGGTGAAGCACAAATTCTAGAAATCATCTCAAGAAATCCAGTCAATGACACACTAATTCACCTATGCACAAAAATTGATAAATCATATCAATAGAAATCACAAAAAATAGGTGAATAAGAAAATTCCAGAATTCGACAAACGAAATCAAGAAATCACACAAAGTAAGTGGGAGGCCTATCACACGAACGGGAGCATGAAAACTCACCAACATATGTATCACACGAACGAGACGCTATCTCATGGTAGCTAGCCATTAATTTTTGAAACACGAACGGCCCGAAGACCATGGGGCGCTACCCCATCAATTTGAGTCGAAACTCCACAAAACGGGGTTTAGTCTCCCTCCCAGACAAAGAGACATCGCACATTGCTAGTCTAAATCACAAAAATGATCGTCATGATCATCAAGAAGTGTCAATTACAGTAAGCTAGTAAATATATGAGCTTAGCTTCATGTCCCATAACCACTAGCTTAACTTAAATATTTACGAACAAATTGTAGATCTCCGCTAGAAAATTGTCTCAAGAGTTTCAATCGAACGGGTCCAAGAATTAACCGACGAAGCAAACGCAAGCGTTTCATACCACTTGTTTTACTAAGTCGTTTAATTAGATTTGCCATACGAGTGAGGTAAAGGTTTGTATATACTAATAGATTGGAAATCGGTTTGAGAAAACGAGCTTTGATATAAAATAGTGTTGAAATCATTTGAAGAGTTCTGATATTTACTACTAGTATAGAAAACCATTATATTTTTAAAGTGACAAAATCACAAAGAAGATTGTAGGAACAATCAATCACTAAAATTCACATTCGAAGACGTGAATGAAAATCCAAAGAAATCGATAAGGAATCAATCAAAATGGATATTAAAAAATCCCTAAAAAGGAGTCATCAAAGTCATAACAAATGATAACAACACATAGGAAACAACACGAATCGATTAAAGTTGGAAATTCAAACAACTAGGCGAAATAGGCAAAAATGCACCAGGTCGATCGGCCGGCTACAGAGCTCGGTCGACCGGACCAAAAAAACAGAAATGCTCGGGAAGCAGGTCGGTCGGTCGAACCCTGTAGTTGGTCGATCGGACCATAAACAGAGAAGTGCTAAGCACTTTTAATAGCAGGTCGGTCGATCGGCCTAGGGGTTTGGTCGGCCGAACCTGATGTTCTGCAAATTGAAACCCATTTACTTGATATGCAAACTCCACCAATTCGCAACCGAACGAGCACGGACGCTAGGGAATTACGCCCAACGGCTACCCGGTCCTATTGGCTCCTCGATGCATCACCAAAAATGCATTTGAACATCAAAGCTATGGTTTTTAAGAATTTGGCTTTCAAAACACCAAAATTGGAATATTCACAAAACCAATCCAAACCAAAAGCAAATGCACACGAATAAGTGTTAGGAATTCATACCTAACAATCGAAGATAATTCATAGACTTAGATGTGAGATTAAAAATCTCACCTTTGCACCCAAACGATTGAAGAAGAAGCTTGAAAGCAAAGGAGAATCAACCACTCTTCAAATTCAACTCAAGAAGCTTGATTCTAGGCTTTAAAAGAAGAACATTCCCAAGGTTAGGTTTAGGAATTTCTGAAATTGATAAGAGAATGAGTTGGAGAAGAAGAAGAGAAGCTTACCAATGGGTTCTTCTATTAGTTTGGAGCTAGAGTTTGATTTGCAAAAGAAACTAGGGTTTTGGAGTTTTAATTTCCCATCTCTCCCACCATTGATGCTTTAGAACTGAAAAGAGGAGAAAGTGAGGGTGAATGGGGAGGAGTGGCTCAGATTTGAGTATAAGTTAAACATAGGGCTGAAACCAAACCCAAACCCAAAGTGAAAAGGTAGCAAAAATCAACTTACTCCAAACATATCGAAGCTTATACTCAAAAAGGTCGCAAACGGAATTTTAAACTCAATGGGAGTGGTCCCGAGTCCTAATTCGACCGTATGCAAAAAGTAGCTTTTCGGACTAAATTCCGAGTATCGATAAAATATTTAAATAAAATATTTAAATATAAAATCGACAAATATGCGGGTTGTTACAGACTCCCCTCCTTAAAGAAATTGCGTCCTCATAATATATAAGAAGAGAATATAAAGTAACAACCATAAAAGCATATTCAACACAAAAGAAATTTGAAATAAAAGGTTTACCTTAAAGAGCACGGAAAAGTAAGTCCGGATGTGTTCGCCCGATGAACTCTCTAGATTCCCAAGAACAATCCTTAGGATTTGAAGACCATTGAACTTTAACAAGTGGAACATCTTTATTTCGAAGTCGTTTGACTTCCGAAGCAATGATACGAATAGGTGTTGCTCATAAGTTAAATTAGGCGAAACTTCAATCTCTTCCACAACACCGGGCTCAAGAATAGAATCAGAATCTCGAAGACATTTCCGTAATTGAGAAACATGAAACACGTCATGAATAGCAGAAAACTGAGCCGGTAATGATATGCGATAAGCCATGGAACCAATACGTTCAGCGATAGAAAATGGTCCAATGTATCGAGGCGCTAACTTTCCCGATCGACTGAAACGTACAACACCCTTCATAGGTGAAACACGAATGAACACAAGATCTCCCACAGAAAATTCTAACTTCCTTCTCCGGTTATCGGCATAGGATTTTTGTCTACTCTGGGCTTCTTTCATCCTATGACGAATAAGTTCAATTTTTTCTGTGGAATCACGAATAAAGTCTGGACCTAAAATCAGCTTCTCACCAGCCTCAAGCCAACAAGAAGGAGATCGGCATGGCCTTCCATAGAGTGCCTCGAAAGGTGCCATACCAATACTAGATTGGAAGCTATTATTATAGGAAAATTCAACAAGTGAAATATGATCTTCCCAACTTCCACCAAAATCAAGAACACATGCACGAAGAAGATCTTCAAGAGTTTGATTCACACGCTCGGTTTGTCCATCGGACTGAGGAAGATAAGCGGTGCTAAAATTAAGCTTCGTTCCTAAAGCTTTTTGAAGACTCTTCCAAAATCCACTAGTAAACAATGGATCACGATCACTAACTATAGAAGTAGGAACTCCATGTAATTTAACAATCTCTTTAACAAAGAGTTTGGCCAAAAGATGTACGGTTCAGTTAGACCGAACGGGAATAAAATGGATGGATTTAGTAAGTCTATCAACAATCACCCATAAGCTATCATGACCCGAACAAGAACGGGGAAGGTCATCTATAAAATCCATGGAAATTTGGTCCCACTTTCAAATTGGAATTTCTAAAGGTTGCAATAACCCACCGGGCCTTTGATGCTCGGCCTTAACGAGTTGGCAAGTCATGCAACACTTAACGAAGTTAGCAATGTCAAGTTTCATTCCCTCCCAATAATGAAGTCGCTTCATATTCGCGTACATTTTGCTACTACCGGGATGAATGGTAAATTTAGAACGATGTGAATCTTCTAAAATATCTTTACGAAGATCACTAATATATGGCATGATAAGTCTACCAAATTTTCGAATGCCGCCATGAGAATCGATATCAAAGTCTTTCAAACCTTCAGTACCAATTTTATCCTTAATATTTTGGCCAGGAAGAGCCAATTCAGGATCTAGCCCTTGAGCTTCAAAAATACGGTCTAAAAGAGAAGGACGAGCCTCAAGGCTACATAAAACAAATGATGAGCATAAATCGGATACACGGTCTCGAATCTCATAAGTAGATAAGATCTCGAGATCGTTCCATTCAGATATCATCATAGAAACAACAGCTTGTTGCTTTCGGCTAAGAGCATCGGCGACACGATTACCCTTACCGGGGGTATAAAGAATATCAAGATCATAAGGAGCAAGGAACTCGAGCCAACGTTGTTGACGCAAATTAAGTTCCTTTTGAGAGAATAAATACTTCAAGGACTTATGATCAATATAAAGAACAAATTTCTCTCCCAAAAGATAATGACGCCAAATCCGAAGAGCAAAAACAATAGCCGCGAGTTCTAAATCATGTGTGGCATATCTAGTCTCGGCCGGCTTTAATTGCCTTGAAGCATAAGCAATAGCACGTTCTTTTTGCATAAGAATGGCCCCCAAACCAACGCGACTAGCATCGGTATAAACAACGAAATCTTGATTCCCCTCGGGAATAACAAGAATAGGAGCATCAGAAAGGAGTTCTTTTAATTTCTGGAAAGAAGTTTCACATTTGTCCGACCAAATATATTTAACACCTTTCTTCGTTAAGCTAGTGAGAGGCACGACAATCTTAGAAAAGTCTTTGATAAAACGGCGGTAATAGCCCGCCAATCCGAGAAAACTACGAATCTCCGTCACACTCTCCGGTCTCTTCCAATCTTGAATCGCTTCAATCTTTGAAGGATCCACGGAAATTCCGGATTCGGAAATAATATGACCGAGAAACTTCACATGAGATTGCCAAAAATGGCATTTAGAAAATTTTGCCTTTAATAGATTACTTCTAAGAGTTTCCAACACAATCCGAAGATGCTTTTCATGCTCCTCCTCGGTTTTCGAATACACAAGAATATCATCAATAAAGATGAGAACAAACCGATCGAGGAAATCTTTGAAAACTCGGTTCATAAGGTCAACGAAATAAGCCGGAGCATTCGTTAGACCAAATAGCATAACAAGCCATTCATAAGATCCATAACGAGTATGGAGCGATGTCTAAGGAACGCTATCCTCTGCAATACGAAGCTGATGGAATCCAGTAGCTAAGTCTAATTGTGAAAAGACTCTAGCACCATTAAGTTAATCGAATAGATCATCAATCCGAGGTAAAGGATATTTATTTTTGATAGTAAGATAATTAAGCTTGCGGTAGTCAACGCAAAGCCTAAGCGTTCCATCGGATTTCTTCACAAAAATAGCTGAAGCTCCCCAAGGCGACGAATAAATTGCTTCGTCTCCAATTCGGATAATTTTTTACGCATCTCCTCGTTTTCTTTATTGGTCATACGATAAGGAGGACGAGTGATAGGTTGAGCTCCAGGAATGAGATTAATTCTGAACTCAATTGCTCGCTTAGGTGGTAATCCTAAAACGGGCTCAAATATGTCAGAAAATTCACGAACGACGTGAATAAGAGAAATAATATCACCCTCATCATCATCATTGTCATCACGAGGATTTAAAGAATATAAAGATGCAACCAAAGCAGAATCTGAATCTTTAAGAATAACAGAAACCTGATTAACAGATTGAGGATGTCGAAGATGAATAGTCCACTCGGGACATAGGATATGAGCTTCGTAACGGTTAAGCCAATCCATTCCCAAAATCATTCCAAAGCCTAAATAACGCATGACATGCAAATCGGCTCGGAAAGAAAAATCACAAAAAATAATCTCGACATCTTTACACAATAAACTGATTGTCGCGGATCCACCAACCGGATTCGCAATTCTCAAAGAAGTCATTAAACACAAAACATCCAAAGAAAAATTATCAACAAGTTCTTTTGATATAAAAGAATGGGACGCACCTGTATCAAAAAGAACTCGAATAGGATGATCACGAAATAAAATAATTCCATCCAGAATAGAATGAGAAATACCTTGGCCACGAGATGTGTTGCCAGGGGCTTGAGCAACATTACCTTTCCCTCCTTATTGGGATAAGGACCTTTGAATTTGTTTGGCCTCTTCTTGTTGTTGAAGTTTGGTTTGGAACCCACCACTTCAACATCATTTTCCCTATCCGCCTCTTCAAGACGAAGAGCGATATCAATGAGTTGGTCGAAGGGAACTTCTAATTTTAGAAGTAATGGCTTCTTGAGATTTTTGTTTAAGCCATAGACGAACCTCTGGTTCTTCTTTAAAGGGGTGTTGATGTATTCAACCCCATATTTGAAAAGAGACTCGAAGGAGGCGACATAATCAGTCACGGAGGACTCACCTTGAACAAGCTCTATAAATCGTCGAGCCAATGTCACTTTCTCTGCTTCTAGTACGAATTTTAACTCGAAGCGCTCTCGGAATTTCTCCCAGGTAAGATCCGCTTCATTAATCTCAGAAATAAGAAGTTCGTACCAGTTCAATGCTCTTTCTTGGAGCATACTAGAGGCCACCTGAACTCGGTGAAGGTCAATAAGATTCATGCGAGAAAAGATTCGATCGCATGACCTTAGCCAAGTCTGTACTTCAATAACATTTTCGGAACCTTTGAATGGCTTCCCACCCAAATTAGTGTAATCGCTGCACAAATGTGCAAATCCCGACTTTGGGTGAGTAGGTTCTGGGTTAGCTCCAGCTGCTTGAGCGTTTGTCACTAAATCAAGAAGCTGTTGAGCAGTCATAAAAACTCCATCCTGGGGTGGAGTGCTAGATGGTACGGCTCTGGGCCGGCTTGGTCTAGATATTTCTCTTCCTTTAGAAAGAAAGAAGAACAAGAAGAAGATTATTCACTAATGGATATCAAGCAATCTTGATAGATAAAATAAGGAATCATAAAAGAAAATGGGATAAATCGGTACGAAGACTCGAAGTAAATCCTAAAGCACGACTCCTAAGATGGACTTAGGACGATGATACTTGTTATAATATTCCATATTGTTCCGAAGTTTGGCTCCGATACCAAGCTGTGACGCCCAACCTCTATACCCACGCTAGCTAAGAACACTACGGAGTAATGTTGTCGACTAGCACGGAGAATAAGGCTGTTGAGGAGCGACCATCCATGTAATTGCTTTGTGCAAGCACCGATATGTCAGATAGTAAAACATGCATTTTATTTCGAGAGGAAATCCGACATACCGATACAAACTCAAAGCTACTACACAGTGGCTATATAAATTCTTCGAAAACAAATATAGAAACAAGCATAACATAAATCAGTCACAGATAATTCATATCACAAAGGCGGAAATAGATATGAATATATAACTAACACATGAAAGTGTATATCAGAGTAGCGGTCTAAAAAGATCCGCAATAACACAAAAGAATAGTTACAAGAACTACACAAAAGGATAAGTATACATCATGGAGTCTATATCTCAATTGTATACAATCCAAAATCTACTAATCTAAGTAGTTAACCAAAAGTCAGAGAAATCAATCCCAAGTGAGAAGTCAAGCTGAAGC
Organism: Allium cepa; assembly: GCA_030765085.1. Lineage (NCBI taxonomy): Eukaryota > Viridiplantae > Streptophyta > Magnoliopsida > Asparagales > Amaryllidaceae > Allium > Allium cepa. The sequence continues at coordinate 193,190,604 of CM060939.1, read as the reverse complement.
ACATGTAACATCTCGGTCTGACCCGAGTATTATTTAATAAGAAAATAATAAACGGATCAGTCTAACTATAAATATCAGATGAAACGATATAGAATAAGAGATATGACTAAACGCATAATAATCACAATGCCAAGCTGTGTTATATATAAGTAATTGAAAATCAACAAGAGATTAATCAATATCACCAAATCTACACAAGAATCTAAGGAAATGTCATACTCCTTATTTCGTTCATCAAACCATAAATATTGACGATTATATCAATGTCAATCACAAAAGTCAATGACACACGAATTCACCAATGCATAAATATTGATAAACCTTATCAATGGAAATCACGAAAATTGGTGAAGCACAAATTCTAGAAATCATCTCAAGAAATCCAGTCAATGACACACGTATTCACCTATGCACAAAAATTGATAAATCATATCAATAGAAATCACAAAAATAGGTGAAGAAGAAAATTCCAGAATTCGACACACGAAATCCAGAAATCACACAAAGTAGGGGGAGGCCTATCACACGAACGGGAGCATGAAAACTCACCAACATATGTATCACACGAACGAGACGCTATCTCATAGTAGCTAGCCATTAATTTTTGACACACGAACGGCCCGAAGACCATGGGGCGCTACCCTATCAATTTGAGTCGAAACTCCACAAAAAGGGGTTTAGTCTCCCTCGCAGACAAAGAGACATCGCACATTGCTAGTCTAAATCACAAAAATGATCGTCATGATCATCAAGAAGTGTCAATTACAGTAAGCTAATAAATATATGAGCTTAGCTTCATGTCCCATAACCACTAGCTAAACTTAAATATTTACGAACAAATTGTAGATCTCCACTAGAAAATTGTCACAAGAGTTTCAATCGAACGAGTCCAAGAATTAACCGACGAAGTACACGCAAGCGTTTCATACCACTTGTTTTACTAAGTCGTTTAATTAGATTTCTCATACGAGTGAGGTAAAGGTTTGTATATACTAATAGATTGGAAATCGGTTTGAGAAAACGAGCTTTGTTATAAAATAGTGTTGAAATCATTTGAAGAGTTTTGATATTTACTACTAGTATAGAAAACCTTTATATTTTTAAAGTGACAAATCACAAAGAAGATTGTAGGAACAATCAATCACTAAAATTCACATTCGAAGACGTGAATGAAAATCCAAAGAAATCGATAAAGAATCCATCGAAATGGATATTCAAAAATCCCTAAAAAGGAGTCATCAAAGTCATAACAAATGATAACAACACATAGGAAACAACACGAATCGATTAAAGCTGGAAATTCAAACAACTAGGCGAAATAGGCAAAAATGCACCAGGTCGGTCGGCCGGCTACAGAGCCCGGTCGATCGGACAAAAAAAACAGAAATGCTCGGGAAGCAGGTCGGTCGGCTGAACCCTGTAGTTGGTCGGCCGGACCATAAACAGAGAAGTGCTAAGCACTTTTAATAGCAGGTCGGTCGACCGGCCCAGGGGTTCGGTCGGCCGAAACTGATGTTCTGCAAATTGAAACCCATTTACTTGATGTGCAAACTCCACCAATTCGCAACCGAACGAGCACGGACGCTAGGGAATTATGCCCAACGGCTACCCGGTCCTATTGGCTCCTCGATGCATCACCAAAAACGCATTTGAACATCAAAGCTATGGTTTTTAAGAATTTGGCTTTCAAAACACCAAAATTGGAATATTCACAAAACCAATCCAAACCAAAAGCAAATGCACACGAATAAGTGTTAGGAATTCATACCTAACAATCGAAGATAATTCATAGACTTAGATGTGAGATTAAAAATATCACCTTTGCACCCAAACGATTGAAGAAGAAGCTTGAAAGCAAAGGAGAATCAACCACTCTTAAAATTCAACTCAAGAAGCTTGATTCTAGGCTTTAAAAGAAGAACATTCCCAAGGTTAGGTTTAGGAATTTCTGAAATTGATAAGAGAATGAGTTGGAGAAGAAGAAGAGAAGCTTACGAATGGGTTCTTCTATTAGTTTGGAGCTAGAGTTTGATTTGCAAAAGAAACTAGGGTTTTGGAGTTTTAATTTCCCATCTTTCCCACCATTGATGCTTTGGAACTGAAAAGAGGAGAAAGTGAGGGTTAATGGGGAGGAGTGGCTCAGATTTGAGTATAAGTTAAACATAGGGCTGAACCTAAACCCAAACCCAAAGTGAAAAAGTAGCAAAAATCAACTTACTCCAAACATATCGAAGCTTATACTCAAAAAGGTCTCAAATGGCATTTTAAACTCAATGGGAGTGGTCCCGAGTCCTAATTCGACCGTATGCAAAAAGTAGCTTTTTGGACTAAATTCCGAGTATCGATAAAATATTTAAATAAAATATTTAAATATAAAATCGACAAATATGCGGGTTGTTACAGATGAAGTGTTAAAAATAATTTGAAATTTGTTTTCAAAGTGCTGAAGTTTTAAAAACAATTTGAATTTTTTTTCAAAGTGATAAAGTGTTAAAAAGAATTTGAAATTTGTTTTCAAAGTGATGAAGCGTTAAAAATATATCTTGCGAAGCTATTTTGAAAAAAAAATTTGGGAAAATTATTTAAGTCTTAGTGATTGCTGTGAATATTTTTTGATAGTGATTATTGCAAATATTGATTGATTGTTAAATAACCGACTATCAGTATTAGCCTTTAAATGGCATTTGAATTTCGATGCGACCGGGGATCGGATTCCAAATGGATATTCGAAATCCACATCGAATCATTGTGTTCGATCTTTTGTTTAAAAGATCAAAGTGGAAATTTGTTGTGATTTGTTTGAAATCTGATTGAACACTTATTTTTAAAAATAAGCGCAAATTATTCGTATTAGCGGGAGAGGACTTTGTGTCATAAAACCCATTTCAAATAATGATACGACGAAATGGATTGCATTTGAAGATAATGTTAAAGACCGGGTATTTTCGAAAATGAAAGGATTACCTGTCGAATGTCTCTGCACCGGGTTGCTTCGGTATAGAGATTTTATCACCTTTTGTGATGGGGATTCTGGCCGTGATTTTTGAATATCCGAATTCGCAAGGGCTTCTTTGAAGTGCCTTCAGTTTGATTCGATCTCAGAACGGACTTGTATGGATGTGTGTCTGACGTTACACTTTAAGATGTAAAGCGGGTTTCTATCAAATACATTTCTGTTGGTGGCGAAGAATTTATTCCCTTAGCTTAACACCCTTCTCTGAGACGTACAAGCTCAGAGGTTATGTAGTTGATGGTTACTAGTGATATATCTCCAAATCGGTAATGTGGCATATGAAGTCCTGCTGATCATTTGCTGATCGAAGCATGACTTCGTGAAAAGTGTAGCTTTGAGGACGAGACTTCATCGGACCTCACACCCCAGAAATGGTCGAAATAGGAAGAATAGGGCAAGGTTATGAGGGTCGTGCCATTTAGGGTATGTCATTTCCTTCTGGAAAAGGGTAGTATCATGGTATGGAGCCCAGATATTCTACCTATGTTTTTGCTGCAAATTTAATACTTTTTGATTGTTGCTTTATGGTTGAGGATCCTCGGATAAAGGTCGCAAAAGACCGGGGAATGGCATACTCGAGTAGTAGTTACCTAGTTACAGAGGTAACCCGGCCTTGTGTTGGCAGAGATCCGGGCAGGTTCTTGGGGCGTCCCTCCAGAGGCGTACCGTTGTGGCAGTAAGAAGTTCCTTAGCCTGACCATTTGTTGGAAATCCAATCTCCAATACGCCCCTTTTACGATTTTAGTTGTATAACCTGCCATTTACTTATGGTGGCGCCCTACTGTTCAGATGGTAACTATAGTAGGTATACAATAATGGTTGTATCTTGGCTAAGATTAATATTATACTTTCGAAAGGTTTTTTGCACTATGCACTAATAATAATATTAAGAAGAATTTGCGTATCAAACATATTTGACTATCATAAGGAGAAATCTCCTCCAATTCTGCGTTTGCATTGTGTGTGTGGCGGGAGGCCTTATGGTAGTTTCATTTTCCAAAAGCATAGCGTATTTTTTTCCTTTCTTTGTGAAAATTACTATTTTTAAGATCTCACACCAGTACCATGACTGACTTGGAGTTTATTGTACCCATGCTAAACTCTGGGTGCCCACAATTTTCCATACGGGCAGCCAAGAGTCAGGTTATCATTATTCTGGAGCAAAGTCAGAAAAGAGATGCTATGGGGATCAGGAGTAAGCTGGATGCAGAAGTGTATCGCTTATACTATGTAGTGTCCACTGCGTTTGGGTTGCTGAAAAGTAAATCTCCATCTAGTCAAGTTATAATGACTGTCGGTGTTGTGTTGTGTTGATTGAAAACTCCGACGATGTATTGTAATAACAGATATGGTTCTTTGTTTTAAAGATTATTCATTTACATATTATATTTGTTCCGCTGCGAAATGTGAGATTCTGTTGTTGATCCTATTTTTTTCTTCTATCTTCTTCTTCTTTAACCCTAACGGTTCAATTTTCCGGCATTCGATTGGGCGGTATTAGATACAGTGGACGTATTGATGTCGACTTTCAGAAGTCGAAAAATTGGGTCGTTATACTATACAACTTGAGTTCACTACTAATTTAATTCAAATTTTATTTTATTTAGCTTTACTTAAGTCAAATTTCATATCACTTATTCTCAGATTTTGTTTTGCTTAACAAAATTGTTTAACCATTTTAACAATTGTTTTTACTTACATTTTCCCATTTTCTAAGTTATACAACTTAATTATCTAAACTTCCAAATTTATATTATATAATCACTTACCCCTTACTTTTAATCTTCTTTCGAATAGTTTATCGAATCCATTTCAAATTCGATTCAATTTATTTAACTTTCATTTAGTTAAATTTCAAATCATATATTTTATTATGCTAACTGAATTTATTTCAACTTTACCAAAACTAATTTTTTTATCTCATACTATAAGTTCAAAACTCATTCTACTTATATTTTTCAATTTCAACATGGATTTTAAATTCAAATTTGTTTACCATAACAAAATTTTAGTTTTCAATTTACTGTGGTAGCAAATCAATCACATAGAAATTTGAAAATGATACTGATGATGCTGCAGTCATCACCCTTAATATTTCCCAGCAACAGTAGTGAATTCAGTGCTTTATATTCTTTTAAAAAAATTCTTTTATTTATAAATCACATTTATAAATCTTTCACTATTTCACTTTACTTATATAAGATCATTCCAAATTCATTTATCTTACTTAGATTTATAACAATATAACCTCTTTAACTTTGAAAAAAAACATCAAAATCAACAGGATTCAAATTTTCAAATTCTTAGTTTAAATCCATTTTTATTTACAGCTCATATTTATAAATATATTCATGTAGTTTCATTTCTTATGTATAAGATTATTTGACAACTACAAATTATTTTAATTATAATTCCATACTTATAATTCATTTGCTTATATAATTTATCCTTTTACAATTGTTGTTTTTATTTAGATTACTCAAACAGCTTTTATTAACTTATATATATTCACATTTTCAAACAATGAAGCAATAAATTGATATACACTTTAGTAATTTCTGAAAAATTATTCCCTTCACATATAAAATATAATCGAGGTAAAATTATTTCATTTACCCAATTTAAAAATTTTACTATGTCGACTTCCCTCGTTTAAGTGTTTAGAAATCCCTATCGATAACATGGCGTCCCACATAACGACCAGAATTCAGAAACAACTCAACGGATAAGTAAACACAATATAAAACATTTTATATTCACTAACAAATACGTGCTTATATATATAATACACTCAAACTCAATCTGGAGTCCTATTGTCCCTATCTATATTGAGTACACATCAAAACATAGGAATATACAAAATCTAAGCTCTGTAATATGAGTGAGGACCCGCAAATCTGTAACCTTTGAATCGACAATAAACCACACATGTCCGACCCAAAAAGCACAGATCAACGGAAAGTCTAGAAGAAAAAAAGAAGAGAGAAGAAGAGAAGAGAAGAAAGAGAGAAGAAAAGACAAAACAAAACGATACAGAATCTCACATCGCAGCAGAAAACATATAATATCATATCAATGATCGTTACAAAACAGAACTGTATATACATACATCAATCAGAGCTCATCAATCAATCACCAGTTATCAGCCTGGACAGTTATAATAACATGTCCTCACAATTGCCGATAATATACAACAACTAAGCATAGAGGATAATCAAAATAGATATGTGTATATGAGGATGAAGATCTCCAGCTCTCCTGCTGAAGCTCCAAAAGCACCAAAACTGAACCTGTAAATATACTCGGTCTGACCCGAGCATTGAAAGGGAAGAAAGCCTGAATCAGTCTGGTAAACCAGCATGAAAAACACACTCAAATGAATTTATTAAATTACCAAACTTTTCCTATATCAACAAAAAGTATCTCGTAAGACAAGCCCACATATTAACACGGACATGTTTTTACCTTACGATAACTAAAACATTTCAAATCAACTCCTCTTATATTATGATAGCGTCTAGTATACAGTAATATTAATCATAGCCAAAATTGTTACATTGATTAAATGCCAGCATATAATCCAAAATGGGTGATAAAATCAAAATGGCAGGTACGTAGTGGAGTTTGGATTTCCATACAAATGACCAAGTGAAGGGACTACCTTTCGACGGATACACCTCTAGACGAATGTCTCGAGGCACAGAACATCTACCCTCTACCAACACAAGACTGGCCTACCTCTATAACCAGATGGTACCGAATATGTCATCCTTCGTCGTTACCGTCCTTTTCCGAGGGCCCTCATAGCATAAAAGCCACAATTATCAGATACACAACATCATAGTGTGTAAAGATATATCTGTAAGAGGATGACCATATCCTACTTGGAAGCGACCTACTTAGCCTTGCTACATCTAACCCTGTTCTGGTCATTTCCAGTTGACGAGGCCTGAGGTAACGATTACCTTTCACAAATCACATATCACATCACTTAGAATGCCACACGGCCATTTTCGTTGACTACTAATTACCTTCCACAAAAATACAACCCTTAAGCTCATACGTCTCAAGGAGGGTGTGAAGCTAAGAGAAGTTGCCTTCTCCGCCACCACTGATGTACATTAGTAAAATCCAATGTGCGTAATCTTTAGAAATGCAATGTCAGACAAATATCTATACAAGTTGTCCAGAAATAGTACAAACCAAAGGTACTTTCCTACCACATCCTGTCGGGAAATCCCTAGGATTAGTAGCAAATAGTCCTTGCATTGGATATTTCATAATGAAGAGACCACTGCTACTATATGTATATTTGGATTTTAACCCCAAACGATCAACAAGCAGTCCCCCACTATGAAAATCCGAAATATCATTATCATCGCAATCTGCACAATCAAACGCATATACATTGGTCTGAAGTGGTTTTCAGATAAATCTAATCCCGGTCTCTTCGCACCAACAACATAAAAGTGTTTCTCAACTTCATACAGAAATTAAGTCTCGTCGACTTATCACGTCTCTAACTTTCAACTTGCTATCCTTCGAGCCAAGAAGGAAGCTCGATAGATTGGAGTAATGCTCCGCACTATATGTATCAACATCCTCAACACAAATGATAGTCAAGCCAACCACAGATGGCTACGTACTGGGTGTACGACTAAATAGTTCCTATATCAAGTAAAGAAACTAAAATGGCCAAATTTGATAGTCAGTTATTTAACTATCAACGCAAACAAACAAATATTTAGCATCATATGCAATCACTAGGCCCTTTTAATTAATCTTTTATTAAGTAAACCATTTGCCAGATATTCACTTCAAATTATCTTTAAAAAGATATAATCTCAGAACCCATTTCAATATTCCAATATTGGAAAACATTTCCATATACATATTTAATAATAAGTTATTCACAAATCAATTTATTTTCAGCACTTAGAAAATATTGCATATACTTAAATCTGGATTAAGTATATATTTCATTCTTTAAGGAAAATATTCTCTTAAATATATTTATTTGGGTCAAAATGAATGTTGCGTAAAACTTCGTTACGACAACCCAAAATCACTAGTATATGGATTCGAAACTTAGATAGATATATAAATCCCATATACTATACAAACATTTCCATTCGAAAATCATTTACTATAACAACAGAGTTATAGTCCATCTTTTCCTTATTTTTCGAAAACGTCTATTTCAACAATAGATGTTGAAATTTATGCATTTGATACTTAACAAATTTAAAAACATCTTTAAACCATTTGACTTCATTTAAAATATCAGTTCCCAAAAATATCCCTTTTATATAAAGGATTATTCACTGTCCAAAATCGTGAATATAATTCTCTAACCAAATTCATTATTATTGTATATTTAGATTAAAGGATAATTCACTGTGCAAAATCGTGAATATATCTCCTTTAATAAACTTCATTACTTCTATATATATTTATTAAAGGATTATCCATTGTCCAAAATCATGGATATAATACCTTTAATGTAACATCCTCGATTTTAGTCCAGTTTAATTTGATAATTGGATTAATTTTTGAAATTTAATTGTGGATTTAATTATGAATTTATTAGAAAATTTCTATTTTTGAATTATAAATAGATTTGAATTGGGAATTTAAGAATAAAATATAAATTGTGTTTAAATTTTCAAAATTAATAAAGATGTATCTTTATTCATATAAATGTATTTTAAGATAGAATATTTGAGAATAAAATTGAAATTATCTTTTGAAAATTTGAATGAATAAATATATCGAAAAAAAATTGTAAATAAAATTAATTGATTTGAAATCAAATGGAATATAAAGACATATTTAAAAAGGTATTTGATTATTTATTCATTTATGAGTACAAATTTATTTTATATTAAATTTTGATTTTGAATTATAAATGTAAAATTAGATTTGAATATAAAATTTGATTTGATCAAAAGATTTAAAACATTGGAACATATAAAAAAATGTTATATTCAAATAATAGATATGTGTATTATTTTATAATTATACTTGGTTTTATCCTTTAAAAGTTATCTATATAAGTTTGTAAATATAAAACAAATCAAGGTTTAAAGCATAACTTGTAAATATATTAGAAACAAGGTTTAAACATAAATTTAGTACAAAAATGAAATTTGTAAAATAATTACTCAAACAATTAACAAGTGTAAGGATCTTAAACAAGTGGCATTTGAATGTTTTCTTTTAAACTTAATTTTGTTAACATGCATTAAGTTTCTTCCATCTCAAAATCAAAGGAAAAGAAAAACTCAGATCAAAACAAAGAAAATAAGATCTGGGATCAAAGAAGTTATTAAAGCAAAATTTGAACCCAAAACCAAAAATGAAACCTGCAAAATAAAATTCTGAAGCAGAAGCAAACCTGGGATCAAAAAGCAGATTTTAGAAAAAAAACAGCAACCAAACCAGATCTCAAAACAAAAAAACAAACTCAATCTGTAATATTCTCAAGCTTGCAACATCTTGTTTTCAAAAAAAAATTCAAGCAAGCAACCTGGAAGCAAAGATGGAATCATCATGTTCCAGTTTTTTTTTCAAGCATTCAAAGTTTTCCAAGAATCAAAACTAAAAAAAAATTAAAGCTTCAGTTTCAAAAACAGAAGCAAGTTGAATCAAAAATAAAGAAAGTGAAAACCTGAAAATAAAGAACAAGCAAAGCTGCAAAGCTGCAAATCTGGAAACAAGATTAACATTCAACTCAGTTCTGTTAGAGCTCCAACAGGATTTATGCTCTGCTTCCAAAAACAAAGGTGAGCAAACATTCCCCTAAACTTTGCTATATCCATTGATGTTTGGATCTATATTTGATTTATGTTGTGAATTATGTTTGGATGATGATCAATTGGGTTTGCATGTCCTTATAAAAATGAGGACTGTGTGTATATTGTGTACGGGCAAGAATAACTTGCCTCTGTGTCTCCAGTCCCTGTTTGAAAATAAATTCAAAAGCTTTTTCCTTGATGCTTTGTGGACTTAAGAATTTAAAAAAAAATATGTTTATGAAATCAATATCCAAGTTCTAAAAATATTCTCGAATTAAATTATCAAATGGTTTTACTGTAAACCAAGAATAGACAGTGAAAACACTAAAGTTTGTCAAAATTAAGTATTTTAATTTCTTGGTTCAATTATGTTATATAATTTGTTTTTGAAAGATATGATTTTTAAGAGAAAGTTCATGATTTTTAAAATTGGCAATTACGAGAAGTTGCGGGTTGAACGTAAATAGTATTTTCACGATTTTCTGATGATCCATTCATTTTCGAAATTTGAAACTTGGCATGGAGGTGCTAGTGCGATCAGGGATTGGAGGAAAAAATGCAAGAAATTTTTTAAATTCGTTATGATGAGAGTTATTAATCGATTTAGGGTTTGAGTGCTATAATTTGCCATTGGCATTCGAGAGGCAATTGGGAAGGGTAGGTGGAATCGGAGGTCATCCCACATGGGGGGATCGAAAGGGGGAGGTGCAAGGTAGTTGTAGGTGGTTCGGCGTGGATTCCAGTTGGCGCGTTCGCCGTGGCGAGGGGTTTCTTCTGATGGTTGTTGATTCCAGCTTAAGGATAGAGACTCGATTTTTATACGTGGGGGTTTTTGACGATTTGGGTGGTCGGAGTTGTTGCTAGTGTTGTAGGCGACGTGTTGAAATACTCGACGATGACCGGTGATGGTCAAGGTGAAGCATATGCATGGCGTATCGATTGTATCAGTGAAGGTTGGGTGGTTTGGGAAGAAGGCTTGGCGTCGGGGAACACTCGAAGGGATTCATGAAAAACTCAAAGCAGGTAGATGGGTTGCTCTCGAATGTTTTGTGTTGTGCAGGAGAGTAGAACTCGAGTTTTACTCGGGTAATTCAAGAATTTGACTCGAAGTAAAAATTGTATAGGCTCGGGTAAGTTTTTTTTAAGGTTTTGGGAACCTGACAGTTTCCAGTTTTAAAATTTAAACTAAATTTAAAAAGAAGAAGCAAAGCATGTTGTAAACAAGAGTTTAGAAATAAGTTTTAATCTGAATTCAAATAAGTTTGAATTTTAGTTTTTAAAATAAATAAGTTTTTATTAAAAAAATGAAATGTTTAACTACTTTAAATTGTTACAGTATTTTATCATATGGTTTTAAAATCTGAAAATGAGATTCAAATAAGATTTTAAATTTTGGTTTAAATTTGAATTGTAAATCTGAATTCAAATTGAATTTGAATCTTAGGTATTGAAAAATTATTAATGGATAAATATTTAAGCTATTTAAAATTATGTTTTGATAACTTTAAATTTTAAAGAGAAATGATTATTTATATTAAAACTTAATTAATGATTTAACTAAGATAATTTTAAAAGATAAATGGATAATTATGTTAATGGTAACAAGGATATTAACAAGATAATGTTTATCTTAATTAGGGTTTTAATATCTTAATTTTGATTAAGTAAATTTAAAAAAAATAATTAATTAGTTTAATTATAAAGGTTTGATTAAGAAATTAATTAAGCAAATAATTTACTTGATTAATAAATGGTTATGGATTAAAGGTTAATTAATTTAAGATTAATTAAATCGCAATTAAAAGATCATTAACTAGATTATTAAGTTAATGATTAGGAATTCATTAATAAAGTAATTAAGTATAATTAAACTTAATTTAATCAAGTGGTTAATATTTACTAATTAAGTAATTAATGAGTGATTAATTAAGTAATTAAAGGTTACTTGGCTAATAATTAAGAAATGCTTAACTTGTAATTAAGTTTTATTAATTAATAATTAAGGTTTTGTTAATTAATAATTAAAGGATAATTAATCTGTAATTAACTATTAATTAAGAAGTTGTTAAGTGGTAATTAATTGATTAATCAATGGTGATTAAGGATTAATCAAATGGAAAATAAGGATTGGTTAACTTGAGATTTTTAATTAATTGTTAAAGAATAATTAATTAATTTAATAAAGATTAATTAATTGATAATGAGGATAATTAAGAAGTGATTAATTAATTAAATGATTGGGATTATTTAATTAATGGTTGGTTAAGCAAGGTAAGTTGATTGATTAATTTAATTTGAATTTATCAAATTAATTAAAATTTGAATTAGAGATATGCTTGCTTATGAATGATTGTATTGTCTTGCATTAATTGTTATCTCTGGACTGTAATATTCTGTGATATGAAATATGTTGTGTATTGATCTGTGGTATCTGTGATATGTTTTGGTGTAAAAAAAACTCTTGGCTGTACAACGGCATTTGAAATTCGATGCGACAGGGAGTCGGATTCTAGTTAGTTATCTGAAACCCACATCGAATCATATTAATGAATCCTTGCGATTGATAAATTTATTTTATCTATGAATCTGTAAATAAAGATAAGCGTTATAGCTTATACCACTTATCGATATTGCTGCACTTTAATATGTGATGTGATAATTGTTATTGCACTATTGTGTGTAAACCCCTGGAACACACCTATACACATACAAATATGGATTGCACGTGGAAATCAATTACGTCACAGATTTTTAAAATAGTTTTGAATTTGAATTTTTAATCCCAATGGTTTAGAAATGGATTTGGGTTTAAAGTGAAAAACTTTTGAAAAGGTGTTTAAAAATAAAAGTTGTTTTAAATAACTTGATTTAGTTTGAAATTTGAAGTATTTTGATTTGAGTTTGAATTTAATATTGGAAAATGGAATTCGATGATTTGGAAACGAGTTTGAAAACTATTAAACCTTTAATTTAAAGATTGAATGAGTTAGTCCAAACTGAAATAGAAATTGTTTTGAAAGCTATGAACGAACCTTGTGAAAGATTGATAAGCTTTGTTTGGAATTGAAGAAGATTTTTAATGGTGTATCTTTTATATATAAAAGATTTAAACGGGAATTGTTTTTGGAAAGGCTATGAATGAATCTTTGTTTAAAAGATTGGTGAACCTTGTTTTGAATTGAAAAGGGGTCTTTAAAGTGAATCTTTTGTTTAAAAATTTATATGTGGAAATTGTTTAAACCATTGAAGATTTTTGAAATGAACCTTTTTGTTTAAAAGATTCGTAAATGGTAATTTGTTTAACCATTTAAAGGAAAAGTTTTTGGTTAATAAGTTGTGACTTAATTGAAATCCCATTATCCATATGTTTTTAAAATATTGCGCTCATTATTCGGTTTAGCCGGGAGAGGGCCTTTGTGTCATATAACCCATTCCGCATAATGATACGACGATATGGATAGCATTTGAAGACCGGCGGTGAAGACCGGATACTTTCGAAAACGAAAGGATAACCCGTCGAATGTCTCTGCACCGACCAGTCCCCGGTATAGAGATTTTAGCACCCATTGTGATGGGAAGTCCGGACGTGATTAGAAATTATCCGAATTTGCAAGGGCTTCTTCGAAAGTGCCTTCGGTTCTGTTCGAACCCGGAACAGACTTGTATGGATGTGTGTCTGACATTATACTTTGAGATGTAAAGCCAGTTTCTATTAAATACAATTCTATTTGGTGGCGGAGATTTATCCTCTTAGCTTAACACCCTTCTCTGAGACTTACGAGCTCAGAGGTTATGTAGTTGATGGTTACTAGTGATACATTCCCAATTTGGTAATGTGGCATACGAAGTGCTTCTGATCATTTGTTGATCAAAGCAATGCTTTGTGAAAAGCGTAGCTTTGTGGACGAGACTGCAACAGGACCTCACACCCCGGAAATGGTCGAAACAGGAAAGATGCTGCAAGGTTTCAGGGGTCGTCCCCCAAGGGTATGTCCATTTCTTCTAGATAGAGGTGATATCATGGTATGGAGCCCAGATATTTAAACTTTGTGATTACTGCAAATACATTACTTTGTGGTTGTTGGTATCGAGCGCTCGGATAAAGGTTGGTTACGACCGGGGATGGAATATCTGAGGTGATAGTCCAGGGCAGGGGTACACCGGCCTTGTGTTGGCAGAGAACCGAGGGATGGTTCTCGGGGCGTCCCTTAGAGGAGTACGCATGTGGAAATGGGAAGTTCCTTGGCCTGACCATTTGATGGAAATCCAATCATCCAATACGTGCCCAGTACGGTTTTAGTTGTATAACCTGCCATTCACTTATGGCGGTCACCACTGTTTGGATGGTAGCTATAGTCGAAATGTCTATGCTGGCTAAGATTAATATTATACTTTCGAAATGTTTTTGACTATGCACTAATAATAATATCAAATGGTTTTCGTGTATCAAGCATTTTTGACTGTCGTAAGGAGAAATCTCCTCCAAGTGTGTGTTTGCATTGTGTGTGTGGCGGGAGGCCTTATGGCAGTTTCATTTTCCAAAAAAGCTTTGCGGATTTTCAATGTTTTAAATTCTTTTGTTTGTTTTAAAAGATAAAATGTTTTGTTTGCTCATACCAGTCCCACGACTGACCCGGAGTTTATTGTTCCCTTGCTAAACTCTGGGCGCCCACAATTTTCCACACCGACAGTCTAGAGTTGGGTTTTTCAGATAATAGGTATCGATTTAGTAGCTTTCAGCATTCTCTTTGGAAATCCTGGATATTGGAGTCTTTGGATTCATGGACAAGACTTGCTTAGCTTGGTGAAATAAGATGGGGGTTCGAGCTAGTTGTTTGGAGTTATAGCTTTGGAGCATTGGGCTGGAATTATCTCTTGGCTATTTGTTTTCCGTAGTAGCATTGTTATCTTATATCTCTGATATTGATTCGTATTGTATCATTGTTGTATCGAATGTGTATATCAATGATATTCATTTCGTTTTCTTCCGTTGTGTTGTTATACTTAATGTGTTATAAGCTCCGGCGAACCAAATTCGACGTTTGGATCAACGGCATTGGAATACGAGTGTCGTATTCGGTGCCGATTTTCGAAGGTCGAGTCAAGGTCGTCACATTTGGTATCAAAGATGAAGGTTGAAACTTAACTCAGGATTACAACACATTAAGTAGCTCATTAGAGATAGGGTGAATTATACCCTAGAATGAGTATATCCCTAAGATATCCATCTGAATGCCTGAATAAATTCTCTTACTATTCACCGATAGTAAGTATGAGTGCAAGAAGAGGACGAGATAGGGGACAGGGGAGTACGACTACAAATGGTCGATACCCTGCAATAGCGAAAACAACTTTCTTTATCAATCTCCTTTGATTCGTCTATTCAATTCTTTGATGGTTCCTGGCCGCTCCAGGAAGAAGCTTTGATATATTTGCATGGGACACAAACTCCAGATGGGTCAGAATTGTTTGTTTGGATGAATTGTTTGATTTGGTTGCTATGGTTGATAGGTATATTTTGATAGTTTAACTTAAAAAAATTGGGACTGTATCCATATATCTTTCTATTCTATTGGGTCCAGAAAATTCTACGAGTGATTGGTTATCCTTCGCACTAATCAACACCTTTGTATATTCGTAGATCTGGTGACCCGAGTATCTGATTCGTTCTGGTATCCATTATTGATATTCTGATTTGGGAAGCCAAATGCAGAATATATATTCAATTTTATCTGAAAAGATATTTCTCTATCTCTCACCTGTTATTGGTTGTCTTCCTTACAAATTTGATGGACGAAATTTTCTAAGGGAGGAATCTATAACATCCCCGGATTTTAGTCCATTTTAATTTGATAATTGAATTAATTTGTGAAATTTAATTTCGGATTTAACACTGAATTTATTAGAAAATTTCTATTTTTGAATTATAAATAGATTTGAATTGGGAATTTAAGAATAAAATATAAATTGTGTTTAAATTTTCAAAATTAATAAAGATGTATCTTTATTCATATAAATGTATTTTAAGATAGAATATTTGAACATAAAATTGAAATTATCTTTTGAAAATTTGAATGAATAAATATATCGAAAAAAAAAGCGTAAATAAAATTAATTGATTTGAAATCAAATGGAATATAAAGACATTTTTAAAATGGTATTTGATTATTTATTCATTTATGAGTACAAATTTATTTTATATTAAATTTTGATTTTGAATTAAAAATGTAAAATTTGATTTGAATATAAAATTTGATTTGATTAAAAGATTTGAAACATTGGAACATATAAAAAAATGTTATACTCAAATAATAGATATGTGTATTGTTTTATAATTATACTTGGTTTTATCCTTTAAAAGTTATCTCTATAAGTTTGTAAATATAAAACAAATCAAGGTTTAAAGCATAACTTGTAAATATATTAGAAACAAGGTTTAAACATAAATTTAGTATAAAAATGACATTTGTAAAATAATTACTCAAACAATTAACAAGTGTAAGGATCTTAAACAAGTGGCATTTGAATGTTTTCTTTTAAACTTAATTTTGTTAACATGCATTAAGTTTCTTCCATATCAAAATCAAAGGAAAGAAAAACTCAGATCAAAACAAAGAAAATAAGATCTGAGATCAAAGAAGTTATCAAAGCAAAATTTGAACCCAAAACCAAAAATGAAACCAGCAAACTAAAATTCTGAAGCAGAAGCAAACCTGGGATCAAAACACAGATTTTAGAAAAAAACAGCAACCAAACCAGATCTCAGAACAAAAAAACAAACTCAATCTGCAATATTCTCAAACCTGCAACATCTTGTGTTAAAAAAAAATTCAAGCATGCAACCTGGAAGCAAAGATGGAATCATCATGTTCCAGTTTTTTTTCAAGCATTCAAAGTTTTCCAGAGAATCAAAACTAAAAAAAATTAAAGCTTCAGTTTCAAAACAGAAGCAAGTTGAATCAAAAACAAAGAAAGTGAAAACCTGAAAATAAAGAACAAGCAAAGATGCAAACCTGGAAATAAGATTAACATTCGACTCGGTTCTGTTAGAGCTCCAATAGGCTTTGTGCTCTGCTTCCAAAAACAAAGGTGAGCAAACATTCCCCTAAACTTTGCTATATCGATTGATGTTTGGATCTATGTTTGATTTATGTTGTGAATTATGTTTGGATAATGATGAATTGGGTTTGCATGTCCTTATAAAAATGAGGACTGTGTGTATATTGTGTACAGGCAAGAATAACTTGCCTCTGTGTCTCCAGTCTCTGTTTCAAAATAAATTCAAAAGCATTTTCCTTGATGCTTTGTGGACTTAAGAATTTAATCAAAATATGTTTATGAAATCAATATCCAAGTTCTAAAAATATTTTCGAATTAAATTTTCAAATGGGTTTACTGTAAACCAAGAATAGACGGTGAAAACACTAAAGTATGTAAAAATTAAGTATTTTAATTTCTTGGTTCAATTATGTTATATAATTTGTTTTTGAAAGTTATGATTTTTAAGAGAAAGTTCATGATTTTTAAAATTGGGAATTACGAGCAGTTGCGGGTTGAACGTAAATAGGAATTTCAAGATTTTCTAATGATCCACTCATTTCTGAAATTTGAAACTTGGCATGGAGGTGCTAGTGCGATCAGGGATTGAATACAAAATTCAAGAAAATTTTTTAATTCGTTATGATGAGAGTTATTAATCGATTTAGGGTTTGAGTGCTATAATTTGTCGTCGGCATTCGAGCGGCAATTGGGAAGGGTAGGTGGAATCGGAGGTCATCACACATGGGGCATCGAAAGGGGGAGGTGCGAGGCAGCTGTAGGTGGTTCGACGTGGATTCCAGTTGGCGCGTTCGTCGTGGCGAGGGATTTCTTCTGATGGTTGTTGATTCCAGCTCGAGGATAGAGACTCGATTTTTATACGTGGGGGTTCTTGACGATTTGGGTGGTCGGAGTTGTTGCTAGGGTGGTAGGCGATCTGCTGGAATACTCGGCGACGACCAGTGATTGTCAAGGTGAAGATGCATATGCACGGCGTATCGATTGTATCAGTGAAGGTTGGGTGGTTTGGGAAGAAGGCTTGGCGTCGGGGAACACTCGAAGGGATTCACGAAAAACTCGAAGCAAGTAAATGGGTTGCTCGCGAAGGTTTTGTGTTGTGCAGGAGAGTAGAACTCGAGTTTTACTTGGGTAATTCAAGAATTTGACTCGAAGTAAAAATTGTATAGGCTCAGGTATGTTTTGTTTAAGGTTTTGGGAATCTGACAGTTTCCAGTTTTAAAATTTAAACTAAATTTAAAAAGAAGAAGCAAAGCATGTTGTAAACAAGAGATTTGAAATAAGTTTTAATCTGAATTCAAATAAGTTTGAATTTTAGTTTTTAAAATAAATAAGTTTTTATAAAAAAATGAAATGTTTAACCACTTTAAATTGTTACAGTATTTTATAATATGGTTTTAAAATCTGAAAATGAGATTAAAAAAAGATTTTAAATTTTGGTTTAAATCTGAATTGTAAATCTGAATTCAAATTGAATTTGAATCTTAGGTTTTGAAAAACTATTAATGAATAAATATTTAAGCTATTTAAATTATGTTTTGATAACTTTAAATTTTAAAGAGAAATGATTATTTATATTAAAAACTAATTAATGATTTAACTAAGATAATTTTAAAAGATAAATGGGTAATTATGTTAATGGTAATAAGGATATTAACAAGATAATGTTTATCTTAATTAGGGTTTTAATATCTTAATTTTGATTAAGTAAATTTAAAAAAAAATATTAATTAGTTTTAATTATAAAGGTTTGATTAAGAAATTAATTAAGGAAATAATTTACTTGATTAATAAATGGTTATGGATTAAAGGTTAATTAATTTAAGATTAATTAAATCGTAATTAAAAGCTCATTAACTAGATTATTAAGTTAATGATTAGGAATTCATTAATCAAGTAATTAAGTATAATTAAACTTAATTTAATCAAGTGGTTAAGATTTATTAATTAAGTAATTAGTGAGTGATTAATTAAGTAATTAAAGGTTACTTGGCTAATAATTAAGGAGTTCTTAACTTGTAATTAAGTTTTATTAATTAATAATTAAGGTTTTATTAATTAATAATTAAAGGGTAATTAATCCGTAACTAAGTATTAATTAAGAAGTTGTTAAGTGGTAGTTAATTGATTAATCAATGGTGATTAAGGATTAATCAAACGGAAATTAAGGATTGATTAACTTGAGATTTTTAATTAATTGTTAAAGAATAATTAATTAATTTAATAAAGATTAATTAATTGATAATGAGGACAATTAAGAAGTGATTAATTAATTAAATGATTGTGATTAATTAATGGCTGGTTAAGCAAGGTAAGTTGATTGATTAATTTAATTTGAATTAATTAAATTAATTATAATTTGAATTAGAGATATACTTGCTTATGAATGGTTGTATTGCCTTGCATTAATTGTTATCTCTGGACTATAATATTCTGCGATATGAAATATGCTGTGTATTCATCTGTGGTATATGTGATATGTTTTGGTGTAAAAACTCTTGGTTGTAAAACGGCATTTGAAATTCGATGCGACAGGGAGTCGAATTACAGTTAGTTATCCGAAACCCACATCGAATCATGTTAATGAATCCTTGTGATTGAAAATTTTATTTTATCTATGAATCTGTAAATAAAGATAAGTGTTATAGCTTATACCGCTTATCGATATTGCTGCACTTTAATATGTGATGTGATGATTGTTCTTGCACTATTGTGTGTAAACCCTTGGAACACACCTATTCACATACAAATATGGATTGCACGTGGAAATTAGTTAAGTCGCAAATTTTTAAAATAGTTTTGAATTTGAATTTTTAATCCAAATGGATTGGAAATGGATTTGGGTTTAAATTTAAAAACTTCTGAAAAGGTGTTTTAAAAATAAAAGTTGTTTTAAATAACTTGATTTAGTTTGAAATTTGAAGTATTTTGATTTGAGTTTGAATTCAATATTGAAAAATGGAATTCAATGAATTGGAAACGAGTTCGAAAACTATTAAACCTTTGATTTAAAGATTGAATGAGTTAGTCCAAACTGAAATAGAAATTGTTTTGAAAACTATGAACGAACCTTTGTGAAAGATTGATAAGCTTTGTTTGGAATTGAAGAAGATTTTTAATGGTGTATCTTTTACATATAAAGATTTAAACGGGAATTTTTTTTGGAAAGGCTATGAATGAATCTTTGTTTAAAAGATTGGTGAACCTTGTTTTGAATTTAAAAGGGGTTTTTAAAGTGAATCTTTTGTTTAAAAGATTTAAATATGGAAATTGTTTAAACCATTGAAGGTTTTTGAAATGAACCTTTTTGTTTAACAGATTCGTAAATGGTAATTTGTTTAACCATTTAAAAGAAAAGTTTTTGGGTAATAAGTCGTGACTTAATTGAAATCTCATTATCCATTTGTTTTTAAAATATTGCGCTCATTATTCGGTTTAGCCGGGAGAGGGCCTTTGTGTCATATAACCCATTCCGAATAATGATACGACGATATGGATAACATTTGAAGAACGGCGGTGAAGACCAGATACTTTCGAAAATGAAAGGATAACCCGTCGAATGTCTTTGCACCGACTGGTCCCCGGTATAGAGATTTGAGCACCCATTGTGATAGGAAGTCCGGACGTGATTAGAAATTATCCGGATTTGCATGGGCTTCTTCGGAAGTGCCTTCGGTTCTGTTCAAACCAAGAACAGACTTGTATGGATGTGTGTCTGACATTACACTTTGAAATATAAAGCCGGTTTCTATTAAATACATTTCTATTTGGTGGCGGAGATTTAATCTTAGCTTAACACCCTTCTCTAAGACATACGAGCTCAGAGGTTATGTAGTTGATGGTTACTAGTGATACATTCCCAATTTGGTAATGTGGCATACGAAGTGCTGCTGATCATTTGTTAATCAAAGCAAGGCTTTGTGAAAAGCATAGCTTTGTGAAAAGCATAGCTTTTTGGACGAGACTGCATCAAGACCTCACACGCTGGAAATGGTCGAAACAGGAAAGATGCAACAAGGTTTTAGGGGTCGTGCCCCTAGGGTATGTCCATTTCTTCTGCATATAGGTGATATCATGGTATGGACCCTAGATATTTAACCTATGTGATTACTGCAAATACATTGCTTTGTGGTTGTTGGTATCGAGCGCTCGGATAAAGGTTGGTTACGACCGGGGATGGAATATCTGAGGTGATACTCCCGGGCAGGGGGTACACCGGCCTTGTGTTAGTAGAGAACCGTGGGATGGTTCTCGGGGCATCCCTCCAGAGGCGTACCTATGTGGCAATGGGAATTTTCTTGGCCTGACCATTTGTTGGAAATCCAATCATCCAATACGTGCCTAGTACGGTTTTAGTTGTATAACCTGCCATTCACTTATGGTGGTCACCACTGTTTGGATGGTAGCTATAGTAGGCATAGTACGAAATGTCTATGCTAGCTAAGATTAATATTGTACTTTCGAAATGTTTTCCACTATGCACTAATAATAATATCAAATGGTTTTCGCGTATCAAGCATTTTTGACTATATTAAGGAGAAATCTCCTCCAAGTGTGCATTTGCATTGTGTGTGTGGCGAGAGGCCTTATAGCAGTTTCATTTTCCAAAAAAGCATTGCGGATTTTCAATGTTTTAAATTCTATTGTTTGTTTTAAAAGATAAAATGTTTTGTTTGCTCATACCAGTCCCATGACTGACCCGGAGTTTATTGTTCCCTTCCTAAACTCTGGGTGCCCACAATTTTCCACACGGGCAGTCTAGAGTTGGGTTTTTCAAATAATAGGTATCGATTTAGTAGCTTTCAGCATTCTCTTTGGAAATCCTGGATATTGGAGTCTTTGTATTCATGGACGAGACTTGCTTAGCTTATTGAAACAAGATGGGGGTTCGAGCTAGTGGTTTGGAGTTATAGCTTTGGAGCATTGGGCTGGAATTATCTCTTGGCTATTTGTTTTCCACTGTAGCATTGTTATCTTGTATCTCTGATATTGATTCATATTGTATCATTGTTGTATCGAATGTGTATATCAATGATATTCATTTTGTTTTCTTCCGCTGCGTTGTTATACTTAATGTGTTATAAGCTCCGGCGAACCAGATTCAACGTTTGGATCTGCAGCATTGGAATACGAGTGTCGTATTCGGTGCCGATTTTCGAAGGTCTAGTCAGGGTCGTCACATTTGGTATCAGAGCTGAAGGTTGAAACTGTAACTCTAGAGTATAACACATTAAGTAGCTCATTAGAGATAGGGTGCAGTATACCCTAGAATGAGTATATCCCTAAGATATCCGTCTGAATGCCTCAGTAAATACTCTTACTATTCACCGATAGTAAGTATGAGTGTAAGAAGAGGACGAGATAGGGGACAGGGGTGTACGACTACAAATGGTCGATACCCTAAATTAGCGGAAACAACTTTCTCTATCAATCACCTTTGATTCGTCTATTTAATTCTTTGATGGTTCCTGGCAGCTCCAAGAAGAAGCTTTGATATATTTGCATGGGACACAAACTCCAGATGGGTCAGAATTGTTTGTTTGGATGAATTGTTTGATTTGGTTGCTATGGTTGATAGGTATATTTTGATAGTTTAACTTAAAAAATTTGGGATTGTATCCATATATCTGTCTACTCTATTGGGTCCAGAAATATTCTACGAGTGATTGGTTATCCTTTGAACTAATCAATACCTCTGTATATTCGTAGATCTGGTGACCCGAGTATCTGATTCGTTCTGGTATCCATTATTGATATTCTGATTTGGGAAGCCAAATGTAGAATATATATTCAATTTTATCTGAAAGATATTACTCTATCTCTCACCTGTTATTGGTTGTCTTCCTTACAAATTTCGAGGACGAAATTTTCTAAGGGGGGAATCTGTAACATCCCCGGATTTTAGTCCATTTTAATTTGATAATTGAATTAATTTGTGAAATTTAATTTCGGATTTAACTATGAATTTATTAGAAAATTTCTATTTTTGAATTATAAATAGATTTGAATTGGGAATTTAAGAATAAAATATAAATTGTGTTTAAATTTTCAAAATTAATAAAGATGTATCTTTATTCATATAAATGTATTTTAAGATAGAATATTTGAAAATAAAATTGAAATTATCTTTTGAAAATTTGAATGAATAAATATATCGAAAAAAATTGTAAACAAAATTAATTGATTTGAAATCAAATGGAATATAAAGACATATTTAAAAAGGTATTTAATTATTTATTCATTTATAAGTACAAATTTATTTTATATTAAATTTTGAATTTGAATTAAAAATGTAAAATTAGATTTGAATATGAAATTTGATTTTATTAAAAGATTTAAAACATTGGAACATATAAAAAAATGTCATATTCAAATAATAGATATGTGTATTGTTTTAAAATTATACTTGGTTTTATCCTCTAAAAGTTATCTATATAAGTTTGTAAATATAAAACAAATCAAGGTTTAAAGCATAACTTGTAAATATATTATAAACATGGTTTAAACATAAATTTAGTATAAAAATGACAATTGTAAAATAATTACTCAAACAATTAACTAGTGTAAGGATCTTAAACAAGTGGCATTTGAATGTTTTCTTTTAAACTTAATTTTGTTAACATGCATTAAGTTTCTTCCATCTCAAAATCAAAGGAAAATAAAAACTCATGTCAAAACAAGGAAAATAACATCTGAGATCAAAGAAGTTATCAAAGCAAAATTTGAACCCAAAACCAGAAATGAACCTGCAAAATAAAATTCTAAAGCAGATGCAAACCTGGGATCAAAAAGCAGATTTTAGAAAAAAAAAACAGCAACCAAACCAGATCTCAAAACAAAAAAACAATCTCAATCTATAATATTCTCAAGCCTGCAACATCTTGTTTTCGAAAAAAAAAATTCAAGCATGCAACCTAGAAGCAAAGATGGAATCATCATGTTCTAGTTTTTTTCAAGCATTCAAAGTTTTCCAGAGAATCAAAACTAAAAAAAAAAAATTAAAGCTTCGCTTTCAAAACAGAAGCAAGTTGAATCAAAAACAAAGAAAGTGAAAACCTGAAAATAAATAACAAGCAAAGCTGCAAACCTGGAAACAAGATTAACATTCAACTCAGTTCTGTTAGTGCTCCAACAGGCTTTGTGCTCTGCTTCCAAAAATAAAGGTGAGCAAACATTCCCCTAAACTTTGCTATATCCATTGATGTTTGGATCTATACTTGATTTATTTTGTGAATTATGTTTGGATGATGATGAATTGGGTTTGCATGTCCTTATAAAATGTGGACTGTGTGTATATTGTGTACAGGCAAGATTAACTTGCCTCTGTGTCTCCAGTCCCTATTTCAAAATAAATTCAAAAGCTTTTTCCTTGATGCTTTGTGGACTTAAGAATTTAAACAAAATATGTTTATGAAATCAATATCCAAGTTTTAAAAATATTGTCGAATTAAATTATCAAATGGTTTTACTGTAAACCAAGAATAGACAGCGAAAACTCTAAAGTATGTCCAAATTAAGTATTTTAATTTCTTGGTTAAATTATGTTATATAATTAGTTTTTGAACGTTATGATTTTTAAGAGAAAGTTCATGATTTTTAAAATTGGGAATTACGAGCAGTTGCTGGTTGAACGTAAATAGGATTTTCACGATTTTTTGATGATCCACTCATTTTCGAAATTTGAAACTAGGCATGGAGGTGCTAGTGCGGTCAGGGATTGAATGAAAAATGCAAGAAAAAATTTAAATTCGTTATGATGAGAGTTATTAATCGACTTAGGGTTTGAGTGCTATAATTTGCCGTCGGCATTCGAGAGGCAATTGGGAAGGGTAGATGGAATTGGAGGTCATCGCACATGGGGGGATCGAAAGGGGGAGGTGCGAGGTAGCTGTAGGTGGTTCGGCGTGGATTCCAGTTGGCGCGTTCGTCATGGCGAGGGGTTTCTTCTTATGGTTGTTGATTCCAGCTCGAGGATAGAGACACGATTTTTATACGTGGGGGTTCTTGACGATTTGGGTGGTCGGAGTTGTTGCTAGTGTTGTAGACGATGTGTTGGATTACTCGGCGATGACCAGTGATGGTCAAGGTGAAGGTGCATATGCACGGCGTATCGATTGTATCAGTGAAGGTTGGGTGGTTTGGGAAGAAGGCTTGGCGTCGGGGAACACTCGAAGGGATTCACGAAAAACTCGAAGCAGGTAGATAGGTTGCTCGCGAATGTTTTTTGTTGTGCAGGAGAGTAGAACTCGAGTTTTACTCGGGTAATTCGAGAATTTGACTCGAAGTAAAAATTGTATAGGCTCGGGTAAGCTTTGTTTAAGGTTTAGGGAACCTGATGGTTTCCAGTTTTAAAATTTAAACTAAATTTAAAAAGAAGAAGCAAAGCATGTTGTAAATAAGAGTTTAGAAATAAGTTTTAATCTGAATTCATATAAGTTTGAATTTTAGTTTTTAAAATAAATAAGTTTTTGTAAAAAAAATGAAATGTTTAACCACTTTAAATTGTTACGGTATTTTATCATATGGTTTTAAAATCTGAAAATGAGATTCAAACAAGATTTTAAATTTTGGTTTAAATCTGAATTGTAAATCTTAATTCAAATTGAATTTGAATCTTAGGTTTTGAAAAACTATTAATGGATAAATATTTAATCTATTTAAAATTATGTTTTGATAACTTTAAATTTTAAAGAGAAATGATTATTTATATTAAAATTTAATTAATGATTTAACTAAGGTAATTTTAAAAGATAAATGGGTAATTATGTTAATGGTAATAAGGATATTAACAAGATAAAGTTTATCTTAATTAGGGTTTTAATATCTTAATTTTGATTAAGTAAATTAAAAAAATTAATTTAATTAATTAGTTTAATTATAAAGGTTTGATTAAGAAATTAATTAAGGAAATAATTTACGTTTAATAAATGGTTATGGATTAAAGGTTAATTAATTTAAGATTAATTAAATCGTAATTAAAAGATCATTAACTAGATTATTAAGTTAATGATTAGGAATTCATTAATTAAGTATAATTAAACTTAATTTAATCTAGTGGTTAAGATTTACTAATTAAGTAATTAGTGAGTGATTAATTAAGTAATTAAAGGTTACTTGGCTAATAATTAAGAAGTGCTTAACTTGTAATTAAGTTTAATTAATTAATAATCAAGGTTTTATTAATTAATAATTAAAGGATAATTAATCTGTAATTAAGTATTAATTAAGAAGTTGTCAAGTGGTAATTAATTGATTAATCAATGGTGATTAAGGATTAATCAAATGGAAAATAAGGATTGATTAACTTGAGATTTTTAATTAATTGTTAAAGAATAATTAATTAATTTAATAAAGATTAATTAATTGATAATGAGGATAATAAAAAGTGATTAATTAATTAAATGATTGTGATTATTTAATTAATGGTTGGTTAAGCAAGGTAATTTGATTAACTAATTTAATTTGAATTAATTAAATTAATTAAAATTTGAATTGGAGATATGCTTGCTTATGAATGATTGTATTGCCTTGCATTAATTGTTATCTCTGGACTACAATATTCTGCTATATGAAATATGATGTGTATTGATCTGTGGTATCTGTGATATGTTTCGGTGTAACGAAAAACTCTTGGCTGTATAACGGCATTTGAAATTCGATGCGACAGGGAGTCGGATTCCAGTTAGTTATCTGAAACCCACATCGAATCATATTAATGAATCCTTGTGATTGATAAATTTATTTTATCTATGAATCTGTAAATAAAGACAAGCGTTATAGCTTATAACGCTTATCGATATTGCACTTTAATATGTGATGTGATGATTGTTGTAGTGCTATTGCGTGTAAACCCCTGGAACACACCTATACACACACAAATATGGATTGCACGTGGAAATCGGTTAAGTCACAGATTTTTAAAATAGTTTTGAATTTGAATTTTTAATCCAAATGGTTTGGAAATGGATTTGGGTTTAAAGTGAAAAACTTTTGAAAAGGTGTTTAAAAATAAAAGTTGTTTTAAATAACTTGATTTAGTTTGAAATTTGAAGTATTTTGATTTGAGTTTGAATTCAATATTGCAAAATGGAATTCAATGAATTGGAAACGAATTTGAAAACTATTAAACCTTTGATTTAAAGATTGAATGAGTTAGTCCAAACTGAAATAGAAATTGTTTTGGAAGCTATGAACGAACCTTTGTGAAAGATTGATAAGCTTTGTTTGGAATTGAAGAAGACTTTTAATGGTGTATCTTTTATATATAAAAGATTTAAACGGGAATTGTGTTTGGAAAGGCTATGAATGAATCTTTGTTTAAAAGATTGGTGAACCTTGTTTTGAACTGAAAAGGGGACTTTAAAGTGAATCTTTTGTTTAAAAGATCTAAATGTGGAAATTGTTTAAACCATTGAAGGTTTTTGAAATGAACCTTTTTGATTAAAAGATTTGTAAATGGTAATTTGTTTAACCATTTAAAAGAAAAGTTTTTGGGTAATAAGTTGTGACTTAATTGAAATCCCATTATCCATATGTTTTTAAAATATTGCGCTCATTGTTCGGTTTAGCCGGGAGAGGGCCTTTGTGTCATATAACCCATTCTGAATAATGGTACGACGATATGGATAGCGTTTGAAGACCGGTGGTGAAGACCGGATACTTTCGAAAACAAAAGGATAACCCGTCGAATGTCTCTGCACCGACTGGTCCCTGGTATAGAGATTTGAGCACAAATTGTGACGGGAAGTCCGGACGTGATTAGAAATTATTCAGATTTGCATGGGCTTCTTCGAAAGTGCCTTCAGTTCTTTTCGAACGCGGAACAGACTTGTATGGATGTGTGTCTAACATTACACTTTGAGATGTAAAGCTGGTTTCCATCAAATACATTTCTATTTGGTGGCGGAGATTTATTCTCTTAGCTTAACACCCTTCTCTGAGACGTACGAGCTCAGAGGTTATGTAGTTGATGGTTACTAGTGATACATTCCCAATTTGGTAATGTGGCATACGAAGTGTTGCTGATCATTTGTTGATGAAAGCAAGGCTTTGTGAAAAGCGTAGCTTTGTGGACGAGAATACATCAGGACCTCACACCCCGGAAATGGTCGAAACAGGAAAGATGCAGCAAGGTTTCAGGGGTCGCGCCCCTAGGGTTTGTCCATTTCTTCTGGATAGAGGTGATATCATGGAATGGAGCCCAGATATTTAACCTATGTGATTACTGCAAATACATTTCTTTGTGGTTGTTGGAATCGAGCGCACGAATAAAGGTTGGTTACGACCGGGGATGGAATATCTGAGGTGATACTCCCGGGCAGGGGTACACCGGCCTTGTGTTGGCAGAGAACCGAGGGATGGTTCTCGGGGCGTCCCTCCAGAGGCATACCCATGTGGCAATGGGAAGTTCCTTGGCCTGACCAATTTTTGGAAATCCAATCATCTAATATGCGCCCAGTACGGTTTTAGTTGTGTAACTTGCCATTCACTTTTGGTGGTTACCACTGTTTGGATGGTAGCTATAGTAGGCATTATACGAAATGTCTATGCTGGCTAAGATTAATATTATACTTCAAAATGTTTTCCACTATGGACTAATAATAATATCCAAGCTGTGACGCCCCACCTCTATACCCACGCTAGCCAAGAACACTACGGTGTAATGGTGTCAACTAGCACGGAGAATAAGGCTGTTGAGGAGCGACCATCCGTGTAATTACTTTGCGCGACCACCGATATGTCAGATAGTATAACATGCATTATATTTCAAGAGGAAATCCGACATACCAATACAAACACAAAGCTTCTACACAGTATAATAATCTTCGGAAACAAATACAGAAATAAGTATAACACAAATCAGTCACAGATAATTCATATCACAAAGGCGGAAGAAGATATGAATATATATCTAACACATGAAAGTGTATATCAGAGTAGTGGTCAAAAAGATCCACAATAATACAAAAGAATAGCAACACGTGTTATACAAAAGAATACAACTATGAGTCCATATCTCAAGTGTATACAACAAAATAAACTACTAATCTAACTAGTTAGCCAAAAGTCAGAGAAATCAATCCCAAGTGAGAAGTCAAGCTGAAGCACCTGTAACATCTCGGTCTGACCTGAGTATTATTTAATAAGAAAATAATAAACGGATCAGTCTAGCTATAAATATCAGATGACATGATATAGAACAAGAGATATGGCATAAACATATAATATCCATAATGGCATACTACTATAAGTATGAAATTGAAACTCAACATGAGACTAATCAATATCACAAAAATCTTCACAAAGATCCAAAAGGGGTTTTATACCCAAAACTTGTATTCACAACAAGTCAACGACACACGAATTCACCAATGCACAAAAATTGATAAATCATATCAATAGAAATCACAAAAATAGGTGAAGCATAAATTCCAGAATTCAACACACGAAATCCAGAAATCACAAGAAAAGGGGGGAGACCCATCACACGAACGGGAGCATTGAAGCTCACCAACATATGTATCACACGAATGAGAAGCTATCTCATGGTAGCTAGCCATTAATTTTTGACACACGAATGGCCCGAAGGCCATGGGGAGCTACCCCACATGTGTGAGTCGAAATCACACAGAAACGGGGTCTATTCTAAATTGCAGACAAAGAGACATCGCACAATTGCTAGTCTAAATCACAAAAATGATCGTCATGATCATCAAGAAGTGTCAATTACAGTAAGCTAGTAAATATATGAGCCTAGCTTCATGTCGCATAACCACTAGCTAAACTTAAATATTTACGAACAAATTGTAGATCTCCACTAGAAAATTATCACAAGAGATTCAATCGAACAAGTCCAAGAATTAACCAACGAAGTAAACGCAAGTGTTTCATACCACTCATTTTACTAAGCCGTTTAATTAGATTTCTCATACGAGTGAGGTAAAGGTTTGTATATACTAATAGATTGGAAAACGGTTTAAGAGAACGAGCTTTGTTATAAAATAGTGTTGAAATCGTTTTGACGAAAGAGTTTTGATATTTACTACTAGTATTGAAACCTTTATATTTTGAAGTGACAAAACATAAAAATTGATTGTAGGAACAATCAATCAATAAAATTCACATTCGAAGACGTGAATGACATCTAAAGAAATCGATACCGAATCCATCAAAATGGATGTTCCGAAAATTCCCAAGGAAAACAAGTCATCAAAGTCAACAACAAATGATAACAACAAATAGGGAGATAATACGAATCGATTAAATTTGGAAACCACGCAAAATAGGCGAAATAGGAAAAACAGCAACAGGTCGGTCGTCCGGCTACAGAGCTCGGTCGACCGGACCCTGTTTTAGAAAAATTCTCGGGAAGCAGGTTGGTCGACTGAGCTCTGTAGTTGTTCGACCGAACCTGAGACAGAGAAGTGCTATGCACTTTTAGTAGCAGGTCGGTCGACCGGCTACAGGGCTCGGTCGGCCGAACCTGTATTCTTGCACTTCCTACCCTATTTCAAAAGAGGTGCAAACTCCCTCAATTTGCAAACGGTCGAGCAACCACACTAAGGGTTTACGCCAATCGACTACCCGGCCATAGAAGCTCTTCGGTTCATCACCAAACAAGATCAAAACATCAAAGCTATGATTTTTAAAGAATTGAACCCAAAACACCAAAAATTGGAATATTCACCAAATCAATCCAAACCAAAAGCAAATGCACACGAATAAGTGTTAGGAATTCATACCTAACAATCGAAGATAGTTATAGACTAAGATGTGAGATAAAAATCCCACCTTTGAACCTAAACAAATGAAGAAGAAGCTTGAAAGCAAAGGAGAATTAACCACTCTTCAAATCCAACACAAGAAGCTTGATTCTAAGCTTTAAAAGAAGAACATTCCCAAAGTTAGGTTTAGGAATTTCTGAAATTGATAAGAGAATGAGTTGGAGAAGAAGAAGAGAAGGCTTACCAATGGGTTCTTCTATTAGTTTGGAGCTAGAGTTTGATTTGCAAAAGAAAACTAGGGCTTGGAGTTTTAATTTCCTCTTCCACTCTCCATTGTTATAAAAGCTTGAGTATTAGGAAATGAGGAATGAAGTAATGAAGAGGAGAAGGAGTTGGGACTGAATACATAAGTGGGGTTATTGGGCTCAGCCCAAACCAAAGCCCTAAGTGAAAAAGTAGAAAATTCCACTAACTCCAAACATATCAAAGTTTACACTTAAAAAGATCGCAAACGGCGTTTTGAACTCAATGGGAGTGGTTCTGAGTCCTAATTCGACCGTATGCAAAAATTAGCTTTTCAAACTAAATTCCGAGTATCGAAAAAAATATTTAAACAAAATATTTAAATATAAAATCGATGAATATGCGGGTTGTTACAAAATGGTTTTCGCGTATCAAGCATTTTTGACTGTCATAAGGATAGATCTCCTCTAAGTGTGCGTTTGCATTGTGTGTGTGGCGGGAGGCCTTATGGCAGTTTCATTTTCCAAAAGAGCATTGCGGATTTTCAATGTTTTAAATTCTTTTGTTTGTTTTAAAAGATAAAATGTTTTGTTTGCTCATACCAGTCCCATGACTGACCCGGAGTTTATTGGTCCCTTCCTAAATTCTGGGTGCCCACAATTTTCCATACAGGTAGTCTAGAGTTTGGTTTTTAAGATAATAGGTATCGATTTAGTAGCTTTCAGCATTCTCTTTGGAAATCCTGGATATTGGAGTCTTTGGATTCATGGACGAGACTTGCTTAGCTTGGTGAAACAAGATGGAGGTTCGAGCCAGTGGTTTGGAGTTATAGCTTTGGTGCATTGGGCTGGAATTGTCTCTTGGCTATTTGTTTTCCGCTGTAGCATTGTTATCTTGTATCTCTGATATTGATTCATATTGTATCATTGTTGTATCGAATGTTGTATATCAATGATATTCATTTCTTTTTCTTCCGCTTTGTTGTTATACTTAATGTGTTATAAGCTTCGGCGAACCAGATTCGACGTTTGGATCTGTGGCATTGGAATATGAGTGTCGTATTCGGTGCCAATTTTCGAAGGTCGAGTCAGGGTCGTCACATTTAATAAACTTTCATATTTAACTTGTCAAATTCAATTGATTTCATATTTATAAAACAATGTTCATAAATTTCATATTTCTATTTTATAAAAGCTTCAATTTACAAATTCCCTTATTTACCAAATTCTACTTATATCTCATTTACAACCGGAATTCGAATTATAAGTTAATTACCTATAAATCTTTTATTTACAAAATCATTCCTTTTTATAACTTCATAAATTCGTAAATCTTATTCACTTATAAAATCCAATTATAACTTCATTTTAACATTTACCAAACTCCTTTATAATCCCATTATTTTGATTTATAAAAATTCAATTTAATATACCTTATATATAAACCATTTATAATAATTCGAAAATCACCATTTAAATAAACTTATTCTTTTAATAATTTACAAATTATTAATAAAAACTTATATAACTCCAAAAACCATACTTAAGTATATTTCCCAAAAATCATAATTTTTATAACATGAAAATTATAACTTTTATTTATTCAAAATAAATCCAATCCTTTAACAGTTCAAAATTAACAAAACGTACAAATTCAAAATCACTTTTAAAACCTTTCAAATTTGGAAATCATCACTTAAACATTTTTAAATTTCCAAAATAGGCCCAATGCTGCAACAGCACTAAATACATCAATCACAGCATCCAAAACATCATATATCATACGACAACAGCATATATCACAATATCTGTAAATAAAACTAATACAGGTGAGGAATCCAGTTGGATCCTCCAACCTGTCACCTGCAACAAATACAAATATTAGAAAATATGTACAATGTCTGCTTCGAGGCAGATGCGCGTACAAAAGGTCATCCGCTCATACATGGAAACATATAGGGTCTCATCTGCTCCAATAGGCAGGAATATATCCAAATACCAATCAATATATAGATAATACATCATATATCATCCAAACAATCATCAATCATCATAAATAATATTTATTCTCACTTATAAAAAAATATCAGTGAGATAGAAAAAGTGAGTTGTACTCACATTGGATTCCACTCCGTCAAACTTTAAGGCAAGGAATTTGAGATCTAACGCATACTTCCTACCATGCTTTGAAAACCAAATGAAAATAATCCCAAATTACTCCTTCCTAATGCTTGGCCAAGATTTGAAATAGAGATTGGCCGAAAGTATGGAGAAGAAGTGGTAGAGCTTTGAACTTGAATTCTCAAAATTAGACCCTTAAAATATGTCATCTTCTCCCTAATTTTTGGCTCTCTTACTCTCAAAATTTGAAAAACTTGTTAACTAAGTAGTTGTTGAATATTCTTTTCTCTTGAATTTAAAAAAGTCTCGCTTGATTAAGGTTAATTTTGAGGAAGATATGTCCAAAAGAAATGGAGCTATTCTCGGATTCACAAAAATAAAGCCCGAAAATGTGCTTAAAATAATTGAGTTTCAGGTACAACAAACCTCAAAACTGGAAAAAATGATCAACATAAAAGTTGTAGCCACTGGAATTTTATATGGTTTGGGAAAATAAATTCTTAATTTGAATCTGTTACGTTCAAGTTATGATAAAAAAAAGGCATATTCACTGGCTTAAAAACTGGGCAGAAAATGCAATTGAAAGAAGTGTATTTTTGATATAGTTAACTTTAGATTGAGACAAAGAGGCCAACATAAAAGTTGAAGCCACTGGAAAAATACGTGATTTGAAAAAATGAAATTTACATTTTGGTTCAGTTTTGTAGAAGCTATAGCGAGAGAAAAAAGGTAAAATATGGAGAAAAGAGGAGTTTGATTTGAAGAGAATAAATATTGATTTCTTTTGAATATTATTAAATATTTTGACATTATTTGTTTATAATTTTTTATATGTCTTAGAAGTCATTAAAAATAAGGGGTAGAAGATGAAGAAGCTTGAGAAAAGAAAAAGAAAAAATGT
This sequence comes from Allium cepa, assembly GCA_030765085.1. Taxonomy (NCBI): domain Eukaryota; kingdom Viridiplantae; phylum Streptophyta; class Magnoliopsida; order Asparagales; family Amaryllidaceae; genus Allium; species Allium cepa. The sequence continues at coordinate 193,156,750 of CM060939.1, read as the reverse complement.
GAATGAAAGTGAAGAAGGAGGTGGGTATTTATAAAAAAAGAAAAAAGTGGTAAATTTACCAAACTAACCTCTTACCAAATTACCAAACTAACCATATTTCAACCTAAAGCAATCTCCACTTTTTCAATACTTAACATCATCTTTGACGCCCTTACTTTATGTCTAAGTCGCTTAAAGATTAATTAAATAAAAGTAATTATTTTGTTGGATTTTGATGTGATTTGGATTTGATGTTTGCTCTTGACTTTTCTTAAACTTACTTACTTTTCTTAATGATGTTGTAGAAGTTTTATAATTATATTTAGTAAAAGTAAACATTTTTAGTTATTATAATATGTAATATATGTTAAAACATATTAACAAAGGTGCGATAACGTTGGGGCAACTTATTTTGAATAAAACGTTGATTTTCGACAAAACGTTTTTCGGTCATATTTTGACATTTTTGTTAAACTATTTATTCATGTAAACCAAAATTCAAAATAAATTTCTTATTATCTTTAAATAATTTAAACAAGCATATTTGACTTACAAAATAATATAAAACAATATCCAAATCTTCTTATAAAAATATGACATCGATTTATCGATATGCGACGAAATTTTTCAATTTTATAAAACAAATTTTATATATTCATCGAACCATTATAAATTAAATTATCATTATTATCAAATGAGTTCGATATCGATTATATATATTTAAAAGAAATTATTTATCCTTTAAACAAATTTATCGAATATTTATCCTACTTTATTGGAATCCGACTTTTGTCAATTATACAATGGAAAACCAAAATCTTTATTCAATATCAAAAATAAGTTTATCATTCTTATTTATCATATAAAACATGATTGTTTAAGTTTGAAAATTCTACATTTGAATATTTGAAATAATTGAATATCTCATTTTCAAGGTGTTAAAATTACGAGTCGTTACACATCCCTAACCTTTTTTTTGGATGCCCTGGATTTCTCCGACCTCGCCTTGGACAAGGAATTTCATGATGACCCGGCTGTATGAGAAAATTGCATCAAGCTCTACTAGGGCCAATCGTCCTACTAAGAGGCTATAAGTAGAAGGGAAATCAACTATTACAATACTTGCATGCATTTTGGCACATCCAAGGTGTTCGTAAGGGAGATAGTCCTTATTGGAACAATGTTATCAGCTCAAAAACCACATATGGGCATTGCACAGTGGGTGAGGCTATAGGCATGAAGCTTGAGTACCTTGAAAACATGTTTGAAAATGACATTGACTGGGCTTACCCGGTCCACAAAGGCTCGATGTACTTTTGCATTTTCCATCGCAAGTGTGATAACTATAAAATCATGATGGGGTAAAAGACTGCTTATTTATCCCTAACGATGAATGTGATGGGATAATTTGCCTCTTATCCGCGTGTTATGGATGCTCGGTGTTCTTAAGAATAAACCTAGACGGTCGAACCTACTTCTCTCTAGTATCGGGAGTCTGTCACTAACTGCTTCTAGCAACATGCGGGCCTTCATAGATGGTTCAGATGTGGTTATAGCTATGACATTATTGTTGGTCATTGGAGCTGAGCCGGTTGATTGTTACCGGTCATTTTTTGATCAACCCAGTGCCAAACATATTCCACAAGTGTATCTTCTCGTATCAGCCTTACTATCTCATCCTTTAGCACATGGCACTTATTGGTAGTGTGGTCGTTGATTTTATGGAACTTGCAATACTTGTCACTGCTGCAAACCTCCTCCCATCTCCTACCTCTCATGACAAGCGATCTTTGCAACAATACACGCTCCATGGTCATAAGATGTAATTTCATATCTCGATTCAAAGTGGCATAGTAAGAATATCTAGGCTTATATAGGGTGATGCCTCTTGTTGTTTAACCAACCATTACTGCAATTGTCGGTTGTCTTATAAGGGCCGAATTTATTTGAACATTGAGCCTCATCTTTTCAATTTGACAGATTAGTGTCTTCCATCCTCATGATGTTGATTGCCCATTGATAGAAATCTGTTAAGGACGTGACTGATTGTTTTGTAACTATTTCCCTGTCTTTGAATTGTACCTCAACCCTAAGTAGAGGGCCATAACCAGGTTGTTCTTGTCGATACCACTAGCTCGGGGTGGACTACTTGTTGAAATGGTTTACATATGATCGAAGATTCTCGTTCAGCCCTCGCCTGATGCGACCTAGCATACTAGGCATCATGACATGGGTTTCTAAAGCGAAGAACCTAATTTTGAATTATACACAGCTCGCCCAAGAATGAATGTTGCCGGGTTGTAGATGTAGGAACCATCAGGATGCTGATCTAGTAAGAGTGGAGGGAAGAGCTGACATCTTACAGGGTTGAAAGTTGGCAAGCCCTGGTGATGGAGTTGAAAGTAGTGATGTGATCCAGAGAGTCTGTACTCAAGATTTCCTTAGAAAATGGCTCCCTATTCTCATCATCGGACGGTGCTTTACCTCCAACATTCCAGGCATGCATGCTATTGAGCTATTGGAGAAGACGATTCATTTCCTCTCGAAGGCCAGCATTTTCCTATTACGAAAGTATTTGGCTTAGAGCCGATAATCGGCTCAGTCAGCATTTTTGTAGAGTGGGAGACTGGCAAAAAAGATCGATGGAGTGAGACGGTGAGGATGGTGAACTAGAGAAAGGGATCTCCCCCTCATGCACAAAGGGAGATAGTGAATGCATGGCTTTCCCTTCTCTTGATCTAGGCCTGGCTACAGCCCGATGGGACTAGGACTGTGCCCAAGGGGCCTTATGCTCTTTGCTAATGGCATGAGCACCACCACCAAGACGCTTGGATCTTTAGTCCCGAGCTCTATCTACCGCCCAAAGGTGTTCAAAAGGCGATGACCATTCTGTTGAAGAAGAATGATGATTCGTTGATTCTCTATGGGTATCCAACTCTAAGTCAATATCAACAATATAACTTGGCCCCCATGCATCATGCATTCTCCTATTATGAACAAAAGCTACTCTAACTAGGGTTTCAAACACTACCCTCTTCTAGGAGGTATCAATAAGATTGTAGCTACTAGGGACAATAGGTTAGATAATGTTTAGAATAGCTGCTAGAGGGGGAGGAGGACCAAAATTTATGGTCGTTCGAGCATCCAACCTTATCCTTAGATAGTTCACTTCACGGCATAGAGTTCCCATGTCAGTTAAGCCTTGGAGAACACTTCGCCACATGTCATTGCTAAGCCTAAGGATGGGACAAACAGTTCCACCGATAGCGTTACCATTAGTGCCACTGTCAATAGATTACCTTTACTTCACTATTAGGATTCATGGCACTAGTAAAATAGATTTTTATTCGAGTAAAAAAGGTGAATAAAATTTGAAAGTGTTTAGGGGAGGCTCTCAATCTACCACCAAAATGTTAAATATAAATTTAGCCAATCTCAGAATTAAGATAATGAATTTGTATTAGCAAAATTTTCTTGTTAATACTAGGCTTAAAAATTGAAAATAAGGAGTAAACGAGCCATTAAAGTAAATAACACAAGAAGTAAAGTCATTTAGCTAAGCTTTCATACGCCCACTATGAGGCTTTATTCTATATTGATCTCCTAAAATTTCAAAAGAATATTAAGAAATTAAGAGCACTTGGGTCTATAATGGCTAGCTTAAGAAATCTTAGTATTTTCTATATTGGAGAAGGAGCCTGAACATAAAATCAACCCCTTTGGCATTGAATGGTATAGGGTATTTATATCACTCTAGTTAGATCATTGGACAACTGAGATTGTGCAGTTAATTGGTGAGAATGGCTCCTGGCTTTTGATCTAGTCGCATGGACTGATGGAGGATAGCTGGAAAGGTTGTATGTAATAAAGTTAGGGTTATGCCGTTGGATAATTCTATAATTTACTGTAAAATACCAACTCAGTAATAAAACCTCGTTCAAAATAAAAGGTGTTTTTCTTTCTATCATACGTGTGATTTGATGTGTTATATTATTAACTATTTAAGTATATTTAATAGAAAATCGATAAACGACATGTTTTGTGGTAGTAATTACAATGTATTATAATCATGAGAAATTTTGTTATAATGAAAAAAAACATATTGTTTTATATATTCTAGTCAAGATGTATTAAGAATGGATATCGATACATCCATAGAGACTAGAGTACGTAACGCTCTCCAAATGTTGGGTAGTACATTACTTATGGTTGTTAGGGGCACCAAGGGGTTATGTACTGATAATTATTGGATAACTATGGAATGGCTCACTCAATTGTTTTCTGTCGTTCAATATAAATAAGGTTAAACAAAAAATGTCAAAGTGACAATATTACACAATTCTTTAGGCTTGAGAATGCTATTGAACTTCAATATGGACACTCCACTTTGATTATAGTTAAATCTTGGAATAGCGTTCACCGGACAATTATAGTTGGATCTAAGTTGAAGACTGGAAATGAAACATTATTTAGAAGAGAATTCCTCCTTAGTTATAAGTGGCTAGTATCACGGTCAACTACAGACAACTCAAAGTCAAAGTCTCTAGCCATAACGGTTCAGCTAATAATAATTATTTTTACTGAATCAAAAAATTCTTGTTTGAACTATACAAGTTAAATATGGATGATATTAGAATTTTGACCAATACCAAATTCTGTAAGTGTGATATCCTAGAAATTATAATAAATAAGTTAAAATAATAATAAAGGAAAAATGTAATTTTACATTAATGTGTAAAAATACAAATTTCTACAAACGTTAGAATTAGGGCTCGAGTCCTATTCCGTTACATTCGAAACATCATTTGCAATTAATTAATATATATAACTTACTAAATTTGATAAAAAGGGATCGAAAATAGCTGAAAATAAGACTAGTATTATTTTCGTAAATATAGATTTCGGACCTAGATTAGAAAATCCCAGTTTTTAGCTTTAAAAAAGATCCTAGCCTCCACTATTTCTCATCGGAAACCCTAGTCATGACCTATACGTACAATTCTCCTTCTCCTTCTTTAGAAACTTCTCAACCAAAACAAAACTCCTTTATCTCCTCCAAAATTCTAAACCGAAATAAAAAAAAATCAAAGTAAAATAAAACAGAGAAAGGAAATCAGCAAATAGAAGAGAAAGAGAAAAGAGAGGGATTCAAATCAAGCTAGGAAGAAGAGAGCTCTAAAAGGTGAGTAAATTGATTTCTAGAATATGTTGATTCATAGGTAATCAAATTTATTTACATCTCTACCTTATCTGAATATACATACTCTTTGAATTTGGAATAAAAGTTCAATTTGAATTTATTTTAAATTGATTATCCTCTATTATAAATCTTAAAAGTAGAAAAGATGAAAGCAAAACTACCTCTAATCATATAGATCGAAATTGTATAACTAGTTATGGATTGATTTTGATAAATAAGAACTTGTTTTGAATTGAAACTACCTTAAATCCCATAGATCTGATTCATCTATGTTAAATTTGAAATGATTTTGGAATAGATATGAATGAGCGAACATATATATTAGAATAGATAGGCACGAATGAAAGAGGTAGAGAAGTATTACAACGTCCTAGGTTCACATTTCATGGAGTTACAAGGAATGGAATTCGGTGTTGTGTGTGGTTTTACCACATTGTGTACTTTTTAAAGCAAATGGCACTAACAAGAGGTAGCTCAATGTCTTAGGGACAACAGGGTCTAGACATGTTGTGTATGCCCAGTGCGGCGCATAGTTATGGGCACTATCGGGAGGTAACTCGATGTTTTTGGGGTAGCTAAGCCTGGACATTGTAATATACATAGCGTGATGCGTAGAAAATGAATATCGGGCACTAACGGGAGGCCACTCGATATTTCTGAGGCAATTGGGCCTAGGCATTTGTAACATCCCATATTTAAAGGCCCAAAACTAAGCGCTGCAGATGCTGCAGTCATCTACAATATTAGCTTCTGGCGACTAAATATGGCTATGTTAATGGTATCTATAATATCAGAAGCACTTGAGTATGAAACAAAACATAGATTTCAAAACAAAATTTCTTCATTAATTTCAAAATAGATGTTTCATATTCTTAATACATAATCCTAATACGTTCCCAGGCATAGATAAAATATACTTATTACAAAAGAGCGATATATGAAGATAACCCCTTGGATGATCAGAGTCATATAGTCATAATAGACATAATACAAACATGGTGGAAATACAAAAAAACATAAACAGCAGCTCCTAAATAGGTATCCATTTTCCTCCAACATGCCTTTGGTAGCCTTATTCGTCATCTTACTAAAACCTAAAAAAGACGTAAACCCCTCAGCCTACTCAAATCAATTTTGAGCACTCGAGAGTTTAAAGGGAAAACATAAACATTGAGTCAGCATAAAGCCTGGTGTGAATATATTATACATCCCAGTTTAATATGTTAAGTGAGACGCCGCTTAGCGGAACAGATTTCCCCTCACTAACATCCTTTTAAAAACATACCTTTGCAAAACCTTTCCCTGCAACCAAAACAAGTTGAATACTATAAAGCATCATTATGTAAACATACATAAATATCAAGAATAAATGAACTATCTGTTCAAACACATAAGTTTTGTTTGGCTAAGTTTAACCTACGGCTGACTCGGGCCAACCAAACAATATAAACAAAATTAATCTAACATCTTTTAGATACTCCTCTTGTGGACGATCAGTCCTTAACTATCTTTAAATACTTCTCTTCTTGATGGTCTGTCCCCGACTTAATCATCTCCTAGGTCTTCCTGATCCTAATGGTTTTTTGGGCTCACAGATGACTTATCTGTATACAAACATATTTTCCTTTCGGTGTGTAATCATAATTTTAGTCTACCTGACCAAGCCCTACACACTGGAATTTTGGACAACAATTAGCTTGGGCTAGTAGCTAATGTATAGGGCACGACCCTATACCAGTCCCATCTAGTATTCTAATATCTGAGTCATTTTACTTAAGGATCCCCTCCCAAAATTTTCGTTGAAAACCTTTTCTAAATGATTTAAAACCTTTAAATCAAATTAACACAACGAAAATAACTAATCTTTAAGCTTTACTGAAAATCACATTGCCATGTTATATATATATATATATATATATATTCTTAACTCAAACATTGTTGATGAAAACATTTAAACATTTGAAAGTACCCCTTTCGATTTCATTGAAAGCGCCTCTTTCTAAATCTTTGGAAGCATCTCTTTCTAAAACCAAGTAAAACCCTTCAATTATCTAGGCCAAGAAGCCAAAACCCTACCTTTTGAAACCTTACTTCAAACCTTTCGAAACCATTGAAATCTTTCCTATCGAAAGCAATAAAACTTTAGACATCCTTCTTTAAAACACTTTGAAACATTTCCTTAGAAAACCTTAGGAAAACCTTCCATTTCAAACCTTTCAAAATCATTCGGAATACCAGACCTGTCGACCTTGTCGGAAGCTACTGTTCGACTCCATCAAAAGCTTTACTTTCAACCCCTTTGAAAGCTTGGCTTTCGACCCTTTGAAACCATTCAGAAAATGAAACCTTTGGAAAACATTAAGCCCTTAGAACATAAACCTTTCTAAAGCTCTTTGGGTTCAATTTAAAAATATGAGGAAAATCCTCTTTTAAAACCTTCCAACTCCGTCGAAAGCAACCTTTCAACTTCGTTGAATGCTTAGCTTCTGACCACTTCGAAAGCTCCCCTTCGAAAGCTTTAAAACGTTCTTTCTAAAACAATAGGCTCCTGCCTTTTATATTTTAAACACCTCCTTTGAAAGCTTAGGTTATACTTCAATTAGAGTTAAAAGGATAAACCATCTAAGTTGAAAGCTTCCTTTCGAAAGCAAAGAAGCGGCTGGTTTTAAAAACAAGTAAACCTTTCAAACTTGTCAAAAGCATGAATTCAAAAGATTGGAAGATGACTGATAGGGGATTTTGACCCCTTTGAAAGCTTGTTAAACTTACGAATTCGTCTAAAGTTTTAAACTTTATTTTAAATAGTTGACCTGGTCGAAAGTAACCATGTCGAAAGCTTCTTTTCGAAAGCAAAGCAGGCGTTAGTTTTGGTTTATAAAACAAACATACTCCAACCTCTTCGACCACTAAGGCTTCAACCAAGTACCCTTCGACCATGTCCAATTTGTTACGTACCAAATTGCTTGATACCATACACATTGGTTTTTGACCTTGTCGAAAGTGTAATACCTTTCGACTTTGTCAAAAGGTCTGGGTCAGAAGGTTTGATGCCAAAAATGGCTGAAACATGCTAAAAGCATGATTTTCTTGTTTTTAACTTAAAAGAGATAACTTTTCAACTAACTTGCCTCTGTTTGTCAAATTCTCGTTGGTTAATAAATTCTTTTCAGAAAAGTGCCGCCGATAATTTCAAAAATTAACAATGATTTTATTTGTAAAATGCCCATTCTTCTTAATTAAATATGTAAAACATTTAAGTCTCATACCTTAAATAATTTTATATATTCATCAAAACACGAATAAAAATCTAAAAAAATCCTAGAAAATCTATTTTAATATGTTTTCCAACATACAAAAATTTCAAACCCAAATAATTATTTATTTGCCGTAAATAATTCGTAACCCGATAATTCATTTTCTTCGCTAGAAAATTTGGATAAAACCCACATTAATTCAAAAAATTATGAAAATTGAAATCATCTCTAAAATATCATTTCTAATCTACATTTAAATTTCAAGGCATTTGGATGTCATTTAATAGGGTTTTCACATCAAACATATCGTAAAAACTATTATGAACATGTATAATTCATCAACAAGCATATATATAACTTTAATCATTCAAAACATGGAACAAACTTGCAAAAACATTTCGACATTAATCTTAAATCGAAAACTTTAAGAAAATGGGATGTAGAAATTATTCACCTTAGCTTTGAGATTAAAAGATGTGAGATTTGATGTTGAATAAGTTAATTAACTTTTTTCTCTTGAAATCCTAGCTTTATATTCTCTTTAGAATTGAAATGGTGGTTGGCCTTGATATATTTTAGTTTGTTAGAATGAAATGAATGTGATTTTTATTTCCTAAGGGTTTAGGATATAAATCTCTCCTATTTCCCATTTTTCCCTTTGTTATTTCCTAACACATTAGCTCATGTTATCTCATTTTAATTTACATATTAACATGGCACAGCTACCCTTAGTTAAATCAAATTTCAACCTATTAATCTTCATATTATTTTATTTAATTTAACCAATTAAATATCTTAAATAATGTTATAAAAATATGGGGTTTTATAGACTCCCCTCCTTAAAGAATTTCGTCCTCGAAATTGTGATAAGGTACACAACAAAACAATCAAAGGTAAAACGTACCATCAAACAAATCAGGATAAGAATCTCTAATCCTGCTCAAGGTCTCCTAAGTACAGTCTCTAGCATCGCCACTCCACTGGACCTTTACTAATCTGACTGTCTTGTTCCTTATCATCTTCTCATCTTTCTCGATTATCTGTATCGACTTCCTAAGAATAGTCAAGTCCAGCTCTACTACTAAATCCTCTAACACTGTAGGTGTTATAGTAGTCTTCAGTCTCTAACACACTTTATAAAGTGAGAAATATGGAAAACATTATGTACTCCTGCCAAACTATTTGATAACTCTACTCTATACACGAGTTTTTCGATCCTCTCAACAATGAAAAAAGGCCCAACAAATCTAGGTGCTAACTTCCCTTATTGTTCGAATCTAATCACAACCTTCATCGATGAAACCTTAATAGACACAAAGTCTCCAACAGAAAATTCCAACTCTTTCCTTCTTCTATCTGCATAACTTTTCTGCCTAGACTAAGCTTCCTTCATCCTATCTCGGATCAACTCAATCTTCTCTGCGGCTTCTTTCACCAAATCCGGACCAAGGACCAATCTATCCTCGGTCTCTAATCAACATACGGGAGATTTGCATAGTCTTCCATATAAAGCTTCAAAAGGTGTCATCCCAATACTAGCCCGATAAATATTGTTATATGAGAACTCGTCTAGATGAAGATGGTCTTCCCATGATGCCCTGAAGTCCAATACACAAGCTCTTAACAAATCCTCCAAGACTTTGTTAACTCCTTCCGTTTGCCCATCGGTTTGTAGATGGTAAGCGGTACTCATATTGAGCTTGGTTCCAAAAGCTTCCTGTAGACTCTACTAGAACTCGCTAGTAAACAAAGAATCTCTATCACTGATATTACTAGTAGGAATCCCATGTAGTCTAACCACATTATTCATAAATAACTTTTCCAAAATAGGTGACATTCTAGTTGACTTTATGGGAATGAAATGGGCACTCTATGTTCGTTTATCCGCTATAATCCATATACTTTCATTTCCTCCACTAGATCTTGGCAACCCATCAATAAAATCCATAGAGATATAATTCCATTTCCACATTGGAACATCCGATGGTTGAAGCAATCCACTTGGCTTCTGGTGTTCAGCCTTTGCCTGTTGGCAATTCAAGCACTGCTTAACACATAAACCAATGTCCTGTTTCGTACCTTCCTAGAAAAAACTTCTCTATATATCTTGATACATCTTCGTTCCTCTAAGATGGTTAGTGAACTTCGAATGATGACACTCATCCAAAACCTCTTTCCTCATGTCTGCTACATTTGAAACGCACAACCTTCCTTTTTTCCCCAACCACCTATTCAGGTCAAGACTAAAATCCTTTAAGTCGTTGCTCTCTGTTCCTTCCCTTAGCCTTCTAATTCGTTTAGCCAAAATTGGATCCTCCTTCTGTTTAGAAGCTATCTTCTCAATCATTACTGGTCGAACATCTAAACAAGATAGTACAACATTCACTGCACAAGAACACGTCTAGGATCTACACTACACTCTACATGCTGACAATACTTCCAAATCTTTCCACTCAGCAATCATAGACAATATTGCATTCTGATGTTTCCTCCTAAGTGCATCCACTAACTTACTTCCTTTTTCGAGTATGTACTCAATTCCAAAATCATAAGCAACCATAAGCTCCAGCCATCTCTGCTGTCTCATGTTCATCTTCTTCTGATAGAACAAATACTTTAATGACTTATGATCCGTATAAAGCTCAAATCGCTCTCCCAAAAGATAATGCCTCCAAAACTTCAAAGCGAATATAATGGCAGTTGATTCCAAATCATGCGTTCGATACCTAACTTCATGCGGTCTGAGCTGTCTAGAAGCATAAGCAATGACTTTACCTCTTTGCATCAACATAGCTCCCAATCCGGTTCCACGGCACCGGTATAAACACTTACATCCTGATTCCCCTTCGAAACCACCAGCACCAGTGCATGGTTCAATAAGTGTTTCAGGCTCTGGAATGCTTCCTCACACTTATCAGTCCATACAAACTTCACATCTTTTTGCATAAGCGTAGTCATCGATGCTGCTATCCGTGAAAAATCTTTTATAAACCTTCGGTAATATCCAGCCAATCCAAGAAAGCTCTTTATCTCGGTCACTGTTTCGAGTCTCTTCCAATTATTCACCACCTCGATCTTAGTATGATCTATTGACAACCCTTTTTCTGAGACTACATGACCAAGGAGCTTCACTTCCTTCTTCCAAAAACAGCACGGTAAAAACATAGCCTTCAACTGATGCTCCCTCAACGTCTCAAGCACAACTCTAAGTTGAACTTCATGCTCCTTCTCATCCTTAGAGTATATCAAAATGTCATCTATGAAGACCAACACAAATCTATCTTAGTGCTCTCAGAAAATTCGATTCATCAAATGTACAAAGAATGCTGGCGCATTAGTTAGTCCAAATAGCATAACTAACCATTTATATGATCCATACCTTATCCTAAACGCCATCAAAGGAATACTATCCTCTGCCACTCTAAGTTGATGAAATCTCGTCGTCAAATCGAACTGAGAGAATACCTTGGCTCCAGTTAGCTGATCAAACAAATTGTCAATTCTCGATAATGAATATCGGTTCTTTATCGCCTTCTCATTCAACCTACGATAACCGATACATAGCCTCAATGATCCGTCTGGCGTCTTAGCAAACATTGCGGCAGCTCCCCAAGGTGAACTGCTTGGTCAAATAAAACTTCTGACTTTCAATTCCACCAACTGCACCTTCAACTCTTTCATCTCTGCAAGTTTCATTCTACTTGGCAGCCTACTCATCGGTTCTGCTCCAAGCACTAAATCAATCTGAAACTCAATGGCTCGTTTCGGTGGAACCCAACTACCGACTCAAACACATCAGCAAATTCTCTAACCATAAAGACTCGATGCAACTCATCCTCCATCTCCATGACACCTAATAAAGCATCCGCCTCACAACTAAGGTTTTCTATGGTATAGACTATCCGATCACTACAATTCAGGTGTTCAAGTGATATCTTCCTGTCATGGCATATCCTAGCATCATAATTACTCAATCAATTCATCCTACGGATAATCCCAAACTCCACAAAATCAAATACATGCAAAAAGTAATCAAACGTATGACCTAGCAAATCAAACTCTAAGTGGTCACATCTTATCCCAAGTGTCACATACCCTTCTATCGGATTCGCAACCCTTAAGGAAGTAACTAAATATGAAAGATCTAGGCTAAGCTTATCTACCAAACATCGAGAAATAAAAGAATGTGATGCATCAGTATCAAATAGAACGCTAACAGACATACTGTGAATTTGTAGCAAGCCTTCCAGAACAACGTTCCTTTTTTCTTGCACAGTTGGCCTTGAAGTTGCGGGCTCAAATGCATACATCTTTCCCTTTCCTTCTCTAACAGGCTCTGGGCATTTGTTCTTATAATGGCCGATCTGATCACGATTAAAGCATCGGATATTCTTTTTTCCAACTGCTTCTTTCCCCTTTCCTTTTCCAATCCGACACTCATGAGCATAGTGTCCTTTCTTAGCACATTTATAACAGACCACTTCAGATTCTCCCTTCTTCCGCGCTTCTTCCTTCTGAGCATTATTCTTATGGAAAAACTTTCTTTTCTGGCCTTGTCCACTTTGGACTTCCTTTTCTTTCTTCTTTCCAAACAAGCTAATGTCTCTTCCTGCCTTAGCACCATTTCTACCACTACATCACATGGATCTCTTAAGTGTGGTAAGGTAGCCCTTGACAATTCCGGCTTCAAACCCCTTATAAACTTCTCGTTCCTCTTTATCACCATATCAACCGTGGCATTCCCGTACCGAGCTAACTCTTCAAATCTTCTTGCATACTTTAGAAAGGACATCTCTCCTTACTCTAGTTCAGCGAACTTCCTAACCAACACTGACTTCACCATTACTGACACGAACCTTTCTTGAAACCTCCTCCAAAACTCTACCCAAGACATGGTTTCCTCATCACTACCAGCTACACCAGTATTCCACCAGAATAGAGCAGCTCCTTGAAGCTGTCTTGAAGCTAATTTTCTTTTCTACTCATCATTCAATCCTAAGTTAGAGAAAATCGTCTCATAGTACAATAGCAGTTTTCTACCTCAATCGCATCTTCAGTTCCCATAAACGGCATCCCTCCGAGCCTAATATAATCTTTGCTCAAGTTGGCATACTGATTGATTACTGGAGCTTCCCAAACTTCTCCTGTAGCATTTCCTCCGACAACTCCAGTAGTAATCCCAACTTGCATCATATTTACGAAAAACCGATACATGGCTCCCATATCCACTTGGGGAACCCTAGCACCATCATTTTCAGTTTGAGCTTGAGCCTGACCTAAACCTCTTCTAGCATTGGGCTGGCTATTTCCATTAGTGGTGATGCTCTCTCCTCCAAGATTAACTCTACCTCTTCTTACTTCCATATCTGTATTTAAGCCTCATGAGATACAGATGAATAGCCTAACTAAGATAGGAGTCTAGAGATATATCGTATACTTATACATAACAAATACAAGTACGTTACTATGGCATTATCCTATACCCCGATCTTAACTCTAATTACTAAGAACCATGTTTTCAAAAAACCATTATTTAGTTAAAGTATTTTATAAACCATGCTTTGATACCAAGCTGTAACATTCCCTATCTAGAGGCCTAAAACTAAGCACTACAAATGTTGTAGTCGTCTATAATATTAGCTTCCGGCGACTAGTGTCAATGGTATCTATAATATCAGAAGCACTTGAATAAGAAACAAATCACAGATTCCAGAACAACATTTCTTCATTAAATTTCAAAACAGATGATCTATATTCTTAATACATAATCCCAATACGTTCCCAAGCATAGATAAAAAATACTTATTAAAAATACGCCAAGAGCAGTATATGAAGATACCTCCTTGGATGATCAGAGTCATATAGACTTAATACAAACACAGTAGAAATACAACAAAACATAAAAATACAACTCCTAATAGCTATCCGTTTGCATCCTACATGCCTCTGATGGCCTTATTCGTCATCCTACAAAAACCTGAAAAAGACCTTAACCCCTCTACCTACTCAAATCAATTTTGAGCAACCGAGAGTTTAAGGAGAAACATAAACTTCAAGTCAGACATAAAGCCTGGTGTAAATAATACTATATATATCCCATTTTAACATGTTAGTGAGACCACACCGCTTAGCGGAACGGGTTTTCCCTCACTAACGTCCTTTTAAAAACATATCTTTGAAAACCTTTTCCTACAACCAAAACTAGTTAAATACTGTAAAGCATCATTATGTAAACATATATAAATATCAGGTAACAAATGAACTATTTGTTCAAAAACATAAGTTTTGTAAGGCTAACCTTTAACCTTTGGCCGATCGGGCCTACCAAACAATATAAAAAAAATTAATCTAACATCTGTTAAATACTCGTCATCTGGACGATCTATGCTTATCTATTAAATACTTCCGTTTCGGATGATCTATCCCTGAATTAATCATCTCCTAGGTCTTTCGGATCATAATAGTTTCTCGGGCTCACTAATAACCTATCTGTATACAAACATATAATCCTTTTGGTGTGTAATTGTAATTTTAGTCTACCTGAACAATCCCTATACACTAGAATTGTAGACAACAATTAGTTGGGGCTAGTAGCTAATGTATAGGGCATGACCCTATACCAGTCTCATCTGGTATTCTAATATCTGAGTCATTTTACTTAGGAATCCCCTCCCATAATTTTCCTTGAAAACCTTTTCAAAATGATTTAAAACCTATAAATCAAACTAACACAAGTAAAATAACTAATCTGTATGCTTTACACAAAATCACATTGCCATGTTATATATATACATATATATATATATATATATATATATATATATATTATTTACTCAAACCATTGTTGATGAAAACATTTAAAAATTTGAAAGTACCCCTTTTGATTTCATTGAAAGCACCTCTTTTCAAACCTTTGAAAGCATCTCTTTCTAAACCAAATAAAACCCTTTAATTATCTAGGCCAAGAGGCCAAAACCTTACCTTTCGTAATCTTACTTCAAACCTTTCGAAACCAACGAAATCTTTCCTTTCGAAAGCAATAAAACTTTAGACATCCTTCTTTAAAACACTTTAAAACATTTCCTCAGAAAACCTAAGGAAAACCTTCCATGTTAAACCTTTCGAAACCATCCAGAAAACTGGACCTTTCGACCTTATCGAAAGCTACCATTCGACCCCTTCGAAAGCTACCTTTCGACTCCATCGAAAGTTTTGCTTTCGACCCCTTCGAAAGCTTGGCTTTCGACCTTATAGAAACCATTCAGAAAATGAAACCTTTCGAAAGCATTCAATCCTTAAAACATAAACCTTTAGAAAGCTCTTTGGGTTTAATTTAAAACATGTGGAAAATCCTCTTTTAAAACCTTTCGACTTTGTCGAGAGCGACCTTTTGGCTTTGTCGAACGCTTAGCTTCCGACCCCTTTGGAAGCTCCCCTTCGAAAGCTTTAAAATGTTTCTTTTTAAAACAATAGGCTCCAGCTTTTTAATACTCTAAACACCTCCTTCGAAAGCTTGGGTTATACTTCAATTAAAATTAAAAGGATAAACCATCTAAGTCAAAAGCTTCCTTTCGAAAGCATGGGAGAAACGGATGGTTTTAAAAACAAGTAATCCTTTCGACCTTGTCGAAAGCATAACTTTGAAAGGTTGGAAGGCGTCAGCTAGAGGATTTTAACCCCTTCGAAAGCTTGTTAACCTTTCGACTTCATCGAAAGGTTTAAACCTTTATTTCAAATAGTTGACCTGGTCAAAAGCAACCAAGTCGAAAGCTTCTTTTTGAAAGAAAAGAAGGTGTTAGTTTTGGTTTATAAAACAAACATACTCCAAACTCTTCGATGACTAAGGCTTCAACCAAGTACCCTTCGACCTTGTCCAATTTGTTACATACCAAATTACTCGATACCATATACATTGGGTTATGAACTTGTCGAAAGCTGTAATACCTTTCGACTTGGTCGAAAGGTCTGGGTCGGAAGGTTTGATGCTGAAAATGCGAAACATGCTAAAAGAATGATTTTCTTCTTTTCAACTTAAAAGAGATAACTTTTCAACTAACCTGCCTTCGTTTATCAAATTCTCATTGGTTAATAAATTCTTTTCATAAAAGTATTGCTAATAATTTCAGAATTAACAATAATTTTATTTTATAAAATGCCACTTCTCCTTAACTAAATATATAACACATTTAAGCCCCATGCCCTAAATAATTTTATATATTCATCAAAGTACTTAAGAAAAATCTAGAAAAAGTCCTCGAAAATCAATTTTAATATATTTTCCAACATATAAAAATTTCGAACCCAAATAATTATTTATTTAGCCATAAATAATTTATAACCCAATAATTCATTTTATTCACTAGAAAATTTATATAAAATCCACATTAATTCAGAAAATTATGAAAATTGAAATCCATCTCTAAAGTATCATTTCTGATCTACATTTAAATTTCTAAGGCATTTGGGTGTCATTTAATAGGGTTTGCATATCAAACATATCATAAAAACTAATATCAACATGTATAATTCATTAACAAGCATATATATAACTTTAATCATTCAAAACATGGAATAAAATTGCAAAAAGATTTTAGAATTAATCTTAAAATCGAAAACCATAAGAAAATGGGATGTAGTAATTATTCACCATAGCTTTGGGATCAAAAGATGTGAGATTTGATGTTGAATAAGTTGATTAACTTCTTTCTCTTGAAATCCTAGCTTTATTTTCTCTTAAGAATTGAAATGGTGGCAGGACTTGATATATTTTAGTTTGTTAGAGTGAAATGAACATAAGTTTCATTTCCTAAGGTTTTTTGTATAAGTCTCTCCTATTTTCCATTTTGTGCTTCCTTATTTCCTAACATGTTAGCTCGTGTTATCTTATTTCAATTTACATATTAACATGGCACGGCTACCCTTAGTTAAATCAAATTTCAACTTATTAATCTTCACATTATTTTATTTTATTTAACCAATTAAATATCTTAAATAATATTTTAAAAATATGGGGTGTTACAGCATTGTTGTATATACCCGATAATGTGCATAGGATAATGAAAATGAGCGGGTAGGCTGCTCGATGCTTTTAGGGTAAGAAGGCCTAGGTGTTGTAGAAAAATCTCAAGGGAATTAGCGGTTTTTGGATTATATGCCTGGGACTCGTAATTGAGGTTGTCTACTCAAGGTAGAAAGTTTGTGGTAAATCATTAAGGATGTTATAATATTTTAAGTATACTTAAGGTTACTGTTAAATCTAGTATCAGATTATAGTTTTCGTAGGGGATTCCTTCCACACGCATACACACTGTCCATAAAAACAAATAAACACCCTAGGAAATATACACTATAAAATAAGTTAATTGCTTATGAACACCATATATTACCAATACAATACATTCACCAGACTTTATTTGACCCACTCCTCTTCTTCCCCTTTTATACCCATTACAGGTGGCACAGGTCAGCAGACGATTTAGTGTGGACTCGGCGCATGGAGTTGGAGACCAAGCGATCAAAGTTATATTATTTACGGTAACTTCCCATGAACCTTATATTGTACTTCTATCAATTAGACATTATATTATTTTCGGACCCTTTGTATTTGTCATTCAAAGATGTTACTGTACAGACAATGTTTTATCGCGACCATTACCTATTTTGGACAATTTGCAGTATCTGTATTTTATTTCTTTCTACTATGAGATATATTTTATTTCTTTCTACTTTGAGATCTGAAAGGGTAGAATATATTAAATTTACCACTGTCTCTGTATATTTAATCACTTAAAACCCAACGATTTGTACTTCTTGGCATAACACGAGTTTAAATGTAATTTTAGGCTTTAAATCAATATGCCACAGGATGGGTTGTTACATACAGTATTAGAGCTTAAGTTCAAAATTCCTTAGAAACTAAAGAGAATGTACTATATATTTCAAATTTTTATATATTTAGATATAAGTATAACCCAAATAGACCCAATAAATTCCAGTAATGCTCAATATTACCTAAGGAAAGTTGTTAATAATTCCTAGTCATAGATAGTGAGATGAGCAATCAAGTTAGAAATGGTACAGACAAAGCAGATGAGATTTCATAAGTAGACCTTCCAATGTGGTTTCACCGTTATGTACAAATCAAGAGGCTAACCCGAACATAACCCTAGTGGTGGACCTAGAGTATAAGCACATAGGGCAGTGCCTGTCAACCCATCGGTCGTGGATTTCACCAAGCTATCAAGGATTTTTTGAGCTGGGAGGAAAGCCATTTATGGGAACTAAAAATTTTGTGGACTCAAAGCATGACTGCCTACTTATGAGAGGATTTTCGGATTGTTGGGCCTAAGTGATGCAGCTAGAAGGTAGTTGGCTTCTTGGCATTTGTAAGAGGAAGCTCTAAATTGGTGGAATGTTATGGTGCCAGAGACCAATGAAGAGGGGATAACTCAGGGTGGTGACTTTAGAAGATGTTTTGAGGCTAGATTTCTTTCAATAGCCAAGAAAGGACTGTAGTTGGAGAAATTTATACATCTGGAGCAAGGAGACGTGATAGTGAAAAAATATGTGAACCAATTCAATGTGTTGGTTATGTTAGGATTTGACTTAATAAATACCCTACATTAGAAGGCATTGATGTTTGCGAAAGGACTAAAGCATCCTCAAGATTTGGCCATTAGCCACATTCCCATAGGTGCTACTTATGAGGGTTTGGTAGAAATAGCTCTGCTAAATACTTTTTCCAAAGACGAAGTGAAGGATGAGCCCAAGAAGGCAGAGGGAAAGCCATTCCAACAGAATCGGTGCAAAGGTGGAATGAGAGCTCAGGGCAAGATAAAGAAGCAAGGAATTTGGTGTAGGAGATGTAATAAGAAGAAGTATATGGTAAATGAATGCAAGGTGAATCTCTCAAAGATCAAATGTTAAAACTGCAATCAATCTAGGCACATGAGGAAGGAGTGTCTAACTACACCTAAGACCTTTACCTAGATGATTCCGGCTTATGCATTGGATAATATTCCTAGCTCAAGTGCAGCTCCAGTTGTGGATAAGGGAAAGAAGGCACAGAAAGTGCATTAACTCCTTTTGATTTATCTGTTCGCAATTTATTTGACACCATGGTATCACACTGTTTTATTTTAAGTAGATTGGCAAATGAATTGCACTTAGAAACAAATATTGTAACAATCCACCTTTTCGACCCTTAAAAGTTGACACTAATACATCCATGATATTCACGTGTTGAGCATCCTGGTGCAGAAAAGACATATTATCAGGGAGAAAATAAAATAAAAAAGAGAACAGAACCTCACGAAACGTGACGAGTAATATATAATACTAACCAAGTCTTTACAAAAAGAAGAGACTTTAATATACATACATACATCAGAGTGCAAAACTAACCCATTATCAGCTTAGGCAGTTACAACAACCTGTCCTTACAATTGCTGCTAACTACAACAAAAACAAACAGCAGAAGATGAAGAAAATACGGAAGTACGTCTTGGAGGCATCCAACTTGTCTCCTGAAAGCTCCAAGGTCTCCAGCTAAATTTGGAAAATATTCTCGGGCTAACCCAAGCATTATAAGAAAGAACGCATGGGTCAGTCTAGTAAAATGAGCGTGAGAAACATAATCAACGAATTACTTAATGTTATAAAAATCTTTCAAAAATAAAGGTATCTGGTAAGACCATGCTGCACATAAACACCGATGAGTTTTTACCTTACAATAACCAAAACATTTTCCAAATAAAATCCAATGATATTATAATAATGTTTAGGCTTTGAAAACAAATATATAAAATAGCTAAAAAGCTTGCATCTTACATTTTAACATAGTTGGACACAACTAAGTATGTACGGCGCTTATTGGAGAATGGATTCCATCAATGATAAGTTATTGGTGTACCACCTACCACAGTAAACCTCTTGAAAATGTACCGAGGGCCTCGCCCAGACCCTTTGCTTAACATATGACCGGCCTACCCCTTGCTGGATAGTAGTGAATATATCATCACCCCGGTTGCTTTGCAACTTTTCTCGAGAGCTCTCATGCACAACCAAATCCATAAATATTTAGATGTATCTAGAAGGGTGATGACATATCCTAACAGGTGCCACCCATATAGCCCTTTTGCATCTCCCTTGATTATAGTCATTCTTGTTTAATGAGGCTTGAGGTTACATTTTACCTTTTATATAGCAATCCCACTTGGAACACTAACACTGCCATCCAGGCAATAATGCAATTCTAGCATTCGTTCAGACAAGTTGTTTGGGACATGAACAAACTGAAGGAACTACTTCTACTACCACCATTTTGGAATCACCCTCACTTAGTAGCAAGTAGCCCTTGCAATTCAAAGAGCTCTGTCTTTGATTCCATCGTCTTTAAGATGTCTACAATTCGAATGCTTGAGTTGGTTCGAAGTGGTTCTTGCATATTTCATACTTATCCGATACTGATCTCTTCGAACCAACATTCGATAGTATTCGGTAAACTCAACTCTGGTTCTTTCGAAAATATGTAGACAATAGATAAGAGCAGGGATCACCCTCTAACTATTTAAGTGGACATATCTCCCTATCATTTGTCCATGAAGAACAAAATGAGGTTTATATGCATAGTGCGGCATCATTGAAGATGACTATGACATATAACTCATGCTTTTCTCCTAGATATTTCCACAGTTATATTTTGGTCCATATTTGATAATCGGTTATTTAACTATCATATAAGACAAACAAACAAATCATTGATTCAATTTGATGTGGAATGCCTAAGCTTCTTTAATTACTGTTATATTAATTAGATCTCCACAATTATTTGTCAAAACTATGCATATACTTATCTCACCAATATAGATATATTAACAAACCCCTTCCACTTTAAATACTTGGAAAACTTTTCCACGTACTCAAACATTTAAGAGAGATTTCTTATTTCAAAATCATATTAAGTGGATCAAAACAAATGTCATATAACATTGCTTACTATAAACCCAAACCACTAACCCTTCGTTGCTAAGTATGGAAAGGATATTTCCATACCAACAAAATTAAGAAGGATTAATGGTCAAAACAAATATCATTCCTTTATAAAATTTTCTTTTTATAATCCTATTCATATTTAAAAATACTTTCATAAATCTCAAAATTAATTTATAAAAATTCCTTACAAACTCAAAAATGATTTATAAACTCCTTTGCAAAATATCATTTGTAAATATCTTTTAGTAAATCCTTCTTTTTTACTGATTGTTGTCCTTTTATAAAACAATTTATCTTTTGTAAACACTCTTTTTAAATTAATTGATTCCCTTTAAACATCGTAATTTAATAATTAATTAGCTCAAAACCCTCATTTTTAAAATAAGTAATTTACTTTAAACATCGTTAACCAAAAATACATTAACCTTTAAACATCCTTAAAAAAATATTAACCAAATTATTTTAAACCATTTCCAAATAATAGGTAATTAACTGACTTTTAAACATCTTTTTCAATTGTATAAACACTTAACCTCAAATTATTAATAAAAGTAAAGTTTTATTTAAAACCAAAACTTACAAATTCGAAAAGAGGCTTAGCGACCATAATATTATTAAATCAAGTTACCAAGAAATTAAGTTTTGACTTTTCAGGACACACAACTGCTATTTATATAAGCCAACATATACGTAAATAAAATCAATTAGCAATCACTAAAACTAACCCATCTCTTATCCAACAATAATTAAATGGCATATAATTCAATGTTCAAATTAATATGATATAACAGAACAGGGATTTATTCTGCTAAATGGATGTCATCAATATTCTATCCAATTAAATTATAGCACAATGGTTTTTTATTCTGCTAAATGGATATCAAATTTTAATATAGCTTATCCATATTTGTTTGGCTACGCAATGGCTAAGACAACAGATACTTTGTTTAAAATCAATTTACTTATTTAAGAAGCTACCACAAAATAGAGCTAATAGAGTTTAAAATAACTCTTTATTTATTAATAACTAAATATTAATTTAATTACTAGTTAAATCATTAATTATAAATTAAATCTTAATTAAACTTAATTAAACCAAAATTACATCTTAATTAAATACTAATTGATTAATTAATTAAACTCTGCCTAATTAGTAATTAATCAATATTTAAACTCTAATAAATAAAAAATAAAAATTAATTAAATAAAAATTAATACTTAATTAATAATTAATTGAAAATCTTTTAATTAATTAATTATAACTGACTTGCTTAATTAATACTTAATTACTAATTGCATAATTACTACTTTGCCACTAATTATCCTTAGTTATAAATTAATAAATTAAGTAATTATTTAATTCATACTTAATTAAGAAAATAATAATTATCTTTTATACTTAATTAATAGTTTGTAAACGATTTTCAAAATTATTTAAAAAGAAACACTTCTAATTTAGGAAATGTTTGAGTTTTTCGAAGTGCATCTTTAGCGACTATAGCGATGGATATCATAACTTTAAATTAGTTTCTATGTTAACACTTCAACTTCAACTCTTAACAACTTTACTCGCTTTATAAAAAAATTAAGAGGTTTTGTGAAACTATAATAAAGTTGATATCCTTTTGAGTAATTTAGACTAGTAGAACATGGTTTAGTATACAAGAGACCTCAAGTCGCTTTAACAAGTCAAAGTGCTAACTTTTAACATATACAACACATGTACATAATGCACAACAAAACATATATACTACCACTACAAACATAAGCAAGATCAAATCTTTAAATTAAATCACAACACTTAGACCTTGATTTCAAGTCTAACTCACTAATTCCCATACAATATATGTAACGACCCTGAATTTCCGACCAAGTTTAAAATTTTAAAATCCATCGTTTTAATATAAAATTTTGAAATTTATAAACGATCTCAATTAACATCCAAACTTTATTTATAAGATGCGTCCAGTTAGATATGAATATAGAAAAAGTTCCGTCGCAAAATATTACAGTAAATTTCGTTCGCGTTTTATTGTATATTAGTTCATATAAAGCTGCATAAAATTTATCTTTCAAATCCAAATACTTTTACACGGTTATGTTGTAAAAATTATTCTGATCAAGGTGATGTAATTTGTTTCATCAAAAACTTTCATCGCCTGTTCCGTTTAAATTGTTTTGCAAAATGAACAATTTAAATGGCGTAAAATCAAATTTTTATAAAACTGTCGTATCAGAAATATCTGTATACCGTTGGAAGTGCCTCGTCACACTGATCAAAAGGTATATTTATTCGTGCAAATCGAAGTCCGACGTAAAATAGTCACACTAATTTAACCGTTCCGTACGGACCGGTTAAACAAATTTCAGCCCAATTTC
Source organism: Allium cepa (assembly GCA_030765085.1). Lineage (NCBI taxonomy): Eukaryota > Viridiplantae > Streptophyta > Magnoliopsida > Asparagales > Amaryllidaceae > Allium > Allium cepa. The sequence goes on along the minus strand of CM060939.1, from coordinate 193,132,945 downwards.
TTTAGCCGTTTATAAAAGAAAATTTGAAAATAAATCTCAGCTGAGGAATTTAAGACGGTAGTTGGGAGCCAGTAGCTAGGGGGTTAGTTTGGGAATAAACATGACGTTTGTAAATTCGGTGAGGAAATTTGGGAATGAGCGTGACATTTGGAAGCTCAAGAAAAATAAATTACTATTACCCAATTTTTAAAGTTAAAAGAAACATTTCGTTCATTCTCTTTGCATTGTTCCCATCTCCAACTTGTATCTCTTTAGGTAACTCAACTCTCCTTTCTTCTTCTTAATTCTTCTATAAATAAAAAAAAGCATGCACGCACCCTTCCACCATTCCGAAGCCTCGGCCTCACCAGTCACCACCAGCTCCGGCCATGTAAAACCTCCAGCACAACAAAGATTTAACACACTGGGCAACATAACATGGGGACATGCAGTGTCATGAGATCTCCTTAGTTGGTGTCGCCTTCTGATAGCAATAGAATGTGAGCATTGCCCATTGGTATGCCACGTTTGGTGCATGGACAGGCACCATCACTATTGTTTCAGAAGATCAAATTGCAATGTTGTACAGGTGCTACAGAAGAATACTATCAAAACATAAATTATGCGTGGAGAAAAAAATATGAAGCAAAAGTGGAAAATGAGTGTGATGGAAGCATGTTGAGAAGAGGTAGAATGATGAAGATGTGAAGCTATTGTGTGAGGATGTGAAACAGTGTGCGTGTGCACGAAAATGTTGAAATGGTGCATGCGGGGGGTGTGTATGGGTCATGCGTATGAAGGAAATTTGTGTCTCTGTGAAGTCACGGCTGTGCTAAAAAAAGTTTAAAAAAAGAAAAGAGAGAAGTTGCGCGAGTATGGGCGGAGGGTAGAGGGGGAAGGGATGATGGAATGTGGTGCGTGCGTATAAAAATGATGAAAAAAATGAGTTTAGTGCTGTGAGAGTTACGAGCTGTGTATACATGGCGTGTGCATGTTGCGTATGTGTGGGTGCATGGGGTAGCGTGCAGGTGTCAGGAAATCTCGGACAAAAAAGTGAAACTGTGACTAACAAATAGCGTTAGAATTTGCAGAAAAGTATTTACGCAAATATCTATTTTGGTTGCCAAAAAAGTAACCATTTTTCTTTGCTTGTTGTGTGCAGAAGCGACCGGTTAAGCTTTTTGCATCAGCATAGATTTTCAGCTTTCGTCTTTCTTCGTCGTTGGTAAGCGCATTTATATAATTTATAAATTTATATGAACGTTCATTGAATTAATATTGTCTTTCTTTTGTCGATATTTACAGTGTTCGTTTGTTCGTGTTGTACCGGCTTCATTCGTGCTTCTTCGTGCTTAGTTATCAATTTCTTTATCCACGAAAGGTGAAATAAATTTTCACGACTTATATTCTTATACCAGTTTTGGCTGATGAATGATTGCTTGTGATGTTGAAATTGGATGTTATTTGTTATTGTTAAAGTTAAATTGGAATTGATATAGGATAGTTAACAGTTTTAAGACTGATTTATATGTTAAATCGATTAGTTAAATATGACCCCTTTTAATTGTTAAATTAATTGACATATAGAATAGTGGTAATTACACTCTGAACCATTAACGTATATTGGATTAATTGTTGTAGTATAGAATCGAAATTGAATGACAAGTGTAAAACAGTATAAATAATTGGTGGAATAATCTTTAATCTGCATGAAATGATAGTGTAGATTCTAGAAATAATTATATTAATTTGCATAAATAACAAATGTAAATTAATACGATTATTTCGGGATTATTTAAATAAATTGTAGAATTGTTATGTATGGATGTTATTGCTTGTTTATTTACTTTGACACCATCCCAGTTATCACACTGCAAGTTCCCTTTGCTAGGTTTTGATTTTTGAATTGAAATGGAATCAGGTTGAAATGATAAATAACCAAATAACTTGACTCGGGATAGAAAATTTAATAAATCTGAATGGTCAATAAATTGATTTAAATAAAATAAAGATTTTATTTGAATAATAATATGGTTTTGAAATAAAATTGGAATTTAAATTTAAATTAAAGTGAAATGTGAATATTTGAAATTGAACCAAATATTAACATGGTAATTAACAAAGGAACATTGTTTAAAATTTAATCGATTAATAATTAAGTTTTGAAATTATTAATAATTAAGTTTTAAAATTATTAATAATTAAGTTTTAAAATTATTAATAATTATGTTTGCAATTAGTGATAACTAAGATTTGAAATTTTTGATAAGTTAATGAGATTGAATTATTTAAAAATTAAATTGAATTGAATTTTCTTATTAAGTGAAATTGAATTTCTTGAATAAGTGGGACTGAATCCCTTTATTAACTGAGTTTGAAGTGTTACGAAGGTAATAAATGAATGAAATTGAATTTCTTTAACAACAAATAAAAATGCGTTTTATCGAAACAAATGAAAGACTTGAAATTTAAAGAATTGGATTTAAAAATTTAATTTAAATTAATTTGTAAGCTTTGATAATGAAGATGAACTTAAGAAGTAAATTTAATGAATTAGAAATTTAATGGAAATTGTTTAAACGATAAATTAATTTAATGAAATCGAATGAAATCGATAAATGAGTTCAAATCGATTTGAACGGTAAATTAAGTTTAAATGGTCAAGGAATGGAACTTATATACAAATTTAAGTGTATATTTGAATTGTTTAAATTTAACCTTTTGAAATTGAATTATAGAATCTTGAAATGAAATTGGGAAGTTAGGAAATGTAATTCCGGAAGTTGTTTGAAAAGACAAATGAAATCTTAAAATTTAAGTTCTAATTGTAATTGAATTGATTCGGTTTTGAAATATATTTAACGACCAATCGGTAAATTAATTATGAAGGTTATTAAAGGAACCGAAATCGGTTAGGGACATACTCACTGTCTAAACTTAAAACCACTTTAATAACTATACGCGGAGTGTGTTCCAGAATGAAGTGGTTGGAACGACGTACACGATGACTGAAGAAAGAGAACGATAATGGATAGCCTTGACACTTGAGTCAAATTGGAAATGACTAAAATAGGAGTCGTGCCGGGCCAAATTGGGCTAGCTAACTCAAGCGAACACACTTCTTCGTAAACTACTCATTACTTATTATTGATTGGTGTGCACCCTTGAATTTGGAGTGTTGTTTCGCAGTGTTATGATCGTTACGGCGATGCGTTCTCACCAGTCTGGATCAGGCAAACAGTAGTTTCACTACCTTGGGTATTGCCTCATGTGCTTTGTCATACTTGTATTCCCATATACGCGACCACTATGAATTTTTTTTGTATTATACCTATGGATTACTTCCTGATATCCCAGTAGTTTACGGTGGAGTTTACAGTGCTGTATAATCTATAATGCTATATTAAATGTGTTAGGGGGGACAATGGTAACGCCTTAACACTATTTTGATATTTTACTTTACTGTTAGACATTATCTACTTATCGTACATTACTATGTATAAATAGTTTAACGGATCCTGAAAGATGTTATTCCATTCATCTTTGAGTTATTGTTATTGTGAATTTGAACCATGTTATCTGTATAAAAATATATGTCCTGATTCGAGTGTTTGTTTGTGCTTATGCTCGGATCAGACTGAGGATTGTAGTTGCTGTTCTGCTTGGAGCTGAAGACCGAAGACTATCACTATCTTATCTTATCAGTATTGCTCTTTCTATTTGGACTACTGGACTTCTATGTTGTTCTATTTCTTTTTATTTGAGAAATTGTTGTATTATGGGTAGCTTCATTAACTACTCTTATGACTATGTTGTATTTCCATTGCACTATTCTGTGATGTTATATTTCTGTGATTCTGTGATGATTCTCATTTATATATATATACACACACACACACACACTCTCCATTAATAATTCGTGTTTTGTATTATTTAAGTTGACATGTATGATTCATATCGTCAATTTAAATGGTACTAATATACGGGTTGTTTCAGTTGGAATCGGAGCTTTGGTTCCCGAAAACCACAGCCTATGGAGTTTAAAGCTCATTAGAGATAGGGTAACCATACCCTAGAATGAGGAGAATCATTTCAGAATCCATATTCTTTGATTCCATCCTTCTTATTGAATTCGTTCGATTTGAATTTCTTTAAGATTCTATCAATCTTTATCTCTGATTCTAAAATCACTTTTGGTATTCCAGGATGGCTACCAAAAGAAATGCTAGGGGCAGGGGAAGGGAAAATGCTCCCAAACCACGTGCCCCAGCTCCCGCAGTCAAATTCTCTACTCTTAGCAAGGAATACACTCAGCTTGGCGGAGTCAAATTCACTGGCTCTGAGAGTATCAACGAAGCACAGCAATGGCTGAAGAGTTTGGAGAGGATCTTTATTGGCCTGGATATCACAGACGCTCAGAAGCGTAAATTGGCTGCTTGGCAGCTAAAGGATGCGGCACAGGATTGGTGGTAGTCAGTCACTTCTCGTACTGATGAGGAAACCATCACTTGGGCCTGGTTTAGGTAGTAATCTATCTAAAATTTCATCTAAATAAAATTCCTTTTATCTTGTCAAGCTTTGACTCATCCTGTTATCACTTGTAAATAGGGATTCTTTTACGGCTTAGTGGATGCCAATAGCCGGAAAGGCCCAGCTTTATCAATCATTTATGGACCTCAAGCAGGGCAATATGACTTTCTTTGAGTATGAAAGAAAGTTTAACGAACTCTCCAAGTTCGGACCTAGCTTGATTGACACGCCACTTCTGAAGAATGAGAAATTCATCCATAAAGCATGTCCAGAGTATTACGAACTCCTCACAGCTCATGTCCATGAAACTTTCACTGAGTTGATGGATTTTCCTCTTAGATATGAAGGAAAGCCAAAGGGAACATCAGTCACTAAGGCTCCAGTTTCTCAGCCATCCTCTAGTCAAACTGGGAAGAGGAAGCCAAATTTTGAGCAACAGAAGAAGAACTGGTAGAAGAAATTCGGGCTTGGCTATTCTCAGAAGAAGCCCACAGACATCTCCTCTATCACCTGCTTCAACTGCAACCAGAAAGGTCACTATGCCAGTAGTTGCCCATCTCCAAAGGGTGCAGCTATTCCGCCACCGGCTCAGATGGCCAAAAGAGATGTTTGTCACATTTGCTTACAACCAGGACACTGTAAGAAAGACTGCCCAACCCAGAAGAGAGGTACCCCATCCGGAGTTTTTGCTATTTCCACACCTGCCTCGGAAGTTCCGGATAATCAAGGTACTTTATAGAGTACTTTTATGTTTCACTCTTCACATGTTAGAGTTCTATTTGACACCGGAGCTACACATAGTTTCATATCTATTGATTTATGTGATAAACTTAGATTGGAACCTATTCTTGCATCTACCTTCTTATGTGTATCTAACCATATTAGAGGGCCCGCTAACCTCAAAAGGTTTGCAAATATGTCGCACTCATGTACGGCATGCATCATTTTACTTGGGATTTCTTTGTACTTGGATTCGAGGTATTCGATATCCTATTAGGTAATGATTGGCTAGGAAAGTTCGAATCCGTTATCTAATGCAAAGCTCGAACCGTCTCTCTTATCGATGACAAGAGCATACCTTTAGTTATTAAAGGCAAATCGCCTCAAGAATGTGCTGGGAGTTTTATATTCTCTCTTGACTCTCATCCAAGTGAACTTAGCTACACTCCTGTTGTTCAATTCTTTTCTGATGTGTTTGGAGAAGTCAATTCTCTACCACCTCCATGGGAAATCGAATTCCGCATTGACCTTATTCCTGGTGCATGACCAGTAGTTCTCCCTACCAGGAGAATGGATCCTAAAGAAAAGACAGAGTTGAAAGTTCAAATCGAAGATTTATTTTCTAAAGGCTTGATTCGGCGCAGTCATTCAGAATGGGGTGCTGCAGTTGTATTTGTCACAAAATCTGATGGTTCTCTCAGAATGTGTGTAGACTATAGAGAGCTAAACAAGCTCACACATAAGAACAGGTACCCAATGCCCCGCATCAACGACCTATTCAACCAGCTTCATGGAACTAAAGTTTTCTCCCAACTTGATTTGGCTACCGGATTTCACCAACTCAGAATCGCTGAGGATAGCATTCCTAAAATAGCATTCTACACTGAAAATGGATTCTATGAATGGGTAGTTATGCCGATCGGTCTCACCTATGCTCCAGCTTATTTAGTCGACTTGATGAATAGAGTTTTCCGAGATGTTCTTAACAAGTTCGTTCTTGTTTTCATCGATGATATTCTCGTCTTCTCTAAAGATGAGAAAGAGCATAGGTCACATTTGGCTTTTGTCCTTGAAACTCTTCGCAAACATCAGCTTAAAGCCAAGTTTACGAAATGCCACTTTTGGAGAGAAGAAGTTCGTTTTCTTGGCCACATTCTTTCGAAGAATGGGATTTCGGTCGATCCAGCTAAGATCGCCGCAATTAATGTAAAGTTATATTCTTACTTTTCAATTCTATCTAAAACAACTTATCAATATCTAAATTTGAATCCCTTGAATTTGCAGGATTGGGAGACTCCCAAAACTCCTACAGATATCCGTAGTTTCTTTGCTTTGGCCGGCTATTATCGCAGATTTATAGAAAACTTTGCTCGTATTGCTGCCCCACTTACCGCACTGACCAGAAAGAATGTGAAATTTATTTGGAGTGAAAAGTGCATAGCGGATTTCAATGAGATGAAGCGAAGATTAACATCTGCCCTAGTTCTTACAGTTATTGGCGGTAGTGAAGGATTGATCGTCTATACTGATGCCTGCCGCAAAGGATTAGGAACAGTTTTAATGCAAAAAGGAAAGGTTATTGCCTATGCGGGTCATCAGTTAAAGACCCATGAAGCAAATTACGCAACTCACGATTTAGAGCTTCTTGTGGTTGTATTTGCTCTTAAGTTATGGAGACACTATCTATTGGGAACCAAATTCGAGTTATTCACTGACCACAAGTCATTGAAATATATTTTCTCGCAAAAGGATTTGAATCAGAGAAAAGTCCGACAGCTCGAATTCTTAGCTGCATATGATCTTGATATTAATTACACTCCGGGAAAAGCAAATTCCGTAGCCGATGCTTTGAGCAGAAATCAAGCAATGGCATGTTGTAATCTTGTTGAAGGAATGTTATTCCAACTTTCCGTCTCCATAGCTCTTATGGATCACATTATAGCTAAGCTATACGAGGACACTTTGCTTTATCGCATCAAAGAAATATTTCTTGGAAGAGTTGGAAATGCTGACAATAAATTGGGTGCACATGTGGATAGTAATGGAGTCTTGAGAATTGATAATCGCATTTGTGTCCCTAATGTTGATGGTCTTAGGCAGGAAGCGCTGAGAGAAAACCATCAATCTTCGCTTTCATTTCGTCCCGGTGTTACTGAAATGTACCAAAATATGAAGAAGTTATATTGGTGGAGTGGGATGAACGCGATATTTCTGCATATGTTAGCAGATGCACAACTTGCCAACAAGTTAAAGCTGACCACAGAAAGACAGCAGACTTACTTCAACCATTAGAGATTCCAGGATGGAAGTGGGAGCAGATTTCTATGGACTTTATTGATGGGCTGTCAAGGACTAGAAAGGGTAACGAAAGCATTTGGGTGATTGTCGATAGATTAACGAAATCCGCCCACTTTATTCTAGTCAAGTCCACTCGTACAGCTTCGGGTTTGGCCGAGATATACATGAAAGAAGTTGTTAAACTTCATGGTGTACCATCCAATATTGTATGCGATCGAGATCCTATTTTCACCAGTAAATTCTAGAAAGCATTTCAGGATACTTTAGGCACCAAACTAAATCTGAGCATAGCTTACTACCCTCAGACAGATGGCCAAACTAAGAGGGTGAATCAGATTTTGGAAGACCTTCTCCGAGCTTGTATTATTGACTTTGGTGGATCCTGGGAAGACCAACTTCATTTGGTTGAATTCACTTATAATAATAGTTACCAGGTAATGAAATTAAATTTCAAATTTGAATAAGTATAGTTGAATTTGAATTAATCATCTTTAATAAATCAGGCAAGCATTGGTATGGCACCGTTCGAAGCCTTATATGGACGGCCGTGCAAATCGCCAGCTTGTTAGATTGAGTCGGGTGATCGACTAGTGCTTGGTCTAGAAATAATTATGGAAGCTTCTGAAAAAGTCGAAGGAATCAGGAAGAAAAATAAAGATGGCACAGGATAGACAAAAGAGCTAGTTGACAGAAGGAGGCGAGATCTCGAATTTAGTGTAAAAGATAAAGTATTTCTGAAATTGTCGCCTTTAAAGAATATTGTTCGATTGGAAGGAAAGGAAAGCTTACTCCCAGATTTGTTGGTCCGTTTGAGATTATGGAAAGAGTTGGAACGTTGGCCTATAGAGTTGCGTTACCAGAGAAGTTCGTCGGTGTGCACAATGTGTTCCACGTCTCACATCTTCGCAAAGTTGTGCACGATCCATCTATGACCATTCCCACTGCTCAGTTGAAAGAGATAGTTATTGAGCCTGATTTGACTATTGAGCGAAAGCCACTTCGGATAGTTGATCGTGAGACAAAGCAACTTAGAAGGAAGTCGGTAAATCTCGTCAAAGTACAGTGGAGTGCAGATGAGCGAGATTGCACATGGGAAACCGAGGATAGTATTCGGGATTCAAACCCCGAATTACTAATTTCAGGTATAATTCAATTTTCTTAAAATCTATCTTGACTTTTCTGCTTACTTCATTCCTACTTCTCTCGTCTCGTTCCTTTTCGAGGATGAAAAGTTTTGAGTGGGGGAGATTGTAACGACCCTGAATTTCCGATCTAGTTTAAAATTTTAAAATCCATCGTTTTAATATAAAGTTTTGAAATTTATAAACGATCTCAATTAACGTCCAAACTTTATTTATAAGATGCGTCCAGTTAGATATGAATATAGAAAAAGTTCCGTTGCAAAATATTACAGTATATTTCGTTCGCGTTTTACTATATATCAGTTCATATAAAGCTGCGTAAAATTTATCTTTCAAATCCAAATATTTTTACACAGTTATGTTGTAAAAATTATTCTGATCAAGGTGATGTAATTCGTTTCGTCAAAAACTGTCATCGCCTGTTCCGTTTAAATTGTTTTGCAAAACGAACAATTTAAGCGGCGTAAAATCGAATTTTTATAAAACTGCCATATCACAATTATCTATATACCGTTGGAAATGCCTCGTCACACTAATCAAAACGGTATATTTATTCATGCAAATCGGAGACCGACGTAAAATAGTCGCACTAATTTAACCGTTCCGGACGGACCGGTTAAACAAATTTCAGCCCAATTTCTTTAGCCGTTTATAAAAGAAAATTTAAAAATAAATCTCAGCTGAGGCATTTAAGGCGGTAGTTGGGAGCCAGTAGCTGGGGTGGTTAGTTTGGGAATGAACATGAAGTTTGGAAATTCGGTGAGGAAATTTGGGAATGAGCGTGACATTTTGAAGCTGAAGAAAAATAAATTGCTGTTACCCAATTTTTAAAGTTAAAAGAAACATTTCATTCATTCTCTTTGCATTGTTCCCATCTCCAACTTGTATCTCTTCAGATAACTCAACTCTCCTTTCTTCTTCTCAATTCTTCTGTAAAAAAAAAAATAAAAAAAAGCATGCACGCACCCTTCCACCATTCTGAAGCCTCCACCTCGCCAGTCACCACCAGCTCCGGCCATGTAAAACCTCCAGCAGAACAAAGATTTCACACACTGGGCAACATAACATGGGGACATGCAGTGTCATGAGATCTCCTTAGCTGGTGTCACCTTCTGATAGCAATAGAGTGTGATCATTGCCCATTGGTGTGCCACGTTTGGTGCATGGACAGGCACCATCACTATTGTTTCAGAAGATCAAATTGCAATGTTGTACAGGTGTTACAGAAGACTGCTATCAAAACATAAATTATGCGCGGAGAAAAGAAAACAAAATATGATGCGAAAGTGGAAAATGAGTGTGATGGTAGCATGTTGAGAAGAGGTAGAATGATGAAGATGTGAAGCTATTGTGTGAGGATGTGAAACAGTGTGTGTGCATGAAAATGTTGAAATGGTGCGTGCAGGGGGTGTGTATGGGTCGTGCGTATGAAGGAAATTTGTGTCTCTGTGAAGTCACGGCTGTGTTAAAAAAATTTAAAGAAAAACAAAAGAGAAGTTGCGTGAGTATGGGCAGCGGGTAGAGGGGGAAGGGATGATGGAATGTGGTGCGTGCGTATAAAAATGATGAAAAAAAAATGAGTTTAGTGCTGTGTGAGTTACGAGCTGTGTATACATGGCTTGTGCATGTTGCATGTGTGTGGGTGCACGGGGTAGCGTGTAGGTGTCAGGAAGTCTCGAAAAAAGAAAAAAAAAGTAACTGTGATTAACAAATAGCGTTAGATTTTGCAGAAGAGTATTTACGCAAATATCTATTTTGGTTGCCAAAAATAGTAACCATTTTTCTTTGCTTGTGTGCAGAATCTACCATTAAGCTTTTTGCAGCAGCATAGATTTTCAAATTTCGTCTTTCTCCGTCGTTGGTAAGCGTATTTATATAATTTATAAATTATATATGAACGTTCATTGAATTAATATCGTCTTTCTTTTGTCGATATTTACAGTGTCCGTTTGTTCGTGTTGTACTGACTTCGTTCGCGCTTCTTCGTGCTTAGTTGTCAATTTCTTTATCCACGAAAGGCGAAACAAATTTTCACGACATATATTCTTACACCAGTTTTTGTTGATGAATGATTGCTATGTGATGTTGAAATTGGATGTTATTTGTTATTGTTACAGCTAAATTGGAATTGATATAGGATAGTTAACAGTTTTAAGACTGATTTTTATGTTAAATCGATTAGTTAAATATGACCCCTTTTAATTGTTAAATTAATTGACATATAGAATAGTGATAATTACACTTTGAACCATTAAACGTATATTGGATTAATTGTTATAGTATAGAATTGAAATTGAATGACAAGTGTAAAACCATATAATAATTAGTGGAACAATATTTAATCTGCATGAATGATCGTGTAGATTCTAGAAATAATTATATTAATTTGCATAAATAACAAATGTAAATTAATAAGATTATTCCGAGATTATTTAAATATGGAATTGTTATGTATGGATGTTATTGCTTGTTTATTTACTTTGACACCATCCCAGTTATCACACTGCAAGTTCCCTTTGCTAGGTTTTGATTTTTGAATTGAAATGGAATCGGGTTGAAATGATAAATACCAGAATAACTTGACTCAGGATAGAAAATTTAATAAACCTGATTGGTCAATAAATTGATTTAAATAAAATAAAGATTTTATTTGAATAATAATAAGGTTTTGAAATAAAATTGGAATTTGAATTTAAATTAAAGGGAAATGTGAATATTTGAAATTGAACCAAATATTAACGTGGTAATTAACAAAGGAACATTTTTTAAAATTTAATTGATTAATAATTATGTTTTGAAATTATTAATAATTAAGTTTTAAAATTATTAATAATTAAGTATTAAAATTATTAATAATTAAGTTTGCAATTAGTGATAACTAAGATTTGAAATTTTTGATAAGTTAATGAGATTGAATTATTTAAAAATTAAATTGAATTGAGTTTTCTTATTAAGTGAAATTGAATTTCTTGAATAAGTGGGACTGAATCCCTTTATTAACTGAGTTTGAAGTGTAACGAAGGTAATAAATGAATGGAATTGAATTTCTTTAGCAAGAAATAAAAATGCGTTTTATCGAAACAAATGAAAGACTTGAAATTTAAAGTATTGGATTTACAAATTTAATTTAAATTAATTTGTAAGCTTTGATAATGAAGATGAACTTAAGAAGTAAATTTAATGAATTAGAAATTTAATGGAAATTGTTTAAAAGATAAATTAATTTAATGAAATTGAATGGAATCGATAAATGAGTTTAAATCGATTTGAACGGTAAATTAAGTTTAAATGGTTATGGAATGGAAGTTAGACACAAATTTAAGTGTATATTTGAATTGTTTAAATTTAAACTTTTGAAATTGAATTATAGAATCTTGAAATGAAATTGGGAAGTTAGGAAACGTAATTACGGAAGTTGTTTGAAAAGACAAATGAAATCTTAAAATTTAAATTCTAATTGTAATTGAATTGATTCGGTTTTGAAATATATTTAATGGCCAATCGGTAAATTAATTACGAAGGTTATTAAAGGAACCAGAATCGGTTAGGGGCATACTCACTATCTAAACCGAAAGCAACTTTAATAACTATACGCGGAGTGTGATCCAGAATGATGTGGTTGGAACGACGTACGCGATGACTGAAGAAAGAGAACGATAATGGATAGCCTTGACACTTGTGTCAAATTGAAAATGACTAAAACAGGAGCCGTGCCAGGCCAAATGGGGTTAGCTACCTCGAGCGAACACACTTCTTCGTAAACTACTCATTACTTGTTATTGATTGGTGCGCACCCTTGAATTTGGAGTGTTGTTTCGCGGTGTCGCGATCGTTGCGGCGTTGCGTTCTCACCAGTCCGGATCAGGCAAACGGTAGTTTCACTACCGTGGGTATTGCCTCATGTGCCTTGTCATACTTGTATTTTCATATACGCGACCACTACGAATTTGTTTGTATTATACCTATGGAGTACTCCCTGATATCCCACTAGTTTACGGTGGAGTTTACAGTACTTTATAGTCTATAATGCTATATGAAATGTGTTAAGGGGGACAATGGTAACGCCTTAACACTATTTTGATATTTTATTTTACTCTTAGACATTATCTATTTATCATACATTACTATGTATAAATAGTTTAACGGATCCTGAAAGATGTTATTCCATTCATCTTTGAGTTATTGTTATTGTGAATTTGAACCATATTATCTGTATAAGAATATATGTCCTGATTCGAGTGTTGGTTTATGCTTATGCTCGGATCAGACTGAGGATTGTTGTTTCTGTTCTGCTTGGAGCTGAAGACCGAAGACTATCACTATCTTATCTTATCAGTATTGCTCTTTCTATTTGGACTATTGGACTTCTATGTTGTTCTATTTCTTTTTATTTGAGACATTGTTGTATTTACTGGGTAGCTTCATGAACTACTCTTATGACTATGTTGTATTTCCGCTGCACTATTCTGTGATGTTATATTTCTGTGATTCTGTGATGATTCTCATTTATATATATATACTCCATTAATAATTCATGTTTTGTATTATTTAAGTTGACATGTATGATTCATATTGTCAATTTAAATGGTACTAATATGCGGGTGGTCTTGGTGTTTTTCTTCTCTAGTTTGCTCGGTTTGCTTGTTTTTTATTTATTTTCCTCTTGTTTATCCCTATGTGCATTTCCTTGCTTGTTTCCATTCTTTGAACAATCTTTGTATTTTATTGTTTTGTTGCAATAAAATCAGGTAGGGGCCCTGTCAACCCCGCTAGCCTTTGCTAAAAAAAATATACGGGTTGTTTCAATATACGTATGGCCAACCAACCAACATAGTAATTCATAAATCAACCAATATATTAGAACAACAATATTCAACATGATAAAGATCACATTTTTCCTAAGAAGAAAATATTTTACTCACCAAAATCTATGCAAACAAACCAAACTAGGACTAGACTTAGAAATAGCCATGGATCTTTGGATTTCTCTTAAAAAAGGGATTTTTGGCCTTGTATCTTGAAAAGTGGGATTGGCCTAAGGTTCTAGGGGCTCGGCCAAGGGTGTAGAAGGTGGGTGTAGGCTTGTTTTAGGAGGAGGAAGGTGTAAGAAGAAGAAAGGAGTGATTTTTTAAGTATTTTACGAATTAAAAGGAAGGAAAGAAGTGGTTTTAAAACTTTGAAAATATTTGGAAGTCATTAAAAGGTGTTGAAAACTTAAGGAAGAAGATGGAAAAAAAGTGGAAAATAAAATGAGGATGGAGAAAGAAATTTGAATTTACTTTTATATAAACTGAAAATATATAATTACATAAATGCCCTTTGTAAAAATGCCCTCCACTCATTTTTGAACAGATCCTCATATCCACCTTCTTCATCATGTTACACACGCAACATACATGGAGCACCCATTTACCCAACATGTTAAACTCTTCTTGTACTAAGATGTGAAATTATAATATGACCTTTCTTACTCTATATTTTATTTAACTTTTTATCTAAAAAAGTGTAAAACTTTAACTTTTTACTCGAGTAAACAATTTATTCACATTTTTACCATCCTTAACCAAACTTATAAATAAATATATGTTAACTAAAATATACACAACATTTCCGACAACTTTTAAACACCGAAAAGTCGAAAATTGGGAAAATGTTTTCCATTCGCATTTTCTATTTTCCTTTGAACTAATTATTTTTATAAACACATTTTGAAAATCATTTCACCATCATTAGTTATTATTTAAGAGGGATAATTTGAAATATATTAAATATCCATATTTAAAGTGATTAAATTCTAGGTCATTACAAGTATAGATATAGACCATGTAGTTGTATCAAACCCTGGTAGAAGATTGACTCACTTATCCATGGTTTGTAAGGTTTGAAGTTGTATATTTTTGGGGTAGAGTTTGATTGCGATGATTTCATTTTGGAATTTTCTAGGATTGGTTTAATTTTGGGAATGGACTAGATGTCCATGTATGGAGCAGTATTAGACTGTAAAAGGAAAGTTATTCATTTGGTTACTTATAGTGGATGCATCCTTAAAGTTTACTATGCCCCCGGGACTTCAGTGATGTTGAGTTACCTATATTCTTTAGACCTGTCACATGATGTGTTAGCTTCAATACTAGTAATTCATGACTACTCGGATGTCTTTTACAAAGTTCCTAGACTTATACCCCATAGGGGGATCGAATTACAAATTTATTTTGAGGAGAATGCTAAACCCGCTGCCTTACCCCTTAGGCATATGGCTTCTAGAGAAAGATGTAGGCTAAATAAGCACGTGATTGAATTATTAGAGAAGGCTTTATCAGGAGAAATATTTCAAAATGGGGCACAATAGTTGCCTTTGCTACTAAAGATAATGCCTTTTTAATATTTTGCATCGATAATTGAAAGCTAAATAAACTGACAAAGAAGAATCGTTATCCACTGCCCTGTAAAGACGATCTCCTTGATTAGCTAGGTGAAGCAAAAGTATTCCCTCAGCTTGATGGCTACTAGATTCCATGAGCTACGTATAGCCAAGGATAGTATTCAGAAAACCATTTTTCGTATACCCGATGGACTTTATAAGGGGTTATTTGTTCCATTTGGGCTAACCAATGCCTCAACATATATTATCGATCTCATTAGTCGAGTCTTTAGAGGATGGCGGAATAAGTTCGTGGTGGTAATTGTTGATGGCATACTTGTCTATTTGAAAAGCAATGAAGAGCATGAGTTACATTTGGAAGAAGATTCAATACTCTCTATATGCATAAGATAAAGGTGAAATTTTATAATTGTCAATTTTGGTGTAAAGTGGTTCAATTTCTAGGACATGTCTCGAAGCATGGACTAACGGTCGATCCTAGCAAAGTTGTTGTAGTATAGGACTGGCATGTACCAAAGAATATTACAGAGGTGAGACGCTTTTTTGGTTTTCCTGGCTACTGCAAGAAGTTCATTAATGACTTTGCTAAAATTTCTACAACATTGACATGCCTTATGTAACGACCCATAAATTTTCAATAATTTAAATTGTTAAATTAATAAGTTTTGGTAATTTAATACGAAAAGAAATAAAAATTTATAATTTATAATGAAGTGAATGTTGAAAATGAAATGTAGCAATGGTAATTAAAACCAATTATTTTCAATTAGAGTGAAATCCCAATAATGAAATAGTGTAAATTGTTGCACTTGGTTATAAGATTTAATATAAGTAAATAAATTTAAGTGTTGTATAAATAAAGGAATTTGTATATAATTAATGGTGATTAAATGAATTCAGTATTATGTGTATAATTATAATAATCGGTTGAAACTAGCAAACTTAAGTGTAACATTGGCTTGTAAAAAATTATTATAAGTTACTTGTTTAATTAGTTAATTGAAATGAGAAATCAATTTTAATGAATATAAACAAAAGTTACATGAATGTGAAATGCAATACAATGTTTAGAAGTTGTTAAATTGGAGTATATTAAGGAATGAAAGGTTAACTAGGTTTGTAGAGTAGTAATGGACTTAATAAAAAGATTTGGAATTGAATTAAATCAATTTATTGAAATTCAGTCTATAATAATTGGATTTATTGTAGTAAATGAAATTAAATACTACGTAATTGGAATTAAGATGAAATTGGAAATTTTAATGCCCTAAGATGCGTACTAATGGAAATTATACCCATAGGATGATAAATTTATTGAACAACAAGATTAAAAATCAAATAAATAAAATTTTGGAGTTCTTATTTTATTTATTAAATTTATTGAACATGAGAAAATAAAAGTAAGTATTGAATTAATTAATGAAATAACAGATTGTTAATAGTAATTGAATGCAAATTTAGGAAATAATGTTAATGCAAGTTAGTAAATAATTAATTTAGTGCAATCCCAGTTAATTGAAAGCAATTGTAAGGTTATAATTGATGGTAATTAGTAAATTGGGAAATAAATTTAAAGTTATATTAATTGATGAAATAATACGTAGTAAATTGTAATTTGATAGAATCAATGTTAGATAAGTAATTATAATATTTGTTATTTAATAATAAAGTGTGAATGAGATTAAATTAGGGAAATGGTGACAACCATTAATTGTTTATCTATTTATTTAATCTATTGAATTAGATCTAAATCCATTACAATTAAACGTAAATAAACCCATTAATTGAATAAAATTGTATTAATTTAATTGAAATTAAAAATATAATTTATTTGAATTTACTTAAATTGAAGGTAAACACTATAAATTTTGCAATAAATCCTTATTTGATTGATATGGAAACTTTGGTTAATGAATTAGAAGTTTATTTGTAATCAGAAATGATAAAAATGGTAAATAATTAAATTTGAATTGAAGAAGTGATTAATTAATTTAATATTAAATTATTTAATTAACTGGAAAATAGCCATTTTGGCCACTGACTCGGATTTCGACGAAACCAGTTTCATCGGATCTGCAACGGTGAGTTATTGTAGGATTTCAAGTTTCGTAACAATTGGACTTGACATTTGATCGTACAGGCTTGAAACGCCTAGAAATCAATGAAATTGAAATCAGTTGAAATCAATTTAAAATAACTTGATTTTAGCATAACTTCTTCATACGATAGAATTTGAACTTGAAACCTGTTCCATTGATTTTATAATATTTAAAAACGTCTATTTTGATATATGGGTTGACCCAATTTCGTTTCGGAGTCAGAACGGGCTTTCCGGGCAATTTATCGTTCAATGTGTGAACTAATCATATCCGTTCCTCTATTTCTCAGCTCTACCTATATATATATATATATATATCAAGTTCTAAACCCTAGCAGTCTTTCTATTTCTCATTTCCATATGTATAAAAACTTCTGTTGCACCTCTTCCTCAAAGGCTGAAAATCCTAATCTTCCCAAGCCAATTTCAATTCAAAATTCAACATCAAAAATTCATACTCCTCTAATAATATCAAATTATATATCTATCTGAAGCTCTCGACGAGCGCATCTCAGATTTGAAATTTGTTTTTAGATCTGGGTTTTCGTATGGCTAGAAAAACACGATAAATTCTCAGATATTCATTGTACGGCTTCTCGATCAACGGCGGATCTTCAACGTTGGCTCGATCGGAAGGCATGGGGGCATTTAGGGTGGCTAGCAGGTTCGATCGATACGGTCATTTCGTGTCAAAGGTCATCGTTTTCATCGCGATTGGCTGTATTCTTGTACGACGGCGGGTGAACTAGGAACCACCGGAGGTGGTGACGCGATGGGAGTAGGGGTGGCCGCCCATGGCGAGGTAGGCAGTGGTGTTCGATTGGGCTGAAGACAGACAGAGGCGCGACAAATATTGGAGCAACGAGCGATTTGGTGGCGGCTGCTAACGGGGTCGAACGAGATGTTAGGGTTCGATCAGCTTTGGTATTGCGTGAGTGTTGCTGACGTGTACAAGTTTGTATTATCGTTTATTTGTTTTAAATTAAATTCGTATATCTTCTAATACTCATAACTTTTGCATATGAGGTCCAATTCATGCGCAGTTTTCTCCAATGGGATCGTATTGGAATTATGGACATTTTAAAGCTGGTTTGGACAAATTCTGAGATCGTTTGAATTTTAGGTTTAAATTGGATTTAAATTCAATTTAAATTCAAAATGTGAGTGTTTTAACCCACTCACAACTTGTAAAATTTCTTATGTTTGTTAAATTAATTTATGATGTGGTTAGAAATTTATTTATGACTGTTCGGCATATTTTGAATCATCATCTCAATTTATTTGAATTTATTTGGATAAAATAGTTATTTAATTTATTATTGAATATAAACTGCCAGTAAATACCTGTTATTTATTATTTGTACTATATTGATGTTATTGATTGAATTGGATGATGATTGTGATAAATGTTTGATGATTGATATTGGATGAATGGATGTCGTATTTTATATTGTTCTAAACTGCAAGTTGTTATGGATTTTTATTTCATTCAGGATTGTGGTTTAAAACGATATATAGCCGTATTTGTATTTTTAATTTACGGATTGAAATGATAAATATCTGTATCACTTAACCATAGGATAGAAAATTATACAAACACCGTGATCTATATATAAAATACTTTGAAATGATTTCTATGGTTTTGTAAAGAAATATATGGTTTTAGATAAATATTGATTTTAGATATTATATAAAGGTTACTTTATCCTTGATTTTAAGCTATGAATAATTTGTTTTAATATAGAATAAGCTTAATAATAAGTTTGATTTTTGTTGAAGATAATATAGTTAAGTATTTAAATTTTTATTTTAATATAGAATTTATAATGACTTAAATAAATTAAGATTGGATGATAAACTGGAAATATACTGAATTTGAAATGGTTTATTTTGTGGATCAAATCTGTTCTGAAATCAATATAGTTTGGAATGGCTTATTTAGAAACTGAATTAAATTGGATTATGATTTGAGATTTGATTAAATTTAAAATTTAGAAATTCGAGTTGTTTTGGAATTGATTTGTGAAATTGAAGGAGCTATCTTATTACATAAAGTATTTTAAATTTTTAAACCATTTAAGTGGTAGAAGTTACATTTCAAAGTTATGAGTTTCAAAGTATTACGATTTGAAATTGTTATATTTCAAGTGTTTTGATTTCGAAGCGTTATAACTTTGAAAGTGCTATGATTTTGGAAAAGGATATTTTTGAAATAAAAATGATATTATATTGATTTGGGATTTTATAAAAATGATATCATATTGATTTGGTTTTTGATACGGAAATGATTTTGTATTTATACGGTTTGAAACGGATATTATATTCTTGTTTTGAAGTATAGTTATTTTGAAATAATCGCGGTGTTATAATAACGTTTGGTTGTTAAAGAGACTGGGATCGAAAGTTGTCATACCCTCGGCCAACTCTGAAAACCACTTTAACAACCGTGTACGCGGTGGAGATTCGAGAATGAAGTAGGATGGTGGCAGCATTCCTTTAAGGTACATATGTGGACCCGACTCCCGTGAGTTGGCATAAGATCGCTAAAACAGGAGCGATTCTTGGGTGAATGAGGAAGCCCCTCTGATCGGACACACTCCTTTGATATTATATTCTGACTTTGGATTGATTTGGTGGCCACTTTTGATTTTGAGGGGGTGTGGCTCGAGGTGGACGATAGCTACGACTATGCGCTACCACCAGTCCGGATTGCAATTGGTATATCTTCCCTGACATTGCCTAGTCGTGCCGTGTCACCTACCATATCACGCCTTGTACGAGTTTAGATTTCTCCCGTAGCCCATGGAGTATCCTCTGGTGGCTTCCCGATCAGGAGGGACTATGATACTGGATGGACTACTGGGACTATTACATGTTAAGGGAAATATTGGGTCACTCTTTAATGCTATTTAAAAGTAAGTTTATTTTACAACAAACATTATTATAATAGCGAAATATTACTACATAGTAAATAGTTTAACAGATCCTTAGAAGATGTGAATCCCTAGCATCTCTTAAATTACTGCACTCACGTTAGACAGTGGATAGGAGATGTCAAATCCCGTAAACATCTCTGACGCCGTTCCACTCATAATATTTACCATTGATTTAACTTGCATAAGATCTTTTAGTTCTGACTCGAGTGTTTTGTCTTCTCAATTCGCTCGGGTCAGCCTGAGCATTTCAGGATTTGAAGACTTTATTTCTAGAAGACGCAGACGTGGATTGTGTTTCTATTATCTATTATATTATTCCACGGCAGTCATACTGTTCCGCTGCATTATTTATTTATTCTCTGGTGTGTGTAACTCTGATATGTGTTATATAAGTATAATCAAATGTTTTGTAAAACAACTTCATGAACTATTATTTGATTATTATATTTTGTCGTTCTGCTGCAAGTTTCTATTTTGTTTTATTCTTTCTCTTCTTTTTCTTATGTACCCCATAACAATCCTCCCTTCTATATGGTTTGAGTCTGACGTGTGTGGTTTATCGTCGTTTTAAAACGTACAAAAAGGCGGGATGTTACATTTGGTATCAGAGCTTTGGTTTAGCGATAACCTTAGCTATGTGGGGTCTGACTCTTTATTAATAGGGTAGTAATACCTATGATGAGTCGTTGAGCGTGTATACATATATATGAGAGAGCGTATTTGTTAGTGTAATAGAAGGTTTTGATATTGTGTTAATTTGTTCCATTTGGTATTTATAAATTCTGGTTGGTGCATAGGACGCTATGACATCAATAGTGATTTCTAAACACTTAATAGGATGGGCCAACACAATATTTGTTTTGAATATAGGTGAATGAAATAATTTTGCCTATTATATTTTCTATATATATAAAAAATAATTTTTTTATAAATAATATATATTTGGTTGCAATATATTGGTTGTTAGGTAATGAAATTTATAAATAATAGTTGAAATGAGATTGAAAATAAAATAAATGAAAATTGGGTTAGAACTTAAGTCCCAGGGCTTTGAAAATTTCTTTCAAATGATTTTGGAATGTAATAATAATAATAATATTTAAAAGTATTTCTGATATAAATATTTAAATATAATTTGAAAGAATTGTTTTAAAGAAACTTTGAAAGAATTGTTATGTACTTCCCTCTCTGTCGCTGGAAAATAATTTCGGTGATGAGTGCATGCACCATCGACATTCATTTTCGAGTTTCAAAATGGGAAGGCCATTGTAGTAGTTTTACTGTGGATTTATTTTGAAAACAAATATAAATTTTAAATTGTTTTAAATATAATTGAATATATAAATTGTAAGTTTATACATTTATCTATTATTTTTAAATGATTTGAAATTGAACTCGGTATTTCGTTCTTAAGTTTCTATTAGTTGATAGCTTTAATTATTGTAGTGAAATGGAATGTAACTAACTAATAATTGAAACCTCTAAATGAAATAAGAGATTAAATGCTAGGTTATAAATGAAATAACAATAAAGTTGAAATTTGTAACCAATAAAAAAAAGATATGATTTTAGAACATTAAATTAATTTAAAAGAAATGAGATAAACTTGTATAAATTTCAATTACATTCTTAAAGCATATTGTAATGTTTAATAAGAAATATAATGCAATAAAAAGAAAACTTATATGATATGAGTAAATAAAAATGAATTTATGTAACTATAAGTGTGAATAAGTGAAATAAACACTGAATCAATGGATGGAAATGAAAATTTGCAAGAAATAAATGAAGATTAAAAGATAAATCATTATATGTAATAGCCCGAAGTTTTAACAAGTATTTTTCACTTTTAATTATAAAACTTTGGGGTTTATTATATAAAAATCTAAATTTTTTAAAATTTATTAAAACATTTCCCAAATTTTTAATTAAAGGACAAGAGTTCTGAAATTTTAACTTTGGTTAAAGATAACACTAATTGGAATTTTTAAAAATTTTAATTTCCAAATCTTTTATATAAGAATTATATA
This sequence comes from Allium cepa, assembly GCA_030765085.1. Lineage (NCBI taxonomy): Eukaryota > Viridiplantae > Streptophyta > Magnoliopsida > Asparagales > Amaryllidaceae > Allium > Allium cepa. Next base: position 193,110,830 of record CM060939.1, on the reverse strand, counting down.
TGTACAAAATTTATTGTGAGGATGTTTACTTATATTGGTAATAACATTTATTTCCCTTTTTGTTCTTTTAAAAATGAATTATATATATTAAAATTTAGTAATAAATTTCTTAGAAAATGGTAAATAAATCTGAATAATGTAAACAAATTCTATTTTAGTTAAGTAATAACTTTCACAATTCTAATGTAATAATAAACTGTTGAATTACGCGTTTAAAGGGCGCGTTATTTGATGGGATAAATAACGTATAAGAAAACATATAAAATTTAAATCCGTTATTTTTGTTTTATTTTGGACTTAAATTTTGCTTCTATGGTGCGCATTTCAAAAATATATACCTTAACTGAAAATGGTTAAATAAATCGGTAAACGTGCATTTTCGAGTAGGAGGGAAGCATATCAGTTTCAATTTTTTCTTTAACCGTGACTGGCCATTTACCTTTTAAAAAAAGATATCCCATTTCTCTTTTTACTGCAACTATTTATTTAGTATAAAATCTTTCATTAAAGTAACATTAAAATCTTATCTTATTGTCATTTCCTCCAATATCAACGCTAGTTTCTTCTCATTATTAAATACGTTCGCAAATTTGTCCAAATTCCATTTCCGTTCAAAGACAAATATATTCACTTCCCTTTTCTCTTCGGTTTTAAATAGAACGTTATCCATAAATTTTATTACTGTTTCATAGCAAGATCATCTCTTGCCGTTACTTTGCTTAATTCACTCAGCCTATTTAAGGATATAAATCACACACCCGTTGAAAAGAGATCCTATACTTCTTTAACGTCTATCCTCTGTTGCCAAAACAATCAACGCAAAGTAAAATTTCAAAAAAAAACGAAAAAGAAAATGTAAACAAAACATGCTTTAATTAAGGAATAAAATTTGGAAATTTATAGTGTATAAATGAACTGGGTAATTACGCATTTAAAGGGCGTGTAAATTGAGGGAATAGATAACGTGTATATATATAAGAAAACGTATAGAATTTTAATCCGTTATTTTGTTATATTTTGGGCATAAAATATTACAGCTATGGTACACATTCTTAAAAATATGACCTTAGCTGTAAATGAGTAAATTTATCAGTGACATGTGATTTTAGAGGGAAGGAATTGTCTAGCGTTCAAATCAAGTATGTTGCCTCTAATTCAACGCTTTGCTTTCAAAATTTGATTACCATAGATTCTGCCATTCTACCAAATTTATTGCTTGCATTTTTCAGAACACAATTTTCTCCTAAATCTCAGTCATGCGCAGTATCCACTCTCCTATCTGCTTGCCTATTTTATATGCGCCTTTCTCTTTACCCATATTTCTTACGTTTATTTTTCTCTTTCCAGTAAAATTTACTTCCCTATTTATATATATATATATATATATATACCCACCCAATCTGTTAATTTTAAATGAAAGCATTTACTTCCTCCTATAATTTGTTTCTAAAAAAAATCAAACGTATTTTCCTTTCCAAATTTTTCCATACTTTGATTGCGCAACTCTCTGTTATAAATCCAAATCCCCTTCAAAGAAAAAAAATTCTTGCGGTTTCTTTATAAATCAACGCAATCTATTAATTTCTTGCCTTTTTTTTTCTTTTGAACCGACACATTTACGTTCAAATTTTTTTGAACGCACGAAATTCTTGCCTTTATCATACGTAATTGCAAAGCTCAAACAGCATAAAATTGCCTGACCATTTAGAGTAAAATCTACCTATTCTTTCTCCTAGAATATCGCAAGTTTATCCTTATATTCCAATGCACGTACGCAAATATAAAACTTCTTGCCAAAATTGTTCCCTTGAATTGCGAAACTCCTCTATAATAAATATATAACCCACGCTATTTCCATCTCCTAATCAAAAGTTTGGCTTCAGCCTCGTGCGTGAGCAAGCATACTTCAGGTAATGGCCACCTTTTAGCTTATCTTCTTCTATTGTTCTCCATTTATATTTATTTTTCTCTTTTTTCCGTTCACGCAAAGCTCGACCTACACTACCGCATAACTTGACTACCTATTTATCCACCTTTCCTCTATGCCTATATTCATGTTCATGGAATTGTCTAAGACTGCGTGGATAGAATGCTTGACTAGGTTAGGTATAAGTTATATTTTGCGTTTATGTTAGTTAATACAGATTCATGGTTTGGATATGGTATTAGGTTTTGCTACCGCTAATTAGAAAGTTTTGATTTCTACGTGCTATTGAATAAAATTTGATAGGATTCACTAACTGGAATTAGAATAAAGCTGCATGCATTCATTTTGTAATAGGCTAGTGAAAGAATGCTCATAAGTTTTTTTTTGATGCTGAGTAATTGGATTAAATTAATTAGGTGTTCGCCACTTGTAGAAAATTTTTAGCCCACCGAGTGGAATATGCGTGCATGCCTTCAGATGGATATGACCGAGCCTAGCTATTTTATGCCGTGTCACACAAAAAAAATAGTACGAAAGAAACAGAAGGGGGAGGGGATGCATGCATGAGATTGCTCATGCCACCTGTATAATCTAACTTGGGTATAGTTGTGCACCACTATTGGACTCGGTTTGCCTAAAGCTTCCTACCGTGCGTGCGTGCCTAAAGTTTAAAGTGTGGGCATGCAAAAAAAGGAAAGGAAAGAGTAGTGCATGTTTTCATACTTTTAAAAATAGGCAGGCCATGTTTTCATTTGGTTGTGATCGGGTTGTGGGGTGGAGTGGTCGAGCCTAGGGATCGAATTGATTCCGTGCCTCCTTGTTGTTTCAAATATTTCGTGTTAAAATTTTACTTGGTTTTGATGTTGAATTTATTCGTTTCCTTTCAAGAATTAAATCCGGGCGTCGACTCCGCAACAATTTGATCGTGCTTCTATGCATTCTCTTTTTTCAAGTATTACCATCGTTCTTGAATCAAATCTTTGACGGCAATAAGGTGAGTCTTCTCACCTAACAAACGTATTTATATATCTGTAAATTGATAATAAGTGTGATTGTAGAATAATAATTATTTCATTCTATTTGACTGTGATATAAATTGATGATGTAAAAATCCCGTTATTAACCCTACACATCATCAGTAATATTATATACTGATTATTTATGATGTACACTATTTATTTATTATTTACTGTTTAATCACACTGCAAGTTCCCTGTATAATAGAAATCGTTACAGGCTGAAATTATAGGCCTGAACGATACTTATTTATTTATTTATTCTTTTATTTATTTAACTTGGGATTGCAGGTTCGAAATGATAGAACCCGGATTTATTTTGTAAATTACGGATTGAAATGATATATTATCCGTATCACTTGACCTAGGTTAGAAAATATTATACAGACCCGTGGTTATATATATATATATATATATATATATATATATATATATATATATATATATATTCTGAAAATAATAAATATTTTACAATTAGAATGTTATAATACTTGTTTAAAAGTGGATAAAAATGATTATTGTAAGTATTGTGACATTTTACAAGTTTAATATGTTAAGAATATAAAGTATAAATTTATCTGGTAGATTTTTGATTGAGAAATAAACAGGATTTAAGTTAAGAAAAATATACATGAAAATTTGGTATAGCTTGAATATAAAGCGAATTTCTAAAGGTTAAGTTTTCTACGAGTTAATTTTTAAAATTGGGAAAGTATAAAGAAGTTAGATATATATTGGCAAAATTTACTTTGTAAAAACCATAAAATATTGAATAATTTAAATGGCTATATAAAGGTGGAAATTTTGATGTTATAAGTAAATTTGTTTAAATAAAGGTTTAAATTCTGCTGAAATATATCGAAGTCTAAATTTAATTTACTTAAATTTTTGAAAGGATATTTCTGCATTTAGCCAAGTGCTGAATGATGATGCAAATAAACTAAGGTTAAACCTTTGGAATTTATATTGATTTGAAAGAACAATAACTTCACCTTTAAATAGTTTAAAATAAAGTATTTTGATTGAAGTATAAACTATATTTTAGAAATTTATAACCACGGGTAATAATAACGTTGGTTGTTAAAGAGACCGGGATCGGATATGGGCATACTCTCTGTCGATACCGAAAACCACTTTGACAACCGTATACGCGGTGGAGATTCCAGAATGAAGTAGGATGGTAGTGACATTTCCTTTAAGGTAAATATGTGGACCCGACTCCCGTGAGTTGGTATAAGGTGGCTAAAACAAGAGCGATTGACGGACTAATAAGGTAGCACCTTTGATCGGACGCACTTCTTCGTATGCCATTCTATTACTTTGTGATTGTTTGTGCGCACCTTTTATATGGGAGTGTTGTTCGAGGTGGGCGGTAGCTGCACGCTACGCGTTACCACCGGTCCGGAAGCGTAATTGGTATATCTACCCTGGCATTGCCTAGTTGTGCGGTGTCACCTACCATAGCGAACCTTGTACGAGTTAGATTTGTGTCATACCTGTGGAGTATCTTCTCATAGTTTCCCGATCAGGAGATATGCAGGCACTGTATAGACTACTAACACTATTTATGCGTTAAGGTGGAAAATGTAAAGCCTTAACGCTATTTTAAAGTAAGTTTATTTTACAAATAGACACTATTATAATAGCGAATTATTACTACATAGTAAATAGTTTAACGGATCCTTAGAGGATGGGTGGTCCCAAGCATCCTTTAAGTTACTTGTACTTTAATACAGTTCACTTGAATTAGCTTACACTGTATAAGTATGTATGTCCTGACTCGAGTGTTGTGTTTATTTCTTACGCTCGGGTCAGCCTGAATTTCAGTTCAGACTTCATCTCCAGAGCTAGGACTTCAGCGGATCATCTCTTTTCAAGCTGCCGTCAAGCTTCTGTTCAGTTCTTATTTTAGCCTTTGAAATCAAGACAATTTAATATTGAGAGTTTCTGTGGAGATATCAAACTATATTTGGTTTAAGACTATGTACTTTATACGTATTTTGAGACTATTGATAGTGGCTTCATGAACCACTAAGTTAATTTTTAATTCCGCTGCGAGTATTCTGATTTCTGTGTTGATGATTCTGTGATTATTTATTTGCTATATATTCTGAGATTTGCCAAATTTTATTTACAACGCGGTATTTCGAACAATTCAAGTCCGACATGTGCGGATGCGAATGTTTGAAAATATCGGGTCGTTACATTTGGTATCAGAGCTTTGGCTCTAGGCAAAACTTAGAATGTACGGTAAATTTGATTTACAGAATCACTTTCATTCGAGCTTGAATCTCTTCCTTTTCAAATTTTGGAACGCTCCTTGCGGTTCCAAAGTTCATTCGTGTCCCTCACTATTCATCTTCTTTCGATTATGGAGTATCCCATAACTCCACTTTGGATGATCTTTATAGTGAATTGGCAGTCTCGCCAATATTCTAATAAAGGGTTGAAATTCCTTCACAATTAGCATTGATTCACCAGAGATTTATATTTATCCTCGGTTTAGGTGCTAGTATCTTTGGTTATTCTGAAGTCTATCTCTTCAGATCGAATGTAGATTTACCCCAGAAAAATCCACTTCGATCTTACTCTTTAAGTCACGGTTGACCAGGTTAAGGTTGCCCGCGATTTATATAAACTCATCCAGTTCCTTATTCTGTTATTTAATCATCGTATTTTCTGATTCCAACTTATCTTTAAATCAAAATTCTCTTTAATTTGAGTCAATCAAATTTGAATCTTTATCCTTATTTTGAAAATTTTATTCCTATATCTGGAAAAGAAATCTAATATTATATATATAAGTATAAATTTTCAGAATTTTTATAATTAATTTAACTAGTTGTCAAGAGATAATAGTTTTTGATTTTATTTATGGTTTTGTAAACCAAGGGTTTTGCCTCATATAAATAATTGAACTATAAACAATGGTTATAAATTAATTTGGAAACAGAAATGAATTTAAAACTAGAACTTGAATTCCCGATGGTTTCAAACCTTGTGTCTAAAATTTTAAAAGGATATATTATTTAAATTATTTTCGAATAGAAATTTGTTTCCAAAGAATTTTAAAGGTTTAAAAATCAGCGCTCTTCTCTTTGTAGCTGGGAAATGATTTCGGTGATGAATGCAACATCATCGACATTCATTTTCTAATTTCGAAGTGAAGAGACCATTATGTAGTCTGGCTACAGTGTCACCTTGATAATTTAATTGATTTGAATCTCTAAAATATGACTTGATTTATAATATATAGATATATGATTTAAATTTCATTTGACATATTATGTACATATATTTATTTATCTCTAAATGGTTTGAAAGGAATCAGAAAGTTAATTCTTAAATTTTTCTTGAGGAATAATTTCAATTATGAAAAAAAAGAAAATCAAATTTTTGAATAAATGATTCCAACTTGAGATAATTGAATTTGAAGTTTTATTTGTATAATACTAAATTGCATTTCAATATAACTTACCTTGATTTTCAGAAGTTAACAATGTAATTAGATAATATACAATATAAAAAGATTTTATAAATAAAATTTGAGTGGTTATAATAAATGTTATACTCTTAAATTCTAGTTATAAAAAAGATTAACAGAGGTAAATAGAATAACAAGAGGTAATGGAATAATTTACAATATAAAACGATGTTAAAGGAACTAAGAATAAATTTAAGCAGTAGTAATAAGTGTAAACATATTTAACATAGATGAGAAAAATATATTAAGAGAAATAAATTTAGTTATAATTAGGAATAAAATAAAAGATATTAATTTATTGAACACGTTTTTGAGTATAACAAATGATTTTCAAACTTATGATTTTAGAAATTTTTATTTTAAGATAATTGGAAGATGAAGTTATGAAATTTGAAATAGTAAAATTTAACTTAAGTGAAATTAAATATATCAAATCAATTATTAATTTAAAATTGAATTTGTATGTTTTAGATTAATGATTCTATTTCGAGTTTCAATTTAGTTTTCTTTCAAGTTGTTTCTATTCCACTACATTCTTCCTTTTCTAGGACGAAAAGTTCTGAGTGGGGGAGAGTGTAACAGCCCGAAGTTTTAACAAGTATTTTTCACTTTTAATTATAAAACTTTTGGGTTTATTATATAAAAATCGAAATTTTTTAAAATTGATTAAAACATTTCCCAAATTTTCAATTAAAGGACAAGAGTTCTGAAATTTTAACTTTGGTTAAAGATAACTCTAATTGGAATTTTTTAAATTTTTAATTTCTAAATCTTTTATATAAGAATTATATATGTACAAGATTTATTGTGAGGATGTTTACTTATATTGGTAATAATATTTATTTCCCTTTTTGTTATTTTTAAAATGAATTATATATATTAAAATTTAGTAATAAATTTCGTAGAAAATGGTAAATAAATCCAAAGAATGTAAACAAATTCTATTTTAGTTAAGTAATAACTTTCACAATTTACAATGTATTAATAAACAGTTGAATTACGCGTTTAAAGGGCGCGTTATTTGATGGGATAAATAACGTATAAGAAAACGTATAAAATTTAAATCCGTTATTTTCGTTTTATTTTTGACTTAAATTTTGCGTCTATGGTGCACATTTCAAAAATATATACCTTAACTGAAAATGGTTAAATAAGTCAGTAAACGTGCATTTTCGAGTAGGAGGGAAGCATATCAGTTTCAATTTTTCCTTTAACCATAACTGGCCATTTACCTTTTAAAAAAAGATATCCCATTTCTCTTTTTACCGCAACTATTTATTTAGTATAAACTATTTCATTAAAGTAACGTTCAAATCTTATCTTATTGTCGTTTCCTCCAATATCAACGCTAGTTTCTTCTCATTATTAAATACGTTCGCAAATTTGTCCAAATTCCATTTCCGTTCAAAGACAAATATATTCACTTCCCTTTTCTCTTCGGTTTTAAATAGAACGTTATCCATAAATTTTATTACCGTTTCATAGCAAGATCATCTCTTGCCGTTACTTTGCTTAATTCACTCAGCCTATTTAAGGATATAAATCACGCACCCATTGAAAAGAGATCCTATACTTCTTTAACGTCTATCCTCTATTGCCAAAACAGTCAACGCAAAGTAAAATTTCAAAATATATATATATATAAACAAAACATGCTTTAATTAAGGAATAAAATTTGGAAATTTATAGTGTATAAATGAACTAGGTAATTACGCGTTTAAAGGGCGCGTAAATTGAGGGGATAAATAACGTATATATATAAGAAAACGTATAGAATTTTAATCCGTTATTTCGTTATATTTTAGGCATAAAATATTACGGCTATGGTACACATTCTTAAAAATATGACCTTAGCTGTAAATAAGTAAATTTGTCAGTGATATGTGTGTTTAGATGGAAGGAATTGTCAAGCGTTCAAATCAAGTATGTTGCCTCTAATTCAACGCATTGCTTTAAAATTTTGATTACCATAGATTTTTCCTTTTAACAAAATTTATTGCTTGCATTTTTCAGAACACAATTTTCTCCTAAATCTCAGTCATGCGCAGTATCCACTCTCCTATCTTCTTGCCTATTTTATATGCGTCTTTCTCTTTACCCATATTTCTTACGTTTATTTTTCTCTTTCCAGTAAAATTTACTTCCCTATTTTTATATCTATATATACACACACACACACCCACGCAATCTGTTAATTTTGAATGAAAGCATTTACTTTCTCTTGTAATTTGTTTCAAAAAAATCAAACGTATTTTCCTTACCAAATTTTTCCATTCTTTGATTACACAACTCACTGTTTTAAATCCAAATCCCCTTCAATGAAAAAATTTCTTGCAGTTTCTTTATAAATCAACGCAATCTATTAATTTCTTGCCTTTTTTTTCCTTTGAACCGACACATTTACGTTCAAATTTTTTTGAACGCACGAAATTCTTGCCTTTATCAAACGTAATTGCAAAGCTCAAACAGCATAAAATTGCCTGACCATTTAGAGTAAAATCTACCTATTCTTTCTCCTAGAATATCGCAAGTTTATCTTTATATTCCAATGCACGTACGCAAATATAAAATTTCTTGCCAAAATTGTTCCCTTGAATTGCGAAACTCCTCTGTTATGAATATATAACACACGCATTTTCCATCTTCTCATCAAAAGTTTGGCTTCAGCCTCGTGCGTGAGCAAGCATACTTCAGGTAATGGCCACCTTTTAGCTTATCTTCTTCTATTGTACTCCTTTTATATATTTTTTGCTCTTTTTCCCATTCCCGTAAAGCTCGACCTACACCGCCACTTAACTTGACTACACCTATTTATCCACCATTCCTCTATGCCTATATTCATGTTCATGGAATTATCGAAGACTGCGTGGATAGAATGCTTGACTAGGTTAGGTATAAGTTATATTTTTCATTTATGTTAGCTAATACAGATTCATGGTTTGGATATGGTATTAGGTTTTGCTGCCGCTAATTAGAAAGTTTTGATTTCTACGTGCTATTGAATAAAATTTGATAGGATTCACTAACTAGAGTTAGAATGAAGCTGCATGCATCCATTTTGTAATAGGCTAGTGAAAGTATGCTCATAAGTTTTTTTTTTATGCTGAGTACTTGGATTAAATTAATTAGGTGTTCGCCACTTGTAGAAAAATTTTATCCCACCGAGTGGAATATGCGTGTATGCCTTAAGATGGATATGACCGAGCCTAGCTATTTTATGCCGTGTCACAAAAAAAATTGTACGAAAGAAACAAAAGGGGGGAGGGGACGCATGCATGAGAATGCTCATGCCACCTGTATAATTTAACTTGGGTATAGTTGTGCACCACTATTGGACTCAGTTTGCCTAATGCTTCCTACTATGCGTGCATGCATAAAGTTTAAAGCGTGAGCATAAAAAAAAGGAAAGGAAAGAGTAGTGCATGTTTTCAAACTTTTAAAAATGGGAAGGCCACGTTTTCATTTGGTTGTGATCGGGTTGTGGGTGGAGTGGTCGAGCCTACGGATCGAATTGATTCCGTGCGTCCCTGTTGTTTCAAATATTTCGTGTTAAAATTTTACTTAGTTTTGATGTTGAATTTATTAGTTTCCTTTCAAGAATTAAATCCGGGTGTCAACACCGCAACAATTTGATCGTGCTTCTGTGCATTCTCTTTTTTCAAGTATTACCATCGTTCTTGAATCAAATCTTTGACGGCAATAAGGTGAGTCTTCTCACCTGACAAACGTACTTATATATCTGTAAATTGATAACAAGTGTGATTGTAGAATAATTTTTATTTCATTCTATTTGACTGTGATATAAATTGATGATGTAAAAATCCCGTTATTAACCCTACACATCATCAGTAATATTATATACTGATTATTTATGCTGTACACTATTTATTTATTATTTACTGTTTAATCACACTGCAAGTTGGCTGTATAATAGAAATCGTTACAGGCTGAAATGATAGGCCTGAACGATACCTATTTACTTATTTATTCTTTTGTTTATTTAACTTGGGATTGCGGGTTCGAAATGATTGAATCCGAATTTATTTTGTAAATTACGGATTGAAATGATATATTATTCGTATCACTTGACCTAGGTTAGAAAATATTATACAGACCCATGGTTAGATATATATATATATTCTGAAAATATTAAATATTTTAAAATTAGAATGTTATAATACTTGTTTATAAGTGGATAAAAATGATTATTGTAAGTATTGTGATATTTTACAAGTTTAATATGTTAAGAATATAAAGTATAATTTTGTCTGGTAGATTTTTGATTGAGAAATAAACATGATTTAAGTTAAGAAAAATATACATGAAATTTTGGTATAGCTTGAATATAAAACGAATTTCTAACAGTTAAGTTTTCTATGAGTTAATTTTTAAAATTGGGAAAGTGTAAAGAAGTTAGATATATATTGGCAAAATTTACTTTACAAAAACCATAAAATATTGAATAATTTAAATGACTATATAAAGGTGGAAATTTTGATTTTATAAGTAAATTTGTTTAAATAAAGGTTTAAATTCTGCTGAAATTATCGAAGTCTAAATTTAATTTACTTAAATTTTTGAAAGGATATTTCTGCATTTAGCCAAGTGCTGAATGATGTTGCAAATAAACTAAGGTTAAACCTTTGGAATTTATATTGATTTGAAAGAACAATAACTTCACCTTTAAACAGTTTAAAATAAAGTATTTTGATTGAAGTATAAACTATATTTTAGAAATTTATAACCACGGGTAATAATAACGTTAGTTGTTAAAGAGACCGGGATCAGATATGGGCATACTCTCTGTCGATACCGAAAACCACTTTGACAACCGTATACGCGGTGGAGATTCCAGAATGAAGTAGGATGGTGGTGACGTTTCCTTTGAGGTAAATACGTGGACCCGACTCCCGTGAGTTCGTATAAGGTGGCTAAAACAGGAGCGATTGACGGACTAATAAGGTAGCACCTTTGTTCGGACGCACTTCTTCGTATGCCATTCTATTACTTTGTGATTGTTTGGTGCGCACCTCTGATATGGGAGTGTTGTTCGAGGTGGGCGGTAGCTGCGCGCTACGCGTTACCACCGGTCCAGAAGCGTAATTGGTATATCTACCCTGGCATTGCCTAGTTGTGCCGTGTCACCTACATAGCGAGCCTTGTACGAGTTTGATTTGTGTCGTACCTATGGAGTATCTTCTCATAGTTTCCCGATCAGGAGATATGCAGGTACTATATAGAATACTGACACTATTTATGCGTTAAGGTGGAAAATGTAAAGCCTTAACGCTATTTTAAAGTAAGTTTATTTTACAAATAGACATTATTATAATAGTGAAGTATTACTACATAGTAAATAGTTTAACGGATGCTTAGACGATGGGCAGTCCGAAGCATCCTTTAAGTTACTTGTACTTTAATACAGTTCACTTGAATTAGCTTACAGTGTATAAGTATGTATGTCCTGACTCGAGTGTTGTGTTTATTTCTTACGCTCGGGTCAGCCTGAATTTCAGTTCAGACTTCACCTCCAGAGCTAGGACTTCAGCAGATCATCTCTTTTCAAGCTGCCGTCAAGCTTCTGTTCAGTTCTTATTTTAGCCTTTGAAATCAAGACAATTTAATATTGAGAGTTTTTGTGGAGATTTCAAACTATATTTGGTTTAAGACTATTATGTACTTTATAATTATTTGAGACTATTGATAGTGGCTTCATGAGCCACTAAGTTAATTTTTAATTCCGCTGCGAGTATTCTGATTTCTGTGTCTATGATTCTGTGATTATTTATTTGCTGTATATTCTGAGATTTGCCAAATTTTATTTACAACGTGATATTTCGAACAATTCAAGTCCGACATGTGCGGATGCGGATGGTTGGAAATATCAGGTCGTTACATTATATGAATGAAAAGGAAATGAAACAATAAATATTGTGAAATGAAATTAATATGAATAAACTTAATTTATGTTTGGAATTGTTGTTTGTTTGGTTTATGGTTGTTTGGGCAAGGATACTTTAAAATTGTTTGGATGTATGAATAATCTATTTAGTTTCATCTAAGACTGTTGAGTAAATGGTGCACTTAGTAGTTTATTTTTCATTCTGTACAATTTAAAGTTTTGTACCCGAACAACTATTTGTTTTGTTTGATATGAATGGATGATTGATTTGTGTTGACTTTATGTGGTGGTTGTATGCTTTGTTGCAAGTGATTGTTGTTTATATTGATTTGTTTGTTAGTGGTTTAAACAACTTTAAATATTTTATTTTTATATAATTGTTAACCTTTTGGATTATGTAAGTGAAATACAAGTTATGGAAGCCATTGCCACTGGTTTTGATTTCATAATTAAGTGTTAATTGCCCGACAAATAGGTACGTTTTCGGATTATGGTTTTATAGCGCTATTATATTATTTTTCCCGTGTTGGGATATATTATTTTGGAAGAAATATGTTATATATTGATATTATATTTTCTTCCGAGCCTCTCTGTACAAAGGAGACTGCCAAAAAAATTCGTAAATTTTGGACTTAGAAAAATTTTGAAAAATGTTTTCCAAACGTTATTAATTTGAGTACAAAAAGATTGAATGGTTATAAATTAGTATATTTTATTTAAATTTCTTGATTTTGTAAATTTAATTATTTATAAAGTTAATATTTTGAATAAAATATGTTGTTTACTTAATTCTTTTTCTACCCTTCTTTTTCCTTTTCGGGGACGAAAAGTTTTGAGTGGGGGAGTGTAACGATCCATAAATTTTCAATAATTTAAATTGTTAAATTAATAAGTTTTGGTAATTGAGTATGGAACGAAATAAAAATTTATAATTTATAATGAAGTGAATGTTGAAAATGAAATGTAGCAATGGTGATTAAAACCAATTATTTTCAATTGGAGTGAAATTCCAATAATGAAATAGTGTAAATTGTTGCACTTGGTTATAAGATTGAATATAAGTAAACAAATGTAAGTGTTGTATAAATAAATGAATTTGTATATAATTAATGGTAATTAAATGAATTCAGTATTATATATGTAAATGTAATAATTGGTTGAAAATAGTAAACTTAAGTGTAACATTGGCTTGTAAACAATTATTATAAGTTACCTGTTTAATTAGTTAATTGAAATGAGAAATCAATTTTAATGAATATATACAAAAGTTACATGAATGTGAAATGTAATACAATGTTTAGAAGTTGTTAAATTGGAGTATATTAAGGAATGAAAGGTTAACTAGGTTTCTAGAGTAGTAATTGACTTAATAAAAAAGATTTGGAATTGAATCAAATTAATTTAATGAAATTCAATCTATAATAATTGGATTTATGTTAGTAAATGAACTTGAATACTACGTGATTGGAATTAAGATGAAACTGGAAATTTTAATGCCCTAAGATACGTACTAATGGAAATTATACCCATAGGATGATAAATTTATTGAACAACGGGATTAAAAATCAAATAAATGAAATTTTGGAGTTCTTATTTTATTTATTAAATTTATTGAACATGAGAAAATAAAAGTAAGTGTTGAATTAATTAATGAAATAATACATTGTTAACAGTAATTGAATGTAAATTTAGATAATAATGTTAATGAAAGTTAGCAAATAATTAATTTAGTGCAATCCCAACTAATTGAAACCAATTGTAAGGTTATAATTGATGGTTACTAGTAAATTGGGAAATAAATTTAAAGTTATATTAATTGATGAAATAATACGTAGTAAATTGTAATTTGATAAGATCAATGTTAGATAAGTAATTATAATATTTGTTATTTAATAAAAAAGTATGAATGGGATTAAATTAGGTAAATGGTGACAACCATTAATTGTTTACCCATTTATTTAATCTATTGAATTAGTTCTAAATCCATTATAATTAAACGTAATTAAACCCATTAATTGAATACAAATTGTATTAATTTAATTGAAATTAAAAATATAATTTATTTGAATTTACTTGAATTGAAGGTAAACACTATAAATTTTGCAATAAATCCTTATTTGATTAATATGGAAATTTTGGTTAATGAATTAGAAGTTTATTTGTAATCATAAATGATAGAAATGGTAAATAATTAAATTTGAATTGAAGAAGTGATTAATTAGTTTAATATTAAATTATTTAATTAACTGGAAAATAGTCATTTGTCACTAACTCGGATTTCGATGTAACCAGTTTCATCGGATCCGTAACGGTGAATTATTGTAGGATTTCAAGTTTCGTAACGATTGAACTTGTCGTTTGATTGTACAGGCTTGAAACGCCTAGAAATCAATGAAATTGAAATCAATTGAAATCAATTTGAAATAAATTGATTTTAGCATAACTTCTTCATACGATGGAATTTGAACTTGAAACATATTCCATTGATTTATATATTTAAAAACATCTATTTTGATATATGGGTTGACCCAAATTCGTTCAAAACGGGCTTTCCGGGCCATTTATCGTTCAACGTGCGAACCAATAGTATCCGTTCCTCTATTTCTCAGCCCTACCTATATATATCAAGTTCTACTCCCCTAACAGCCTTTCTATTTCTCATTTCTATATGTATAGAAACTTCTGTTGCTCCTCTTCGTCAATGGCTGAAAACCCTAATCTTCCCAAGCCAATTTCAATTCAAAATTCAACATCAAAAATTCAAACTCCTCTAATAGTATCAAACTATATATCGATCTAAAGCTCTCGACGAGCGAATCTCAGATTTGAAATTCATTTTTCGTTTTTGGTTTTTATGTGGCTAGAAAAACACGATAAATTCTTGGCCGTTCATTGTACGGTTTCTCGACCAACGGCGGATCTTCAACGTAGGCTTGATCAGAAGGCATAGAGTCGTTGAGGGTGGATAGCAGGTTCGATCGGTACGTTCATTTCGTGTCAGAGGTCATCGTTTTCACCGCGATTGGCCGCATTCTCGTACGATGGCGGGTGAACTAGGAACCACCGGAGGTGGCGACGCGATGGGAGTAGGGGTGGTCGGCCATGGCGAGGTCTGCAATGGTGTTCAATTGGGCTGAAGATCGACAGAGGCGGGACAAATATTAGAGGAACGAGCGATTTTGTGGCGGCTGCTAACGGGGTCGAAGAGATGTTAAGGTTCGATCGGGTTCGGTATTGCATGAGTGCTTCTGATGTGTACAAGTTTGTATTATCATTTATTTGTTTTAAATTAAATTTGTATATCTCCTAATGCTCATAACTTTTGCATACGAGGTCCAATTCATGTGCAGTTTTCTCCGCTAGGATCATGTTGGAATTCTGGACATTTTAAAGTTGGTTTGGACAAATTCTGATGCCGTTTGAATTTTGGGTTTAAATTGGGTTCAAATTAAATTTAAATTCAAAAGGTGGGTGTTTTAACCCACTCACAACTTCCAAAATTTCTTACGTTCGTTAAATTGATTTATGATATGGTTAGAAATTTATTTATGACTGTTTGGCATATTTTGAATCATCATCTCAATTTATTTGAATTTATTTGGATAAAATAGTTATTTAATTTATTATTGAATATAAACTGCTTGTAAATGCCTATTATATATTATCTGTTATATATTGATGTTATTGATTGAATTAGATGATGATTATGATAAATGTTTGATGATTGATATTGGATGAATGGATGTTGTATTTTATATTGTTATAAACTGCAAGTTGTTATGGATTTTTATTTCATTCGGGATTGTAGTTTGAAATGATATAATCGTATTTATATTTTAATTTACAAATTGAAATGATAAATATCCGTATCACTTGACCATAGGATAGAAAATTATATACAGACACCATGGTCAATATATAAAATATTTTGAAATGATTTCTATGGTTTTGTAAAGAAATATATGGTTTTAGATAATATTGTTTTTAGATATTATATAAAAGTTACTTTATCCTTGATTTTAAGCTATGAATAATTTGTTTTAATATAGATAAGCTTAATAATAAGTTTGATTTTTATTGAAGATAATATGGTTAAGCATTTAAATTTTATTTTAATATAGAGTTTATAATGACTTAAATAAATTAAGGTTGGAAGATAAATTGGAAATATACTGAATTTGAAATGGTTTACTTTATGGATCAAATCTGTTCTGAAATCAATATTGTTTGGAATGGTTTATTTGGAAACTGAATTGAATTGCAATTTATGATTTGAGATTTGGTTAAATTTAAAATTTAGAAATTCGAGTTGTTTTGGAATTGATTTGTGAAATTTAAGAAGCTATCTTATTGTATAAAGTATTTTAAATTTTTAAACCATTTAAGTGGTGGAAGTTACTTTCAAAGTTATGAGTTTCAAAGTATTACGATTTGAAAGTGTTATATTTCAAGTGTTTTGATTTTGAAGCGTTATAACTTTGAAAGTGCTATGATTTTGGAAAAGAATATATTTGAAATAAAAATGATATTATAGTGATTTGATTTTGTATAAAAATGATATCATATTGATTTGGTTTTTGAAACGGAAATGATATCGTATTTATATGGTTTGAAATGGATATTATATTTTGGTTTTGAAGTATAATTATTTTGAAATGACCGCAGTGTTATAATATCGTTTGGTTGTTAAAGAGACCGGGATCAGAAGTTGTCATGCTCTCTGCCAACTTCAAAAACCACTTTAACAACCGTGTACGCGGTGCAGATTTCAGAATGAAGTAGGATGGTGGCGGCATTCCCTTAATGTATATATGTGGACCCGACTCCCGTGAGTTGGCATAAGGTAGCAAAAACAGGAGCGATTCTCGGGCCAATAAGGTAGCCCCTCTGATCGGACACACTGCTTCGATATTATATTCTGACTTTGGATTGATTTGGTGGCCACTTTTGATTTTGATTTGGTGGTGTGGCTTGAGGTAGGCGGTAGCTGCGGCTATGCATTACCACCATTCCGGATAGCAATTGATATATCTATCCCGGCATTGCCTAGTTATGCCGTGTCACCTACCCTATCGCACCTTGTACGAGTCTAGATTTCTCCCGTAGCCCGTGGAGTATCCTCTGGTAGCTTCCCGATCAAGAGGGACCATGATACTGGATGGACTACTGGGACTATTACGTGTTAAGGGGAATATTGGGTCACTCCTTAACGCTATTTAAAGGTAAATTTATTTTACTATAGACAATATTAAAATAGCGAAATATTACTACATATTAAATAGTTTCATGGATCCTTAGGAGATGTGAATCCCGAGCATCTCTTAAGTTACTGCACTCACATTAGACTCTGGATAGAAGATGTCCAATCCCGTAAACATCTCTGACGTCATTCCACTCATAATATTTACTGTTGATTTAACTTGCATAAGATCTTTTAGTTCTGACTCGAATGTTTTGTCTTCTCAATTCGCTCGGGTCATCCTGAGCATTTCAGGATTTGAAGACTTTATTTCTGGAGGACAAAGACAAAGATTGTTTTGCTATTATCTATTATATTATTCCACTGCATTCATACTGTTCCGCTGCATTATTTATTTATTCTCTGGTATGTGTAACTTTGATATGTGTTGTATAAGTATAATCAAATGTTTTGTAAATCAGCTTCATGAACTGTTATTTGATTATTATATTTTTTCGTTCTACTGAAAGATTCTATTTTTTTTCTTTCTCTACTTTTTCTTATGTACCTCATAACAATCTGCCCTTCTGCTTGGTTTGAGTCTGACGTGTGTGGTTTATCGTCGATTTAAAACGTACAAAAAGGCGGGTTGTTACACCTTACCAAGAAAACCCTTGTTTTCTCGTGGAACCTAGAATATGAATATGCTTTTACAAAGTTAAAGAAGTTGTTAACTAGTGCACTTGTTATAGTACTCCCTAAGGGTTCGAAGGCATTTCTAGTATACACTGATGCATGTGTTATAGGACTAGATGATGTGTTGATGCAGGAGGGTACAGTTGTTTATTATGCTATTCGACCACTTAAAGTTCATGAAATAAATTATCCGATCCATGATCTTAAGTTGGCAGCCATTATTTTTGCCCTTAAATCATGGAGGCATTATCTTTTATGGGGAGCGATTTGAGTTATTCATGGATCATAATCTTTGAAGTATCTATTCCCCCAATCTAAATTTGAGGAAGTAGAGGTGGATGAAGTTCATGGATTTATATGACTTTGATATCTCATATGCTTTGGGCAAAGGAAATATTATGACTGATGCTATGAGTATAAACCATGTGACGTTGAGTACTAAATTTTTTGAATGGAAGCACTTGGAGTTTATTTCTATATTTGATTTCCGACCCTCATTGGACATTACACTAGAATTATTGGAAGCTCTAGATTTTTGGCCTTAACTTATGGACCGTATTGGTTCAAGTCAGAGGCAAGATACAAAGTTACTAGATATTTTTTGAGAAGTTGAGCCAAGAAGAGCATTTGAGTCATTTGGACCATTATTCCATTGATTCGAGAGGATGGCTGAGGAGATGTGGTAGGTTGTGTGTTTCTCTCATTAAGGAATTGATTGACATGGTGCTAGTAGAGGTCCATCATTCTAGGATGACCATTCATCCTGGTGGTGACAAAATGTATAATGATATGAAGAGAGTATTTTACTGGCCAAGAATGAAGAGGCATGTAGCAAAATTTGTTTCTAAGTGTATGACTTATCAAAGAGTAAAGACAAAGCAGAAGAAACCCTATGGATTATTACAGCCTTTGGATATTCCACAATGGAAACGAGTTGTGGGTTATTACAGTAAGTCCTAATGTGATATAGTTTTCATGAAGAGAATTGCTGTAAATAATTGTCACTACTGGGGACCACTTAAAATAGTAAAATTGGATTTTATCAAAATTGGATAAATGACAAATTCGACCAGACTATCACACAACTAGATATAATGGCGTGTGAACATTGTTATTTGAATTTTTCAATATTAATTGCTAATTAAATTTAAATCTATGAGCCATCACAACTCAAATATTGAATGCTCCAAATTACGATAGAATTTGATTAGATTATAATTGAAATAAATTAATTAAATTAATTACCATTTATGAAATATTAGTTATTAAATTTTATTTGGTTTACTTGAATCAGTATTTAACAAAGTATGTACATAAAAGTTATATATTTATGCTTTGATGTACGATATTTATAAATGTTTAAAGTAGATATAAACTATACTAATACTATTGGTTTAGAAGTTTAAACGGCCCATCTAGCCTTATAATTTGGCTGACTATATTGTAGAAAGTGAAGGGTGTTTTTAAATGCAAATGTGATTTTGGGCTAGAAGAAGTAAACAAGGAGATTTAGAACTCCACTTTTCCCTTCTCACTATTGCTTATTTAAACATAACCTACCCCTCATTTGATCTAATCTTTTGGAGCCTTCTCTATAATTATTCTAGCTAAAAATTATAGGTGTATTCTTCTCATTTTTCCAAACAAATTAAATCAAATAATCTAGCTTAAGCTACGGTGATTACTTCTAGGCACTTAGAAAGTATATATACATGGAGTTTGATTTAACATTCAAGATTCATCATCACAGCAGCAATTAGGTTGCATTTAAATATTTATTTATTCATTTGTATGTGAATTTTTATCTGTGTGTGTAGGTAGATTAGAATTTACAATATCATGAGTTTATATACATATATGTGTGTGTGTGTGTGTGTGTGCTTGATGTTAAAGATGCGTGTGTGTGTGTATTTGTATGCACTTAAAAAACATAATTTTGTACATCTATTATTTTCGACCATGATGAGTAAAACATTTTTTCTAGAAGATAATGTTTTAAAATAATTTTAAATTTTTTTAAATTTAAATTAGTTTTATATTCATCACAAATATATGTATATTTTATTTGACATATTTTCTTATACAAGTGTTTTCGAATATTTAAAAAATAATTGTATATATAAATTAAAACCGAATATATATGTAATATATAAATATATTTACATATCTAAGTTTTAATTATACATTTGTATACAATAATCTACAAAAACAAATATATTAGTATATATATTTTATATATGATATAACAACTTCCAAAAAATATATTTTTTATTTCCATAATGAATTGAATTTAAAAAAACTAAAACTACACAAAGTTATTAAAAAGGAAAAAGTCTTTCGATTTTATCAAAACATTTTAGTCCGAAAATAAAAGTTAAAAAGTTAAATTCTGTCTTTTATGAAAATATATAATTTTATGTTTATAAATTAGAATTTTTAAAATTTAAATATATATTGTTAAACATGTTATAAGCATTTTTAAAATAAAAAATATTTTTAATTCGTGTGTGTGTATAATGTATAAATATTTAAATTTGAATTTGAAATTTTTTGAGATATTATTTTGAATCTAGGAATGATAAATTTGGATATTTCTTTAACTAATTTCAATACTGAATTTTGAATTGGTATTATATATAAAACATATACATATATAATTATTTTGGTGCATATATATATATATATATGTTTGTGTACATCTGTGGTGTAGGTTCATTTGTATGTATATATAAAATCTATATATGTAAATTTATTTTAAATTACATTGGTTTCAAAAAAATATTAGACAAAAAACACATACATAAAGGGCTAATGTGTCCGTTGTAGTGTAAATCGCAGCACTTAGAAACAGACATATTAAATCATGTACAATTATATATTGCACGTGCGCGCAAACGCACATTGTGTTTAATACACATGTGCACATTATCACTTATATATAATTTAATTATACATTAGAAAGACATATATGACTTTATGGAGACTTCCTACAAGCCCTTTCTCCTTTCCATTATCGTCACCTACATCTAAAGTCATCTCCTTTAACGCTTCATTTTCCCCACAATCAACACGCTTTGACCTCGTCTCCTCAATTCCTAAGTAGAAGAAAGCCTTGCATCGATACTCTTATTCTGTAGATCCAAATCCACTTTTCTTGGACTTTTCTCTAAAGCCCTCTGATTGTTCAAAGCAATTGTCCCCATAGACGATGCATTCGATTCCCATTCATTTCCCTTGCTACCATTTGCC
Organism: Allium cepa; assembly: GCA_030765085.1. Taxonomy (NCBI): domain Eukaryota; kingdom Viridiplantae; phylum Streptophyta; class Magnoliopsida; order Asparagales; family Amaryllidaceae; genus Allium; species Allium cepa. The sequence goes on along the minus strand of CM060939.1, from coordinate 193,089,377 downwards.
TTTGTTGTTGGCATGCTTCCATCATTTTCGATGACTCTACCTGTTTCCCCTACGGCAACTTCCAACATTGCTCGTTCTTTTGATGCACACATGATTGTTCGTGCAAATTGTATCGCACGTATCTAGCCCACGATCACTTTTTATTGCAATTCCATGTGGATTTTGTAGAGAATAATTTGTGAGAGGAAAGCAATATTGTGCCAACTGTAATAGTATGGATCACTATCCTGAATGCACTTATCATGTTTGTAATAATGCATAGGCCAATTTCCAAGCATTATCATCACCCCCCAGTCCACTCAACCCCTACAGATTGCTGCATCAGAATGAATTTAACTTTCTCCCTGTTGTTTATCTATTAAATCCTATTGCACAACTAAATGCTCCTATAGCGGTTAAAAATGGACATCTCCCTTTAAATCCATATCTTAAAATGTCGATGTGTACTTACCTAAAACATTTGAAATGCTTGAGATAGACAGAATCATGGTTCTTTCTACAAAAGTGGTACAGGCGGGTTTAGATTTTTGGTTGGATTATTTAGTTGGGTTTTTCTTTGATGCAAATCATCCTTAAAACTTAGTTAAGTATGAAAACATAAGGGTATATTTCAATTATATTCCGACTATTCGATGTTTTGCTTCTAAATCTCTAATCGGGTGAGCGTAATGCATTCTTGAAGTAGAGCCGATCTTTGTAGAAGAAAAGTCTTTCATCATAACTACTTGGAACCCTTTCATGGATAACTCTAGGGAATAAGTCCTATATATTCCTATGGGAAAAATTCTCTTATTCCCTCTATCTTGTAACCTAGGATCAGCCTAGATTGGCTAGTCAGCATGGACTTAAGTTTTTGACACTAACACTGTAGTTCAAAAGCGATCAGTGCATGCGAAGGCACTAATTGAAATTATAGTGGATAAATGTCTACCTTCGAAAGTCAAGGTAGAGCTTACAGACAGACATGTGGCAATTATTAATGTTAGCTATAGTTGGGCTCTTGATATACACTTCACCTTCAACTTCATTGGACACGTCGTTAACACCTACAAACGAGACACACATGAAACCCCTATCCTGGTCTCTAACATAATTCCACTTTAAATGCATCCAATTAGAAGATGAGTCCCCAAGGCTTTACCTCCTTCCCTTGAATTTAATCCTATTATTGACAGTACCCTTACTCCTCTGTCGGTTGCCAAAAGTTTTGTTCTGACTGAGGTTGTTCCTTCTTTTGACCATTTTTCTTGGCATTATGTGAACTTATTTGGCACCATGATAGGACTCTTATCAGGTTTAACCCAAAGTTTGGCATATTCTATAAATATGTTAGTGAAGCTAAGGAAAACAGATATCCTTATTACTTTGCTATTGGAGATAGACTCGCTCTCACTGATAAGGGTGACATTGGGGAATGGAAATGAAGCATTTTAGTTGATGACACATGGGACATGTAATATGTCTTTTGTAGTGACATGACAGTCCTCAATCTAGGTGTTTTCTTCGGGCATCTAAATGTTCTTCACCCAGTTTCTTCATCTGATTATAGTTGTACCTCAACTTCTAAGGAGTACTAGATCTGTTTTCGTTTGTAGTCTAGACACCTATTGTCTTACTCTAGTGATGTTGTGTTGAATGCAGTTGTTGAGGCGCCTGTGCCTTGCACCTAAGTATACCTTGTATAAGTGGTACAACCACTATAATCCGGTTTGTGTATGTAGAATAATAATAGTTTGCCTGTCCGTATATATCGCTTACATAAGCAAATAAAATCTTTATATTAATTAATTAGATAAAGTATTGATTTTATTTAAAATTTATTTATATTAGATCTAAATTAATTTAGGTTTCATAGGCCTAGTAAGATCAAAAATGGGAAAAAATATATGAAATTCACCTATTTAACCCACTGCGTGCTAGTCCAGATTCGACAATAGTATTAGAGCCCAATAGCCTATTGGTCTAAATTAGTATTATTAGGGACAACTTATTAAGCTTACCTTTTAGTATGGTGTCAAGAAAAGTAGTGTCTAGGCTGATTTTGGATAATTAAATACCTTGTCTAAACCGGCTACCGGCCTAACCCAAAAGGTGAAGTAAGCCAAAGGTTATCCCCATTATAAATGCCTAAATTAATTTAGGGCTCAGACAATTTTTCAAAATCTGTTTTGAAATCAAAATAAAATTTTAAATTTAAAAGGTAAAAATTAAAAAAGTAATAATTTTATAAATGTTATATAATGATGGAAATAAAGTAATTATTTTTGAAAATTATTTATAATTAAATAAAAAAATTAATTAAATAATTAATTAAAGAGTTCATTAACTATATTAAACAATATATATATATATATTGCATTATCTTAAAACGTTTAAGGTAATTTGAATATATATAATAAATTACAATCAAAATTGTCTATTTAAATAAATTAAATAAATGTTAATTAATAAATAATGTAAAACATATATCTATGTATGTATGTATGTATTAAGATATATGTGTATAACTATAAATGTTACAGTATATACATTTTCAATTTAAAATGTTTAAATGAATAAATTAAATTGCTAGTTAATTAATCAATTAAATTAATTAAATAAAATTTAATTAGTAAAATTAATATAAGTTTATAAATAAGATTATTATTTAAGTTTATTAAATTATAAAAGGTTATACTAAACTTAAAAGAATAAATGCATATGTATGGTAAGTATACCATGAATTTAGATGTGTCCGACGCATGATTCACGAGGGCATTTCATAAGAAATAGGTTATTCCATAAGGCAATATTACTGATCAAATATATTAAAGATCATGAATCTTTAATATATTTTTTGTTCTCTGCCATTTATATTAGCTTACTTGCAAACTCCTTAGGTATTGGGGTTTCCTCAAGCTAAGGATATTGTATGTACTACTATTAGTATATAAAATAGATGAGGTAAGATACATATGCATTTTTATAGAGCTTTCCTCAAGGTATGTACATTATACTTAGGTTGTCGCAAAAATGTATGTATGAGCGAACCATCTCTTTTTTTTGTGTTTTCCTTAAGGCAAAGATGAAATTAGGACAAAGACCACAAAGTCTGGAGTTATATGTGATTTAACCAATAAAATGTTATCCATCGTACGTGGGCCCCTGATTTGTTGAGCTTCCTCAAGGTCATAATCCCAAGGAATACAAGTCGTAAAACTCAATAAAGAAGTTGAAAAACTTTTATATTTCGTCTTAGGGTTTTAAGAAATATAAAAGTCTAGTGGGAGCTTATTAGTAAAATGAAATAAAATTATTAACTTTACTAATAATATAAGAATATCTGCTATGTGTAAATTAAACTAATCTACATCGAGAAAATTATGTATTTAATATAATTGATAAAATGTTTATCAATTCAAATATACCAATGAACTAAGTTAAGGTTGACAAATATAAATATATAATATACTTACCAATAAATTTTATCTGTTGTCAATTCAAGCCACATGAAAGCGCCTAATTATACTACTATTAAACACATTCGTAATCTGATTACTTACGTGTTTATTTGCCTTAGATTATGTATTGTCTTCTATGAGTTTCAAATTTTAAAATAATACAAATATATAGATGCTTTGTTGGTTCCTGAGATGATGGTTTTGATGACAACAACCTTAGGACTTGTTATAAAATATAAATATTAATATCTTTGTCTAGATATATATGTATATGCAGGATATGTATATATATATATATATATATATGCAAGTACTGAGATTGAAAACTATACAGTATGGAGTTTCAAGACTAACGAATTCAAGATTGAAGAAATTAAAACTGAATACTCATGAGTATTAAGAGTTCAAGATATCAAGATAAGCAATAGAGTCAAGATTTATGTTAAAACTTAATAATAGCACTAAATATTTATTCGGATTTTAATTGTGGAATGGAATCCACCTTCTCGGTTTAATAGTGGGATCGAACCCCCGACCTCTTTAGTGGGATGGAACTGACGACCTTCTCTAGTGGATAGAATGCACAAAATATTCAAAAAAAATATTTTAAATATTTTTCCAAAAACTATCTTTTTAAAAGTCATCTCTATCAATTTAAATATTTCAGCCTTAATTCAAAAACTATTCTTATCATCTTTTAGTATTTTGATCTCAAAATCATCTCTTGTTTTTTAAACTATCTCTTGACTTTAATATTTTAGCTTTAAATCTAAAAAATATATTTTAAAGAAGTCTATACTTAGTTTTTAATATTACTTTTATATTATAGATTATATATTTTAAGATTACGTTCTAAAACTCTTTTATAAGTTTAAACTATATTCAAAATGGTTTTGTATGGTTTTGACAAGTTTTAGAAACAAATCATTTTAAAGCAAAATCAATTTAAAAAACTAACTTAGGAATGTCAACATCATTATACCCCCCATGTCGGCATGGTAGGCGTAGATTTCAAATTTTAAATTTTCAAAAGAAGTGTCTGTTCGTCATAACCTTTTGTGAATGGACATGACCGTTGTTCTCCTATATATACCAGTTGTTTTCAATGAATTTTAAGTTAGTTTTTCTTCATTTCTTCACTCCTTCTTCTCCACTCAAATATTCTATTATATTTCAAATGCTTTAACAAAACTCTACCAAAATCCTAAGTGAATCAAACTTGATCGCCTCTAGTTTGATTCTCTGCCACTCTCTCTCAAATATCTCCGTGATATTCAGATTTATAGGATCATTTGTAATCAAAGATCGAAAGATCGAAGTGTATTGAGTGTCTTTCTATCAAAGTGTGATTGGAAACGGTGTGATTGTGGCCCATAGATCAATTGGGTGTGATTGTAACCCTTAAATCAATTGGGTGTGATTGTAGCCTGGTTAAATCTAGAGAGCTTGCCCTGGACTCAGAGACAGGAGGGTGTATCTCATGTCCTTGAAATCGAGGTTGTAATATCGACATTATATTTGAAAAGAAATCTGCATAAGAAATTATGTGGGACTAGATGTAGGGTAACTCCGAACCAGTATAAAATTCCATTATGTTCTTTCCTTTACTAATTTTATTTACTATTTGCATCTGTGTCTTGTTCTATGATTGTCTCGGTGTTTGTGAATTGCATCTGATTATGTTAATTTGGAAAGATTTCAAAAATTCCATAAAATCCATTAAACACTATTCAACGCCCCCCTCCCCCTCTAGTGTTAATCCAGCCTTAAGATCTGTAATCCGCATTTCCAATAAATTTGATACATATCAGTCACATATAAATATAATATGGTGAACGGTTGCAAATTGTAATATACAAAGCCTTAGTGAAATTAGTTCAATCGAAGTGGGCAAATAAACAATAGTGCTACATCATGTAATCAATATGATTGACTACAGTAAGGATCTTTTTGTGTTAAATGTAATACTAGACCAAGAGCTACAAGATAGATTTAAGAATTTAATCACTAAAAAGTTGGTTTGATAGTTTACTTAAAGTGCAACTAATTCGATATTCTTAAACGTTAAGATGATCGAATGTATTTTTGTAAAGTGTTCATTAGAATCATGTAGTAAGGGTTTGCTTTTTAATGGTTTGACCATTTGGAATAAAAGTAAATATACGAGAGTAGATGTGACTCAAGGCATGATTGGGATGAAGAGAGTGAATAGTCATTTTTGCTTTACAAAGAGACATCGGAACTAAGAATTGTATAAAATAATAATAGATATTTAACAAGGAATAAGAAATATTATTTCTATTCCAAAATTTAATTTCATACAAAAATGGTTTTCTTTTGGGATTTATTTCTTTGGGTGTAAGATATTTGACCGAAAACTTTCGATTGTAAACTAGTTATGGTTTATAAAGTAAAATTTTGTAGCTAGTGGTTGAATGAGGCTTGATGTTTCATATGTTATTACAGTAATAACAAAAATAGTAGTTGCACCAAAATGTCGGCATCAAAATTGACCACCAACACTGTAACAACCCAAAATTTTAGCTATAATAATTCATTAACAAATTAATTAAAAAATAAAATAAGTTTGTGAAATTATCAGAATTGAGCCATGGGAGTCGCACCATTGTGTCCATGGCAATTTTCTGATCAATTCCCATATATAGTTTGCCAAAATTTGAGTTAATATGAAGAAGATGCGAAATAAAAAAGAAACTAAGAAAACGAAAAAATATATTACTAAGGGTCAGGCTAACCTTGAACCAGGCTTGGTCGACCCTAGGGTCGAACCCCAAAGGAGCAAGTTCGACCTATAGGTTGACCGTCACTAGTTAGAGGTCGAACCGCCTTTTTTTGACGTAGTTTTGTCTAAGTGCAAACGATGACATGTTTTCCAATTTTCTTCTGATCATGTGCGTTCGTGCTTGCATCCGACGGTTCCAAGCGAACTATGACGTGGTTGCAGCAGATTCAATCTTCAAATCCAACGGTATGAGATCCCTAAACCACCCTATAAATAAGACCCTGGCCTAGCTATTTTTCTCATTCAGAATTTCTCCTATATGGGTTCACTGCCAGAGGCTGGACCCTAAATAGAAAAAATTTCTAAAGGGGAAATATTTTTGATAAAAATATTCTACACTATAGAAGTGGATCAAAGAAAACCAAGGACTAGAGCTAAAGATCACATGTGAATGTTTAGAAATTATTTTTTACGTAATTTAAAATAATAGGGTTCTCAATAGTTGTAGTTTTTCTACAATATTGAGACAATTTCTATATAAGTTATTTACAGCTAGTTTTTAAAGTTCTTTTCAATCTATTTTATTTAGCTATTTTTATTCAGCTATTTTTATTCAGCTATTTTATTCAGTTATTTGCAGTTATTTACTGTTACTTGCATTTATTTATATATGTTTTACGTTAGAATTTAGCCTATGAATTTTAGTTTCCTTTTATTCATTTTTGCACGAATAAAATATAAGAATATTAGAAAAGATAATAATTCAAAAATATGGATTAAAATAGAAAACATTAAATTTACAGAAATTAGATGTAAAATAAGAAAAACTGTAATAAAAAGAAGATAGACTGACATAGGCAACTTTGAGACATTTGCAAGCATGTTTATAACTAGTGGTTATAACTAAAATGATAAGGTAGAAGAGTGACAATTATAATGTAGGTTATAATTAAGCATAAATAACAGAAAAGGCTTATTTTAATACTTATAATTAAGTTAATAAGCAAATATAGCAGAGATAACAGAAAAGACTTATTTTAAAGACTTAGATTAAGTTAATATGCAAATAGAGCAGAAATAACAGAAGGGGCTTATTTTAAGAACTTACACTAAGTTAATAAGGAAAGTTGGAGTAGGGCTTATACCAGTAGCATTTCCTTTAGGATTAGGACTGATGGTCTCACAACAGATTAGGGGAGGCTAGGCAGGACCCTTTCAGACTATGACTGATGGTCTCACAAAAGCTAGGTGAGGCTAGGACATGCTAACTAGGGTAAATAAGTGGTCAATAGATAAAAGCTCAAATCGGGGCCAAGAGGCGCAACTAGATTTTGTTTAGTAGGACCCGTACCAGTAGCATTCCCTTTCAGACTAGGAACGTTGGTCTCACAAAACACTTAGGTGAGATTGGGCAAGACCCTTTCAAACTAGGGTCGATGGTCTCACAACAGATTAGGTGAGGCTAGGCATGCTTATGCTGACTGGGGTAAGTAAGAAGTCACAAGAGGGGGCAATAGTTAGCGGGTACCGGTGATGGTCGTGCATGCGGCACTGATTAGGGTAGATAAGTTGTTACTGTGTTACAGGCGCTAAATAGGTGTCTTTTGCTGTAGGACCCATAGAATAGGACTTGCTCACAGTGGCGCAACAGAGATAGAAGGTCGATCAACGGGTAGAATTAGGATTCAGCCTAATTATTATAGGATTAGGATTTCAGCGTAATCACAGCAATCTAAGACAAGTGCAAACAATCACAATCAAAGCAAATAGTTGACTAGAATCGGTTAAATAGTATTTTATTCCAGCTTTTCTTTTCTCTATTTCCTTTTTATTCTAGAACTGTTGCTAAATCTATTATCTTTATCTTGCTTAGAAATATTAGTAGTTACATTCACTCACCAGACTTATAGTCTAACTCACTCCTCTATTTCCCCTTTTCCCCCTATAGGCCAACAGAGGCAGGGATAGTTGATTAAAATTTCCTGGAGATACATCCCTGGAGTTCTTCATGTATTCTTCTTATTTCCATTTTTATTCTCATTTGGTTTTTGATGTACTGGTACTTATGAGAGGGATAGTTATTTTATTGTACTCTGATTTTATGAGACTGAGATGTATTTTTCATAAGACTTGTGTACTTGGTATTTGAGACATGTGTTGTTCTTTAGACTTGTTTATGAAGTTTTATTTTTAATAATGAGTTACCATTTAAATGTTTCCGCTATTTATATTTATTTGTCTTGTAAATCTTTGTCTCTGTGATGCTTTAGCTAAACCTATAATGTACCATATCTTTTAGTGTGCCCTTTTTTGGTATACGAAGGGGTGTGGTGTGTTTTACTTGGTATTAGAGACTAAGGTTACCGGATTCCTAAAAACCTGTTTTAAAAGAAAGTATTTTTCAAAGATACCATATCTTAAAAAATATTTTTTAGAAAGAAACTCTTATAAATAGTTTTCAAGTATAAAAGAGTTAATTAAAAAATCCCCTAAAAGCCCAGTTCAAGCTTCTTTGATACTTTCGAGCCTAAATTTTCTTTTCTTTGCATAGTATGGCGAACGCCCTGAATTTTCCAGAGGGTGTCCAAGTACCTGGCTGGTTTCATAGATATCTCTAAGCTACGACATCAGAGGTGCAACGGCAAGCGCCCAATCTGTGACGGCCGCCCATGACTCCTGTACTAAACAAGGTAGTGGTGCGCTGAAGGGTGTGCCAGGCCGCCATGGACGATTATCAGGGTAAGGTAAACCAATAAACTCTAATAGTTTTATACAACAATCAGCAAAGACAATACATCAAGCCTCACTACATATCACTCAGAGAATATACAAACAGCGGAACACCCAGTACATATAGTAAGAAAACAATATGTAAAAGCCTCCAGCTCATCTTCGTCATCAACAGCGTTGGCCAATAGGAACAGCACCTGTCACCTACTACCTAGTCTGCCCATCCTAACATGGATGAACAGCCCAAGGTAATAAGAGTTAAACATAAAACCTTGAGTCAGACAAAAGGCTTAGTGAGAAGTAAATCAACTATCAAACATACCAAAAGAGCATAAAGGGTAAAAGGAATAGGAACTCAACCATCCCACTCCACCTCTTTCTACAGTGATAGCCCCCAGACCCACTAAATAGAAGCAAACATAGTAATTCAGACATTCAAAACAAAGTAATTGTCACTCGAGTCAAGGTCGGTGTTTTCCAAGTACGAACCCCCAAGGCCTAAACCAAGATCAGATAAGCACCCTGAAAACATCGCTCTTGGTCCAAGCGACGATACAACCAAACATCCAAACATCCATGACTCTGGCTATCACTGTTATCATTGCCTTGATTTGACTGTTAGTTGAATGACCGCCTGCCAAGGGCTAATGGTAACCCCGGTTCTAGACATAGCTCCGCACGTCGTCGTGACCCGTGCCTAGGACTATCGCATCTGCCCAGAGTACTAGCACGTCATCGTGACCCGTGCTTGGAACGTCATCGTGACCCGTCCCAACGTACTCTTGCTTTGAGCATGCTAGAACCTTCAACAACGATGAAATCTCAACCTTCTAGTCATCCTCCTCGACGACTATTCTCATACTAGCTCGAGCGCCTCTCAAGCTAACCATTATCTACAAACCCGGACCACATCACCGAGTTATCAACATGCTTGGGATGATCCCGTCTGGATTAAACCAAGGCTTTCTCACATCATGCTTTGCTTCATCGCATCATAGCAAAGTCCCATCTCAACATCATGGTTTGCCTCATCACATCATGGCAAAGTCCCATCTCAACATCATCATCAAATCTATCCATATGAGCTTCAACATCCGCTTCATATGCCACAAGCAGCTTTCCTTATTCATGAGCCTTTCCACTTAGCTTTTGAATCATCTTCGACCAACTTGTCCAAATCAAGTTATCAATCAACTAATCAATCAAATCAAACATTAATCCAAGTAATCAATCATTCAAACAAGATCTAAATAAACAATTACACAATAATGGCAATTTCGTAAATAAAGATTCCAAATCGAACATGCATTCTAACAAACATGAATTATGAACAATATCTCTACAACTTGATGAATGAACTTGCATAAGTGAACATGTACTAAAATAGATGTCAAAATCATCATGAGCAATAGATCTACATGCAGACTTAAGAAAAATGCACGAAATCACTCTCTTTAGCACATAAACAAACCACTGATCCAATATACTCCTTTGGGTCCGTGTGAGAGATAACCACCACTCACTGAATCACCTAAACACCTCAAAAACAACCAACTCCAGATCTGGACAGCAAAGAATCAAGCTTGATCCGAGAAGATTCCGCTTCAAACGATGAAATCTCTCTTCGATAGATGGAGATCTTCAACTTTGGCTCTTGGATCTTCGATTTGATCTTCAATCTAGATGGAAGGAATCACAAGATTAAAGTGGAGAAAAGAAGTGAAGAAGTGTAGTAGTCGAGCTCTCAAAATGGCAGCACTTCGTCGCTTCAAAATACGGTGCCAAAAAGTGAAGATATGGACGTGTATTTATAGGCTGAAACCTTAGGTCGTCCGCCCCCCCACCCCCCTTAGGTCGTCGCCGACCCAACTGCCCCGACCTACGACTTAAGCCCAAGGCCGACCTAACTACAAAGCCGACCCAACCAATCACACACCCTACCGGCTTAACAGCTAAACCAAATGCGACTCACGACCTAACACTCATGCGCATCTCCTCCTGAGTCGCCTAGACGACCTAACACTTACACGGCCCAGCGACTCAACGACTTAACTACCCTGCCGACCTAACGACCTATCAGGGATGCCAACCTAACTCGTACGCGAGTTACGACCTATCCCTCAACACAACTTTGTGACCTATCAACCTAATATTGTCTCCGACCTAGCGACTTAACCCTATATGCGACCTAACACTCTAACATAGCCGCATCCTTTCCTAAGTCGCCTGGTCGACTTACGACCTAACATAGGTCATCCCACGACCTAACTAAGACACAAGACCAACAAACATGCGGCACAACCGACCTAACACAGTAACGACTTAACGAGTACGCCTTCACGCGACCTAACAGGTATACTTCCTAACGACCTAACACATCAACCAGATATAGGTCGCTCACGACCTAACTACAACCCAGCTAAGTCTTAGGTCGCTCCATTCCCTATACGACCTAAGCCCCAATACGACCCAACTATACTAAGTCGCACGAACGACCTTCCTACCTTAAGCCGTTAACCTACTTAGGTCGACCAAACCCTTAGGTCGCTTATCCACTAAGTCGGTCACTACCTATGAGTCGCTCGAATCTATAGGTCACTAATCCTATAAGCCGCCTAATACCCTTAGGTCGTTACTTCTATAAGTCGCTCCACCCGACCTATCTTCCTCACGACCTAACTATTACACGGCCTAACCCCTTAAGCCGTAAACCCTACAACTTAGGCTCAAAACGACTCAAGCAATACTAACGACTTGATGGCAACTATTTTACGATATGTCGACACGTAAAATATGGGTCGTTACATTCTCTCCCCTTTAGGAATTTCGCCCTCGAAATTCCAAACAAACAAGAGCAAACAAAACTATTCTGCATGCCTACCGTCCATAGCAATCAACAAACCATGCATCCAATTACTAGCCTAGCATGCGGAATTCTAAGACTACATAAGATGTCACGACACCTTATGGCCATACCTCGAAGAGTTCAGGATGAGCTGCCTTCATCCTCTCTTCCTCCTCCCATGTACAGTCGTTAACATCATCACTCCATTGTACCTTGAGCAACGTAATCGTCTTCCTCCTAAGCTGTTTCGTGTCGGTTTCCACAACACGAAGCGGCTTACGAGGTCTCGTAACAACTGGATCAACCTCTAAATCTTCACAGCTATCAGCAGAAACCACTGTATTTGGGTCGTGCACATACTTCCGTAGATAAGATACATGAAAAACATTGTGCACACCCGACATCTTTTCCGGTAACTTCAATTTATAGGCGAGCTTTCCAATTTGCTCGATGATAGGGAATGGTCCAACAAATCTCGGAGTCAATTTTCTTTTCTTTCCGAATCGAATTACATTCTTCAGAGGAGAAATCTTCACGAAAACCATATCACCTACGTCGAATTCCAAATCCTTGCGACGCTTATCGGCATAACTTTTCTGACGGTCTTGGGCTGCCTTCATTCGTCGCCGAATGATCTCTATACAATCCGTAGTCTGTCGAATCATTTCTGGCCCAAGTATCAACTTTTCTCCTGTTTCCAACCAACATGTTGGAGAGTTACACGGTCTTCCATACAGTGCCTCATATGGTGCCATACCAATACTTGTCTGATAACTGTTATTATACGCAAATTCCACCAGATGAAGATGATCTTCCCATGATCCTCCGAAGTCCAAAACACATGCCCTGAGGAGATCTTCCAAAACTCGGTTGACTCTCTCGGTCTGGCCTCTGTTTGAGGGTGATAAGCTGTACTCAAACACAACTCAGTTCCCAAAACTTCTTGGAAGCTCTTCCAAAATTCACTAGTGAACAATGGGTCTCGATCGCTCACTATACTCTTCGGAATACCATGGAATCGAACTATCCACTTAACATACGACTCAGCTAATTTCGATGCAGTCCTAGTTGATCGAAAAGGAATAAACCTTGCACTCTTAGTCAATCGATCTACGATGACCCAAATCCCTTCATTTCCTGCTCTGGTTCTAGGTAACCCATCGATAAAATCCATCGATACTTGCTCCCACTTCCATGTGGGAACTTCTAACGGTTTAAGCAATCCACTTGGCTTCTTCTGTTCGTCTTTTACCAACTGGCAGTTCATACATTTGGAAATAAAATTTCCAACATCTTTCTTCATGCCTTCCCAGTAATAGGTTCTCTTAATATCCCGATACATCTTATTCCCACTTGGATGAATTGTCAACTTCGAGTGATGACTCTCCTTCAGAACTTCATCCCTCAATCCATCTATATCGGGAACAACTAGTCGTCCTTGCTTCCGAAGCAAACCCTTTCGATCGACTTCAAATCTTTTATCCTTTTCTGGGTCTGATCCAGATTCCAAATCTTGGATAATCTTGACAAGCTTATCGTCTCGCTTTTGGCTCTCGCCAACTCTTTCCAATAAAGTAGGTCTTATCGATAAGTTTGCCAACATCTCCGGTTTCAATTCACATCTGGGCCTGAAGTCAAATCCAGCTAAATACTCGAGATTCTTCCATTCTGAAAACATGGCTCCCAATCCTGCATGTCTTCGACTTAACGCATCAGCCACTGCGTTACCTTTTCCCGGAGTATAGGCTATATCAAAATCATATGATGTTAAAAAATCTAGCCATCGTTGCTGTCGAAGATTCAAATCCTTTTGGGAGAACAGATACTTCAACGACTTATGATCTGTAAACAACTCAAATCGAACTCCCAATAGATAATGTCTCCACATCTTCAGAGCAAATACAATCGCCGCTAACTCCAAATCATGAGTCGGATAATTCCTTTCATGCGGCTTCAGTTGTCGACTTGCATATGCAACAACTTTATCCTTCTGCATTAGCACTGCTCCAAGTCCAGTACCACATGCATCGGTGTAAACCACCATCTCATCATTCCCACTTGGAATAGTCAAAACAGGAGCGCTTGTCAGTCGCTCTTTCAGGATTCCAAAAGCTTGCTCACACTTAGCATCCCATCTGAACACTTGGTTCTTTTCCGTCAATCCTGTTAACGGTGCAGCTATCTTGGAAAAGTCTTTGATAAACCGATGATAATATCCTGCTAATCCAAGAAAACTTCTCACATCAGATGCATTCTTAGGTCTACCCCAATCATGGATTGCTACTATCTTGGCGGGGTCAACCGCTATCCCATTTCCAGAGATAACATGGCCTAAGAACCTCACTTCGCTCTTCCAGAAGTGACACTTCGAAAACTTAGCCTTCAGCTGATGTTTCCGCAAGACTTCTAAAACAATACGCAAGTGCGTCTTGTGCTCTTCTTTGGTCCTGGAATAAATCAGAATGTCATCCACGAACACAAGTACGAACATGTTCAACTGATCTCTGAACACTCTATTCATAAGATCCACAAAATATGCTGGTGCATTGGTCAATCCAAACGGCATTACCAGCCACTCATAGAAACCGAATGGTGTCCTAAAAGAAGTCTTTGGAACACTATCCTTTGCTACTCTCAACTGGTGAAATCCCATTGCCAAATCCATTTGAGAAAACACCTTAGCTTTGTGAAGCTGATCAAACAAGTCATCTATTCTCGGCAATGGATACTTGTTCTTCTTAGTCACTTTATTCAGCTCACGATAATCCACACACAACCTCAACGATCCATCCGCTTTGGTTGCAAACACAACTGGTGCACCCCATTCGGACACACTACGCCGAATGAATCCTTTCTGTAAAAGGTCATCAACTTTCACCTTCAACTCTTGTTGTTCCCTAGGCGCCATCCGCCTAAGAGGCATCACAATAGGTCTGGCTCCCTCAACTAGATCGATACAAAACTCGATCTCCCTATGCGGTGGTAATCCTTTGACTTCGTCAAAGACATCCTCAAATCTATTCACAATAGGCACCGATGACAGTCCATCCCGTGGAACAAGCAGCGAATACATGAAGCTCATGAAGATGCCTTCCTCATGCTTACATCGTATCACAACCTTTCGCCTCTCCACATTCACGACTGTCACCTCCAACCTCTCACAATCAATCCTTGCCACATACTTCCTAAGCCAGTCCATACCCAAAATAATTCCGAACCCCACAAAGTTCAGAACAAAACAATAACAAACAAAAGAGCAATCATGACTCGACACAACTAGACCACGGCATACCATACACAAACAAGACGAATCCCCAACTGGATTAGTCACAACCAATGGTCTATCAACAATATCCGGTTCCAAACCCAACTGGCCTACAAGTTCACTACAAACAAAAGAATGCGATGCTCCAGTATCAAACAACACTCTAACTGGAACACCACAAATGGAAAGAGTACCTTGAACCACCACACTCTTTCCTTTCTCTTCAGCAGTAGGAGCTTCCAAAGATGATGGAACAGCCTCCAAAGCATAAGCTTGCACAATCTGCTTGTCCTTCCTCGGTTCCGGACAATTCTTATTAATATGCCCAGGTTTGTCACAGTTGTGACACTTTACCGGCACTCTCGGATTCTTGCAATCTCTAGAGAGATGGCCCTTCTACCGACAGTTGTAGCAGATCACTTCGCCCTTCGGCTTCTTCTGGCCATCCTTACCCTTCTGCTGCTGCTGCTTCCTCTTCTTGTTTCCATTTTGCTCTTTAGTCATAGCAACAACAGATCCTTCCTTAGGAAACAGATTCTCATACCTGAGAGCTTTCTCCATAAGCTTTTCAAATGGATCGTCCAAATGATCCACCAACTGTCTCCCAAGATAAGTGTCCAAGCCTGTCACAAACTTCTCATTCTTCTGATAGGGAGAATCAATATACGACCGAGCATACTTGGACAAAGCTTCAAACTCATAAAAATACTCAAGAACTGGTCTTCCACCTTGCTTGAGCTCCACAAACTTCTTAAACAGAACAGATTTCTGAGCTGTAGAAATGAACTTAGCTTCAAATCTATCTTGGAATTGCTCCCAAGTAATCTCTTCCTCTGGAGTATCAATGGTGATAGAATTGCACCAATCCGAAGCTCTCCCTTGGAGTTGCCTTGATGCAAGCTTCCTCTTAGTTGCATCCTCAATTCCCAAGTCACCAAAGATCCTTCTACAAGCATCAATCCATCTCTGAACTTCAATGGTTGATTCTGTTCCCAAGAAAACCTTTCCTCCAAGAGAAGTATAGTCGTTGCACAACTTAGCAAAATCCACTAGTCTTGGAGCTTGAACTTGAACTCCAACATCTACTGATGGTCCCGGAGCTGGCATCCTTTTCATGATCGAAATCATCATAGCCTCAAACATAGAAGCATAATCAGCAGCCCCCTCAACAGCACGGCCTTCCCAAGCAGCTGGTCTCCCTCTTCGGCTCATTCCTAATATCTATAAGAAATGATTAATATACCCTGAGAAACAACTGCATAAGAAGTTCAAATCCTTCTAAGCTACTATATTATATATAGTAATCATCCATCAAAATAAAATTACGTCACTCATACGTAGTTACGTCAGCGAGCATTGGCTAAAATCGATTAACCAAAGCTCTGATACCAAATGTGACGACCGCCCATGACTCCTGTACTAAACAAGGTAGTGGTGCGCTGAAGGGTGTGCCAGGCCGCCATGGACGATTATCAGGGTAAGGTAAAACAATAAACTCTAATAGTTTTATACAACAATCAGCAAAGACAATACATCAAGCCTCACTACATATCACTCAGAGAATATACAAACAGCGGAACACCCAGTACATATAGTAAGAAAACAATATGTAAAAGCCTCCAGCTCGTCTTCTTCATCAACAGCGTTGGCCAATAGGAACAACACCTGTCACCTGCTACCTAGTCTGCCCATCCCAACATGGATGATCAGCCCAAGGTAATAAGAGTTAAACATTAAACCTTTAGTCAGACAAAAGTCTTAGTGAGCAGTAAATCAACTATCAAACATACCAAAAGAGCATAAAGGGTAAAAGGAATAGGAACCCAACCATCCCACTCCACCTTTTTCTACAGTGATAGCCCCCAGACCCACTAAATAGAAGCAAACATAGTAATTCAGACATTCAAAACAAAGTAATTGTCACTCGAGTCAAGGTCGGTGTTTTCCAAGTACGAACCCCCAAGGCCTAAACCAAGATCAGATAAGCACCCTGAAAACATCGCTCTTGGTCCAAGCGACGATACAACCAAACATCCAAACATCCATGACTCTGGCTATCACTGTTATCATTGTCTTGATTTGACCGTTAGTTGAATGACCGCCTCCCAAGGGCTAATGGTAACCCCGGTTCTAGACATAGCTCCGCACGTCGTCGTGACCCGTGCCTAGGAGTATCGCATCTGCCCAGAGTACTAGCACGTCATCATGACCCGTGCTTGGAACGTCATCGTGATCCGTCCCAACGTACTCTTGCTTTGAGCCTGCTAGAACCTTCAACAATGATGAAATCTCAGCCTTCTAGTCATCCTCCTCGACGACTATTCCCATACTAGCTCGAGCGCCTCTCAAGCTAACCATTATCCACAAACCCGGACCACATCACCGAGTTATCAACATGCTTGGGATGATCCCGTCCGGATTAAACCAAGGCTTTCTCACATCATGCTTTGCTTCATCGCATCATAGCAAAGTCCCATCTCAACATCATGGTTTGCCTCATCACATCATGGCAAAGTCCCATCTCAACATCATCATCAAATCTATCCATATGAGCTTCAACATCCGCTTCATATGCCACAAGCAGCTTTCCTTATTCAAGAGCCTTTCCACTTAGCTTTTGAATCATCTTCGACCAACTTGTCCAAATCAAGTTATCAATCAACTAATCAATCAAATCAAACATTAATCCAAGTAATCAATCATTCAAACAAGATCTAAATAAACAATTACACAATAATGGCAATTTCGTAAATAAAGATTCCAAATCGAACATGCATTCTAACAAACATGAATTATGAACAATATCTCTACAACTTGATGAATGAACTTGCATAAGTGAACATGTACTAAAATAGATGTCAAAATCATCATGAGCAATAGATCTACATGCAGACTTAAGAAAAATGCACGAAATCACTCTCTTTAACACATAAACAAACCACCGATCCAATATACTCCTTTGGGTCCGTGTGAGAGATAACCACCACTCATCGAATCACCTAAACACCTCAAAAACAACCAACTCCAGATCTGGACAGCAAAGAATCAAGCTTGATCCGAGAAGATTCCGCTTCAAACGATGAAATCTCTCTTCGATAGATGGAGATCTTCAACTTTGGCTCTTGGATCTTCGATTTGATCTTCAATCTAGATGGAAGGAATCACAAGATTAAAGTGGAGAAAAGAAGTGAAGAAGTGTAGTAGTCGAGCTCTCAAAATGGCAGCACTTCGTCGCTTCAAAATCCGGTGCCAAAAAGTGAAGATATGGACGTGTATTTATAGGCTGAAACCTTAGGTCATCCGCCCCCCTTAGGTCGTCGCCGACCCAACTGCCCCGACCTACGACTTAAGCCCAAGGCCGACCTAACTACAAAGCCGACCCAACCAATCACACACCCTGCCGACTTAACAACTAAACCAGATGCGACTCACGACCTAACACTCATGCGCATCTCCTCCTGAGTCGCCTAGACGACCTAACGACCTAACACTTACACGGCCCAGCGACTCAACGAATTAACTACCCTGCCGACCTAACGACCGATCAGGGATGCCGACCTAACTCGTACGCGAGTTACGACCTATCCCTCAACACAACTTTGCGACCTATCAACCTAATATTGTCTCCGACCTAGCGACTTAACCCTATATGCGACCTAACACTCTAACACAGCCGCATCCTTTCCTAAGTCGCCTGGTCGACTTACGACCTAACATAGGTCGTCCCACGACCTAACTAAGACACGAGACCAACAAACATGCGGCACAACCGACCTAACACAGCAACGACTTAATGAGTGCACCTTCACGCGACCTAACAGGTATACTTCCTAACGACCTAACACATCAACCAGATATAGGTCGCTCACGACCTAACTACAACCCAGCTAAGTCTTAGGTCGCTCCATTCCCTATGCGACCTAAGCCCCAATACGACCCAACTATACTAAGTCGCACGAACGACCTTCCTACCTTAAGCCGTTAACCTACTTAGGTCGACCAAACCCTTAGGTCGCTAATCCACTAAGTCGGTCACTACCTATGAGTCGCTCGAATCTATAGGTCACTAATCCTATAAGCCTCCTAATACCCTTAGGTCGTTACTTCTATAAGTCGCTCCACCCAACATATCTTCCTCACGACCTAACTATTACACGGCCTAACCCCTTAAGCCGTAAACCCTACAACTTAGACTCAAAACGACTCAAGCAATACTAACGACTTGATGGCAACTATTTTACGATATGTCGACACGTAAAATACGGGTCGTTACACAATCCAGCACCAGCGGGTAGAGATCCATTAATCCGCATGCAGCAGCCAATTTTTCTAAGCTATGCAAGGACTTCACTAGTGTAGGAGGCAAGATGTTTTTCAGCACAGAGGATTTCATGGAGGCACGAACTTGGTTAAAGAATACGGAGCAGATATTTGGGCTGTTAGGATTGGAGGACTGATAGAGAGTTTAGCTTGCATCTGGGCAGCTGAAGGAAGAGGTTATGGAGGTCCTTAAATCAGAAAACTCTAAGAAGAAGTGGTGGAAGAATAAGGATGATAAGTACAAGAGGAAAGAAGTAGGACCTTAGAAACGGATCAAGGAAGGCGAGAAATGTCATAGTTGTGGATTGGTTGGGCTTTTGGCAAAGGACTGTAAGAAGGGCTCGATAAAGAGAAGTCTTACAATTATGGGCAGCCTACAAACCTTAGTAGACCTTGTCCTTAGAGGATGGGGTAGAGAGCAAGCGCATCGACAGTGCAAGTACATGCTTTGGATGTAGTACCTTCTAGTGGTGGACTGGATCGATGTAGGAAAGTCTCTATAGAAGGTTTGATCTCTATTTCGGATTTTCCTATTGAACTCTTTTTTGCTCTGGAGCATCGCATTCTTTCATTTTTAGTTCCTTGGTTGATTGTTTGCACTTAGATATTTCTCTAGTAGTAGACCTTATAGTTGCTTCAAACCCCATAAGAGGATCGGCACATTTATCCAGAATTTGTAGGGGTTCGAAAAATTTTATACTAGGCATAGAGTTTGATTATGATGCCTATGTACTAGGATTCGGGATATGGGATGATTTTAGGGATGGATCGGCTATCCACTTATGGAGCGATATTGGACTGCGAGAGGAGAGTCATCAGATTAGAGACATGCAGCAGTAGGACTCTTGAGGTTTCTTACGACCCACAAGGGTTAGTCATATTGAGCTTTTTTCATTCCCTTAATTCACCATTATGAGGGTTATATTCTGTTCCAGTCGTTAGAGATTTCCCATACAACTTTGAGGAGGTTAGGGGACTACGCCCTAAGATAGAGATTGTAAGATTACGATTTTATCGAGATCCGAAGGTCGGCATTCTTACGTCCACTGTATCAAATGCCGCATAATCGAATGCCGAAGAACCGAATTGTTAGGGTTAAAGAAGAAGAGGTAGAAGAAAAGGATAAAAGAAATAAGGAAACAAAACAGAAACAATATCAGAATCTCACAGTCGCAGCGGAACAACATATAATAGATAAATGAATAATCTTTAAAACAAAGAACTATATCAGTTATTACATTACATCATATTACATTTTATTATCAGAGTGTACAACAACAAAACAACAATAAACAGCGGAAAAGAAGTACTATATACTAGTGAATACGCCATGCCATCCAGCTTGCCTCCAGCAACTCCAGAATTCCAGAATATCCTGATTAACCTGACTCTTGACTGCCCGTGTGGAAATTGGTGGGCACCTAGAGTTTAGGAAGGAAAACAATAAACTCCGAGTCAGTCATGGGACTGGTGTGAGAACTTAAAACAGTTTATCTTTAAAAAAAAGAACGGGATAATTTTTAAATAGATTCGCAATGCTTTTTAGAAAATGAGACTACCATAAGGTGTAACGACCCGCCGCTCTGACCGCCTCTAGCCGGTAATTAAACCAACTAGAAACGTTCAAAATGACGGATTGTTATTTAGTTTATAGAATTTAAACAGAATCAGTCACAGAATCACAAAACAATAATATATTTTTCATAAATGAACTTTCTTTTATATACAATTATCAGAGTTAATACAATAAGTTACATTTTATACAGCGGAAACAAATTTTATTAAGTACAAGAAAAATAATTTTCTGAAAAGCTTTAGTTGTGCTTTCCCCTCTCTCTCTAACTTCGCTGCGCGCAAAACTCCAAGCTGTAAAAATACTCGGTCTGACCCGAGCGTTATTGCAAAACACAAAAACACTCGAGTCAGGATTAATCTTTATTCAAGTAAATAAATTTGAAATGAACTGAATAAATGGTAACAGAGATGATGAAACAAATGAACTAATTTAAAATCTATTTTAGATTTTTACATTAACAATTTCAATTTTTTTTAAGTTCTGACAAACGTGTGTGGCTGCAGTACACACGTATGTTTACACACATGTGCACTGCCTCGCCAACACGTGTGCACAAATCAGACAAATCACTGCAACAATCTTTGGGGGCAGAAGAAAATAGCCCAAGTAGTACACTGAACAACACAAACATATACAAAACAAAATGAAGTTGCACAAGTACAAAATACACAATGAAGTCAACACAGCAGCACAGTGCAGTGAATAAGGAACAGGCAGTAATCATACTACGCAAAACTTGCTCAAAGGAAATTCAGGTTAAACCAACATGCAACCAAGTGATGGCAATTATCAATGACAGGCCACAACATGTCAATGCAAGCACAGAGACAATTTTATGAAGACAACAAGCAATACATGCTTCAGGTATTAATTTTGAGATTAGAGCTTCAACAAGCAACAGGACAGGCAAGACAAATCCCAGTTTGTGTTCAAAATCAAGTTATTGAAATTATTATAGGATTTTGAAACTTTTTTATAAACACATTAACAATTCTTAACTTCACAGGCACATGCATAGACAGTGCACAAATGACCAGGTGCAACAAGCAAAACCCAAAATGACACAGCAGCGCACTAATGACCAGGTGCAAGCATGGGGTACAGCTACAAGTGCAACATCATGGATACAACATAGATATAAAACTGAAACATATCAGATAATGCCAACAACAATGGAGATGAAGACTTGAACACCCAGGAGAACAGCGACCAGACCAAAGTGCAACAGCATGGATGCAACATGGATGGACAGTCATATGTATAGCAGACACATAATGAAATAACCATGTTCCAAACTTAATACAGTGGACTAAATGAAGAACAAGTATGCATAACTTTTGAACAAGACTGCAACTCAACTAAACAGACATGAATGCAACAAACAAAACATGCAGATGTAAGCATGCAAGTTCAATGTCACTGGAAATCCAATGTTTCAAAATTTATTTTTTTTAAAACACAAATCACTTCACTATGCCCAAGTTTCTTTTTAATGATCAATGATTATCAGTGATTAACTTAGAGGATAAAAGATGAATACAACATCAAAACTGAAATATTTAATGCATGCACAAATGCTCACAGGCCAGAGATAACACTCAAGAACAATTCAAGTTTGATTTATTTCTGAAACATGGTACAGGTTCAAGACAATGTTTCTGAAACAAATAAATATGGATGGTTTGCTCACATTGTAGGAACAGAGACAGAGAACGATTTAAGCTTACCCAGGAACTATTTTTATTCATTTATTTTCACTTTTCTAAACCAATTATTTAACTCAAGTGCAAAATAATAAATGGTCTAATGGTTACCAGGCATGGGACAACCATGCAAGTTTAAATTCATAATGCAATTGTTTGCAAACAGTTTTCAAACAAGATAGAAGATTTATTCAATATCATAGAAAAATTTAACACATGCAGATATTTCAAATTAATGGAGATGGAAGTTTGCTCACTTAGCAGTTTAAAACAGAGAAGCTACTTGATGCTCATTAACATTTTAATAAATTGTTTTACACCATCACAACCTACTTCCATTTGAGCATCCCATGCTAAAGATAATCAGGTAAATGGATTTACTTTTTTTCCTTTTAACATATTTGGTCTATTTACAATTTACAGCAATATTCATATGTGCACATTTTCAAACAGAGAAACATTTTGATATTTCATTCACATGCAAAACAAATTTAAACAAGTATACTTAGTTTAATCACATGCAAACTTATTTATCATCGAGCTTCAAGTCATGCAACCAGATTTTAGTGAAACAAGTTAAAGTTTACTCACAGTATTATATTATTATTATTATTATTATTTTTGAAACTGTATATCATAACAGAGGTGGTCTATGTATATACTCAGGCATGAATCAACTACAAAGAACAGGCATATGGGGACATGAAGACTGGAACAACTACAGATGCAAGACCAATGCAAAAGTGACACAGCAATTTTTTTCGAAGACTGGAACAACTACAAATGCAAGACCAAATGATAGCAAATGACACCCAACAACCAACATGCAGTGACTTATCCGTTCATATCAGTTTAAAAAAACAAGGTTTTAAAACAAAGTGAAACTTGTTGACTTTATACATTCATTCAAATTATAAACTGGGTTTTGATCTTAAGGCCAGAAATGAATCAGATGGAAGGAATTAAAACAGACATGTAGATACATAAGCAACTAGGCAATCATGTTTACATACCAAAGCAACACTTACTATTTTGATTTCAATCACATGCATGAAACATACCATCAAAATATATCAGCTTTTAGATCAAATAGAGTAGTTTGATCACAGTGACAAAGATATATTTAACTTAAAAAAACTTATAAACATTTTTAGATGAAAAGTTGTATGATTACAAACAACTTTACTTCATATATCAAGATCTAATACAGTTTGGATTAAAAGATTTTCTTTTAAATTTCCCTTTCGAAATTTCTTTAAGAAAATAATTTTCTGAAAGAGATCAGAGATGATCAATAACTACTTCCTATCCTCAATCATTTTCTAACAACAACATACACATAAAACAGAACAATATTCATCAACAAAGCCAAATCCAACACATGCATCTGTTCTTATCAATTTAAAACAAGTTTCAATAGTGTATGTTCTTACCAGTTTAAAATTAAAATCAATAGCATCTGCTCTTAATAGTTTAAATCGAATTTACCAGAGCAATTCATAGAAAATATCACCCAACAAACAGACATGCAGTGTGTTATCTGTCCTTATTAGTTTAAATTCAAAATATCAGAGCAAGTGATAACGAATAGCAACCAACAACCAACATGCAGTGTGTTGTATGTTCTTATTAGTTTAAAATTCAAATTTAACCGAGCAACTGAAAGCCAATAATCACCAAATCATAGCATGCAACCGAGCATTCAATCCAAACAGATCTAAGAACTTGAATAGAAGATAAATCGTGAGCAGGGAACTCACCATCACTAGCTAGGTAGAAGACTATGCAGATAAAACACGCTCGAACGAAGATGGAAACCTTGAATTTGATCGCAAGCCCAAATTGAAGCCGGCGACTTTGATTGGAAAGCCCTAGATTTGAATCGCAAGAAGCAAAGCCCCAAATTTTCCAAAGCAGAACGAGTCGAGAAGAACGAAGCCGCCATATTTTTTTTTCTTCGTGATTTTTTTTTTGGTTTAGGGTTAATGAACGAGTGAATAACGAAATAAAGGGGATCGGATAAAAGAAAGGGCACTAGTATTCAAACGTGGGCCGGTATAAATTTCAAAGCCCAAACCATAAACAAGTTTTCCTCTTATTTTTTTTTATTTGTTTTGAATTTCAATAGGTTTTATTATTACTTTGTTTTGTTTTGTTTTTGTTTAAGTTATGTTGTTAAATTTTTTTTACTAAGTGTATTTGTTTATTTTATTTTGTATTGATTTTTTTTTTTATTTAAGCTAAAGAAAAGAATGTTATTAAAATTTTAACCATCAATTTATTAATTTACATAAATAAAAATTCTTGTATCCAAATTATTTTCTTAAGTCATTAGTTTGAATTTCAATTACAAATTAAATATTCAATTTCAACTCCAAAGTCAAGTTTAAATTTTTCTTCAGCTTTGTATAGATTAAATTTTAAATATTTAATCACCAATTTCATTGTTATATCGGAAATTCAGTTTAAATTATCATTCAAATATTCAAAATTAATTAAATATTCACAATTTAAATTGTCCAAAATTTAGGATCGTTACAATCTCCCCTCCTTAAAAGAATTTCGTCCCGAAATTACAAGTAAGGAAAAATGATTGTTAAAATTTCACCGATATTTATATTTTACTCAATTTTATCAAGTTCAACACTTATTAAAGATGAATGAATATAGGATTCATTCTATTTGTTTTATCTCGCTAGCTTTGCTAATTAACTCTTTTGTTTATTATTTTCTACAATCAAGACACAAAAAAAATCTTTACTAAAATTTTCAACTTACAAAACCCAAATTTTAAATTTGAAACACTACATTTAAGAAATTTTACATATTATAACTTTTCCAAAGCTGTGGATTTTTCAAAACATTTCAAAAATCCTCTTCCTTAATTCATTAGGTTGGAATTTACATCACTTTAATTTCAGATAATTGATTTGCTATTTAAAGTTTGAAAATACTTGCTAACTCGAAATTTAACAAGTCTACTGTCGTTCTTAAAGACATTAGGCATACGCTGGCCAGGCGCAAGTCTAACAATCTCCAAGTACTAAATATACTTGCTTCAATTCCCAGTGAAAATACTTAAAAATTCTTTTAAAAATGGATATGGAAAGCATATTCCCCCATGGATCACAGTTTACTCGGCGGTTCCGCTACTATCCCAGTAGAGTCGCTTGTAACTGTGGATATCTCATCCCTTGAATTTCGCCATGGTTGTCGCCAAAGATCGCGGTTCACACGGCGGTTACGCTACTATCCCAGTAGAATCGCTCGTGACCGTAGGCATCTCGCCCCTCGAATTACGCTTTGGTTTGTAGATTGCAGTTTACACAGCGGTTACGCCACTATCCCAGTGGAATCGCTTGTAACTGTAGGCATCACGCCCCTCAAATTACGCTACCACCCGAGTGTAACTAGATCGCGGTATACACGGCGGTTACGCCACTATCCCAGTGGAATCGCTTGTAACCGTAGGCATCTCGCCCCTCGAATTACGCTAGCACACTATACCAGTCCAAAAGGACATTCCAACTAATGGAAATACTACGTAGCTACGATTTTCAAATGGACACTCTTCTCGAGTTCCAACAACCTTCACAAAGTTTAAATGGAAGGTACTTTTCCATATCCTCAATTTGGAAAACATAATATCATACATACATATATAATATTTCATTTCACACTTAGTACATATCATACTCATGTACTTACATAAGTTTTCCACAACAATTACTTTTCCAAACTAATTGGTTTTCGAATTAATCGTATTCACAAATATACATTATGAAAACCACAATATTTCATACTCATAACAAATAGAGGATTCACAAGTTTCTCCATTTCATTATCCATTTAAAATTTTCCTCTAAGTCGATTTGGAATTTTAAGGTTATATCAAACCTAATTCACATTCATAATCCAATTTATTATCGACTTCACACTCGATTTGAATTTCATGTTACATCGTCAATTCTCAACACATAATTGATGTCTACCGATATATAACCTCTGAGCTCGTATGTCTCAGAGAAGGGTGTTAAGCTAAGAGAATAAATTCTCCGCCACCACAGATATATATTTAATAGAGGTCAATTGATATGTCGTCAATTCACGACGTTAGACATACAATCCAAATCATCCATTTAAAATTCAAAGTTCAACTTACATTGTTTTTGGATGTCAAAGTTAAACTCAATTTAGCTCAAATTTCAATCATTTGAAAATTTTCAAATTGAACTAATTGTTCAAATTTCCCAAAAATAATATCTTTACAAGATATAAAAATTTTCACACTTAGCCATTTGA
The DNA here is from genome assembly GCA_030765085.1 of Allium cepa. Lineage (NCBI taxonomy): Eukaryota > Viridiplantae > Streptophyta > Magnoliopsida > Asparagales > Amaryllidaceae > Allium > Allium cepa. The sequence continues at coordinate 193,062,453 of CM060939.1, read as the reverse complement.
AACAAATTCAAATCATTTTGCACCTTTTAATCTTTGAAAACAAATTTCAAAGCAATTTCCTTAAATGGAAACATTTCCAAATATTTATCCATTTTAAACTTCAAATGGTTCACTTAAATTAATCAAATAAATCCTTACCGATTTATTTTAAGCTTACGTTCCAAATCCGTAAATTTATTTCCACATTTCAAAAATAAATCAATATTTATTTTTAACAAATTCCCCTTTCTTTTATAAATTCCATAGTGAATTTACATTTCCAAAGTATCTATGAATATACGATTTTCAAATCGATTTCACAAATTCATTTTCAATTTATCTTCAAAAGATAAAATTTCAAACATTCACTTCTCACTTTATCTCTAAAAGATATAATTTCAAACCTTTCATTTCATATTGGAAAATATTTCCATACTACTCAATAATAAGTAATTTACAAATCCATTTATTTTCAATACTTAGAAAATATTCAATATACTTAAACCAAAATCAAGTATATATTTCATTCTTAAAAGAAATCATTCTTTTAAACACATTTTAAAAAACTTAAAATGGATTTACTCCATTTTATATAATATTACTTCCCCAAAAATTCTCATTTAAGTTTTTTTTTTTTCAACTTCAACTTAATTCATAGTTTGAATTCTGCACATTTCAAAATATTGGTTTTAAATCAACTTCAAATTTCCAATATTAAGTTTTCCACTTAACTTAATTTCATGCCATACAAATTCAAATTCTTCATTGAATCAATTAAATCTATTATGAACTTTCATTGGATTCATATCTCCTTTTATATCTCAGTTATTGTCCAAAACCATAGATACAACTCCTTTAATAAGTTATAACAATTTTACTTATCAAAATAAGTCGTTTGTGGAATTTTACAAACATCTTTAGAAATTCCATTTCTATTTATAAAACTTCGTTTTATAATCTCCTTTCTTAATTTGATTCAATTCAATTTATATAACTTAGTTATATACCCAAGTCCATATTATAAGTTAAATACTTATATCCCGTTGATTTACTAAATCGTTCTTCACAACATTTGAAATCAATTTCAAAAGAATTCAGAATCAAATTCTCAAGTTATAGTTCAATAATCCACTTGATTATAATCAAATTGACATATCATTTTATTTCCCAATTATTACATTGGAGATATTCACAATATTCGATTTAAACCAACTTAAACTAATTCGTTAATTCACTTGACTCATATTTTATTTTCCATAAATCTCAAAGATTCGAAAATGAGTTTCCGAACGATTGAAACTCAATCTAACGAGACCTCACTGAAGAGAAACGGTCGCAATCCTAAATTTAGAGAGGGGAATCTCTGAAAATAATTCTGATTTTCAAAATACCTCTTATTTAAAGAAAACAATTTTAACTTCTTTAGATTTGAAAACACTTTCTTTAAAGTGATTCTAGTAACTATTCATATTAAACGCCATAAACTAAGCTTTGTGTAAACCAAAGCTCTGATACCACTTTGTAACGACCCGCCGCTCTGACCGCCTCTAGCCGGTAATTAAACCAACTAGAAACGTTCAAAATGACGGATTGTTATTTAGTTTATAGAATTTAAACAGAATCAGTCACAGAATCACAAAACAATAATATATTTTTCATAAATGAACTTTCTTTTATATACAATTATCAGAGTTAATACAATAAGTTACATTTTATACAGCGGAAACAAATTTTATTAAGTACAAGAAAAATAATTTTCTGAAAAGCTTTAGTTGTGCTTTCCCCTCTCTCTCTAACTTCGCTGCGCGCAAAACTCCAAGCTGTAAAAATACTCGGTCTGACCCGAGCGTTATTGCAAAACACAAAAACACTCGAGTCAGGATTAATCTTTATTCAAGTAAATAAATTTGAAATGAACTGAATAAATGGTAACAGAGATGATGAAACAAATGAACTAATTTAAAATCTATTTTAGATTTTTACATTAACAATTTCAATTTTTTTTAAGTTCTGACAAACGTGTGTGGCTGCAGTACACACGTATGTTTACACACATGTGCACTGCCTCGCCAACACGTGTGCACAAATCAGACAAATCACTGCAACAATCTTTGGGGGCAGAAGAAAATAGCCCAAGTAGTACACTGAACAACACAAACATATACAAAACAAAATGAAGTTGCACAAGTACAAAATACACAATGAAGTCAACACAGCAGCACAGTGCAGTGAATAAGGAACAGGCAGTAATCATACTACGCAAAACTTGCTCAAAGGAAAATTCAGGTTAAACCAACATGCAACCAAGTGATGGCAATTATCAATGACAGGCCACAACATGTCAATGCAAGCACAGAGACAATTTTATGAAGACAACAAGCAATACATGCTTCAGGTATTAATTTTGAGATTAGAGCTTCAACAAGCAACAGGACAGGCAAGACAAATCCCAGTTTGTGTTCAAAATCAAGTTATTGAAATTATTATAGGATTTTGAAACTGTTTTATAAACACATTAACAATTCTTAACTTCACAGGCACATGCATAGACAGTGCACAAATGACCAGGTGCAACAAGCAAAACCCAAAATGACACAGCAGCGCACTAATGACCAGGTGCAACAGCATGGGGTACAGCTACAAGTGCAACATCATGGATACAACATAGATATAAAACTGAAACATATCAGATAATGCCAACAACAATGGAGATGAAGACTTGAACACCCAGGAGAACAGCGACCAGACCAAAGTGCAACAGCATGGATGCAACATGGATGGACAGTCATATGTATAGCAGACACATAATGAAATAACCATGTTCCAAACTTAATACAGTGGACTAAATGAAGAACAAGTATGCATAACTTTTGAACAAGACTGCAACTCAACTAAACAGACATGAATGCAACAAACAAAACATGCAGATGTAAGCATGCAAGTTCAATGTCACTGGAAATCCAATGTTTCAAAATTTATTTTTTTTAAAACACAAATCACTTCATTATGCCCAAGTTTCTTTTTAATGATCAATGATTATCAGTGATTAACTTAGAGGATAAAAGATGAATACAACATCAAAACTGAAATATTTAATGCATGCACAAATGCTCACAGGCCAGAGATAACACTCAAGAACAATTCAAGTTTGATTTATTTCTGAAACATGGTACAGGTTCAAGACAATGTTTCTGAAACAAATAAATATGGATGGTTTGCTCACATTGTAGGAACAGAGACAGAGAACGATTTAAGCTTGCCCAGGAACTATTTTTATTCATTTATTTTCACTTTTCTAAACCAATTATTTAACTCAAGTGCAAAATAATAAATGGTCTAATGGTTACCAGGCATGGGACAACCATGCAAGTTTAAATTCATAATGCAATTGTTTGCAAAAAGTTTTCAAACAAGATAGAAGATTTATTCAATATCATAGAAAAATTTAACACATGCAGATATTTCAAATTAATGGAGATGGAAGTTTGCTCACTTAGCAGTTTAAAACAGAGAAGCTACTTGATGCTCATTAACATTTTAATAAATTGTTTTACACCATCACAACCTACTTCCATTTGAGCATCCCATGCTAAAGATAATCAGGTAAATGGATTTACTTTTTTTCCTTTTAACATATTTGGTCTATTTACAATTTACAGCAATATTCATATGTGCACATTTTCAAACAGAGAAACATTTTGATATTTCATTCACATGCAAAACAAATTTAAACAAGTATACTTAGTTTAATCACATGCAAACTTATTTATCATCGAGCTTCAAGTCATGCAACCAGATTTTAGTGAAACAAGTTAAAGTTTACTCACAGTATTATATTATTATTATTATTATTATTATTATTATTGAAACTGTATATCATAACAGAGGTGGTCTATGTATATACTCAGGCATGAATCAACTACAAAGAACAGGCATATGGGGACATGAAGACTGGAACAACTACAGATGCAAGACCAATGCAAAAGTGACACAGCAATTTTTTTCGAAGACTGGAACAACTACAAATGCAAGACCAAATGATAGCAAATGACACCCAACAACCAACATGCAGTGACTTATCCGTTCATATCAGTTTAAAAAAACAAGGTTTTAAAACAAAGTGAAACTTGTTGACTTTATACATTCATTCAAATTATAAATTGGGTTTTGATCTTAAGGCCAGAAATGAATCAGATGGAAGGAATTAAAACAGACATGTAGATACATAAGCAACTAGGCAATCATGTTTACATACCAAAGCAACACTTACTATTTTGATTTCAATCACATGCATGAAACATACCATCAAAATATATCAGCTTTTAGATCAAATAGAGTAGTTTGATCACAGTGACAAAGATATATTTAACTTAAAAAAACTTATAAACATTTTTAGATGAAAAGTTGTATGATTACAAACAACTTTACTTCATATATCAAGATCTAATACAGTTTGGATTAAAAGATTTTCTTTTAAATTTCCCTTTCGAAATTTCTTTAAGAAAATAATTTTCTGAAAGAGATCAGAGATGATCAATAACTACTTCCTATCCTCAATCATTTTCTAACAACAACATACACATAAAACAGAACAATATTCATCAACAAAGCCAAATCCAACACATGCATCTGTTCTTATCAATTTAAAACAAGTTTCAATAGTGTATGTTCTTACCAGTTTAAAATTAAAATCAATAGCATCTGCTCTTAATAGTTTAAATCGAATTTACCAGGGCAATTCATAGAAAATATCACCCAACAAACAGACATGCAGTGTGTTATCTGTCCTTATTAGTTTAAATTCAAAATATCAGAGCAAGTGATAACGAATAGCAACCAACAACCAACATGCAGTGTGTTGTCTGTTCTTATTAGTTTAAAATTCAAATTTAACCGAGCAACTGAAAGCCAATAATCACCAAATCATAGCATGCAACCGAGCATTCAATCCAAACAGATCTAAGAACTTGAATAGAAGATAAATCGTGAGCAGGGAACTCACCATCACTAGCTAGGTAGAAGACTATGCAGATAAAACACGCTCGAACGAAGATGGAAACCTTGAATTTGATCGCAAGCCCAAATTGAAGCCGGCGACTTTGATTGGAAAGCCCTAGATTTGAATCGCAAGAAGCAAAGCCCCAAATTTTCCAAAGCAGAACGAGTCGAGAAGAACGAAGCCGCCATATTTTTTTTTCTTCGTGATTTTTTTTTTGGTTTAGGGTTAATGAACGAGTGAATAACGAAATAAAGGGGATCGGATAAAAGAAAGGGCACTAGTATTCAAACGTGGGCCGGTATAAATTTCAAAGCCCAAACCATAAACAAGTTTTCCTCTTATTTTTTTTTATTTGTTTTGAATTTCAATAGGTTTTATTATTACTTTGTTTTGTTTTGTTTTTGTTTAAGTTATGTTGTTAAATTTTTTTTACTAAGTGTATTTGTTTATTTTATTTTGTATTGATTTTTTTTTTTATTTAAGCTAAAGAAAAGAATGTTATTAAAATTTTAACCATCAATTTATTAATTTACATAAATAAAAATTCTTGTATCCAAATTATTTTCTTAAGTCATTAGTTTGAATTTCAATTACAAATTAAATATTCAATTTCAACTCCAAAGTCAAGTTTAAATTTTTCTTCAGCTTTGTATAGATTAAATTTTAAATATTTAATCACCAATTTCATTGTTATATCGGAAATTCAGTTTAAATTATCATTCAAATATTCAAAATTAATTAAATATTCACAATTTAAATTGTCCAAAATTTAGGATCGTTACATAAGGCCTCCCGCACACACACAATGCAAACGCAGAATCGGAGGAGATTTCTCCTTATGATAGTCAAAGATGCTTGATACGCATTAAAAAGAAACATTTGATATTATTACTAGTGCATAGCGTAGAAAAAAATTCGAAAGTAAAGACATAAATCTTAGCCAGCATAGGCATTCCGCACTTATGCCTACTATAACTACCATCCAAACAGTGGGGCGCCACCATAAGTGAATGATAGGTTCTACAACTAAAACCGTACAAGGTGCATATTGTTTTATTTGGATTTCCATGAAATGGTCAGGCTAAGGAACTTCCTACTACCACATGGGATCGCCTTTGGCGGGACGTCCCGAGAACTTAACCAGCTCTCCGCCAACACAAGGTCGGGTTACCTTTGTCACTAGGTAACTACTACACGAATATGCCATCCCCCGGTCCCTTTGGACCTTTATCCGAGCGCTCGATAACCAACATCACACAGTAATAAATATAGTGTGTCAACATGAGTAAGTATCTGGGTTCCATAACATGATACCACCCTTTCCATAAGGAAATGACATACCCTAAAGGGCGCGACCCTCATAACCTTGCCGCATATTCCTGTTTTGACCATTTCCGGGGAGTGAGGTCTGACGAAGTCTCGTCCACAAAGCTACTCTTATTCACAAAGCCACGCTTTGATCAACAATTGATCAATAAATAATCATCACACAGCAACACTCAGCGTGCCACATTACCAAATTGGGAATATATCGCTGATAACCTTCAACTACATAACCTCTGAGCGCGTACGTCTCAGAGAAGGGTGTTAAGCTAAGAGAATAAATTCTCCGCCGCCAACAGAAATGTATTTGAAAGAAATCTGCTTTATATCTCAAAATGTAATGTCAGACACGTAACCATACAAGTCTGTTCCGGATTCGAACAGAACCGAAGGCACTTCAAAAGAAGCCCTTGTAATCCGGGTATTCACAATCCCGATAAAACTTCTCATCACAAAGGAAATCTCCATACCGTAGCTAACGGTGCAGAGACAATCGATAAGTCATCCTATCATTTTCACAAATACCCGGTCTTCACCACCGGTCTTCAATGCTATCCATTACGTCGTATAACTATTCGAAATGGGTAATCCGAATAACGAGCGCAATAATTTAAAAATAAGTGTAGCATTTCAATTTCAACCAATTCACAACAAATACCTATTTAAAGGTCAATATTGATAGTCGGTTATTTAACTATCAATAGGTATGCACAACATCACCCGATTTCAAATAATTTCCCAAATTATTTATTTTCAAAAATTTCTTTATAAGATATATATCCCACACTTCAATCATTTGAAAACCAATTTCAAATCAATTTACACCCTTACAACTTTCATTTCAAAATGGTTCATTTAAACCAATTAAAAAATCCTTACCGATTTATTAAATTTACGTTCCAAATCCGTAAATTAATTTCCACACTTCAAAATAAATCAACGTTTATTTTTAACTTATTTCCCTTTCTTTTATAAATTCCATAGTGAATTTACAATTCCAAAATATCTATGAATATACGATTTTTAAATCGATTTCTAATATTCATTTTCAATTTATCTTTAAAAGATAAAATCTCAAACATTCACTTCATATTGAAAAAACATTTCCATAATTATTTAATAATAAGTAATTCACCAATCTATTTATTCTCAACATTTTGAAAATATTCAATATACTTAAATTCAAATTAAGTATATATTTTAATCTTTCAGGAAAACATCTTCTTAAACACATTTATTTGGGTCAAAACGAATGTTACGTAAAACATCGTTACGACAACCCAAAATCACTAGTATAGGGATTCGAACTTAAAATAGATATATAAATCCCAATACAATATAAACATTTCCTTTCGAAAATCATTTACTATAACAACAGTGTTATAGTCCAACGTTTCCTTCTATTTCTCGAAACATCTATTTCAACAATGAATGTTGAAATCTATGATTTTGATACTTAACACATTTTAAAACGTTTTTGAATCGTTTAAATTCTTTTAAAATATCACTTTTTCCAAAATATTTCTTTAATATATTATTCACTGTCCAAAATCATGAATATATTTCCTTATCCAAATTCAACATTTCTACATATTTTATTTAAAGGATTATCCACTGTCCAAAATCGTGGATATATTTCCTTTAACAAGCTATAGTAATTAACTTATCAAAATAAGTCGTTTTCGGATTTATAAAACAACGTTTATAAATTCCATTTATATTTTATGGCCCCTTCAACTTAAAAAATCACTTTATTAACAAATTCTATCCATATTCCATTTACACGCAAAAATCCAATTTATAAGTTAATTACTAATAAATCTTTTATTTTATAAAATCTATTCATTTTATAATTCCACAATTTATAAATATATAGATTTCATTCACTTATAAATTCCATTTATATTCCATTTTAACACTTATAAAAACTTGTTTTAAAATTCCAATATTTTTAATTTATAAATATCAATTTTATAAATATTTTATATAATTCATTTATAATAATTCAAAAATCCCAATTTAAACAATTTTATAAATTAATCAACTACTTATTTCAAAAAAATCACATTTCGGTTATATTTCACAAAAATCATAATTTTATAATATAAACATTTCAACGTTTATTTATTTAAAATGGATCAATTCCAAAATTAAATTTTATTATGAATTCTCAACTTAAATTTTCAAAAATCAAATTTTATTTATTTTCGGCATCTAACGATACCAAAATATATTTGGCTAAAATTTAGCCTTTAACCATTTCAATCACAAAGATAATCACGCAGATTATAAATAGATCAACAAATAGATCAACACACAACATTGAAACCAATTCAAATGTTTGAGGAATCCAGTTGGATCCCTCCAACCTGTTTCCCTGCAACCAAAGATGTTAGCGCAATACCAATTTCGCTTCAAGATGAAATATCGCAGTATATGGGATTTATAAAATACTATCCGCTATTATGCGGCGCTATAGGGTCTCATCCGCTATATACTGCGGGAAAATCAACTCCAAGTACATAAATAATACCAATTTCACTTTGCAGTGAAATATTCGCGGTATATGTTTTTAATAAATAACTTCCGCTTACTAACGGCATATAATGTCTATTTTAACAATCAATAGATAATAATTTATCATCCAATCAAACCATCAACAATTTTAAATCTAACTATTTAAAATTTAAATCGAAATAATTCGATTGAGTGAGAAGTTCTCACCTTGATTTCAATTCTGTTTCAGCGTTTTATTTCGAATAAAATTAAACGCGCGTTTAATTTTACCTGAAATTCTCACTAGCTCCAAACGACTCCAAACTAGCTCCATTGCGTAGTGCTCGACAAAACGAAGCCAACGCCGCTTGTTTCGTAATTTTTCGACCTTATATGACAAAGATACGCTAGTTTAAAGTTTATACGACTTATTATACAATTTATTTTCAATTTTCTTTTCAAATTTATAACCTTCAAATGATCACAGCCACACATTTTCAAACCCCTAGATCAAGGCCGTGCAATTGCCTTCTCCTTCCACGTTCAAATTACCAGGTCGCGTAACAACCCATTATCGTCCTCTACATCGAATTTCGCGACCCCCACCACCAACTTCCACGTCCATCAGCGAACTTCATTTGAAAGCCCACGTCCCTATCTACCACCGCACCAAGTTTCAACGAGCTCGGCCCCCTGTAGCACTTGGAAAACGTGTCCAAACGCAGCGCCTTCACAAATGATTTTGCATTCATTCCCTTCGAATTTTCTGATCATGACCGTTGGATTTATCGATCACAATGCCCTCTACGTTTTTGTAGTTGAAAGAATTTGCTAAAAGCTGATGGATTAAGAGATTTAAAGGGAAGAAAATTGGTGATTTTCGGCCATAGAAATTATTAGGGCCGGCTGGAAGAAGGAGCAAGGGCTTTGAGCGCAAATTGTGAATGATGGGTCCTTTTATAGAAAAACGACGAAAAACACTATTCACTCCAAATTTCCGAACTCCAAATCTCGCGCGGTGACCGACGGTTCTAGTGTTTACCTCGTGTTCCGGACACAATGGAATGGGTTTCGGGAGCTAATTCGATCATATGTGTGAGTTATGGCAATAAACGATTGATTTTAAAATTAAATCGGTTAATCAATTTTCTGTGCGTTTTAGCTTGCCCCGGACAAACGATAAATCCGATTGACACGAAATTTGAAACCATATAATAATATCACATTACGGATCCGATGAAACTAGTTTCGTCGAAATCCTAGACTGTTTGAAAAATGGCTATTTTAGCTCGTCAATTAAATATTAAAATATTCAATTTTCACAAATTAACTTTTAATTCAATTTTAAAAGTTCTATAATGTTATTCTAACTTCAATATGATATAATAAAATTTTACAAATCATTTTCAATCATATTAAACTCGATTTTCAATTATTTTTGTAATTTCAACTATTAAATTATCGATTTAATTATCCAATTAAAGCCAATTATTCGAAAAATAATTATTCGACTTATAAATTTCACTTATTAATATTTAAATTCAATTAAACATTCATATTTTAATTAACAAAAATTCTGCGTCATTACAAACTTCCCCCCTTAAAAGAATTTCGTCCTCGAAATTACAAAGTAAGAAAAAGTTTCAAAATCCATTAACTTTTCAAAACAAACCGTTCAAGTTTGATTTACAAATCTCTTAAGTGTTTAAATTTTTCAAAATTCATAGTTAAACTTCTTACAAAATCTTTACTAAGTTTCCAAATACAAACTTAGTTTTCAAAATTTTCAAATTTCTCAAATTTTTCTAACGCCTTAAATTTTCGAAAAAATTCGCCATAGTCTCCTTTGCGCGGCTCGATCCGAAAAAAAATGACAGTATGTATATCACAAATATACATCTCATCAAGTGATGAGGCATCCCGCAGTGAAAAAGTGTAAAAGTATGGTATGTAATCCAAGATATGTACCTTATTTATTATTAGCGAGCATATACGGCTAATATAGCGCGAAAGCGAGCTCCAAATGCGAAGCATAAGCCATCCGCACCTACTATACACTCAATCAAACAAATAAGAACATGTATATATGAAAATAATATCAATATACATCATATAGCAACATAACAACTACTTGTGCCAACATAGCAACGCACTCAAAAGCAACAAATGCAACCATCAACAACTATCATCCAATAATCATCCAACAAATCAATAACCAAATCAATATTCTTTCATTTCTCATTAACATTCAATGAATTGGTTTTTTTCATTTTAATCACATTTGATTTGTTAACATTGGGATTTACAAATATTCATTTATTTTCGTTTCCAATTAGTTTATATTCACTAATTAAATTCATATTAGTACACTTCCAAATTGAATCAAATTCAATTCTATTCAAATTCATTTACTTCACTTTCAATTTGAATTCAATTACATAGCTTTTGATTTTTCTAATTTACTTTCATTAACACTTAATGAATTTTACACAATCAACTGAAAGTCAAATAACAACTAATGTATATTCAGCATAACCAAATTCATTCAATTTACTTTCAACATTCAATTCGGTTCAACACTTTTTAATTTCAATTGGTTTAACATTTAATTGATTTTCATTCAATTATTCAACTTCTAATTACGTTGGCTTTCAATGAATTAACACTTCATTCATTATTTCATATCAACTTATTCACATTCGACTGATTAACATTCAATCCATTTATTAATTTAATTGCCAATTCCTTTAACAATATAAGGTTGAATTTCAGTTATATAACTCAAGTTTACATTCATTCAATTAACTTTATTATTTTACTTTGATACCAAAATCAACTTTATTCAATTTTACTTAAGTTATATTTCCTTTAAACATCATTTGTTCAACTTCACTTAAATTTCCACTTATAAGTTTAATTCAGATTTCAATTTTAATTAACTTTTACCAAAGTCAAATTTTCATATCACTATCAAATTCATATTTCATTTTACTTAACAAAATTGTTTAACCATTTTAACTATTGGTTTCACTTACATTTTCTCATTTTCTAAGTTATACAACATATATATTTAAACTTCCAAATTCATTTACCTATCCAAAGCTAAATTTATTATCTCATGCTATAAGTTCAAAATTCATTTCACTTATATTCATCAATTTCAACTTGGATTTTTTATTTATTTTCAAATTTGTTTATCACAACAAAACTTCAATTTCAATTTACTATGGTAGCAAATCCATCACACAGAAACTTGAAAATGATACTGATGATGCTGCAGTCATCACCCTTATTATTTCCCAGCAACAATAGTGAATTCAGTGCTTTAAATTCTTTCAAAAATATTCCTTTTATCTTATATATCACATTTATAAATCTTTCCTTATAAAATTTCACTATTTTCCTCTTTACTTCATAAGATTATTTTACAATTGTAGATCATATTAATTATAATTCCATACTTTATAATTCATTTCCTTATACAATTATTCTTTTTACAATTGTTGTTTTTATTTAACTTATTCAACAACCAAACAATCAATTCATATACTGTAATAATTCTGAAAAATTATTCCTTTATATATAAAATATAATCAAGGTAAAATTATTTCATTTACCCAATTTAAAAAAATATCGTGTCGGATTTGTTCTGTACAAGTGTTTAGAGATCCATATCGATAGAGTTGTATGGACTATACAGACCAGAATCCAAATACCGCTCAACAAACCAATCATCACAATGTAAAATAATTTTATATTCACTAACAAATACGCGCTCATCTCTATTATTACACTCACACTCATTCTAGAGTACTACTGACTGTATCTCTAATGAGTAACACCCTACAAAGCCATGGTTGTCGCTTAACCAAATGCTCTGATACCAGCTGTAACATTACGATTTTATCGGGATCCGAAGGTCAGCATTCTTACGTCCACTGTATCAAATGCCGCATAATCGAATGCCGAAGAACCGAATTGTTAGGGTTAAAGAAGAAGAGGTAGAAGAAAAGGATAAAAGAAATAAGGAAACAGAACAGAAACAATATCAGAATCTCACAGTCGCAGCGGAACAACATATAATAGATAAATGAATAATCTTTAAAACAAATAACTATATCAGTTATTACATTACATCATATTACATTTTATTATCAGAGTTTACAACAACAAAACAACAATAAACAGCGGAAAAGAAGTACTATATACTAGTGAATACGCCATGCCATCCAGCTTGCCTCCAGCAACTCCTGAATTCCAGAATATCCTGATTAACCTGACTCTTGACTGCCGGTATGGAAATTGGTGGGCACCCAGAGTTTAGGAAGGAAAACAATAAACTCCGAGTCAGTCATGGGACTGGTGTGAGAACCTAAAACAGTTTATCTATAAAACAAAGAACGGGATAATTTTTAAATAGATCCGTAATGCTTTTTAGAAAATGAGACTACCATAAGGCCTCCCGCACACATACACAATGCAAACGTAGAATCGGAGGAGATTTCTCCTTATGATAGTCAAAGATGCTTGATACGCATTAAAAAGAAACATTTGATATTATTACTAGTGCATAGTGTAGAAAAAAATTCGAAAGTAAAGATATAAATCTTAGCCAGCATAGGCATTCCGCACTTATGCCTACTATAACTACCATCCAAACAGTGGGGCGCCACCATAAGTGAATGATAGGTTCTACAACTAAAACCGTACAAGGTGCGTATTGTTTTATTTGGATTTCCAAGAAATGGTCAGCCTAAGGAACTTCCTACTGCCACATGGGATCGCCTCTGGCGGGACGTCCCGAGAACTTAACCAGCTCTCTGCCAACACAAGGTCGGGTTACTTTTGTCACTAGGTAACTACTACACGAATATGCCATCCCCCGGTCCCTTTGGACTTTAATCCGAGCGCTCGATAGCCAACATCACACAGTAATAAATATAGTGTGTCAGCATGAGTAAGTATCTGGGCTCCACACAATGATACCACCCTTTCCATAAGGAAATGACATAACCTAAAGGGCGCGACCCTCATAACCTTGCCGCATATTCCTGTTTTGACCATTTCCGGAGAGTGAGGTCTGACGAAGTCTCGTCCACAAAGCTACTCTTTTTCACAAAGCCACGCTTTGATCAACAAATGATCAATAAATAATCATCACACAGCAACACTCAGCGTGCCACATTACCAAATTGGGAATATATCGCTGATAACCTTCAACTACATAACCTCTGAGCGTGTACGTCTCAGAGAAGGGTGTTAAGCTAAGAGAATAAATTCTCCGCCACCAACAAAAATGTATTTGAAAGAAATCTGCTTTATATCTCAAAATGTAATGTCAGACACGTAACCATACAAGTCTGTTCCGGGTTCGAACAGAACCGAAGGCACTTCAAAAGAAGCCCTTGCAATCCGGGCATTCACAATCCCGATAAAACTTCCCATCACAAAGGAAATCTCCATACCGTAGCTAACGGTGCAGAGACAATCGATAGGTCATCCTATCATTTTCACAAATACCCGGTCTTCACCACCGGTCTTCAATGCTATCCATTACGTCGTATCACTATTCGGAATGGGTAATCTGAATAACGAGCGCAATAATTTAAAAATAAGTGTAGCATTTCAATTTCAACCAATTCACAACAAATACCTATTTAAAGGTCAATATTGATAGTCGGTTATTTAACTATTAATGGGTATGCACAACATCACCCGATTTCAAATAATTTCCCAAATTATTCATTTTCAAAAATTTCTTTATAAGATATATATCCCACACTTCAACCATTTGAAAACTAATTTCAAATCAATTTACACCCTTACAACTTTCATTTCAAAATGGTTCATTTAAACCAATTAAATAAATCCTTACCAATTTATTAAATTTACGTTCCAAATCCGTAAATTAATTTCCACACTTCAAAATAAATCAACGTTTATTTTTAACTAATTTCCCTTTCTTTTATAAATTCCATAGTGAATTTACAATTCCAAAATATCTATGAATATACGATTTTTAAATCGATTTCTAATATTCATTTTCAATTTATCTTTAAAAGATAAAATCTCAAACATTCACTTCATATTGGAAAAACATTTCCATACTTATTTAATAATAGGTAATTCACCAATCTATTTATTCTCAACATTTTGAAAATATTCAATATACTTAAATTCAAATTAAGTATATATTTTATTCTTTCAGGAAAACATCTTCTTAAACACATTTATTTGGGTCAAAACGAATGTTACGTAAAACACGTTACGACAACCCAAAATCACTAGTATAGGGATTCGAACTTAAAATAGATATATAAATCCCAATACAATATAAAACATTTCCTTTCGGAAATCATTTACTATAACAACAGTGTTATAGTCCAACATTTCCTTCTATTTCTCGAAACATCTATTTCAACAATGAATGTTGAAATCTATTATTTCGATACTTAACACATTTTAAAACGTTTTTGAATCGTTTAAATTCTATTTAAAATATCACTTTTTCCAAAATATTTCTTTAATATTATTCACTGTCCAAAATCGTGAATATATTTCCTTATCCAAATTCAACATTTCTACATATTTTACTTAAAGGATTATCCACTGTCCAAAATCGTGGATATATTTCCTTTAACAAGCTATAATGATTAACATATCAAAATAAGTCGTTTTCGGATTTATAAAACAATGTTTATAAATTCCATTTATATTTTATGGCCCCTTCAACTTAAAAAATCACTTTATTAACAAATTCTATCCATATTCCATTTACACGCAAAAATCCAATTTATAAGTTAATTACTAATAAATCTTTTATTTTATAAAATCTACTCATTTTATAATTCCATAATTTATAAATATATAGATTTCATTCACTTATAAAATCCATTTATATTCCATTTTAACACTTATAAAAACTTGCTTTATAATTCCAATATTTTTAATTTATAAATATCAATTTTATAAATATTTTATATAATTCATTTATAATAATTCAAAGATCCCAATTTAAACAATTTTATAAATTAATCAACTACTTATTTCAAAAAAAATCACATTTCGGTTATATTTCACAAAATTCATAATTTTATAACATAAACATTTCAACGTTTATTTATTTAAAATGGATCAATTCCAAATTTAAATTTTATTATGAATTCTCAACTTAAATTTTCAACAATCAAATTTTATTTATTTTCGGCATCTAACGATACTGTAACGACCCAAGATTTTTAATAGTTTTAATAACGTATTTAATTAATTGAATTTTTGGTGAAATTTTAAATTATTTAATTTGCAAATAAAAAGAAATTATATTTGATTACGTATGATTTAATATAGCAAATGGTAAATTTTCAATTAATTTTATGAAAGTTTATTTATTAAGTAATTCTATTGAATCCAAGCTAGCTAATAATTGTTGACAATAAATTTATTTTCAAAACCTGAATATCTTTGCATAAAATATTTCTAAATCCTCTTCTGAGTGAGACGTCATCTTTGGTTTTTCCAAATTCGGATGTCTACTGCTCCGTTTACCTTATTTCTGACAAATTTGCAGCATTTTTGGTACCGATCATCGACTTTTGATCGGATGATCATACCACTGATATCTGTATACCGTTGTGATCGTCTCGTCGTGCTGATCTCAATGGTATATTTATTTCTGTATTTTGAAATGCGGTGCACAACGGAACCAATAAATTGTTCGTTGTAACGACACCTTTAAATGTTGACCATTAACGTTGCTTTTCTTTTCAAACTTCAATGTGAATCCCTAGCAAGATAATAAATTGCTATAATTATATTCCTGAATTAATGTTTAGCAGTTTCAAAAATCAAAAGTATACATTTGTATACGTTGTAGTTATTATTTTAAAACGATTCACTTTATTTTTCTTTCCCTTTTTAACTTCGTTTCTCTCTCATTACTTCATATTGGGACTTTTTGGTTTCCTTTGCTTTTCAACCTGAGCCTTGCTTGACAAGCAATAAATTTATTGCTTTAAATTTTCAGCTTAATGCAAGATGACAGTTGTTATCCCATGGCTATTTTTAAAAACCAAAATGTGTAGAGTGATATACATTATTCCCTTTGAACGGTTCCTTTTGCATTTATAACTTTCCTTTATGCTTTGATTGATTTCCTGGTTTCACTGGCTTTCGTTTTAACATTTATTCCATAAGTTACATAATTCGACCGTTGAAATTTTTCCTTTTATCTACTTATTTAATATTATATATAAGGCAAAGTATATACGTTATTTTATTGACAGATGTTTCTCCTTCTATTTCTCCTATCCACTAAATTATATATATACATTGTTGCTTTTCCAAAACAAAAATTTGTTTTCATAAAAAAAAAGTGACAGTATCCTTCTTCTTCTCAAACATTTCCACGCCTCCATATTTTTTGTGAACCACCCACAACACTCCGCCCGCGTCTCTGCCTAACCACCACACCCACAGCGCGCCGCCCTGCCTCCGACTTCATTCTTCCTCCATGAGCCTACAACCCTTTACGGCTGGCAAGTGGTCACAAATCATCAGTTTCCTTTTTTTCTGGTAACTACGTAAATTTTTACATTTGCGTTATACTACTATATCATATTACAGTTGTGTTTCAAATGTGTGTGCCTGCTTCAATAATGATATCTTCTGTAGTGTATGGGCACGCATATATATTGTTTTTCTTCTTTTTTTTTATGTAATAGTGTATATAAGGTTAGTTGTATGTGAAAATAGGTTAAGCTTATACTGTTTTTTTTTGTGTGTTGTTTATAGTATTAATTTTACAATGTGTGTTGTTTATAGTATTAATTTTACAAAGTTACAGTATATATAATATAAATATCTTAAGTTATAAAAGTTGGATCAGAGAGTGTGGTCTGCATATTGTTTATGCGTATAAAATTTTCGCATGTGCATATTTTTGTTGCTGGTCAGAAGATATATTTTGTTTTGCATATCTTTGGTTACAAGTTGGATCTATATATATATTGCACTGTAAGGTTTTTTGGGTGTTGAGTATAACATGTTCAGGGTTCGTAGATATTAGTTGTATGCTTGTTATAGCAAGCCCGTTTTCAGTATAAATGTTGTTGTATGTAACGACCCAGAATTTTTAGAAATTAAAATTTGAATATTTAATTAATTTTAAATATTAATAAGTGAATTTATAAGTCAAATAAATTTTTATTTCGAATTATTGGATTTAATTGGATAATTAAATCGATAATTTAATACGCTAAATTATGGAAATAATTAAAAATTGAGTTAAATATGATTGAAAATAATTTGGGAAATTTTATTTTATCATATGGAAGTTAGAATGATATTTTAGAACTTTTAAAATCGATTTAAAAGTTAATTTGTGAAAATTGAATATTTTAATATTAAAATCGACTAGTAAAAATAGTCAATTTTTGAACAGTCTCAGAATTGAACGAAACCAGTTCCATTGGATCCATAATAGTTAGTTATTGCCGGATTTCAAATTTCGTGTCAATCGGAGTTATCGTTTGATTGTGGCAGCTCGAAACGCATCGAATTATTTTTAATTTAAATTTGGCGAGTCAAAATAGCCATTTTTCAAAAAGTCTCGGATTTCGACGAAACCAATTTCATTGGATCCGTAATGTGATATTATTGTAAGGTTTCAAATTTCGTGTCAATTGGATTTACCGTTTGTCCGGTACAAATTAAAACGCCTAGAAAATCGCTTAAATCGGTTTAATTTAAATTGAGCGTTTACAGCCATAACTCGCACAGATGTTCGAATTAGCTTTCGAAACCTGTTCCATTGTGTCCGGAACGCGGGGTAAACCCTAGAAACGCTGGTTACGGCGCGTAAATCGGAGTTCGAAATTTCCGGATGAATAGTGTTCGAATTTTCTTTATAAATAGCACCCACCTCTTCATAAATTAAAAAAAAAATAAAAAAACCTAATCAAACCCTAGCCGCCGTTCACCCCAATGAATGGCCAGAAAACACCCAACTTCCACCTCGATTATCTCCTCATCCGTCGACAATTAGCCTTAGGTTTCAACTAGAAGATTGAAGAGCATGCCAAGATCCATCTATCCAACGGTCATGATCGTGTTTGGAGCTTCGGATTGGCGGCAAATTGGGCTCAAAGGCCTGGAGTTCGGCCTCGAACTGCGTACTACAGGGGTGGCCGAGCTTCACTAGCTTGGGGCCGAGTATATCTCTTGTCGAGAGCTTCGCGATGGTGGTAGTTTGATCGAGTTTCGTCGAGTGATGTGGATGCAAATGCTAACCCTAGTTTTCTAAATGGGTTCGGCTATTAGGAGGGGGGGGATGCACGCATACTGAAGCGGAAGAAAGAAGGGGATGGTGGAGATGAGGGGGTGCTGGATCTTGTGGCTAGGATTTGCTGTTAGGTTATAATATAAAGTTTATGTTGATTTGTTTATATAAATCATGTACAAACTTCAATAATTCATAACTTTTTCATACGAGGTCGAAAAAATGCAAACTCAGTTGCGTTGGAATCGTATGGACGAGCACTACGCGATGGAGTTGGTTTGGAGTCGTTTGGAGTTAGTGAGAATTTTGGGTAAAATTAAACGTCCGTTTAATTTTACTCGAAATAAATCGCTAAAACGGAATTTAAAATCAAGGTGAGAACTTCTCACTCAATCGAATCAGTTTCGATTTTATTTTAAATAGTTAGATATAAAATATTTGAATGCATGTTTGAATGTTGATTGATATCTATTGATTGTTAAAATAGACATTATGCGCCGTTAGTAAGCGGATGTTATTTATTAAAAACATATACCGCGAATATTTCATAAACAGTGAAATTGGTATTATATATAGTAGCAATATATATATATATTGGCATATGTATATATTGGAGTTATTGATTTCCCGCATCATTTTGTTTAGCGGATGAGACCCTATTACGCCGTTATTAAGCGGATAATATTTAATAAGAACATATACCGCGATAATTTCGTACTGGAGCGAAATTGGTATTGTGCTAATGTTTGTGGATGCAGGAAAACAGGTTGGAGGGATCCAACTGGATTCCTCAACAGTATTTATTTGATTTCAGATATTTTGATATTTGATGGATTATCATATTGATATATGACATCGTTGTAGTCGTGATTGACTATTTGGTGTGTAGCATCATTGGACCAAATTTGGAATTTTAAAATGATTTTAAAGTGATTTTTGAGAATATACTATATTTTGGAATTGATCCATTATAAATAAATAAACGTTATAATTTTTAAAGTTATAAAAATTATGATTTTTAAGAAATATAGTTGAAAGCTGATTTTTTGAAAATAAGGAATTAGTGACTTTATAAAATAGTTAAATTGGGATTTCTGAAATAATTGTGAAAAGTTTAAATATAGGATTTATAAAATTTGATTATTTTATAAATCAAAATGATGAAATTATAAAGGAGTTTAAAGACGTTTTTAAAATATTAATATGAATTGATTTATATAAGAGATTTATAAATGGATATTTATAAATTGAAATATGGACATTATAAAACGAGTTTTTATAAGTGTTTGAATGAAGTGAAAATGAATTTCATAATTTAATGGAATTTATAGAATTTTATACGGTGAAGTTATAAATGGAATTTTATAAGCAGTAGGTTTATAAAATTTATTAAGTTATTAAAATAATGATTTGGGATAAATGAATGAATCTTATAAGTTATAAGATTTATAATTATGAAGTTAAAAGAACGATTTTTGTAAAATAATCGTTTTATAAGTATTTAACTTATAATATGAACTTTTAGGTTATAATTGAGTTATAAACTGAAGTAGGTTAATAAAAGAATTTATAAAAAGGAAGTTTTTATAAATAAATAGAAATGGAATTTATAAACGTTGTTTTATAAATTCGCAAATGACTTATTTTGATAAGTAAATTGTTGAAACCTATTAATGGAATTATATTCACGTTTTTGAATAGTGAATAATCCGTTGAATTAAAATGTATAAAAGGATGAAATGTGTTAACGTAGTATATTCACGTTTTTGAACTGTGAATAATATGTTAAAGGAAATGTTTTGAATGAGATGTTTAAATTGAATTAAAACGATCTAACGATGTTTTAAAATGTGTTGAGATTCGAAACCATAGATTTCAACATTTATTGTTGAAATAGACGTTTTCGAGAAATAGAAGGAAATGGTGGACTATAACACTGTTGTTATAGTAAATAATTTCCGAAAGGAAATGTTTTGCATAGTATTGGGATTTATATATATATCTATTTAATTTCGAATCCCTATACTAGTGATTTTTGGGTTGTTGTAACGATGTTTTACGCAACATTCGTTTTGGCCCAAATAAATATGTTTAAGAGAATGATTTCCTTAAAGAATGAAATATATACTTAATTTCGATTTAAGTGCAATGAATATTTTCCAAGTGTTGAAAATAAATAAAATTTGTGAATTACTTATGAATAAATAAGTATGGAAATGTTTTTCCAATGTGAAATGAAACGTTTAGAGAATTTATCTTTTTGAAGATAAATTGAAATGAATAATTGAAATCGAATATTCATTGATATTTTGGAATTATAAATTCACTAAGGAATTTATAAAAGGAAGTGGAATTTGTTTAAAAATAAATATTGATTTATTTTTGAAGTGTGAAATTAAATATCTAGTGAAGATATTTTTGGAAAATAAATAATTTGGAAAATTATTTGGAATCTGGTGATGTGTGCATATCCATTGATAGTTCAATAACCGACTATCAATATTTTCCTTTGAATGGGTAATTGATGTGATTTGTTTGAATGTGAATGCCACACTTATTTTTGAGTAAGCGCTCACTATTCGGGTTAACCGGGAAAGGACCATGGGGTCGTATAACCCATTCCGAATATGTGATACGTCGTTATAATTGCATTGAAGATCGGTGTTGAAGACCCGGTATTTGCGAGAGCGATAGGATGACCTGTCGATTGTCTCTGCACTGAGTTGCAGCGGTATAGAGACTCCCTAAGTGATGGGAAATCCGATCAGGATTGTGAATATCCGGATTGCAAGGACTTCTTTGTAAGTGCCTTCGGTTTTGTTCGATCCCGGAACAGACTTGTATGGATTGTATGTCTGACATTACAAGTTGAGATGTAAAGCCGATTTCTTTCAAATATATTTCTGTTGGTGGCGAAGAATTTATTCTTTTAGCTTAACACCCTTCTCTGAGACGTACGAGCTCAGAGGTTATATAGTTAAAGTTATCAGCGATATATTCCCAATTTGGTAATGTGATATGCTGAGTGATGCTGAAATGATCATTGTGTTGATTATTGTGATAGGATCGTTTATTTGATCGTCTATCTTAGTGATCATTGTGTTGATCATTTGTTGACCCAAAGCATGGCTTTTGTATAAAGTATGTTTTTGTGGACGTGACTTCGTCGAGCCTCACACCCCAGAAATGGTCAAAACAGGAAAGATGCGGCAAGGTTATGAGGGGTAGCACCCTTTAGGGTATGTACATTTCCTTCTGGATAGAGGTGGTATCATGGTATGGAGCCCAGATATTTAACCTATGTGGTTACTACGAATTTATTACTTTGTGGTTGTTGGTTTTCGGGATCCCATGAGAAAGGTCGTTTACGATCGGGGAATGGCGTGCTCGTGTCAGTAGTTACCCAGTTAGGGGTAACCCGGCCTTGTGTTGGCAGAGTTCCGGTTTGGTTCTCGGGGATGTCTTTCCAGAGGCATTCTCATGTGGCAATGGGAAGTTCCTTGGCCTGACCATTTGTTGGAAATCCAATTCCCAATACGAAACTTGTACGGTATTAGTTGTAGAACCTGCCATTCACTTATGGTGGTCACCACTGTTTCGATGGTAGCTATAGTAGGCATAGTTCGAAATGTCTATGTTGGCTAAGATTTATATTCTACTTTCGAAATAACTTTTTCCTACACTATGCACTAATAATAATATCAAATGTTCTTTTAAATGCGTATCAAGCATATTTGACTATCATAAGGAGAAATCTCCTCCGATTCTGCGTTTGCATTGTGTGTGTGTGCGGGAGGCCTTATGGTAGTCTCATTTTTAAAAGCATTGCGAATTGATTAAAAATATTCCTCTATTTTGATTTTAAAGATAAATAAACTGTTTTGAGTTCTCACACCAGTCACATGACTGACTTGGAGTTTATTGTTTTCCTTCCTAAACTCTGGATGCCCACCAATTTCCACACGGGCAGTCAAGAGTTAGGTATATCAGGATATTCTGGATATTCTGGAATTGCTGGAGGCAAGATGGATGGCATGGCGTATTACTAGTTTATATAGTATTTCTTTTTTCGCTGTTTGTTGATGTTGTATACTCTGATGATATGATATGATGATGTAATGAAATGTATAAAATGTAATAACTGATATAGTTCTTTGTTTAAAGATTATTCATTTATTATTATATGTTGTTCCGCTGCGAATTGTGAGATTCGGTTATTGTTCTGTTGTTTTCTGTTCCGTTCTATGTTTTCAAAATGTTCTCTATTCTCTTTTCTTCTATTTTAAAATCTTCTGTTTTCTCTTCCCTCTATCATCTATCTTCTTCTCTTCTCTTCTTTCCTTCTCTTTTCTTCTTTTCTTTTTCTTAAACCCATAACATTCCGTGTTTCCGGCCTTCGATTTCTCGGCAGTCAATAAAGTGGGTGTCGATGTTGAATTTTCGAAAGTCGAAAATGTCCGGGACGTTACATTGTATATGTTAAAAAGGTTTTTTATATATATGTGTTTTGCTTGTAACTTATGTATATACAAAAGCTGTGGAGTATATTTGAACAACTTTGACTATATAACATATATTTATAAACCTGTCTTATATTAGTTAACATATATAAAGTTTATATTTGTTGATTATAATATGTTATAACTTTGCCATATTGATAGATGTTATAGTTATGTATGCATATATTACATTTTGAAGCTAGGGACCACTTTATCAATTTGCTTTTACATATAATTAAAATAGTGCATTTATAATCTGCTTATATAGGCGACTGAACTAAGTTGTATATAACATGTTCATCTCATTTTATGTATATGTATTGGTTTTAGGATGGTTATGACATTTTAATTGAGTCGCAGAGTAGATACTAATTTTAAATTTTACATGCACTTCCAAAGTATAAAATAAAGGAATATTTGTCACCCTTTGAGTCTGCATGTAGATTGTGAGTGAGCTGTGCGTGTATACATAGTTTAAAAGTAAAAGTTGCAGTTCATAATGTCAGTTTTCTTGTTATTGTAATATATGTGTTTTAATTTAAATTTGTGTTTGAATTTATTTTGTTTGAAAGTAAGTATAATATATAAATATACATATATATATATATATATATATTGCTTTCACTGAGAAGGACCAGCACCCGCTACATCGGATAGAAGTTTGGATTTGGAAGACAATGACTAGGCAAAACAGTAGAAGGCTAAGGGCTGAGAGAAGCCAACAAGGAGGAAGTCAACAAGCATCCTCCGGAGGTGAGGTAGGACCGGCTTCGATCTACATAACCCGGGATGAAATGGAAGCCATAACAAATTCACTACAAGAGAGGTTGTTGAAAAGTCAGCAGGAAATGATGCAAACTTTCTTGGAGCAAATGAGAGCTGCAGGGATGCAGAACTTAGGAACAGCTACAACGGCTGTGGATGCAGGACAGGAAGCTAGGGTTATGGAACCCAATGAAGGACAAGATACGGAGCCAGGTGGCAATCAACAAGGGCTTGGGGGCAGGCCCACAGGATTCAACACAGGAGAGCCCACAGGATTCAACACAGGAGAACCTTTGGAAGGAGTTCAACAGGCTAGAACCAACGTTGCTGCTAACGAGCCACACGAAGAGTATGTACCGGAGTTCCCTCGGGGCAACCCCCGACAAACAACGGTGGATTGGTAGATATAATCAGGAAGACTGTGCGAGGTGGTTTGACCAACGGAGACTTGGAAGGAGTAAACAGGAGTCCGTTCACTCGGGAAATAAGGATGGCTCAGAATCCACCTAAGTTCAAGCTACCTAGCGTGGAGGTATACAATGGCAAGGAAGACCCTACGGATCACTTGATGAGATACACCAGACACATGGAGGTGCTGGGGGCATCAGAGGAGGTGATGGCCCGATGCTTCCCTTTGTACTTGACGGACTTAGCTGCGATGTGGTTCAGGCAGCTGGAAGAAGGATCTATCAGGACTTGGAGGGAATTGGTGGAAAGGTTTCTGGGACAGTTTTGGGTTCATGTCAAGAGACCGAAGAACGTGATGACATTGACATCGGTAAGGCAAAGGATGGATGAATCGCTTAGAGCTTTTCTAACTCGATTCAGTGCCGCAGTTGCTTCGGTGGATCGGCCCGATCCATCGATGGTTTTAAAGGCAGCAGTATCAGGAGTCAGGGAGAACTCGGATTTCAAGGTATCTCTGATACGAGATCCCCCACGGAATCTCGACGAATTCTTTCATGAGGCAGAAAGGTTCCTTCGTCAAGAAGATGCGAGTACGGATTTAAAATTGAAATAGGTTAATGCAGTTGAGGGGGGAGGACCATCCAGCAATGGTTCGGATAAAAACAAAGGAAAAAGGAAGTTGGACGGTGATTCTGGAAATGCAAGAAAGCAATGGAAGGATCCAAAGTTTTCCACATACACAGGATTGAACGAGACACTGGAGCGGATATACCTGGATACTCGAAATCGCCTTCACTACCGAAGGCCGGCTAGGAGAGAACCAACAGAACGGGAAAGGACATCAGGAAGGCACTGTGTCTTCCATGATTTGGATGGACACGACACCAACAGCTGCAGGCACTTAAAGGACATAATTGAGGAACATGTAAGAAGTGGACAACTGCCGCAATATGTTGGACCTCGGAATGCAACGGCGAGGCAGGAGCAACCGCCGCCTACCTCAAGCTACGATGGTGGGAGGCCCAGGAATGATGGTCGGTTGATCGTCCCTTGAACAGGTTAATATGAAATAAGTAGCAAACTATTGGCAAGCAACCAAATCATTTACACATGTACGGGGACGGAGATAGCCCCTAGGCATGCTCTGAATGATAATAAACTGCGATGCTATGGTTTGTGAAATTTATCTTTTGCTTTTGGATTGGACACTTCTTTTCTTTTTGGTTTTCGGTTTTGGAGCTTGGATTGAGCTCCTGGTTTTTCTTGCTTTTTGATTTGGATTTTCCTTTGGATGATTGTTTTCGGTTGTGGATGCTGGTTTGGATTTCTGATTTTCTGGTTTTGGATTTGAATTTTGGATTTGGATTCTGGATTTGGATTTCGGATTTGGATTTTGGATTTGGATTGGATTTTGACTGGATTTTTATTTGATTTTTGGTAACGGTCGTCGGGTATGGATTATGCCTGGCAAGGGGTGAGTCGCTTTGACCGAACGTGGTAAATTGACTCATTCAGGTCGTCGAGTATGGACTATGCTCGGCAAGGGTCTGGAGTGACCAGGATTCGGCCTAGGACTTAGGCCCTATATTATCAATCGTTATTTTCAGGTCGTCGAGCATGGACTATGCTCGGCAAGGGTCCGGAGGGACCAGGATTCGGCTTAGGACTTAAGCCATGGCATTGTACAGCGTCCAGGGACACTGGACCAAGGTCGTCAAGTGTGGATTACGCTTGGCAAGACCCCGGAGAGGTTAGCTCAACGTCCAGGGACGCTGGACAAAGATCGTCAAGTGTGGATTACGCTTGGAAAGAACCCGGAGAGGTTAGCTCAACGTCCAGGGACACTGGATCACGACCGTCAGGTGTGGATTGCGCTTGGCAAGAGCCCGGAGAGGTTATGAATTTGGATATCGACCCAGAGAGGTCCTGGATTCGGTTGTTGGCTATTGGATAAGGATGGTTTGGGACTCGGTTGTCGAGTTCGGATGGACATGGAATTGGCTCAAGCTTTGGTTATTGGATTTGGAACTGGATATCGACTCGGAGCAGTCAAGGATGATCTACTCTGGCAATATGGCTATGAACTTTGGATTTTGGATTCGGAACTATTCAAAACACGCCTTGTTATCACAAGGCATGTTTTGGGGGGCAAAGTGTTATCCCATTTTTTGGTCAAAACTGGAATATCGACAAACTGGCAAGGAATGATGGAGGTCGGGATTTCACTCATGGTTCAAGGATAAAACTCCATTCGGTGTCAAGGGTTTAAAGTTACATTCGGTAGTGTAAAGTAAAATCACATCCGGCCTTCCCTTAGTTCATTCGGCACTCCCAAGTGAAGGTCATTCGGCACTCCCAAGTGAAGGTCATTCGGCATTCCCCTCTCACCACTGAACCAACTCCACATCCCCTCCTACCAAACCAAAGCCAGCCTCCACCGATCCAGAGCCTCACCGGACCGACCAACCACTCTCTCCTACTACCGGTCCACCCACTGCCGGTCCACCATTCCATCACCGGACCGGCACTCCTCCGAACCAAACAACTCCAGAGCCTAGCCGAACCAACCCACCTACCACCTACCACCGGTCCAAGACCATGCCGAACCAGATGTGCCAGGCCAGATTGCAGCAGCGCAGGCCCACCAGCAGCTATATACATTCAAGACCCCTGCCCCCAGCCTTACTCTATAAATAGAGGGGCAGGGGTACAACAATGGGGGAGAAGTTTGAGAGCTCAAACCTGGAAGGAACTTTCAAACAACTTTCATACACTTGTACTACAACCTTTGTACTTGTAATCGGATTGAAAAAGGAGAATAACATATAAAGTGGACGTAGGCACATTTTGGCCGAACCACTATAAATCTGTGTGTCTTTTACAGTTTAGTCCCTGCTTTTTACGTATTTGCATAAACCACCTAAATCACTACGAACAACATAAAATCAACTAAATCATACAACTTGGAGCTGTTTGCCCATCTTTTGTGCAAACGTATTGGGTTATTTGCTGAGATCTATGATTTGTGTTTGAATATCGCTGACTTATATTCATACACTGGTGCTTTCACGGTATTGGGTGTTTGTGACCATTTTTTACGCAAACATATATATATCTTATTTAAATATAAGTTTTAAAAGAAAATTGTTTTATAGAAAATTTATAACATATATTTTGTCTGATTTTATCAAGACGACTCTGATTCGTTTCCATCAATCCTATCTTCCAGCTTTGCCCGTCAACCCACTTTCAGCTTACTTCGCTTTGAAATTTTTGTTTGGATTCCTTCGATTGTCTAGATCGTGATTCAGTTCGTAACAAATCAGTTTCGTTGTCCATCTCTCTAGCCTCGAAAGGTGAGCAATCACTCACGATTAACATTCTTTTATTCATTAAATTTGATTTCAATTGAAACGACAATTGAAATATGCTGCTGTAGTTATTTAAATTTGTTATATATGCTATTATCTGTAACTGTTCACCTGCGGGATATGACACCATATCCTGTTGTTTATATTATATTGTTATTGATGATATATGCTTGTTATTTTATTGTATTATCTGTTATCACTCTGCAAGTTCCCTGTAGTTTAGAAATCACTATGGGTTGAAATGATACATACCCGAACGGACTTTAGAATAGGAGAAAATCGTTATGGGTTGAAATGATAAACCCAAGCGATTTTCATTAAAGTGAATTTGGGATTACGGGTTGAAATGATATCCGCACGTATATATTTAGTGTACGGATTGAAATGATAAATATCCGTAGCACTAGACTATATGATAGGAAATATATACAGACACCGTTGGTACATATAAATATTCTGAAAATAATTTTTATAATTTTGGAAAAAAAATGTATGGTTTAAATAATATTGATTCTTAAGATATTATATAAATGGAAATTTTATATATAGATTTATTCATAATATTTGATTTAAATTAGATTAATTTAATACGAATAATATGGTTGAGTATTTATGTAAATCTATATTTCAAATAGATTTTCTTGTAAGAAATTGAATAATTAAGATTGAGAGATAAATTTTGGTTTATTAAAAATAGTATTTAAATGAGGATTTATTTAATTAAATCAATTTGAAAATTTTGAATGGGAAATTTAAAGGTATGATTTTATAACTGGATTTTTGATTTATCTGATTTACTGAATATTTCACGTTTAAATAAATTAAATAAAATATTGAGTAAAATGTAATTTAAGGTTACTTAAATGATATTGTATCTAATGAGAGAGTATTTCAAGACTAAATAATAATGAGGTTAAATCGCGATCTACAGGAAACTGTTAAATTGAACATTTAAATACTAAAGCTTTGAACTATATTTGAATTTAAATGGTTTATTTTAAGTTCGGAACTGTATTAGAAATCAATATAGTTGAATTTGTTATTTAGAAACTAAATTGAATTAAAATGAAAATTTAGGTTGAACTAAATTTGAATTTATTATTTAGAAAACTAAATTGAATAAATATTTAGTTTGAAACGTTGAATACTTAAAGTCTTGAAATATATTGATATATAAAGGGGTATTTTGTGATTACAAATCCGAATTTGAGATCGATAAAATTGAAGTGGTTATTTTTGGAATTGAGTTGAATTAAAATTGAAAATACTTTACTGTATAAATTATTTAATATATGTAAATACTATTTTGGGAAATATAGAGATATTTGAAGTGAAATGATATTTGGTTTTGAAGTATAAATTAAGCTGAAATGACCACGGTGTATAGTGTATATTTCTACCTTGTAGATAGTTCCATGGACCCTTAGAGGATGGTTATCCCAAACATCCTTTAAGTTACTTGTATTTCAGTTGATATTTCATTTGAGTTGGATTTATTGATATAAGAATGTTAATCCTGACTCGAGTGTTTTGTGTTTTGCTTTACGCTCGGGTCAGACTGAGTGAAACAGCATTTGAGACTCACCTTCGAAGTTGGAGCTTTGCTTGAAGATCCAGCTATCTATTCCTTCATTCATCTAGTTGATTGGTTCAGAGAAGTCATCTGTTGCATTGGAGACTTCACTGCATTTGAACCATTCAGTTGTATTTTATTTCTAACTCTGAGGTATATAGTAGCTTCATAAAGTACTATTCTTTATCTATTCTGCTGCATTATATTATCTGTGATCTGTGATTGATTTATTTACTGTATATTTTAAGTTTTGCCAAATTTTTTTAACAGTTCGGTATTTTGAATTATTCAAGTCGGACATATACGGTTTTATTGTCGATTTGAATGGCCCAAAATAGCGGGCTGTTACAGTTGGTATCAGAGCTTTGGCTCTAGGCAAAACTTAGCATATATGGTAAATTTATTTACAGAATCACTTTCGCTCGAGTTGAATCTCTTCCTTTTGACTCGATTTCCTTTGAATTTTGGAATGTCCCTCGGTTCCGAAATTCATTCTGTCTCTCCCTATTTATATTCGTTTGATTCTGGAGTATCCCATAACTCCACTGAATGATTTGTAAAGGGGGTGAACTCCTTTTCAATGGGCATTGACTCACCGAAGATTTCTGTATCCTCGGTTTACGATGCTGATATATCTTGTTATGCCAAATTCTATATCTCTGGCGATCGAATGTCGAATTGCCTCAGAATTCTACACCAA
This sequence comes from Allium cepa, assembly GCA_030765085.1. Taxonomy (NCBI): domain Eukaryota; kingdom Viridiplantae; phylum Streptophyta; class Magnoliopsida; order Asparagales; family Amaryllidaceae; genus Allium; species Allium cepa. The sequence continues at coordinate 193,032,064 of CM060939.1, read as the reverse complement.
TCTAATTTTGAATCACGGTTGACCGGTAAAGGTCGCCCGCGATTTGTATAAGTATATCCATCTTCTATTTTGTAATTTAATTATCTCATCTTCGATCGAGTCCATCTTCGAATCAGGATTCTATTGATTGGAGTTCCTCTAAATTAAATCTCTATCTTTGTTTTGAAATCCATTCTTGAATCATCCTTTGAAAATCGGGTTTGTTGTATTTTAAAATTGTTTTATACGAAATTATTATTTTGATAACTATGATTTTATTCTATATATAAAAGTGAAAATGTTTTCGATAAGGATTATATACCTATATATAAAACGAATAAGAAATGTTATTCTATATAAAAAGGTTTTGAAAGGATTTGAAATTTTGAAAAATTATAAGAAATCGATTTATATAAAAATGATTTATAACTGTAGAGTTAAATTTGAAATTCGAGAGTTGAATTCCGGTATTTTGAAATTGGTTTTATGATTTGGAAAATATATAAAAATAATACGATTTAAAAGTATTTTTCGAACATGAAATGCGTCAAATGAGTTCAAATGAATTTCAATAACTTTGAAGAAATTTTAAAGAAGTTTTCAAGAAAATAGAAGTCTAGAACTCACGTATGTCGCTGGAAAATAATTTCGGTGATGAGTGCATGCATCATCAACATTGATTTCGAGCCTCTGAGTGGGGGAGAGGCCACTTTAATAGCTTCGCTATGCGAGTGATTTTGTAAAACCGTTTTTGATTTCAAATTCCGAAGAATAATTTGATGTTTTAGAAAGATATAAGTATATATTTGAAACAATTTAAAATGAGACCGGTGTTCAGTCCTCGAGTTTTCAATTTGACTAGTAATAATTCTATATAAAAAAAAATTGATTTCCAACTCTTAGATTTGAAATTTGATTTCATCGACTATTTTGAAGGTTCGAACACTTCCAAGTCAAGGTCTAAAATTTTAAAACTAATAAATTTCGAAGAGCATAAAATGTTTGATAAAGAATATAAATTTAGTTTGAAATGTTTTGAAAAAAAAAATTGTAGTTTTGAATAATATTTTTCAGAAAGGTAAATTGAATATTTCAACTAGAAATAGATAGTTTAAAAGTTTGAAAGGGATAATTATAAATTTGGAAACAATTTGAGTATAATTGATTTTGAGAAAAATTTTAGTTTTGAAATTAAATTTAAATTAAAAACCTGTACTTATATGGTGATTTTGAAAATGAATTTGTTTGACTTGAATTATTTTAATTTGGAAAATGGGATAATTTTCTAAACCTATTATTTTGGGAACTTTGAAATTTAGATGTTTAATTGGGAAGAAAATTTGGTGAAATCATATATGATTTTGAAACTGAATTGATATTGAAATGATTTGAAATTGAGAACCTTATATTATTAAGCACTTGATTTGGGAGTGGTCGAACCTATATAAAATGGATTGTATAAGTATGAATTTGATTTGAAATCTATTGATTTGAAAGGTACTCAATTTGGAAAGAGAATTTTATATAATCGAAGTCTATAAGTATGATTTGATATACTATTGATTTGGAAAGTATTCGATTTGAAAATGGAATCCTATATATTATGGAATTTATATAAGTATGATATTTGAAAGTGATTTGAAAAGGTACTATATGATATATATTTTCGAAGTAAAGATATGGAAAGTGCCTTCTGCTTGATATCCGCTTTGTGGCCACATCGTGGATTCATTCTATCGATATTATTCTTTCTGATTTTTGGTTTTCTGGATGTAGTACTCGAGTGTTCCCACCGTGGCGTAACCCATGGTTTCTTTTTTTTCTCTCGCGAATGCATAGCGCAATTGCCTGGCTGAGTCTTGCCTAGGGGTACGGATTGTTTCCTGGGGGATCCAGGCGTAACCATTGTGTATCCTGCACTCTACTAGTCATCATGGTGTAACTCGCAGGGCTGAGAAAGCCTACGGATATGGATTGTTTCTTGGGGGACCCAGGCGTAACCATTGTGTATCTGCAAACCATGATCGGACAAAGGTTTTGGTTTGGTTGTTTTGTTGGATTGTACTTTCCATATCTGTTTTAAAGATTTTCAAGTATTTTCACTGGGTGTTGAAACAAATCTACTAAGTACTTGAAGAATTCTAGCTTTGCGCCTGATCAACGCATGGCCAAAGCCTGCAAGAACGAGGATAAACTTTTTGAAACATCGAGTTATAAAAGTATTTTCGAAAGGAAAATTTATTTCGATATAATACTATTTTATTATAAAAGTATTATTATAAAGGTATTTATTATAAAAGTATTTTTCCCAACAAAGAAATTTTGAATTAATGTTTGAAATTTTAATTCTTATGGTTCTAGATTAATTGTTCGTGCCCGATACTATTCCTTGCATCTACCTTATCTGCTCAGTTTATTTATTCACCTTGATTCTGTTTTCCAAACCTACCTCCCTTTCTTTTTTGAATATAATCTTTTAAATATTGCTTGTTGGTATACTACAGTGTTTAATAGAAAACTTTATTATTATAAATATTTTTGAAATTATTAATTAAATAAAACCTATTTAAAGTAAATGATTTATTAATAAGGTTTGAAAAGTATCTAAAGACAGATTTTAAATTTCATAAATTTTGGATTTAATATTTTCAATAGTCTTTGTAAATATAAGTAATAATGTAAATAATTATTTACAAAGGGGTTTGAAAAGTATTAAATATTAAAGAAAATTAAATTTCAAATGAAGTTTTCAAATAAATATTTCAAATAAATTTATATAGTTTAAATTAATTGTTAATCCTTATCTTTCAATCTATCTTTCTTTCCGGTTATTTCTATTCTCCTACCTCCTTCCTTTTCGAGGACGAAAAGTTTTGCGTGGGGGAGAGTGTAACGACCCAAGATTTTTAATAGTTTTAATAACGTATTTAATTAATTGAATTTTTGGTGAAATTTTAAATTATTTAATTTGCAAATAAAAAGAAATTATATTTGATTACGTACGATTTAATACATCAAATGGTAAATTTTCAATTAATTTTATGAAAGTTTATTTATTAAGTAATTCTATTAAATCCAAGCTAGCTAATAATTGTTGACAATAAATTTATTTTCAAAACCTGAATATCTTTGCATAAAAAATTTCTAAATCCTCTTCTGAGTGAGACGTCATCTTTGGTTTTTCCAAATTCGGATGTCTACTGCTCCGTTTACCTTATTTCTGACAAATTTGCAGCATTTTTGGTACCGATCATCGACTTTTGATCGGATGATCATACCACTGATATCTGTATACCGTTGTGATCGTCTCGTCGTGCTGATCTCAATGGTATATTTATTTCTGTATTTTGAAATCCGGTGCACAACGGAACCAATAAATTGTTCGTTGTAACGACACCTTTAAATGTTGACCATTAACGTTGCTTTTCTTTTCAAACTTCAATGTGAATTCCTAGCAAGATAATAAATTGCTATAATTATATTCCTGAATTAATGTTTAGCAGTTTCAAAAATCAAAAGTATACATTTGTATACGTTGTAGTTATTATTTTAAAACGATTCACTTTATTTTTCTTTCCCTTTTTAACTTCGTTTCTCTCTCATTACTTCATATTGGGACTTTATGGTTTCCTTTGCTTTTCAACCTGAGCCTTGCTTGACAAGCAATAAATTTATTGCTTTAAATTTTCAGCTTAATGCAAGATGACAGTTGTTATCCCATGGCTATTTTTAAAAATCAAAACGTGTAGAGTGATATACGTTATTCCCTTTGAACGGTTCCTTTTGCATTTATAACTTTCCTTTATGCTTTAACTGATTTCCTGGTTTCACTGGCTTTCGTTTTAACATTTATTCCATAAGTTACATAATTCGACCGTTGAAAATTTTCCTTTTATCTACTTATTTAATATTATATATAAGGCAAAGTATATACGTTATTTTATTGACAGATGTTTCCCCTTCTATTTCTCCTATCCACTAAATTATATATATACACTGTTGCTTTTCCAAAACAAAAATTTGTTTTCATAAAAAAAAAGTGACAGTATCCTCCTTCTTCTCAAACATTTCCACGCCTCCATATTTTTTGTGAACCACACACAACACTCCGCCCGCGTCTCTGCCTAACCATCACACCCACAGCGTGCCGCCCCGCCTCCGACTTCATTCTTCCTCCGTGAGCCTACAACCCTTTACGGCTGGCAAGTGGTCACAAATCATCACTTTCCTTTTTTTCTGGTAACTACGTAAATTTTTACATTTGCGTTATACTACTATATCATATTACAGTGGTGTTTCAAATGTGTGTGCCTGCTTCAATAATGATATCTTCTGTAGTGTATGGGCACGCATATATATTGTTTTTCTTTTTTTTGTGTAATAGTGTATATAAGGTTAGTTGTATGTGAAAATAGGTTAAGCTTATACTGTTTTTTTTGTGTGTTGTTTATAGTATTAACTTTACAATGTGTGTTGTTTATAGTATTAATTTTACAAAGTTACAGTATATATAATATAAATATCTTAAGTTATAAAAGTTGGATCAGAGAGTGTGGTCTGCATATTGTTTATGCGTATAAAATTTTCGCATGTGCATATTTTTGTTGCTGGTCAGAAGATATATTTTGTTTTGCATATCTTTGGTTACAAGTTGGATCTATATATATATTGCACTGTAAGGTTTTTTGGGTGTTGAGTATAACATGTTCAGGGTTCGTAGATATTAGTTGTATGCTTGTTATAGCAAGCCCGTTTTCAGTATAAATGTTGTTGTATATGTTAAAAAGGTTTTTTTATATATATGTGTTTTGCTTGTAACTAATGTATATACAAAAGCTGTGGAGTATATTTGAACAACTTTGACTATATAACATATATTTATAAACCTGTCTTATATTAGTTAACATATATAAAGTTTATATTTGTTGATTATAATATGTTATAAATTTGCCATATTGATAGATGTTATAGTTATATATGTATATATTACAGTTTGAAGCTGGGGACCACTTTATCAATTTGCTTTTACATATAATTAAAATAGTGCATTTATAATCTGCTTATATAGGCGACTGAACTAAGTTGTATATAACATGTTCATCTCATTTTATGTATATGTATAGGTTTTAGGATGGTTATGACATTTTAATTGAGTCGCAGAGTGGATACTAATTTTAAATTTTACATGCACTTCCAAAGTATGAAATAAAGGAATATTTTTCACCCTTTGAGTCTGCATGTAGATTGTGAGTGAGCTGTGCGTGTATACATAGTTTAAAAGTAAAAGTTGCAGTTCATAATGTCAGTTTTCTTGTTATTGTAATATATGTGTTTTAATTTAAATTTGTGTTTGAATTTATTTTGTTTGAAAGTAAGTATAATATATATATATATATATATATATATATCTTATTTAAATATACAAGGTTCTGGTTTGATCCTTGGGTGAGAAGAGGTGTGATATTGTATGACATGCTTACTTATGATCAGGTAATTCAAACTGGCATCCCTATTAATGCAAGTGCTAATGATTACTGTGTTGATGGTGTCATTATGTTGCCTTACACCTCCAACCCTAACATCAATCAACTATGGGAGTCTGTGAAAGCCTACAAGTTACCATCTGTTGGTAGTGGTTATGTATGGGCAGCAAAATATGAAAGGCATTCAATTGCTTGCATTTACAAAGCACTAATTGGAGAAACAGGTAACTCTGAATTTAGATGGCATTCAAGAGTGTGGAATAGCTTTACGTCTCATAGCCTCAATTTCTCTTTGTGGAAGACTCTCAGAAATGCTTTGATGACAAAGGTGAAATTATGTAGTAGAGGGTTTACAGTGGACTTGAGGTGTGTTTTCTGCAATATTGTTGCTGAAGATACTGACCACCTGTTTTTTGGCTGTGGTTTTACATCAAAAATTTGGAAAGCTTGTCTCAATAGTGCTGGCTACAATGATACCATACTGCATGGTGATGCTGAGTGGAATAGGTTGTTCAGGAAGACTAGGTGGATGACTTCTACAACCTTGTGGCATTTGTTAATATTGAAGGTTTATGTGAATGCAATTTGGGCAGAGAGAAATGCAAGGGAATTTGATAACAATAGGAAGTCTGCTACTGCCTTAATCAGTGTTATTACAGCTAAGGTTAGGGAGAAGGCTTCACATCAATCTGCGTATGATACTATGGATTAAGGGGTTGGTGTATGTACTTGTGTTCTTGCTTGTTTGTCTTGTGTTTTTCTTTCAATTCTAAGTTGTATCTCTGTGTTTGTTGGAGCAGTTTGGCCTGCTCTGTTTTGTTAACTGTTTGTGTGTTTAATAAAGATGGTTAGGGTCCATTCAACCCTCCTTGCCGTTCAAAAAAAAAAAAAAATATAAGTTTTAAAAGAAAATTGTTTTAGAGAAAATTTATAACATATATTTTGTCTGATTTTATCAAGACGACTCTGATTCGTTTCCATCAATCCTATCTTCCAGCTTTGCCCGTGAACCCACTTTCAGCTTACTTCGCTTTGAAATTTTTGTTTGGATTCCTTCGATTGTCTAGATCGTGATTCAGTTCGTAACAAATCAGTTTCGTTGTCCATCTCTCTAGCCTCGAAAGGTGAGCAATCACTCACGATTAACATTCTTTTATTCATTAAATTTGATTTCAATTGAAACGACAATTGAAATATGCTGCTGTAGTTATTTAAATTTGTTATATACGCTATTATCTGTAACTGTTCACCTGCGGGATATGACACCATATCCTGTTGTTTATATTATATTGTTATTGATGATATATGCTTGTTATTTTATTGTATTATCTGTTATCACTCTGCAAGTTCCCTGTAGTTTAGAAATCACTATGGGTTGAAATGATACATACCCGAACGGACTTTAGAATAGGAGAAAATCGTTATGGGTTGAAATGATAAACCCAAGCGATTTTCATTTAATTGAATTTGGGATTACGGGTTGAAATGATATCCGCCCGTATATATTTAGTGTACGGATTGAAATGATAAATATCCGTAGCACTAGACTATATGATAGGAAATATATACAGACACCGTTGGTCCATATAAATATTCTGAAACTAATTTTTATAATTTTGGAAAAAAAATGTATGGTTTAAATAATATTTATTCTTAAGATATTATATAAATGGAAATTTTATATATAGATTTAGTCGTAATATTTGATTTAAATTAGATTAATTTGATACGAATAATATGGTTGAGTATTTATGTAAATCTATATTTCAAATAGATTTTCTTGTAATAAATTGAATAATTAAGATTGAGAGATAAATTTTGGTTTATTAAAAATAGTATTTAAATGAGGATTTATTTAATTAAATCAATTTGAAATTTTTGAATGGGAAATTTAAAGGTATGATTTTATAACTGGATTTTTGATTTGTGTGATTTAATGAATATTTCACGTTTAAATAAATTAAAGAAAATATTGCGTAAAATGTAATTTAAGGTTACTTAAATGATATTTTATCTAATGAGAGAGTATTTCAAGACTAAATAATAATGAGGTTAAATCGAGATCTATAGGAAACTGTTAAATTGAACATTTAAATACTAAAGCTTTGAACTATATTGGAATTTAAATGGTTTATTTTGAGATTCGGATCTGTATTTGAAATCAATATAGTTGAATTTGTTATTTAGAAACTAAATTGAATTAAAATGAAAATTTATGTTGAACTAAATTTGAATTTATTATTTAGAAAACTAAATTGAATAAAAATTTAGTTTGAAACGTTGAATGCTTAAAGTCGTGAAATATATTGAAATATAAAGGGGTATTTTGTGATTACAAATCCGAATTTGAGATCGATAAAATTGAAGTGGTTATTTTTGGAATTGAGTTGAATTAAAATTGAAAATACTTTACTGTATAAATTATTTAATATATGTAAATACTATTTTGGGAAATATAGAGATATTTGAAGTGAAATGATATTTGGTTTTGAAGTATAAATTAAGCTGAAATGACCACGGTGTATAGTGTATATTTCTACCTTGTAGATAGTTCCATGGACCCTTAGAGGATGGTTATCCCAAACATCCTTTAAGTTACTTGTATTTCAGTTGATATTTCATTTGAGTTGGATTTATTGATATAAGAATGTTAATCCTGACTCGAGTGTTTTGTGTTTTGCTTTACGCTCGGGTCAGACTGAGTGATACAGCATTTGAGACTCACCTTCGAAGTTGGAGATTTGCTTGAAGATCCAGCTATCTATTCCTCCATTCATCCAGTTGATTGGTTCAGAGAAGTCATCTGTTGCATTGGAGACTTCACTGCATTTGAACCATTCGGTTGTATTTTATTTCTAACTCTGAGGTATATAGTAGCTTCATAAACTACTATTCTTTATCTATTCCGCTGCATTATATTATCTGTGATCTGTGATTGATTTATTTACTGTATATTTTAAGTTTTGCCAAATTTTATTAACAATTCGGTATTTTGAATTATTCAAGTCGGACATATACGGTTTTATTGTCGATTTGAATGGTCCAAAATAGCGGGTCGTTACAGATACCAAAATATATTTGGCTAAAATTTAGCCTTTAACCATTTCAATCACAAAGATAATCACATAGATTATAAATAGATCAACAAATTGATCGACACATAACATTGAAACCAATTCAAATGTTTAAGGAATCCAGTTGGATCCCTCCAACCTGTTTCCCTGCATCCAAAGATGTTAGCACAATACCAATTTCGCTTCAAGACAAAATATCGTGGTATATGGGATTTATAAAATACTATCCGCTATTATGCGGCGCAATAGGGTCTCATCCGCTATATAATGCGGGAAAATCAACTCCAAGTACATATATAATACCAATTTCACTTTGCAGTGAAATATTCGCGGTATATTTTTTTAATAAATAACCTCCGCTTACTAACGGCGTATAGTGTCTAGTTTAACAATCAATAGATAATAATTTATCATCCAATCAAACCATCAACAATTTTAAATCTAACTATTTAAAATTTAAATCGAAACAATTCGATTAAGTGAGAAGTTCTCACCTTGATTTCAATTCTGTTTCAGCGTTTTATTTCGAATAAAATTAAACGCGCGTTTAATTTTACCCAAAATTCTCACTAGCTCCAAACGACTCCAAACTAGATCCATTGCGTAGTGCTCGACAAAACGAAGCCAACGCCGCTTGTTTCGTAATTTTTCGACCTCATATGACAAAGATACGCTAGTTTAAAGTTTATACGACTTATTATACAATTTATTTTCAATTTTCTTTTCAAATTTATAACCTCCAAATGATCGCAGCCACACATTTTCAAACCCCTAGATCAAGGCCGTGCAATTGCCTTCTCCTTCCACGTTCAAATTACCAGGTCGCGTAACAACCCATTGTCGTCCTCTACATCAAATTTCGCGACCTCCACCACCAACTTCCACGTCGATCAGCGAACTTCATTTGAAAGCCCACGTCCCTATCTACCATCGCACCAAGTTTCAACGAGCTCGGCTCCCTGTAGCACTTGGAAAACGTGTCCAAACGCAGTGCCTTCACGAATGATTTGCCATTCATTCCCTTCGAATTTTCTGATCATGACCGTTGGATTTATCGATCACAATGCCCTCTACGTTTTTGTAGTTGAAAGAATTTGATAAAAGCTGATGGATTGAGAGATTTGAAGGGAATAAAATTGGTGATTTTCGGCCATAGAAATTATTAGGGCCGGCTGGAAGAAGGAGCAAGGGCTTTGAGTGCAAATTGTGAATGATGGGTCCTTTTATAGAAAAACGACGAAAAACACCATTCACTCCAAATTTTCGAACTCCAAATCTCGCGCGGTGACCGGCGTTTCTAGTGTTTACCCCGCGTTCCGGACACAATGGAATAGGTTTTGGGAGCTAATTCGATCATATGTGTGAGTTATGGTAATAAACGATCAATTTTAAAATTAAATCGGTTAATCAATTTTCTGTGCGTTTTAGCTTGCCCCGGACAAACGGCAAATCCGAGTGACACGAAATTTGAAACCATACAATAATATCACATTACGGATCCGATGAAACTGGTTTCGTCGAAATCCTAGACGGTTTGAAAAATGGCTATTTTAGCTCGTCAATTAAATATTAAAATATTCAATTTTCACAAATTAACTTTTAATTCAATTTTAAAAGTTCTATAATGTTATTCTAACTTCAATATGATATAACAAAATTTTACAAATCATTTTCAATCATATTAAACTCGATTTTCAATTATTTCTATAATTTCAACTATTAAATTATCGATTTAATTATCCAATTAAATCCAATTATTTGAAAAATAATTATTCGACTTATAAATTTCACTTATTAATATTTAAATTCAATTAAACATTCATATTTTAATTAACAAAAATTCTGGGTCGTTACAGAGATAGACTTTAGGATCTATTTGAATGACAATGCTAAGCTAGTGGCATTGCCCGTGAGACATATGGCTCCTAGGGAGAGGAAGGAGTTAAGTAAGCAAATTGATGAGCTATTGGAGAAAGGCTTCATCAAACAGAGCATATCTGAGTGGCGAACGCCAGTCGTCATCGCTAGAGATGTGGATGGTTCCCTTCGACTTTGCATTGGCTATAAAGAGTTGAATAAGCTCACAAAGAAGAACCATTACCCACATCCTAGAATAGACGATCTTTTCGATTAGTTGGTTAGCTCTTCAGTATTTTCTCAGCTTGATTTGACTATTGGATTTCATTATCTTAGGGTCGCTGATGATAGCATCTATAAGACAGCATTATGGACACCTGATGGATTCTTTGAGTCGTTGGTTATGCCATTTGGACTGACCAATGCCCCAGCCTATTTTGTAGATCTAGTGAGCCATGTTTTTCGAGATGTCCTAAAATAAGTTCGTTGTAGTATTTGTGGATAACATTACGGTGTTTTCCAAGAGTATGGAAGAGCATGTTATTCATCTTCAGGAGATTCTTCCTACACTTCGTTATCATCAGTTAAAGCTAAGTTCTCAAAGTGTCACTTTTGGCATAAGGAGGTGTGTCTCTTGGGGCATGTAGCCTCAAGAGAGGTTCTAGCTATTGATCACGCTAAGGTAATAGCAGTGCAAGAGTGGAAGGCCCCCAAGAATGCTATCAAAGTTAGAAGCTTTCTAGGTTTGGCTGGCTATTATAGGAAGTTTATCAGAGATTTCACTAAGCTTTCAGCACCGCTCACTCGCCTCACTAAGAAGAATGCAGCATTTGTGTGGGACGTGGATTGTGAAGATTCCTTATGACACTAAAGAGGGCCTTTACTAGCGCACCAGTGTTAATTTTACCCGATGCAACAAAGCTTTTTACAGTATACACTGATGCATGTGTGACGGGTCTTAGAGCAGTATTGATGCAAGAAGAGAGGGTAGTATGTTATGGGAGTAGACAGTTGAGAACTCATGAGAAGAACTACCCTACCCATGATTTGGGGTTAGCTGCTATTATTTTCGCACTCAATTCTTGGAGACATTACTTGCTAGGGGAGAGGTTCAAGCTTTTCATTTACCATAAATCATTTAAGTACCTATTCTCACTAAAGGATTTAAACTTGACGCAGCAGCGTTGGATGGAGTTTTTGGCTTCATATGACTTTGAGATAGCCTACACGCCTGGTAAAGGAAACGTGGTTGTGGATGCATTAAGTACGAAGAGAGTAACTCTTAGCCCAATGTTCATGGTGTGGAAAAGCATAGAGTTTATTTCTACCTTTGATTTTAAGCCCTTTACGGACATTGCCCCTGGATTATTAGCAGCGCTTGAGGTTAAGCCTACCCTCATAGATCGGATTGACTCAAGGAAGCGAGAGGATTCGGATCTTATGGATACTATAGAGAGGATTAGTAGAGGAGAGGTCTTTAGACATCTCCAACGCTATTCCATTGGTAGTAAAGGGTGGCTAAGGAGAGATGAAAGACTTTGTGTCCTCCGCACTAGTGATTTGATGAGAGCTGTTCTAGAAGAAGCACACCATTCTTGATTGACTATTCATTTGGGTGGTGATAAGATGAATAGGGACATGAAGAGAGTTTTTATTGGAGTGGCATAAAGAAGGATGTAGCAGATTTTGTAGCTAAGTGTCTTGTATGCCAAAGAGTTAAGGCGGAGCATCAGAATCCCGACGAATTGCTTCAACCAATGTATATACCTGAATGGAAGTGGTGTAGTGTTTCGGTGGACTTTATAGATGGTTTAACCCAATCTAGGTAGGTGAGTACCAGTATTTCGGTGATTGTAGATCGTTTGACTAAGAGCGCCCATTTCATTCCGGTTAAGAATAAGAGGATGGAAACTTATTTGGCATCCTTGTATGAGATAGTCCAACATCATGGAGTTCCCTCTAGCATAGTGAGCGATAGAGGCCCTATCTTTACTAGCGAGTTTTGGAGAAGCTTGCGAGAGGCTTTAGGAACACAGCTTAGATTGAGTACGACCTATCACCCTTAAACAGACGACCAAATGAAGAGAGTTAATAGAGTTCTTGAGGATTTGTTGAGGATGTGCATTCTTGATTTTGGAGGAACTTGGGAGGAGCATCTTCCTTTAGTGGAATTCACTTATAATAATAGTTTTCAAGCTAGCATTGGAATAGCACCTTTCGAAGCTCTTTATGGAAGACTGTGCAAGTCGCCTTTATGTTGGTTGGAATCTACAGAGAGATTGCTACTTGATCCCAACATGATTAGAGAGACGTCGGAAAAGATTGACTTGTTTAGGAGGAGAATGAAGACAGCCCAAGATAGACAGAAATCCTATACATATTAGTGGAGAAGGGATATTGAGTTTGACATAGGAAATTTAGTTTTCATTAAGGTACCTCCAATAAGAAAGGTAGTAAGATTTGGATCAAGTGGGAAACTTGCTCCCAGATTCGTAGGACCGTTCCCCATTGTGGAAAGAGTATGGAAGATGGCGTATCGGATAAAGCTACCGTAGAGGCTCGTTGGAGTTCATGATGTTTTTCATGTTTCGCACTTTAGAAAGTGATTGCATGATTCAGTAGATGTAGTGGAACCTAGTCAACTTGGAGAAGTTGATGTGGGGAGAGAAGCATCGGTTTGTTGCATTCCTACCAAGATCATTGGGCATGATATCAAGAAGCTTAGGAAAAAGGAAGTACCTTTGGTTAAGGTGCAGTGGGGAGACAACATTGAAGAAGCTACTGGGAGGTTGAAGAGAAAATACATACCTCTTATCCGTATCTTTTCGATGGTATGTTTTGTATTTCCTATTTCCATCTTTAGTTTTGAATAGGTTCTTTCATTTTGTATCGTTTGAGAGGGTAGATCTTAGGATTTAAATTATGGATGGTATGACTGAATGTAAACATGTTACTAGAACATGTTACGTATGATGGACACTAGTGGTTGCAAGTGTTTGCTAGTGGATGTTAATGGACGCATATCTACACACTAGGCACTATTATCTCTTAGGGATTGGCCTAACTAGGTCACTAAAGCACATGCATATGGATGTGTGCTCATTTGCATTTTTATTTTATTTCCATGGTTGCTATAAATGGATGATTAGCATATGATTATTGCATTTGAATGGTGATTGTAGCACGCATATAGAACAACCAGTTATCATTAGGAAATTTGCATTCATTTGGATACATGGCATGGACATGATTGCATAAAGGAGGTCGACTGAGTTAGTATACCGTCCAATCTTTTGCATTAGTTAGGGACATTGATACTACACAATTGCATATATCATAAATTGCATTAGAAAACTTAAGGAAAATGGATGTGTTGGATGGTGGTTGAGTACATGTTTGTAGAAATTGGATAAAAACATTTCTTTTATTCTTCTATCCTTAGAGATTTCAGGGACGAAATCCTTTAAGGATGGGAGAATATAACAACCCAAAATTTAAGCTATAATAATTAATTAATGAATAAATTAAATAATAAAATAAGTTTGTGAAATTTTTAGAATTGAGCCACGGGAGTCACACCAATGTGTCCGTGGCGATTTTCTAATCAATTTCCGTACATAGTTTGTGAAAATCCGAGTTAATATGAAGAAGATACGAAATAAACAAGAAACGAAAAAAAATACTACTAAGGGTCAGGTCGACCCAGAACCAGGCCAGGTCGACCCTAGGACCAACCCCCAAAGGAGCAAGGTCGACCTATAGGTCGACCCTCACTGGTTATAGGTCGACCTGCCCTTTTGTTTTTGGACATAGTTTTGTCCAGGTGCAAACCATGACGTGTTTTCTAATTTTCTTCTGATCCTGTGCGTTCGTGCTTCGATCCGACGGTTCCAAGTGAGCCTATGACGTGGTTGCATCAAATTTAGTCTTCAAATCCAATGGTCTGAGATCCCTAACTACACTATAAATACGACCCTATGCCTAGCTATTTTTCTCATTCAGATTTTCTCCTATTTGGGTTCATTGCCAGAGGCTGAACCCTAAATAGAAAAAATTTCTAAAGAGGAAATATTTTTTGATAAAAATATTCTACGCTATAGAAGTAGATCAAGGAAGACCAAGCACTAGAGCTAAGGACCACTAGTGAGTGTTTAGTAATTATTTTTTAAGTAATTTAAAATAATGGAGTTCTCAATAGTTGTATTTTTTCTGCAATTTTGAGACAATTTTTATATAAGTTATTTACAGCTAGTTTTTAAAGTTCTTTTCAGTCTATTTTATTTAGTTATTTTTATTCAGCTATTTTATTCAATGATTTACGGTTATTTACAGTTATTTACTATTATTTTCATTTATTTGCATCTGTTTTACGTTAGAACTTAGCCTGTAAATTTTAGTTTCTTTTTAATATTCCTTTTTGCGTGAATAAAATATAAGAATATTAAAAGAAGATAATAATTTTCAAATATGAATTAAAATAGAAAAACATTAAATTTACAGAAATTAGATGTAAAATAAGAAAAACTATAATAAAAAAAGATAGACTATAAAATAGGCAAACATGAGACATTTGCAAGCATGTTTATGACTAGTGGTTATAACTGAAAAGATAAATCAGAAGAGTAACAATTATAACGTAGGTTATAATTAAGCAGAAATAACAAAAAAGGCTTATTTTTAGACACATAATTAAGTTAATAAGAAAATATATCAGAGATAGCAGAAAAGGCTTATTTTAAAGACTTAGGTTAAGTTAATAAGCAGATAGAGTAGAAATAACAAAAGAGGCTTATTTTAAGAACATACACTAAGTTAGTAAGCAAAGATAGAAACAGGTTCTGTACTGGTAGCATTCCCTTTTAGACTAGGACTGATGATCTCACAACAGATTAGGTGAGGCAAGGCAGGACCCTTTCAGACTAGGACTAATGGTCTCACAATAGTTAGGTTAGGCTGGGACATGCTAATTAGGGTAAATAAGTGGCCAATAGATAAAAGATCAAATCGAGGGATTTGGGTAAGAGGTGCGGCTAGATTTTGTTTGTTAGGACCCATACCGACACCATTCCCTTTTAGACTAGGACTGATGGTCTCACAAAACACATAGGTGAGGCTAGACAAGACCCTTTCAGACTAGGACTAATGGTCTCACAACAGATTATGTGAGGCTGGACACACTTATGCTGACTAGGGTAAGTAAGATGTCAAAAGAGGGGGTGACAGTTAGCGGGTACCGACGATGACCATGTGTGCGGCATTAATTAGGGTAGATAAGTCGCTATTGTGTTCCAAGCGCTAAACATGTGTCTTTTGTTATGGGACCCACAGAATGGGACTAGCTCACAGTGACACAACAGATATAGAAGGCCGATCAATGGGTAGAATTAGGATTCAGCCTAATTAAAATAGGATTAGGATTTCAGCCTAATCACGACAATCTGAGACAAGTGCAAACAATCACAATCAAAGAAAACAGTAAAACAGAATCAGTTAAACAGTATTTTATTCCTGCTTTATCTTTTCTCTATTTCCTTTTTATACTAGAAATGTTGCTAAGTCTATTATCTTTATCTTTCTTAGAAATACTAGTAGTTACTTTCACTCACCAGACTTATAGTCTGACCCGCTCCTCTATTTCCCCTTTTCCCCCCATAGGCCAGCAGAGGCAAGGATAGTTGATTCACATTTCTTGGAGATACATCCCCAGAGTTCTTCGTGTATTCTTTTTCTTTTCAGTTTTCTTTTAACTTGGTTTTTGATGTACTGGTAATTATGAGAGGGATGATTATTTTATTATACTCTGATTTTATGAGACTGGGATGTATTTTTCGTCAGACATGTGTATTTGGTATTTGAGACATGTGATGTTTTTTAGAATTTTTTATGAAGCTTTATTTTGAATAAAGAGTTATGTTTCCGCTGTTTATATTTATTTGTCTTGTGAATCTTAGTCTCTGTGATGCTTTAGCTATACCTATAACGCACCATATCTTTTAGTGTGCCCTTTTTGTGTATACTAAGGGATGAGTGGTGTTTCAAACACCTAAAAATAGGTTTGTGTAGAGAAGTGATTGAAGAAACTAAGTAAAAATAGAGGAAAATATAAAAACAATAAGCAAATCAAATAGAAAACAAGAACAACAGGTTTTATAGTGGTTCGGCTGACTTCGATCTACTTCAACTCCAAAGATTTCCTTTTATTAGATTTTGATGTTGATTACAATTACAAGTTTGTGAAATTCGAGAGTAAAAATGGTAGAGTATTACCTAGGTAGAAGATGGAGAGAAGCAGAATGAAGGTCCCTTTTCTGGAGCCGTGCCTGGTGTATTTATAGGTGAAACTTCGGGCACAGGAGCTTCTTATCCATATAGGCCCACCATAGGGGTCGCTAGGTCCAAAGCCCAAAGGAGAGGGATCGGTACTGATCCCTTACTTTTTTTTGGCAGTGACTCCCATGATGGATTTTCATGACAAAATATACTTAAACCCCCAAATTTCATCTCGTTTGGATCAAAGGAGCTCGAGTTATTGATCGATTTTTGGTTCAGTTCCATTTCAAGATTTCCTGCCGAACCCTTCATTTGTTGACATGCCGACCCCTGCTTTCATATCGATACTTATGCCCTGAGTCACATCATGCCGAATTATGCTTTCATATTGATGCTTATACCCTTAGTTACATCATGCCGACCCCTACTTGCTTGCGTTTACTGATCCCTCTTATTCTCCCATGCCGACCCGTACTACACCTCGCCTTTGTCAATCCCTACTACTTCATGAGACTACGCCGATCCCTCCTGCGCTATAGCGGCATTCCAATCCCTTTATATTAGGGCATATCGATCCCTTTATATTGAAGTATATCAATCCCTTCTCGTCTTAAATGATACGTCGACCCCTTGAGTACTAACTAAACATATCGATCCAAGCATCATCACCTATGTCGATTCCTTGGATGCTAATCCATCTATCATTAACAATACTGATCCCTTCATTATAAACAATGTTGATCCCTCCATTATACAATCTATGTTGACTACCGGCTCAAATAGTCATGCCAACCCCTATTGATCCACCTTGCTACGTTGATCCTTTAACAATCCAAGTTGTTCTCTATATTTTATAACATCTTGCATTATCTATCTTCCAACTCGGATCAATCCTAGCCTTATTTTATCATCTGTACTTGATTTTTGGGTCACACACTTTTCATTCTTAAATCATCGGCCTCAACAATCGTGAAGTCCGTTGGGTTAAATCTGCTTGTATACTGCCTTCGCAAAACGCGGGTTAACACAAATCTTATAACACTTTTAGTGGACACATTAGGTTACAAAATTTTGGTTTTGTAAATATACCAAATATTATTTAATAGCTATTTTCAGTATTGACTGAAAAAATACATGATATTATTTCAACATGAATATTATGAATATTCATTATAAAATAAAATTATAATAGTTGTATTTGTTTTCATAGCAACAGTGATGCGTTAGAAAATACAGAAGTATTTGCAAATTTTGCAATTATTTTAGAATTATGGACTAAGTCACGGTTTCGATAAATAATTCTTTAATCATATGATTATGAATCATATGGTACTAGTGAATATATCTCAAATGATAAAGGAGAAAGCACTCATTTGGTGGAAGCGCATAACAGTTAGTGAACTCTTAGAGTAGATACATATTGATGTGTGCAATCATAAATCTAATGATACCAAAATGGTTCCTCTTACGTTATTATATTCTTCGATGAATTATCACAGACATGAACATGCATATTAGATACACACGTAGGATGCGTATGGTAAGCTCATAGAATACAAAATGAAAGTAAATAACATAACATGCATAGGAACATAAAATGATTTGATTTGATCAAATAGGAAAGTATATTGGAAAGTGTTCCAAATGGATCTAAAATGAATAAAGATTCAATCTAAAAAGTCATTCCTCCCTATGATATATGTACATAAAGATGTATCGATAAGAAGTAATCAGACTTTGTTGGAAATACAATTGATAATGAGTGAAGTTAAATTAACTTGTGAGGAGCAATCTCTCCGACTCTCGAAAATTGACACTAATACATCATCGGTATTCACATGTTATAATCCAAGTGTCAGAGAAGCAGATTCTCAAGGGTAAGAAAGAATAGAATCTCACATATGTTATTTCAATAAAAACTTTACAGCAGAAATTAAAATGTATTTATCAGAGTTAAAAACATGGACAGCTATAAATTCTTGTCCTTACCAATGCGAAATACAATATTTCACGAGTGTGGTGGAAACAGATAACAATCTGCAAATGAGTCTTCTAACACCATGCTTCAAGCTCCATCCAGATTTCTCCGAAACTAAACCTGACTGCTAGACTACATAGGAAAATTAAGGCACCCATAATTTAAGGGAAAGAAAAATAAACTCCTGGTCAGTAATGGGACTGGTGTGAGAACTCAAAAATATGTGTTTGGAAAACAAAAAGGTATCTCATAAGACCAAGCCACAAATAAACACAAAACGGGTTTTTACCTTATGATAACCAAACCTTTATTTTGTAAAAATAAGGGATATTATTTTTAATGACCTTTCTTTAAAAACATTTGTAAGTAAACTTATTAATCTTAGCCGAAATTGTTACATTATTAAATTCCAGCATACTAGCCACAAATGCAGGTTCTGCAAACAAAATGGCAGGCACTTGCTGGAGAATGGATTTCCATACAAATAACCAGGTGAAGGGACAACCTTATGGCAGTACATTTCTATAAGAATGTACCAAGGCCCAACCAATGATCCTTCACCAACACAAGACCGGCCTACCTCTTCCTAGATAGTACCGAATATGTAATCACCCCGGCCATTACCAATCTATCTGAGGGCCCTCACAGCATACATCCATAATAAATTAAAACTCGAACATCCTAGCGGTAGTAAATATATCTTGAAGGGGGTGATCATATCCTAATGGCTGCGAACTACATAGCCTTGCAGCATCTACCATGTTTCGGCCATTTTCGGGTGTGAGGCTTGAGGTAACAATTACCTTTCACATGGTACATCATCTTTCGTCCTTGAATACCACGTTGTCATTTCATAATCACAAAACTAATTTTCTACAACCGTATAACTTCTGAGCTCGTACGTCTTAGGAAAGGGTGTTAAGCTAAGAGAAGTTGCCTTCTCCACCACTAAGTAGATAATACATTCATAGAGATCACTTATTTAACTAGAAATGCAACGTCAGACATTCATCCATACAAGTTCGTTCTGGGACTGAACGAAACCGAAGGCACCCTCCTACCACATCCTATCAGGAATTAACCCTACGATTAGTAGCGAGAAGGCCTTGTAACCCAAAGAGTTTCAGAAAGAAAGGGACCACTGCTACTTTAGTATTTAGGGGTTAACAATAATTATCAACAAGCAGTCCTTTCACCACGAAAATCCTCGGTCTTCATCCTTCGTTTATTTATCAGGTCTTCATTTTACGAATCTATACGTCGCTTCAAAGTGGTTTTTTGATAGGAATTACCCTAGATCTGACCCTAGTTCCTTCAATCCAATCGTCGATAAAAAGAGCATCTATGAATAGGAAATCATACTTTAATTGACTAAGTTCTTTTTATCAAAATCTCTTTTGGAGAGATATATATTTCTAAAACATTCTT
Organism: Allium cepa; assembly: GCA_030765085.1. Taxonomy (NCBI): domain Eukaryota; kingdom Viridiplantae; phylum Streptophyta; class Magnoliopsida; order Asparagales; family Amaryllidaceae; genus Allium; species Allium cepa. The sequence goes on along the minus strand of CM060939.1, from coordinate 193,011,995 downwards.
TTCCACTATATACGGAATCATTAAACCTCTCTTATCAAATCCTTTGATTACATAAAACCTTTTTTAAATTCCAAATCATTTCATCTTTTCTTAGGAAAATATTTCCAAATCATTTATTTAAATCTTAACAAAGATTTCCAAATCATATCTTTTAAAATGGATTAAAATTAATGTTATTCAAGACATCGTTTACTATAATTCCAAACCAATAAATTTGATGTACAGGAATTAAACTAAGTCTAAATTATTTCATTTAAATATTGACAAAGATTTCTAAATTAGAAATAATAATTTTGATTTGGTTAAAATCTTATTATCTAGGATGTTAATCCAAAACCTTAAATATTAACTGAGCAAAATCTATAGAAATCATCTAATTCTACTCAATATCAATTCTCGTATTCAACAAATACATAGGCGAAATAACGACGAAATCAAATTTTTTAAATTCGATGAATAGTACGAGTTCCCTCTTTAGGCTTTAATAATAAGTATAAGAAGATCATCTTCATAAAACCATAGTTGTATTTAATTTAAATTTGGAAATTTTAAATCCTTTTTATACTTAACTCATTTTCGACATTTCGACCTCATCTATCCCTCGTCCAGGAATAGGCCAGGTGAGACAGAGCACTGGTTGTTCCTAAATATCTCCTTACTTAAGCACCTCACATACGGATCTCATAAATCGAAAAATCCAGTCAGCACGCCGGCTTTTAGAGCCAAAATTAAACCACTTATTTGTAATTGCTTTTCTTTAAATCATTTATTTAAATCTTTTAAATAAACTATAAAACTTCCAAAAATCATAAAAACACTTAATTATTCCTTTTAAAACATTTATAAAAAATTTGGAAAAGAAACGTTCGGTTTAAAACTGAAATTTAAAAGTTATAGAAGTGCTGCGAAAAAGTGCTACGGAAAAGTGCTGCGAAAAGTGCTTTTATAAGCTATATTAATCAAAACGACTTTTTATTATTTGAAAATTCATTTTTATTACTCAAATCACTTTTAAAACATTTATACGATTTATTCATATTTTTGAATAAATTTAAAACACCGTTTCTAAAGAAATCCTGTTTTGGATTCTGAACTGCAAAATCGTGATTTTTCAAAAAGCTTGTCTTACTCATATCTCAAAATCTACTCATCGAAATCTTGATTTTCTTTCTTCATTGGAAAACTATGGATATAGTAGTTTAGAAAATTCTTATCTCGAAGAATTTGGAGCTATATTCCTTCTTTTATACTCGTTTGGCTTTTATGGCGAGAAATCGCGAACTACCGTTACGCAACCGCCTATTTTTAACTAAAATTTCAATTCTCATTCAAACTTCAACAACACACTTTCAAATGTTTATAAAACATTTCAAACTCATTTTAAAACCATTTTAAAGAGATTTAACCTTCCATATACACCAATTCATTAATATAGAGGAAGGTGATTTCCTTTGTGCTCATCGACGTATATTTCCATGACTTGCATATACATTCAACATTCATATTTAAATAACCAAACTTGATGATCAAAGCATATTAACATCCATTTATAAGCATCGTACCATAATATAGTAGTTTAGGAGTTCTCACCTTCATTTTCCCTTCGAGTTAATAGAAAATCGACTATAGCTCTGCTACGATCGAACCAAAGCAAATGAAACCAAGCCTACGACCTAAGAGAGAGCTTGGCCTAGCATTTATGGTGTGGTTCTCATGGCCAAAGGTATGGTGGGCAGTGGCCATGGGTTTTGAAGTGAAGATGGGGTGTTTCGGACTAGTTTTGAAGTGGATTGATATTATAAGCTAGTATATACACTTTTAACTTTTTATTTATTATATTTTTTCTAACTTTTATAAAATACTTTTTCTATGAATAAGAAGTAAAGAGGCTCTTAAAAAGCTTGGAAAGAAGAGGAAGAAGAAGTGGAATGGTATTAGGATTTTTTATGAGAAGAGGGGTGGTATCTAGAATAAAATATTCAATTGCAAAATTGCCTAAATACCCTTAGCCTATACCCCTGCATTAGCCCCTATTACACGGCTCCCCCCTCCAAGCCATGTGATGATTGATGTAAGGTGATGGTGTGGTACAACGAAGTGATGTTTGCTTTATGGTTACTTAAAGGTTAAGCTTAAGAATTATAAATCATTTTTGTAAATTTATATATATATTGTATGTATGTGCATGTTAAAATGTGCATGTGACATATATATGCATGTACATGTAGGTGCTTAACACTTTGAACGTCTTCAAACAACTTTTGTTCGTTAAATTGTTGAAATCCAGAGAACCGATTATCGGTCACATTTTCACTTATTTTTTAACGTACATATATTTGTAAACAAAATTAAAAAATAAATTTCTTATCATTTTAAATTAATTAAAATGATCATATTTGAATTAAAACCATATAAATTAATATTAAAAATTATTTACAAAAATTGACATTATACCGAAAAAGCATTATTGATTTTTCCTTATATTGTCAAATCAAATATATATCTTTATAACATTATTATAAATGATTCATTATCACTTTATAATTATTCAAAATGAATTATCATCATTTAAAATAACTATTTGGATAATTAAAATAATTATTAATCATTAAATCTTAATTCAAATTCATAAATCTGTATTTAAATACAATGTCTTTTTATAGATATAAATTTTAAGGAAACTATCTATTCAAAATAAGGTTACTATTACTTATTATCACTTGAAACGTTATTATCTATATTATCGTCCTTTTATTTGCATAAATTTAAAAATAAATACATTTTATCAAAGTGATAAATTGGTGGGTCGTTACAGACTCCTCTCCTTAAAAGAATTTTGTCCCAAAAATTAACCAAAACAAAATCCCAAAATATTTATTTTTAAACTTACACCCTGTGCGATGTATAAAGATCATCCACATGCAATATCTAATTTGATCTTCTATTCGAATTCTTAACTTTACTTCCGAACTAGCATTGATCTCATGATCCTTTATTGCAGAGTCTGATCAAGCTTTCTGATCAAAACTTTAGTTCTCCTTGTATAGCTTTCAATTATGATAGAAAACTCAATCTTCTAACCATAAATCCCCATCAATGTTCATCATCAAGAATCGAGTGATAAATCCTTTTTTGGATAAGTGTCAAGCACGTCAAAGTTCTATACTCGAATCTTAGATTAAATCATGCGACGAAACAATCTATATACTTCATATGTATTTATTAACTCTTCAAAAAATTTATGAAATCATTTCATAAAACTTCCATTCTATATTCAAACTTTTATAAAGATACTTCTTTATACATAACCCTTTTACATTTACTTATTTCCAAATATTTCAAATTTAAGTAAACATTTCTTCCTAAAAGATAAATGTCTTTCTATTATATTACATTTCTAAACGTATCTTAGTGGTTTTTCAAAAAACTTATTTTTAAAATAATTCATTAAATTAGTAAATTACCATAAACTTCTTTTAACCAATATTAAATATGAAAACATTCTTTATTTAGTTAAAAATTTCTTTGTCAATTAATATTCCTTTATTATTAAAAACTTCTTATATATATTACCTTTATTTATACCAGTTTTAAATACTTAAAAAGTATTTAGATACTTATTCAAATGTTATAAGTATATTTAACAAGTTTTTCTTACTTCAAAATACAATCAAAGTGATTAAATCAATTATTGCCAAAACATTGTTATAATAAACTTCTTTTTATATAACATGTTAATTATAATGTTTTCTATCTTTTTATAAAATATTCCAATACTTGTTATTATTTTTAAAATCCCATTATTAAAGATTTGAATATACTTATAAGATTTCTTCCAAAGTGTCATTCAAGGGTTTAAAAAAATTGTTGCTAAAACAACATTTACCATCAATCCAAAACCATTCATTAATAACTTTAAATATTTGTTTTAAAGATTCGTACTAATGAGAAGTTAGGATAACATCATATTTTAAATTCTCACATGCTTACATCATTTAAAAATTTCAAAGCTTGGGTCTAAAAAGAAAAATTCCCCTCCCTTCCTTACTCTAGTACAATACAAAACACCAAATCAAAAATAAACATCCCATCCATACTTATACATACTAGAATTATCCTAAATTCCCCAAAAGCTATTCTTATTCTTCCGATTCTGAAGATAATGGTGGACTCCAACATCCCAGGTCAATCATCACTTCACCTTCCACTTCTTCACCATTATCTAGTTCGTCGTCGGCCTCATTGACGTCCTCTTCTGGTATCTCTCCCACTACCTGAGGTAGCCATGGTTGGTTCCATAGGACATGTCCTATACCGATTGGTATTCTAGGAATGACTCCTCCTTCTTCTAACTCCTCCAAGTTGAACGTTTTCCTCCCAAGGGTTCTCAAACTCTTCGACTCCTTCTTCTTCATCTTCTTTTGTTGCTTCTTCATTGTTGCTTTCTATCTCGTTCCAATTTATGTATGAACTGGTTGATCCCTTCTGCCATATGACACGCTCCCCATCCATATCACATACTACATTGCTACGCTCGCTTGATATGATAGCATCAGGGTCTTCAATCGGCTCTGATTCTTCCTCCATGGGCTCTATTTCCTCTTCCATGGGTTCTGATTCTGCTTCCATCGGCTCAATCTCTTTTAATGGTTCCAAAATGGAGCTAGCATGATCTGCTGTCCAATTTTCCCTTGAGGCCTGCCTGGATTCATCGTTGATAGAGATCATAATTACTTCTGGAGCTAGGGGCGGTATAAGCATTCTAGCCATAGAATATCCATCTTCACCCCTCCGAGTGTATAGGGCATATTCTCCTTCGATCGAAAACCCACAATTGCTAGGCGGATATTCTGGTTTCTCCTCTTTGTCGCTAGAGAGAACAATAAGGCTATCCTTCTTGCCCCAACTCACTCTAGAGGACTCCCCTTTCGCATAATTTCCCCAATATAGTTTCTACAAGGTCAACAATTATTCTTTTAGACATAAGTAGTAGATAATTGCTAGCATATTTTTAAGTAGAGAGGTTTGGTGAATACTCAGAAAATGTTTCCATATTTATTCCTAAAGATAGCTTTTCAAAATTCTTTTGAAAATTTTACAAAAATATATTTTCCTTTTCAAATATATATATAGGTAAAATGATTTCGTATAAAACCAAATTCATTTGTATATGTATTAACAAATACGCACTCATATATACTCAAACTCATTTTATAATGTTACTAACCCTATCTCTAATGAGTTACTCATCCTAGGGCATCAGTAACCCTATCTCTAATGAGTCTTTTACCCTTATCAGGCTCAGGTATTCGCTGAACCTAAGCTCTGATACCACGATGTGAGGACCCGTTTCTTTAACTCTCGAAAATCGACACTAATACATCCTCGGTATTCACGTACCGTAAATCCAAGTGCCGAAGAAGCGAATTCTCAAGTGTAAGAAAGAAAAATAAGCTTAGAACAGAATCTCGCATATGTTATTTCAATAAAAATATTACAACAGAAATTAAAATACATTTATAAGAGTTAAAAACATGGACAGTTATAAATTCATGTCCTTACAAATGCAGAATACAATATTTCACGTGTGTGGTGGAAATAGATAACAGTCTTCAAATGAGTCTTCTAAGTCCATGTTCCGAGCTCCATCCAGATTCCTTTGAAACTAAACCTGACTACTAGGCTGTCTGGGAAAATTAGGGCACCCAGAGTTTAAGCGAAAGGAAAATAAAATCCGGTCAGTCATGGCAGGCACTTACTGGAGAATGGATTTCCATATAAATAACTAGGTGAAGGGGCTACCTTCTAGCAGTACATCTCTAGAGGAATGTACCGAGGCCAAACTGATGGTCCTCTACTAACACAAGGCCGGCCTACCTTTTCCTGGGTAGTACCGAATATGTCATCACCCTGGTCGTTACTAACCTATCCGAGGCCCTCATAGCATACGTCCACAATAATTTAAAACACGAATGTCGTAGCGGGAATAAATATAACTAGAAGGGGATGATCATATCCTAATGATTGCAAACCACATAGCCTTGCTGCATTTACCTATTTCAGACATATCCGAGTGTGAGGCTTGAGACAACAATTACTTTTCACATAGCACATCAACTTTCCTCTTTGAATGCCACATTGTTATTTTGTAATCACACAATTGATTTTCCACAACCGTATAACTTTTGAGCTTTCACGTCTCAGGAAAGGGTGTTAATCTAAGAGAAGTTGCCATCTCTGCCACCAAGCAGATAATACTTTCGTAGAGATCACTTATGTAACTAGAAATGCAACGTCGAATATTCGTCCATACAAGTTCGTTTTGGGACTGAACGAAAGTGAAGGCACTCTCCTACCGGATCCTGTCGGGAATTAACCATAGGATTAGTAGCGAGAAGTCCTTGCAACCCAAAGAGTTTCAGAAACAAAGGGACCACTGCTGCTTCAATATTTGGGAGCTAACCAGAATTATCAACAAGCAGTCCTTTCACCCCGAAAATCCTCGGTCTTCATTTTCTTTATCAGGTCCTCACTTTTCGAATGCATACATCGGTTCGAAGTGGTTTTCGGATAGGAATTGCGCCAGGTCCGACCCCGATCCCTTTAATCTAATCATCAATAAAAAGTGGTTCTGTGAATAGGGAATCATTTTTAATTGATTAAGTTCCTTTTATCAAAATCTCTTTTGGAGAGAGATATATTTCTAAAACGTTATTTTTCGGTATATACGGAATTATTAAACCTCTCTTATCAAATCCTTTGATTACATAAAACCCTTCTTAAATTCCAAATCATTTCATCTTTTCTTAGGAAAATATTTTCAAATCATTTATTTAAATCTTAACAAAGATTTCCAAATCATTACATTTAAAACGGATCAAAAACAATGTTATTTAAGACATCGTTTACAATAAATCCATACCAAAAAAATTTAAGTATAAGAATTAAAATAATTCTAAATTATTTCATTAAATCTTGATAAAGATTTCTAAAGTCAAACTCATAATTTTGTTTTGGTTGAAACCATGTTATCTAGGATGTTAATCCAAAACCAATAATATTAAGTGAGCAGAATCTATAGAAATCATCTAATTCTACTCAATATCAATTCCCGTATTCGATAAATATTATGGGCGGAATAATGGTGAATCACCTTTTAAATTTCATGAATAGTATGAGTTCCCTCTTCGGGCTTTAATCCTAAGTATAATAATATCATCCCTATAAAATCAAAATTTTATTCAATTTAAATTTGGAAAATTTAAATCCTTTTATACCTAACTCGTTTCTAACATTTGACCTTATTTATCCATCGCCCAGGGAAGAGGCCAGGTGAGCCAGGGCACTGATTGCTCTTGAATATCTCCTTATTTTAAGTACCTCACATCCAGATCTCATGAATAGAAAAATTCAGTCTATTCGTCAGCTTTTAGAGCTAAGATTAAATCACTTATTTATAATAGCTTTTCTTTAAATTTTTTATTTAAATTCTTTTAAAAAAGCTATAAACTTCCAAAAATCATTTAGAACACTTAATTATTCCTTTGAACAAATTTATAAAAGATCTGGAAAAGAATCGTTCAGTTTAAAACTAAAATTTAAAAGTTATAGAAAAGTGCTGCGGAAAAGTGCTGCGGAAAGCGCTTTTATAAGCTATATTAATCAAAAAGATTTTTATTATTTGAAAATTTATTTTTATAACTAAAATCACTTTTAAAACATTTTAAAATATTTATAAGATTTATTCCATTTTTTAAACAAATTTAAAACATCATTTCCAAAGAAATCCAGTTTTGGATTCTGAACTGCAAAACCACGATTTTTCAAAAAGCTTGATTTACTCATATCTCAAAATATACTCATCGAAATCTCGATTTTCTTTTTTATTTGGAAAACTATGTTTATAATAGTTTAGAAAATTCTTATCTCGAAGAATTCTGAGTTATATTCCATCTTTTACACTCGTTTGGATTTTATGGCGCGACATCGCGAACTACCGTTACGCGACGCGCCTATTTTTGGCTAAATTTTCAATTCTCATTCAAACTTCGCCAAAACACTTTCAAATGTTTATAAAACATGTTAAACTCATTTTTAAACCATTTTATAGAGATTTAACCTTCCATATACACCAATTCGTTAATATAGAGGAAAGTGATTTCCTTTGTGCTTATTGACGTATATTTCCGTGACTTGCATATGTATTCAACATTCATATGTAAACAACCAAGCTTGATGATCAAAGCATATTAAACATCCATTTACAAACATCATATCATAATATAATAGCTTAGGAGTTCTCACCTTCATTTTCCCTTCGAGCTAATATAAAATCGGCTATAGCTCCGCTACGATCGAACTAAAGCAAACGAAACCAAGCCTACAACCTAAGAGAGATCTCGGCGTAGCCTTGATGGTGATAGCCACAGCTTAGGGAATGGTGGGTGGTGGTCGTGGGTTTTGTAAGTGAAGAGGAGGTGTTTCGGGACTAGTTTTGAAATGGATTGATATTATAAGCTAGTATATACCTTTTTCTCTTTTTATTTGTTATATTTTTTCTAGCTTTTATGAAATATATTTTTTATGAATAAGAAGATATTAAATAGGCTTTTAGAAAGTTTGAAAATAAGAGGAAGAAAAGGTGGAATGGTATTAGGATTTTTTGTGAGAAGAGGGATGGTATTTATAGAAAAAACCTTGGAATAAAATATTCAATTGCAAAATTACCTAAATACCCCTAGCCCACACCCCTCCCTTTTCCCCTAGTGCATGGCTCCCCCCCTCCAAAGTCATGTGATGGTGGATGCGAGGTGATGGTGTGGTATGATGAAGTGATGTTTTCTTTATGGTTACTTAAAGGTTAAGCTTAGGAATTATTAATCATTTTTGTAATATATGTGTGTGTGTGTGTGTGTTTATGCATGTATGTGTATGTATTATGTGCATGTGACATATATATATGTATGTACGTATAGGTCCATAACACTTCGAACGTCTTTGAACAACTTTTATTCGTTAAATCGTTGAAATCCGAAGAGCCGATTATCGGTCTCATTTTCACTTATTTATTAACGTACGTATATTTGTAAACAAAATTCAAAAATAAATATATTATCATTTTAAATTAATTAAAATGATCATATTTGAATTATAAAACGATATAAATTAATATTAAAAATTATTTACAAAATTTGTCATTATACTGATAAAGCGTTATCGATTTTTCCTTATATTTTATAATCAAATATATATATATCTTTATAAAATTCTTATAAATGATTCATTATCACTTTATAACTATTGAAAATGAATTATCCTCATTTAAAATAATTATTAAATCATTAAATCAAAATTTAAATTCATAAATCTTTGTTCAAATACAATCTCATTTTATCGATATGAATTTTAAGGAAAATATTTATTCAAAATAAGATTACTATTACTTATTATCACTTGAAATAATATTATCTATATTATCATCCTTTTATTTGCATAAATTTAAAAATAAATACAGTTTATCAAAGTGATAAATTGGCGGGTCGTTACATAACTTCTTCTTATAAGGTCTATACTTAAGAGTAGTACATAAGATAAAAATTAATTTTATCTAAAAGAAGAGTTTGCAAAATCATACAAGATAATGGTTAATAAGAAACCCTAACATATCCTAGGTCAAGGAGTTGTCAAGTTGTGCGACTCGAATGACTACACATAATAATTGTTTGTGAGGGAACTTGTGTGAACCACCTTTAAAAACTTGAGATAGATCAATATTGATTGACCAACTTATGTTTTGAACATAAACTTTATGCATTAAAGCCAAATTAGTTTTTCATATGTGTAAGGAAATTCATAAAGTTTATGAATATATATTCCATTAAGTTAAGAAATGAATTATTATTTCAAGAAACAACAACTTCATAGCAAAAAACATTCTTTAGAAATTATTGGTAATAAAATGGTTTTAGATAAGATTCAAGGATAAAAACAAATTATGAGAGATGAATCAAAATTAGCCGAACCTATTCAAACATAATGCATAAGAATATCTTATAATTTTCCTCACACATTAAAAAGAAACTATGAGTTTCTTCTCAATGTCAAAAACAGATAATCCTCGGTTCTCAGTAAAATCATTAAGAGTATCGACTCTGCCATAAGGTATGATGTACAAATCTAAAACGGATTTCAAGTACATTATCAAACCAATGAAATTTGAATACATCAAATAATATTGATAAGAATAGCATTGTTAATTTCAATTATTGAAATTAGCATAACAGATTCATTTTGATTATAGTGACTAAATTACATGGTTCTCTTGACTTAAGAATTTTGTAGATTTTCGATATGAAACATCCATTTTGATTATAGTTAAATCATAGCGTAGTGTCCGTCGTACGACTATAGTTCAGTATGGCTGAAGTATTGGAAGCGAAACACTACTCAAGAAAGGATTCATCTCCTCATTTATATAGGGTTAGTATCATGGCCAACTGAAATCAACCCAAAGTCAAAATCTCAAGCCAAAGTAGTTCGGTTAATATTAATTGTTGTTATTGAGCCAAAGACTTTGTGTTTTGACTATAAAGTTGAATATGGATGATATTAGAATTTTGACCGTTATGAAATCTCATAAGTCCAAAGTGATACGATTTTGGTGAAGAGAGTTGGTGTAAATAATCATCACTATTGGGTAACGCTTAACAAAGTAAAATTTGATTTTATTGAAGCCAAAACATAATATAAAATAACATAAAGTAAAACTTTATTTATGAGGTTAAATAAAATATTGATTTTACTTAAAAGACATTTAAAAAAGTTCTAAATGAGTTTAGATTTCATATGCCCATTAAAGATCCAATAAAGGAATTTTTTGAAATTTACCCTTTAACTCCGTTGTGGGCTAGCCTAGTTCTAATACATTCGACGTGCTTAAGTCAATTCTTATTTTACTTACAAAATTATAGTTGGGTATAATTCTGTGCTTTGGTACATATGTAGTGAAATAGAAAATCCTAAATAACGATTTAGAATAGACTCTTTGCACGTAACAACGAAAGTATCTTGAAGTGTGTGGAGCAATATCGAGCTTGTGGGTTTCTTGGATATGATCCAAGGATGGATGCAAAAGTTTCATTCGATAAGCATCAGAGTTGAACAAGTATATTGATAGAAATATCAAATAATTTGATTTTCAGTCAAAATACACAGGAAGTGTGTTCTTATAAGAAAGGACATTAAAGGGGTACACAGATATCTTTAAACTATAAGTAAGCAACATAGTTGATTCTTAATGATGTGCCTATAATAAAATCAGTCACAGTTTGGTTGTTTAATATTCGATATTGGATTTGGAAAAACAACTTTTATAATCAATATAAAAGGATGTTGGAAATGTCCCAAATGATATGCCTAGACATCATATTAAAATATTTAATATGTAGCATGTAAGATGGGTTCCTTATGCATTGGCAATAGGAATTATCGTAAATGTTTTATTTTCTATGTATCGTATTTAGATAAAGTACTTGATATATGAAGCAAATATAAATTTTAAATTAAGATCGCTAAATGATAGTTTATAGTTTTTTTAGGTATGCACAAAATAGTATGAAATTTATTATCGAAACAACGAACTCCATATATAGGAGTATTCAAACTCAAACTTCATAAGTGATATAAAGTGTTATATGTCAACATTAAATTTATATTAGAATCTTAGTTAAGGAGCTTTAAGTTGGAAATGTTCCAAACGAAAAGGTTATGGCTGATTCAATAAAAATACTAAGTACATCGCCTTGAATAGCACTATAATGAAAGCAATGTGTGTGCGTGTGTATAAATGCACAAATTTATAACTAAGTTAGGGATGATTTCAAGTATTGTGATTACTACATCATTGTTATATGAAAACAATGTAATAATAAGAGCTCACTAGAAGTTGAGAAATATATTCCAAATAGTTCCATATGATAAAGGTAGTTTATCACCATCGGAGAGAGTTGATTGACAGAGTTGATAATTAAAACAGCATAGCGTATCCATTTATGAAGGGACAGGCTCAATCAGTTCTCATCAAACTGATCATAGAGATGGGATAGAGATTCCATAATTTGCTCTAAGTGAAAGTGGGAGACTGATAGAGTTAGGGGTATGACCTATGGGAAATTCTGTAATTTTCTGTAATTATCAACTTTATAATAAAACCTCATTCAAAATAAAAGGTGTATTATTTCTATTATAGGCATAATGTGTTATATTAGCTATCTACTTAATTTTTAATAGAAAATCCATAAATGATATGTGATGTGATAGTAACTACAATATGTTATGATCATGAGAAAATTTGTCACAATGAAAATAAACATGTCATCTTAAATATTTATAGCTAAGACTAGAGTACGTAATGCTCTCCAAATGTTGGCCAGTATATTTCTCATGGTTGCTGGGGAACCAAGGGGTTACATACTAATAGTTATTGGATAACTATGGAATTACTCACTCCATAGTTTTCTATTGGATAATATAACTAAGGTCAAACAAAGAATATCGAAGTGACAATATTAAACTGTTCTCTCGAATTGAGAATACCATTGAACTTCATTATGGACACTCCACTTTGATTATAGATATCTTGGAACAGCGTCCATCAAACGATAATAGTTGGGTCTAATTTGAAGCATTAGAAGTGAAATAATATTTAATAGAGAATTCGTCTCCTCGGTTATATGAGATAAGTATCATAACAACTTTAGTCAACTTAAAGCCAAAGTCTCTAGCCAGAGCAATTTGGTTAATAATAATTGTTATTACTGAACCAAGGACTTTGTATTTGGACTATATAGTTGAATATGGATGATACTACAATTTCGACCAATACCGAATTCCATAACTCCTAATGAGATAATTTGGATGAAGAGAATTAGTTTAAAAATTGCCATACCAGGGACTGCTTAAAATAGTAAAGTTGGATTTTATCGAAATTGTGTAAGCAATAAATACGATCAAACTATCACACCACTAGTTAAGATGACATGTGAATGTTAATATTCAAATTGTTCAATATTAATCGCTAATCGAATTTACACGTATGAGATGCATAATCGAAATTTTAAATGTTCTAAAATACCACATAGTCTGAATAAATTATAATTATTATAAATTAATTAATTTATATTTATGAAATATTAATTATATATTTTATTTGACTTATTTGAATTAGCATTTAATGAAGTACATATATAAAAGTTATATATACATACGCATCGATGTACGATATCGATGTAATACCCCATATTTTTAGTAACATTATTTAGGATATTTAATTAGCTAAATTAAAAAAATAACATAAGGTGATTAATGGATTGAGATTTGTGATTAATAGGGATAGCCATGCCATGTTAATGAGTAAATCAAAATGAGATAACATGAAATAACATAGATAAAGGGTTAGGAAGTAGGCAGGAGCAAAATGGAAGCAAGGAAAATCCTTATACCCTAAACCTTAGACCCTTTAACCGTGTATTCTCGTAATTCATTCTCATTTGCAAATTTAAAACCTAGAGGTCGACCCCCATTTTAGATAGCTAAAGGAGGAAAAGGCTAAAGAAAAGATGAATCAAATCAAAAGCTATTCAAATCCTTAATCTCAAGCTAAGGTGAATAATGACTACATCTCATTTTCCTAAATGTTTTTGATTTTAAGTTAAATCTGAAGCGTTTTGCAAGTTTATGCAATGTTTTTGAATGACTAAATGTGTATATATGCTTGTTGATGATTTATGCTTATTCATATATATTTTATGATATGTTTTGATGTGAAAATCCTATTAAATGACATCCAAATGCTTTGCGAATTTAGATTTAGATCAGAAATAATATTTCAAAGATGGGTTTCAATCTATATAATTTTCTGAATTAATGTGGATTTTATATTAATTTTCTAGTGAAGAAAATGGTTTGTTGGGTAATAAATTATTTACGGCTAAACAATTGTTTATTTGGGTCTGAAATTTATATGTGTTAGAAAATATATTGATAATGATTTTCTAGAATTTTTGTAGAATTTTCCTAAGTGTTTTATTGAATATATAAAATTATTTAAGGTATGGGACTTAAATGTTTTATATATTAATAAAAGCAGAAGGGGTATTTTATAAAATAAAATTATTGTTTATTTATAAAATCTTGGCATCACTTTTGAAGAAAAAAAAATTTGGTAACCGGTAAAAATTTGAAAAACATAGCACGTTAGTTAAAAAGTATTTCTCTTTTAAGTTAAGACAAAATTTACTTGTTTTTAGCCTGTTTTGCCACTTTCGGCACCACGGGCTCCGACCCAGACATTTATTCATTATTGCTTTCGAAACCAACATGCATGGTATCAATGTACTTGGTATGTAGCAAATTAGATGAAGGCGAAAGGTAAAAGGTCGAAACGTATGGTTCCGATAGGGTTGAAGCATGCCCGTGTTTAAAAATGAAATTGCACCTGCTTTAGTTTCGACTTAGTTAGCTTTCGACCTGGTCAAATTGTTTTAAAGAAATGGTTTTGAATGGGTTGCGCTCTTTTTTTTAAGTAATGCTATCGAAGGGGGTCAAATACCCTAGCTGCCGCTTTTCTTACCTTTCGAAATCAATGGTTTTGGATGTATTCTTGTTTTAAAAACTTGGCCACTTCTCCAATGCTTTCGAAATGTTAGTTTCGACACCATCACTCCTTTACTTTAGAATATATTTTGAAAGGAATGCTTTCAACTTTAATGGGTTTCAGATCCTTTTGCTATACTTGAAGGTATAAACCAAATGGTTTGGACCGAAACAATTTTCAAAGGTTTCGAATGGGAAAATTATGAATGGTTTCAAAGGTTTCCACATGTTTTAATTGAACCTAAAGACTTTTGAAAGGTTTAATGCTTTATTGCTTTCGAAAGGGTTTAAATGAAGGTTTCGAAGGGGTGGTTCCCCAATGATTTCGAAAGGTTTTGAAAGAAGGTTTTCCAGTGGTTTCGAAGGGTCTAAGAGGAAAGGTTTTTTCAATGTTTTTGAAAGGTGATTTTAAAGTGTTTTAAAAGAAAGATGTCTAAAGTTTTAAAGCTTTCTAAAGGAAGGTTTTTCAATGGTTTTGAATGAAATCTGTAAATGGTTTCGAAAGGAAAGTTTTGGCCTTTTGGCCTAGGTTGAATAAAAGGTTTTACTTGGTTTCGAAAGAGGTGCTTTCAATGGATTCAAAAGGGATACTTTCAAAAGTTAAATGTTTTAATCAACAAAAGGTTTGGGTAAAGTATATATAATATGGCAAGGTGATTTTGAGTAAAGCATAGAGATTATATATTTTCCTTGTTTAAGATTGGTTTAAAAGGTTTTAAATCAATTTCAGATGAAAAGATTTTCAAGGAAAACTTTAGGAAGGTACCCCTATGTAAATGACTCGGTTATTAAAATACCAAATGAGACTGGTATAGGATTGCGCCCTATACTTTAGCTTTTAGCCCCGGTTAATTTAGTCAAAATTCCAGTGTGTAGGGCTTTATCATGGGTAAGACTAAAATTATGGTTACATATACAAGGGAATATATATTTGTATACAGATAGGTTATTGGTGAGTCCGCAAAACCATTAGGTTCAAGTGACCCTGGTAGATGCTAAGTTAGGGACAGACCGTCCAGAAGAGAAGTATTTAATAGATAGTTAAGGACAAACCATCCAAAAGAAGAGTATCTAACAGATGTTAGATTATTTTTTTATATTATCTGGTAGGCCCGAGTCAGCCGAAGGTGAAAACCCCACGCCCCTCAGCATATTCGAAAAGGGCACACCAAAGTATGTAGTGCATTATAGGTATAGCTAAAGCATCACAGAGACTAAGATACGCAAGATAATTAAGTAAAAATAGCGGGAACGTTCAAATAATAACTTGACATTCAAATTGTAACTCCATTCCAAAATAAGTCATAAAAACATAACATGTCCCAAAAACTCAAAATATCTTGTGTCTCATGAAAATACTCTTAGTCTCACAAAAATCAGAGTATAAAGATAACAATAATAATAATCATAATCCCTCTCATAAGTGCCAAATCCATCATAAGAAAATTTAAAAAATGAAGAACAGAAGAATACATCTGAAATGAGAAAGCTCCGGTAATGAGTCTCCAAGCAACCTAAATCAACTCAACTCTACTGGCCTATTGGGGGAAAAGGAAAGATAGAGGAGTGGGTCAGATAATAAGTCTGGCGAGTGAAAGTAATTACTAGCATTTCTAAGCAAGATAAAGATAATGGACTAAGCAATAGTTCTAGCTTAAAAGGAAAATACAGAAAAGATAAAATTCGGATAAAATACTGTTTTTGATTCCTTTTGACTGATTGTTTGATTTTGATTGTTTGCACTTGTATTAAATTGTTGTGATTAGGTTGAAACCCTAATCCTATCTCAACTGCTAATTTGATTAGGCTGGAATCCTAATTCTACCATTTGGTCGACCTATTCTCTCAGTTATGCCACTGTGAACCAATCCTGTTGGTCACAGAAAAAAACATCTCTTTAGGGCGTACGACGCAGTAACAAATTACTTACCCTAATCGATGTCGCATGCTTGGTCACCTCCGGTACACACTAGCTGTAGCCCACTATTTGACCCTTTATTTATCCTAATCAGCATAAGCGTGTCCAGTCTCACCTAACTGTTGTGAGACCATTAATCCTAGACCTGAAAGGGAATGCGGCCCAGCCTCATCTAACTTTGTGAGACCATCGGTCCTAGACCTGAAAGGGAATGCTGCTGGTACTGGTCCTAACAAACAATCTTCTAGTTTTGCGCCCCTTGCCCATATCCCCAGATTTGAGCCTCTATCTATTGGCCACTTATTTACCCTAATCATCATAAGCGTGTCCCAGCCTCACCTACTGTTGTGAGACTATCAGTCCTAGATCCGAAAGGAATACTGCCGGTACGGGCCCTACTTCTATGTTGCTTATTAACTTAATTCAATATCTAAATTTTAAAATAATTCTCTTCTATTATCTCTGATATTTTCTCTTATTAACTTAATCCAAGATCTATATTTGAAAATAAGCCTCTTCTGTTATCTTTGCTACATTTTCTTATTAACTTAGTCCAAGATCTAAGTTTAAAATAATCCTCTTCTGTTATCTATATTTGCTTATTAACTTAATCCAAGATTTCATTTTTAAAATAAGCCTCTTCTGTTATTTCTTTCTTCGGATTATAATCTATGTGTTATAATTGTTCTTGCAACGGTTATCCTTCTATTTTCTCTTTTTAGTTATATCCACTTGTTATAATTATGCTTGAAAATATCTTAAATTTTCCTATTTCGGTCCATCTCTATTTTTATTTCAGTTCTTCTTACTTTTACATCTGATTTCTGTAAATTCAGTATTTTTCTATTTTAATCCATATAGGCGAATTTATCTCTTTTTATTATCTTATTCGCATCAAAAAGGATTAAATCTCTATAAAAAGAACGAATATTTACAGGCTAAACTCTTACATTAAGATAGATGTCAATAAATGTAAATAATTGTAAATAACTGAATAAAATAGCTGAATAAAATGGACTAAAAAGAACTTTTGAAATTTACTTAAAACCTGACTGTAAATAACTTGTATAAAAACTGTCTTAAAATTGTAGAAAAACTACAACTATCGAGAACCCTATTATTTTAAATTAATTAAAAATCTAAAATAATTACAAAACACTCACATGTGATCCTTAGCTTTGGTGCTTGGCCTTCCCGGATCCACTTCTAGGGCATAGAATATATTTTATTAAAAAGATCTTCTCCCAAGAAAATTTTTCTATTTAGGGTTCAGCCCCGGGCAATGAACTCAATTGGGAGAAAATCTAAATGAGAAAAATAGCTAGGTCTAGGGATTTATTTATAGTGTGGCTTAGAGATTTCAGGCCGTCAGATTTGAAGATTAAATCTGGTACAACCATGTCATAGGCTCACTAGGAACCGTCGGATGCAGCTAAGGACGCACGAGATTGCTCAGAAATTAAATTTTAACGTCATCACTCGTACCTGGACGATTCTTCGTCCAGTGACAAAGGCGAGTCGACCTATTGGTCGACTTATGTATATTGGGGGTCCACCTGACCAAAACAAAGGTCAACCTAGGCCCTTGTTATATATATATATATATATATATATATATATATATATATATATATATATTCTTTTGATTTCTTATTTCTTTCGTAACTTCTTCATACTGACTCGGATTTCAACAAGTTATATATGGAAATTGATCAAAAAATTACCACGTACTCAATGGTGCAACTTCTGTAGCTCGATTCTAACAATTTCACAAACTTATTTAATTGTTTAGTTAATTCGTTAATTAATTATTATAGCTCAAATTTTGGGTTGTTACATTCTCCCCTCCTTAAAGAATTTCGTCCCCGAAATCTCCAAGGGTGGAAGAATGAAGTAAATATTTTCATCAAATTCTACAACCATGTATTCAACCATCGTCCATTACATCCATTGTCATTAAGCTTTCTAATGCAACTTGTGTTATATGTAATAGTGTAATGTCAATATTCCCAACTAATGCAAAAGATTAGGCGGTCTACTGATTCAGTTGACCTCCTTTCATGCAATCATATACGTGCCATGTATCCAAATGAATGCAAATTCCCTAATGACAACTGATAGTTCTATATGCGTGCTACACTCGTCATCCAAATGCAACAATCACATGATAATCACTCATTACAGCAACCATGGAAATAAAAATGCGGATGCACGCACATCCATATGCATATGCTTTAGTGACCTAGTTAGGCCGATCCCTAAGAGATAATAGTGCCTAGCATGTGTATATGCGTCCATTATCAACCACTAGCAAATACTTGCAACCGCTAGCGTTCTCAATACTATCTCCCCACTACACCTTAACTGAAGGGACTTCCTTATTTCTAAGCTTTTTGATATCATGTCGACGATCTTGGTAGGAATGCGACAAGCCGATGCATCTCTCTCCACTTCAACTTCCTCAAGTTGGCTAGGTTCCACTACCTCTGCTCAATCATGTAACCACTTTCTCAAGTGCGAAACATGAAAAATGTCATGAACTTCGACGAGCCTCTTCGGTAGCTTTATCCGATATGCCATCTTCCCTACCCTTTCCACAATGGGGAACGGTCCTACGAATCTGGAAGCAAGTTTCCCACTTGATCCAAACCTTATTACATTTCTTAGTGGAGACACCTTAATGAAAACCAAATCTCCTACCTCAAACTCAATATCCCTTCTCCGCTTATCTGCATAGGATTTCTGTTTATCTTGGGCTGTCTTCATTCTTCCTCTAATCAAATCAATCTTCTCTGAAGTCTCTCTAATCATATCGGGACCAAATAGCAACTTTTTTGTAGAACTCCAACCAACACAAAGACGACTTGCAAGGTCTTCCATAAAGGGCTTCAAAAGGTGCCATTCTAATGCTAGCTTGAAAACTATTATTATATGCGAATTCCACTAAAGGAAGGTGCACCTCCCAAGTTCCTCCAAATTCAAGAATGCACATCCTCAACAAATCCTTCAGAACTCTATTAATTCTCTCTGTTTAGTCATCCACTTGAGGGTGATAGGCCGTACTCAATCTAAGTTGTGTACCTAAAGCCTCTTGCGGGCTCCTCCAAAACTCGTTAGTAAAGTAGGGTCTTTGTCGCTCACTATGCTAGAGGGAACTCCATGAAGTCGGAATATCTCATGAACGTATATGGATACCAAATAAGGTGTTGTCCTCTTTCTCTTGACCGGAATGAAGTGGGCGCTCTTAGTGAAACCTTCTACAATCACCCAAATACTGGTATTCCCCTTCCTAGATTGGGGTAAACCATCTATGAAGTCCATCGAAACACTATCCCACTTCCATTTGGGTACATCCAATGGTTGAAGCAATCCGCCAGGCCTTTACTGCTCCGCCTTAACTTCTTGGCATACAATACACGTAGCCACAAACTTTGCTACGTCCTTCTTCATGCCATTCCAATAAAACACTCTCTTCATGTCCCTATACATCTTATCGCCACCCAAATGAATAGTCATTCGAGAATGGTGTGCTTCTACTAGAACCGCACTCATCAAATCGCTAGTGCAGGGAACACAAAGTCTTCCATCTCTCCTTAGCCATCCTTTACCATCGATGGAACAGCGTTGGAGATTTCTAGATACCTTTCCTCTGCTAATCCTATCCAGAATATCCATAAGCTCTGAATCCTCTTGCTGCCTTGAGCCAATTTGATCTATGAGGTAGGCTTAACCTTAAGTGCTGAAATCTTAGCAAAATCTATGATAAACTTCCTATAATAACCAACTAAATCTAGAAAGGTTCTAACTTCAGTAACATTCTTAAGGTCCTTCCAATCTTATACTGCAACTATCTTAGTGGGATCCAAAGCTAAACCCTCTTTTAAGACTACATGCCCCAAGAAACGCACCTCCTTACGCCAAAAGTGACACTTCGAGAACTTTGCTTTCAACTGATGAACACGAAGTTATGAAGAACCTCCTTAAGATGAAGAGCATGCTCTTCCATACTCTTGGAAAACACCAGAATGTCGTCCACAAACACTACACCGAACTTACCTCGAAAAACATGGCTCATTAAATCTACAATATAGGTTAGGGCATTGGGCAGCCCAAACGGCATAACCAACCACTCAAAGAATCCATCGGGCATCCTAAATGTTGCCTTATAGATGCTATCGTTAGCGACCCTAAGCTAAGAAAATACTGAAGAGCCAACCAACTGATCGAAAAGATCTTCTATCCTAGAAAGTGGGTAATAGTTCTTCTCCACGAGCTTATTCAACTCTCCATAGTCTACACAAAGTCGAAGGGAACCATCCGCCTTTGTAACAAAGATGATTGGCGCTACCCACTCAGATATGCTCCATCTGATGAAGCCTTTCTCCAATAGCTCACCAATCTTCTTACTTAAATCCTTCCTCTCCCTAGGTGTCATATGTCTCATGGGCAATGCCACTGGCTTAGCATTGTCAATCAGATAGATCCAAAAGTCGATCTCTCCCTTAGGGGGGTAGTCCCCTAACCTCCTCAAAAATGTCTGGGAAATCTCTAACAATAGGAACTGAATCTAACTCTCCTAGTGATGAATCAAGGGAATAAAGTAAGCTCAACATGACTAACCCATGTGGGTCGCAAGAAACCTTGAGAGTCCATCCGCTACATGTCTCCAGTCTAACGACTCTCCTCTCATAGCCCAATATCGCACCATAAGTGGATAACCAATCCATCCCCAAAATCATCCTGTATCCCGAAAATCCCAGTACATAGGCGCCATAGTCAAACTCTACGCCTAATAGAAAAAATTTCAAACCCCTACAAATCATGGATAAATGTGTCGACCCTCTTACGGGGTTTGAAACAACTATAGGGTCTACAACTAGAGAAATATCTAAGTGCAAACAATCAACCAAAGAACTAGAATGAAATAATGCGATGCTCCGGGGTTAAAAAGATTCTATATAGGAAAATTCGAAATAGAGATCAAACCTTCTATAGAGACTTTCCTACCTCGATCCGGTCCACTACTAGAAGGTGCTACATCCAGAGCCTATACTTACGCTGTAGGTGCGCCTTCTCTTTGCCTTGTCTTTTGTGGCAAGCTCTATTAAGGTGTCTAGGCTGCCCACGATTGTAACACCTCCCCTTCATCGTTTTCTTCTTACAGTCCTTTGTGAAATGCCCAACAAATCCACAATTATGACATTTCTCGCCTTTCTTGATCTATCCCTTTTAAGGCCTTCTCCTTTCTTCTTGTCCTTATCCTTCTTATTCTTCCACCACAGCTTCTTAGAGTTTTTGATTTAGGAACCTCCTTAACCTCTTATTTCTTAGCAACTCTGACATGAGAGCCATTCCCACAAGTGACTCATACATAACTTCCATAGGTACATGTGTCAATGTCAACCCTTGGAGGGGCTAGTTAAAACCCTAAGCAAACTTGGTAGCCTTCTTATGCAGTGTATTAACAAGCTCCATTCCGAAATGCGATAACTCAATAAACTGATTTATATACTCTTTCACTGAAAGACTCCCTTGCTTCAGACTAATGAACTTCTCCAACTACATGCTTTCCTCGGCTTGCGACAAGAACTTTCTCTCAAACCTTTCCTGAACTCCAACCCAATAAATGTCTCTACCCTCAATCTCTATGATCTCCCACCAGTAAGAAGCCTCTCCCTTTAGCTGCCAAGATGCAAGCTGAACTATTTGTTGGTCCTCCAATCCAAACAGCCCAAAATCCGCTCCAAATTCCTCAACCAAGCTCGTAACTCTACGAAATCCTCCATGCTAGAAAATGTCTTGCCTCTTAGACTAGCAAAGTCCTTGCATAGCTTAGAAAAATTGGCTGGTGCAGGTAGATTAACGGGATCTCTACCCGCTGGTGATGCATTGGGCGCTTGCCCTTGCACCTCTGGTGTTGTAGCTTGAAGGTATCTACGGAACCAGCCAGGGACTTGGACACCCTCTGGAAGATTTGGGGCATTTTCCATACTATGCAAAGAAAAGAAAATTTAGGCTCGAAAGAATCGAAAGAAGGTTGAACTAGAATTTGAGGGGATTTTTATAGAAACTCTTTTATACTTGAAACTATTTCTATAATAAGAGTTTCTTTCTGAAAAATACTTTTAGTTTGAAGATATGTTACCTTTGAGAAATACTTTACTTTTAAAAAAAGTTTTTAGAAATCCTGTAACCTTAGGCTATGATACCAAATGAAACACCCCCACACCCCTTAGCATACTCAAAAAGGGCACACCAAAGGATGTGGTGAGTTATACGTGGAGCTAAAGTATCACAGAGACTAAGATTCACAAGACAATTAAGTAAAAATAGTGGAAACATTTAAATAATAACTTGACATTCAAAATGTAACTTCATTCCAAAATAAGTCATAAAAACATAACATGTCTCAAAAACTCAAAATATCTCGTGTCTCATGAAAATACATCTTAGTCTCACAAAAATCAGAGTACAAAGATAATAATAATAATAATCATAACCCCTCTCATAAGTGCCAAATCCATCATAAGAAAAATGAAAAAGATGTAGACCAGAAGAATATATCTGAAATGAGAAAACTCCAGGAATGAATCTCCAAGCAACCTAAATTAACTCAACTCTACTGGCTTATTGGGGGAAAAGGAAAGATAGAGGAGTGGGTCAGATAATAAGTCTGGTGAGTGAAAGTAATTACTAGCATTTCTAAGCAAGATAAAGATAATAGATTAAGCAATATTTCTAGCTTGAAAGGAAAATACTAAAAAGATAAAATTCGGATAAAATATAATTTCTGATTCTGTTTAACTGATTGTTTTGCTTGTTTGATTGTGATTGTTTGTACTTGTCTTAAATTGCTGTAATTAGGTTGAAACCCTAATCATATCCCAACTACTAACTTGATTAGCTTGAAATCCTAATTCTACCCTTTGATCGGCCTATTCTTTCTTTGTTATGCCACTGTGAACCAATCATGTTGGCCACAGCAAAAGACATCTCTTTAGCGCGTAGGAGGCAGTAGCGAATTATTTACCCTAATCCACGTCGCACGCTCGGTCATCGCCGGTACACAGTAACTATCTCCCCCTATTTGACCATTTATTTACCCTAATCAACGTAAGCGTGTGCAGCCTCACCTAACTGTTGTGAGACCATCAGTCCTAGAACTGAAAGGGAATGCTGCCTAGCCTTATCTAACTATTATGAGACCATTAGTCCTAAACCGGAAAGGGAATACTGCCGGTACTGGTCCTAACAAACAATCTTCTAGTTTCGCGCCCCTTACCTAAATTCCTGGATTGAGCCTCTATCTATTGAAAACTTATGTACCCTAATCAACATTAGCGTGTCGCAGCCTCATCTACTATTGTAAAACCATCATTCCTAGATTTGAAAGGGAATGCTGCAGGTATGGGCCCTACTTCTATGTTTACTTATTATCTTAATTCAAGGTCTAAGTTTTAAAATAAGCCTCTTCTATTATCTCTATTATATTTGCTTATTAACTTAATCCAAGATCTTGGTTTTAAAGTAAGCCTCTTCTATTATTTCTTCTATATTTGCTTATTAACTTAATCCAAGATCTAAGTTTCAAAATAAGCCTCTTCTGTTATTTCTTTCTTTCTGATTGTAACCTATGTGTTATAATTGTTCTTGCAACTATTACCCTTCTATTTTCTCTTTTTAGTTATAACCACTTGTTATAATTATGCTTGCAAATATCTTAAATTTTCCTATTTCAGTCCATCTCTATTTTTATTTCAGTTCTTCTTATTTTTACATCCGATTTCTGTAAATTCAGTGTTTTTCTATTTTTATCCATATTGGCGAATTCTTCAATTTTTATTATCTTATTCGTATCAAAAAGTATTAAATCTCTATTAAAAGAAACTAACATTTACAGGCTAAACTCTAACTTTAAAACAAATGTAAATAAATGTAAATAACTATTAACAACTACAAATAACTGAATAAAATAACTGAATAAATGGACTGAAAAGAACTTCTGAAATTTACATAAAAACTGACTGTAAATAACTTGTATAAAAACTGCCCTAAAATTGTAGAAAAACTACAGCCATCGAGAACCCTATTATTTTAAATTACTTGAAAATCAAAAATAATTACAAAACACTCACCTGTGGTCCTTAGCTCTAATCCTTGGACTTCCTGGATCCAGTTCTAGGGCGTAGAATATTTTTATTGAAAAGATCTTCTCCCCAGAAAAAATTTCTATTTAGGGTTCAGCCTCAAGTAATGAACGCAATTGGGAGAAATCTAATGAGAAAAATAGCTAAGTCCGGGGTCTTATTTATAGTGTGGCTTAGGGATCTCAGACCGTTGGATTTGAAGATTTAATCTAGTGCAACCACGTCATAGGCTCACTAGGAACCGTCAGATGCAGGTAAGAACAAATGAGATTTCTTAAAAATCAAGTTTTAACGTCATCACTCGTACCTGGATGATTCTTCATCCAGTGACAAAGGCAGGTCGACCCAACCAATAGGCGGGTTGACCTATGTATATTGGGGGTCGACCTAAAAGTTGACCTAACCAAAACAAGGGTCGATTTAGGCCCTTGTTATATTTTTTTCGTTTTCTTTTGATTTCTTATTTCTTTCGTAACTTCTTTATGCTAACTTGGATTTCGACAAGTCATATATGGAAATTGATCAGAAAATTACCACGGACCCAATGGTGCAATTTCCATGGCTCGATTTTGAAAATTTCACAATCTTATTTTATTGTTTAGTTAATTCGTTAATTAACTATTATAGCTCAAACTCTGGGTTCTTACAAAAGGTTAGTAGTTAGCCAAACAAAATTATAGTGTTCGGATATATAGTCCATTTGTTACTTGATATGTAAGTTTACATAATAATGCTTTACATTTTTAACCAGTTTTGGTTGCAGGATTTTAATTTGCAAAAGATATATTTTGAAAGGATATTAGTGAGGGGAAACTCGTTCCGCCAAGCGGTGTGGTCTCACTTAATATCGTATATCCAAGATATATAGTATTATTCACACTAGGCTTTATGTCTGACTTGAAGTTTATGTTTTCCCCTTAAACTCTCGGGTGCTCAAAATTGATTTGTGTAGGCTGAGGATTGGGGTTTTATAAATTTTAGTAGGTTGATAAATAAATCTTTCGGAGGCGATCAGGAGGCTGATGAATAGTTATTTAGGAGTTGCTATTTTGTTCTATTTTATTCTGTTGTGTTGTATTTAAGATAGTTATGTCTATGTAGTACTCTGGTCAACCAAGGGGGTATCATCATATGTCTCTCTTAGCGTATTTATGTAATAATTATATTTTATTTGAACCTAGGAAACGATTCTGGAATTATGTAATTTGAATGTGAAACATATGTTTTGAAATGTAATCAGTAAAATGTTGTTTTTTGAAAATCTGTGATTTTATTTCATATTCAAGAGCTTCCGATATTATGGATACCACTAACATAGCCGTATTTTATCGTTGGATGTTAATACTATGGATGACTCCAGTATATGTAGTGCTTAGCTTTGGGCCTCTAGATAGTGGATGTTACAACTTGGTATCAAAGCATATGTTTATGAAATATTTTAACTAAAAATGATTTTTGAAAAAACATAATCTTAACAAATTAGAGTAAGATCTGGGTATGGGATAACGCAATGGTAACATACTTGTATTTTCTATATATAAGTATCTGATATATCTCTATTCTCCTATCTTTAATAGGGTATTCTTTTGTATCTTACGAGGCTTGAATACAAATATGGACGCTAGAAGAGGTAGAGTTAACTTAGGAGGGGACAGCACCACCACTATTGGAAATGCCCGACCCAATACAAGGACGACTCAAGGTTAGGCTCAAGTTGAGAATATTGGTGTTGGAGTAACACAAGTAGATATGGGGGCTATGTATTAGTTTTTCATAAACATGATGCAAGATGGAATTACCTTTGGAGTTGTTGGAGGAAATGCTGTGGGAGGATTCAGGAAGCTCCGATGGTCAATCATTATGTTAACTTAAGTAGAGACTATGATAGGCTTGGATGGAAGCCATTTATTAGAACTGAAGATGCTATAGAAGTGAAGAATTGGTTGTTACACTGTGAAAGGATATTTGCTGACTTAGGGCTCAATGACGAGCAAAAGACGAGACTTGCATTAAGACATCTTCAAGGAGCAGCTTTATTTTGGTGGAATAGTGTGACGGTTGGAGTAAATGAAGAGGAGATGACATAGGCTGAGTTTAAAAGGAGGTTCCAAGAAAGGTTCGTGTCACTAAGGCGCAGTCTGTTTTGATCAGAAATGTAACAACCCAGTATTTTCAGTCATTCGCATCCACACATGCCGGACTTGAATTGCTCAAAATACCGCGTTGTAAATAAATTTAGAGCAAGTGAAATATAATCACAAAATCACAGACACAGAAATACCAGAATAACTCGCAGCGGAAATTGAAATACCATAGTAGTTGATGAAGCTACTATAACAAACTCTCAAACAAATACATAATATCAGTCTGGAAAAAAACATATACAATAGAAATCTCAAATACATAGAAGTTTATAAATACCAGAGCCGAAATAGAACAACTCAAACTGAAAAGGAATAGATAACTAGACAAGCAGAATCTCCAGCAATTCCTAGCTCTAGAAAAGAAATCCAAAGCTAAGTTGTATATACTCAGGCTGACCCAAGCGTAAAGTAAAACACAAAACACTCGAATCAGGACATATATATACTTATATAATGTAAACCAACTCAAGTGAACTGTAATAAAGATACAAGTAACTTAAAGGATGCCTGGGACCGCCCATCCTCTAAGGATCCGTTATATTATAAATTAAATACATCCCGTGGTTAAAATTCAAAAATGTTATTTTATACTTCTAAATCAAATATCAATTTCAAAATTCAATGTCATTTCAAATTCATTTCAAATATCAAAACATCATATCTTTCCAAAACCACATTCATTTTATTTAATTTAAATATCCTTCCAAGTCACATTTCAAAATGGTTTATATTTCAAACCAAATTACTTCATTTAAACCATTAAAATTTGAAGTCATTATATTTAAAATCAAATATTTAATTACCAAAATTTTAGCCCTTTCAAAGTTCATTTATTCACTTAAATTTATTAAAACGGTGAAAATTCAACTTTCACGGCACTTAGAAAATGCTACGGAAAGTTATGTTTAAAAACAATTCAATTAGCAAAAGATAGCATGTAAAATGTTGTAATAGGTTTAGATTTCAATTAAAACTTTAGTTAAGTCCAGCAACTATAGCACTTACAAAGTGTTGTAATAGCCCTTAGTTCATTTTAGCCATTTAATTCATTTCTATCAATTACAGCATTTATAAATGATGTAATATCCTTTACACTAGAAATAATAACATTTCAAAATGCTGTTAATTAAATTCCAAATATTCAATATAATTTCAAAAACAATTAAATTTTATTTAAATCATTTTAAACTTATAAAATCATATATTTTCACTTTAAAACAATCATTTAAATACCCTTATATTCATGATTTTATAAGGTTAAATTTTCATTCAAAATCAATATTTAATAATAATTCACATACTAAATCACACATTCAATTTCAATTCTTTAAATTAATTTTTTAACTTAACACTTAAGTTTAAATTTCCGAATATAACTTATTTTTTTCCTCTTTATTTACTTAACTTAAAAATTCACCTTTAAACAAAATTCATAAATTTCTAATTTAAGATATATTTCAAAATTCAACTTAATATTCATTCATTTAACATTTTAAATTTATTCAAAAATCATTAATATTTTATAAAAATCAATTTAAATTCATTTTAAATCAAATTTTATATTTATTTATCATATTTTCCTAAGTAATTTTAAATTCCATTTATAACCAAATCAATATTTCCAAGATAACTTATATTTCTAATTTCTAACTTTATCATTATTTTATTTCACTTATAAATTTTTAGAAGATCAATAATACTTTACGAAAATCATTTTTAATTAAGTTTTAAATAAAAATATTATAATATTTACATTTCTAAAATACTTTAAAAAATTTAGAAAAATATAATTTAGCCACGGGTCTGTATAAAATTTTCTAGCCTAGGTAAAGTGATATGGATAATATATCATTTCAATCCGTAATTTACAAAGAAAACCCGAGTTTTATCATTTCAAACCCGCAGTAAATGAAAATAATTAAAAATCGTTCAGCCTTTGATTTCAACCCATAACGATTTTTCCCTTATTCTAAAGTCCGTTCGGGTATGTATCATTTCAACCCAATGATTCTAATTTAAAGGGAACTTGCAGTGTGATAAACTGATATAAATAACAGAATAGCATTAAATAATAGTAATAGATGATGTAACAGGTAAATAAGCATGGGTAAATATCATATGATCATAACATAGCCGATATAACATGGTGATATATTTACAGATTCAAATGTGATCGGTTTACTAGTCATATAAGTATAAATATTGTCTGGTGAGAATTACTCACTTGTATAAGCTGGATATGACAACCAAATGCACAACCAAGGAACTTCAAAGGCATGATAACATGACAATGATTTGAGAGTGGGAGAGCCAAAGCTAATTTCTTTGTTCAATATCAAAAAAAAACAAATACAAACATGAATTTCAAACTAAACTATTACAAAACAATGCTAGAGATAAACATTTAACATAAAGCTAATGCTTTTGCACTTGCATTCAGCGCCTTATGATTCAGCTATGGACTGGAAAAGCACTATAATGGGATGTATTTGGATCAGGTTTGGATCAGGTTGAGGTCCAACAGGGGTCGGCCATAACAATATAAAGGAGATAAAGGGTATGTGTGCATGAATTTACAAAACGAGGCAACACAAGTGGGTTTTGTTGCCATTTAAGGTCTCGGCCAAGCATGGATGGGCAAGGTCATATCTGGGAAGGTCAACTACAGGTATTACAGAGGTCCTAGGCTCAGGTTGTGGCTGGTGGTGGTGGTGTATAGGTCGGCCAAAGCATGATTGGAGTGGTGGAGACAAGGGGAGTTCGGCTAGCGTGAATAAAGTGGAGTTTTTATCAAAATTTTGGTGGATCTTCAACTTGGAGGGTCTCAGCCATGTAAGGTTAGTGGAAGGAGGGGATGATGGCTGGAGTAGGTGGTGGTGGAGGCGGCCAAAGTGCTGGAGTAAGGAGGGGCCGAACATAAGAGGGTGAATGCTAGTGCAAAATCAAATAATTCAAGTAGAAAAATGTGAAAAAGAACGAAAGTTTTACCAAAATTCTTGCTTCAGGAATGGCCGAAAGTTTTTCTAGGGTTAGAGATAAAATTTTCATGTGAGAAGTAATGAGAAAGTTGGCTGAAGCAAAGAGTATAAGGCAGCAAATTGAATTGGTGCATTGATTGATGAAAAGGTGATTAGAATAGGAAAAGACAAAGCACTTAAAAGGTCACAAAACTATTCAAATTTCCTTAATTCTTTTTGCAATTTTAAATACATGAAAAATACCTATAAATAAAGATAAAAACACGAAAATATGATGAATGGACAAAAGTAAATAAATTAATTTTAATTAAATATAATTAAATTGAGAAAATAGCTAAAAATTGGAAACTAGGCTTTAAAATTTGAA
This sequence comes from Allium cepa, assembly GCA_030765085.1. Lineage (NCBI taxonomy): Eukaryota > Viridiplantae > Streptophyta > Magnoliopsida > Asparagales > Amaryllidaceae > Allium > Allium cepa. The sequence continues at coordinate 192,981,789 of CM060939.1, read as the reverse complement.
AATAAATTCAATAAACTTTGAAAAAATTTAAACATCATTTTAAAAATGTTTAAAATAAAATATATACCTAACATGTCATATAACACATATTAGAACATGATTTGACAAATAAAAATATTTTTTTATATAAGTTAAAATAAACAATATTGTTAAATAAATTAATGTACACATAATATTGTAAAATGCATAACTTTCACAATATAAATCAGATTTCAACGAAATGAAAAGCAGTATTCTCAAAATTTAATATATTTTCATTATAAAAGATAAAATTAAAAAATTCAAATATTTAAATTTTAAAATTAAAAGTCAAAGTTTGACCAGATTGACCAAAAATCCACTTTTTCTAGAAATATCCTATTTATTCAGGTTTGAAATTATAATTCACACCAAAATCAAAATATACTCTTAAAATAACAAAATTTATTTATTTTAATAAATATAATAAAGTTTTAAATCAGGAGTTTCTATTTAAATAATTAAAATAATCACAATATACTGGGTTGTTACAAGAAAGTTTGCTGAGTTAGAACAAGGAGAGATATCTGCTTTGGAATATGCTTGTAGGTTTGAAGAGTTGGCTTGATAAGGTTATGCCACAGTTGATAAAGTGATGAAGAGGAACGAGAAGTTCATCAGGGGATTGAAGCCTGAGTTGGCTAGGGCTACCTTACCACATATCAGAGATCTCTATGATGTGGTAGTGGAGATGGCATTAAGATATGAAGAGATGCTTGCTTGTTTAGAGAAGAAAAAGGAGAAGGAGGTCCTGGTTGGGCAAGGTCAAAAGTGAAAGTTCTTGCATAAGAAGGGTGCTCAGAAAGATGGAGTGCAAAGAAGGCAAAGTCTGAAGTGGTCTATTACAAGTGTAATAAGAAAGGCCATTATGCTCATGAGTGCCAGAAGCGCAAAGGAAAGAAGGCTGCTGAGAAGAAAGGAGTTAGATGTTTCAACTGTGATCAGTTGGGCACTACAAGAACCAGTGAAAAGAGCCAGGTAAAGGAGATAAAGGCCAAGTATTTGCATTGGATCCTACTACTTCGAACCCGACAGTGCAGGAGAAAGGAAGGCGGTTTTTGGGAGGTACGCTTCAGATCCACGATATGTCTACTAGCATTTTTTTGATACCGGTGCATCACATTCTTTTGTATCTCGATGTTTGGTAGATAAGCTTAACCTAGAACCCACATATTTAGTTACTTTCGTAAGGGTTGCAAATCCGATAGGAGGGTATGCGACACTTGGAATAAAGTGTGACCACTTAGAGTTTGACTTGCTAGGTTACACCTTTGTTTGCAGTTTGCATATATTTGACTTTATAGGGTTCGGAATCATATTGGGTATGGATTGGTTAAGTGAGTATGATACTAGTATATTTTGCCAGGATAGGAAAATATCATAGTTTATACCGTAGAAACCCTAGTTGTGAGTTGAATGCTTTGTTGGGTGTTATGGAGTTGGAAGATGAGTTGAATTGCATTTTCTTGGTTAGAGAATATGCAGATGTTTTCGACCTGGTAGTTGGATACCACCGAAACGAGCCACGAATTTCAATAGATTTGGGGCTTGGAGCACAACCGATAAGGACCGCCAAGTAGGATGACGCCGATAGAAATGAGGGAGTTGAAGGCTCGGTTGGTAGATTTGGAAGGCAAGAGTTTTATCAGGTTGAGTAGTTCACCTTGGGGAGCAGCTATAGTATTTTTTACGAAGCGGGACGGATTGTTAAGGCTATGTATTGATTATCGTAAGTTAAATGAGAAGACGATAAAGAATCGATAAACGTTGCCCAGAACAAACGATTTGTTCGATTAGTTGAGTGGAGCCAAGGTATTTTCTTAGTTAGACTTAGCAACAGGTTTCCATCAGCTTAGAGTAGCAGAAGATAGTATACCTTTGATGATGTTTAGAATAAGGTATGGGTCATATGAATGGTTAGTTATGCCATTCGGACTCACTAATGCGTAGGCATTCTTCGTGGATTTAATGAACCGGATTTTCTAGGAGCACTTGAATAGGTTTATGTTGGTTTTCATAGATGATGTTCTGATATACTCTGAGGATGAGAAGGAGCATGAAGTTCGTCTTAGAGTTGTGCTTGAGACGTTGAAGCGGCATCAGCTAAAAGCAAAGTTTTCAAAGTGCCATTTTTTAAAAAAGAAAGTAAAGTTTCTTGCTAAGTAGTTTCGAAAAATGGGTTGTCAGTCGATCAAGACAAAATCGAAGTTGTTAATAATTGGAATAGACCAAAAGCGGTAACTGAGATAAGAAGTTTCCTTGGATTGGCTGGATATTAACAGAGGTATATAAAAGACTTTTCACGATAGCAGCACCGATGACCAAGCTAAGCGAAAGGATATGAAGTTTTTATGGACCGATAAGTGCGAGAAAGCGTTCAAGAGCTTGAACACTTGTTGACCCATGCACCTGTGTTAGTGGTTTCGGAGGGGAATGAGGACTTGGTAGTTAATACAGATGTGTGCAGTACTGGATTAGGAGCTGTACTAATGCAGAGGGATAAAGTGATTGGCTACGCTTCTAAACAGCTTAGACCACATAAGGTTAGATATCCAACGCATGACCTGGAGATAGCTGCAGTTATTTTTTTCTTTGAAAGTGTGGAGGAATTACCTTTTACGAGAGTGGTTCGAGCTTTCTACGGATCATAAGTCGTTGAAGTACTTGTTCTCTTAGAAGGAACTGAATATGAGATAGCAAAGGGTATTAGAGTTTTTAGCTACATATGATTTTGGTATTGAGTATACCCAAGGAGAGGAAATTAGGTTCCAGAAGCACTTATTAGAAAGCATCATAATGCAGTGTTAGCCATGACAGTAGAATGAAAAGACTTAGAGGCGTTGTCGACTTGCAGAGTGCAGTGGAGATCCGAGGCTGGGTCTTGTGGAGAATCTGCTATGTTATCTTCTTTAGAAGTCTGACCGGTATTGATTGAGAAGATTACTTCTAAACAGGAAGAGGATCCAGTGTTAGCTAAAAAGGATCAGGAAACTAAAGGATGGAACGAAGAGCAATGACTTAAAGGATTTCAGTCTTGACCAAAGTGGATGGTTGAGAAAGAAGGGTAAATTATGTGTTCTAGATGTGGGAGACATAAGGAAAGAAGTTTTGGAGGAATTCCATCGTTCAAAGTTCACTATTCATCTAGGAGGAACAAAGATGTATCAAGATATGAAGAGAAGTTTCTTCTGGGAAGTATTGAAGAGGGATGTTGGCTTTTGGGTGAAACAATGTTCGAACAGTCAGCAGGTGAAAGCCAAGCATCAGAAACCAAGTGGGTTGCTTCAGCCATTGGATATTCCGGTATGGAAATGGGGTTCTATTTCTATGGATTTCATAGATGGGTTGCCGAGATCTAATAGAGGAAATGAAAGTATATAGGTCATAATGGACAGATTGACCAAGAGGGCCCATTTCATTCCTGTTAAGTCAAATAGGACGGCACCTATATTGGTTAAGTTATTTATGAAGAATGTAATTAGACTTTACGGAATTCCTAGTAGTATTGTTGGTGATAGAGATTCCTTATTCACTAGCGAGTTCTGAGAGAGTCTGCAGGAGAGCTTAGGAATCAAGCTCAAGATGAGTACCTCTTACCATCCGCAGACAGATGGGCAAATAGAAAGAGTTAACAAGGTCTTGAAGACTTGTTAAGAGCTTGTGTATTACATTTCGAAGGATCATGGGAAGACCATCACACCTAATCGAGTTTTCGTATAACAATAGTTATCAGACTAGTATATGGATGGCATCGTTTGAGGCTTTGTATGAAAGACCCTACAAATCTCACGTATGTTGGTTATACATTGAAAATAGATTAGTCCTTGATCCCGATTTGGTAAGAGAAGAGGCAGAAAAGATTGAGCTGATAAGGGCGAGAATGAAGGAATCTCAATCTAGGTAAAATAGCTATGCAGATAGAAGAAAGAAAGATTTAGAATTCTTTGTTGCAGATAATGTTTTCATCAAAGTATCACTGATGAAAGGTGTTATCAGGTTTGGGAAGGCAGGGAAGTTAGCACCGAGATTCGTAGGACCATTTCCTATTTTAGAAAGGATCGGGAAACTCACGTATAAAGTAGAGTCACCAAGTGGTTTGGCAGGAGTCCACGATGTTTTCCACGTATTTCATCTGAGGAGTGTGTTAGAGATCTAGACACTACTATAGCACCGACTGTTTTAAAAGATTTAGCAGTGGAACGAGACTTGACTATAGTTAATAACTGTCCAAATAGTTGAGAGAGATGAGAAGAAGTTGAGGAACAAGATAGTTAGATTAGTAAAGGTCCAGTGGAGTGACGATACTAGAGACTGTACTTGGGTGATCGAGAGCAGCATTAGAGACTTATCCTGTTTTGTTTGATGGTATGTTTTACCTTTGATTGTTTTGTTGTGTACCTTTTCGTAATTTCGAGGACTAAATTCTTTAAGGTTGGGAGATGGTAACATCCCATATTTTTAGTAACATTATTTAGGATATTTAGTTAGCTAGATAAAATAAAATAATGTAAGGTGATTAATGGATTAAGATTTGTGATTAATAGAGGTAGTCGTGCCATGTTAATGAGTAAATCAAAATGAGATAACATGAAATAAAATAGATAAAGGGTTAGGAAGTGGGTAGGGGAAAAATGGGAACAAGGAAAATCCTTATACCCTAAACCTTAAACCCCTTAGCCATGTATTCTCTTAATTCATTCTCATTTGCAAATTTAAAACCTAGAGGTCGGCCACCATTTTAGAGCACTAAAGGAAGAAAACTATAAAGAAGAAGATTAATCAAATCAAAAGTTATTCAGATCTCAAATCCATAATCTCAAGCTAAGGTGAATAATGACTACGTCTCATTTTCCTAAATGTTTTCTGTTTTAAGTTAAATCCAAAGTGTTTTGCGAGTTTATGCCATGTTTCTGAATGGTTAATGTGTACATATGCTTGTTGATGATTTATGCTTATTCACATATATTTTATGATATGTTTTGATGTAAAAACCCTATTAAATGACATACAAATGCCTTGCGAATTTAGATTTAGATCAGAAATGATATTTTAGAGATGGGTTTCAATTTTCATAATTTTCTGAATTAATGTGGATTTTATATTAATTTTCTAGTGAAAAAATGGTTTATTAGGTTATAAATTATTTGCGACTAAATAATTATTTGTTTGGGTCTGAAATTTATATATGTTAGAAAACATGTTGAAAATGATTTTATGGAATTTTTGTAGAATTTTCCTAAGTGTTTTAATGAATATATAAAATTATTTAAGATATGAGACTTAAATTTTTTATATATTTATAAAAGGAGAAGGGGTATTTTATAAAATAAAATTATTGTTTATTTCTAAAATCTTGGCAGCACTTTTGAAGAAAATAAATTTAGTAACCAATAAAAATTTGAAATGCATAGCAGGGTGGATAAAAAGTATTTCTCTTTTAAGTTAAAGACAAAATTTACTTGTTTTTAGCATGTTTAGCCACTTTCGGCTCTAAGGATTCCAACCCAGATGTTTCGCCATCGTTGCTTTCGAAACCAACACGCATGGTATCAATATACTTAGTACATAGCGAATTAGATGAAGGCAAAAGGTATAGGGTCAAAACGTATGGTTCTGATAGGGTTGAAACATGCCTTTGTTTTAAAATGAAGCTGCGCCTGCTTTGCTTTCGACTTGGTTAGCTTTCGACTAGGTCAAATTGTTTTAAAGAAATGGTTTCGAATGGGTTGTGCTCTTTAGTTTTAGATAATGCTTTCAAAGGGGTCGAAACCCCTAGCTGCCGCTTTTCTTATCTCTCGAAGTCAATGGTTTCGGAAGGTATTCTTGTTTTAAAAACTTGGCCACTTCTCCAATGCTTTCAGAAGGTTGGTTTCGACATCATCACTCCTTTACTTAGGAATAGCTTCCGAAAGTAATGTTTTTGAATTTAATGGGTTTCAGATCCTTTTGCTCTACTGGAAGGCATAATCCAAATGGTTTCGACCGAAATGGTTTTCAAAGGTTTTGAAGGGGTAAATTATGAATGGTTTCCAAATGTTTTAATTGAACCCGAAGACTTTTGAAAGGTTTAATGTTTTATTTATTTCGAAAGGGTTTTAAATGAAGGTTTCGAAGGGGTGCCCCAATGATTTCGAAAGGTTTTGAAGGAAGGTTTTCCAGTGGTTTCGAAAGGTATAAGAGGAAAGGTTTTTCTAATGTTTTCGAAAGGCGGTTTCAAATTGTTTTAAAAGAAAGATGTATAATGTTTTAAAGCTTTCGAAAGGAAGGTTTTTAATGGTTTCGAAAGATTACTGTAAATGGTTTCAAAAGGAATGTTTTAGCCTTTCGGCCTAGGTTGAATAAAGGATTTTACTTGGTTTCGAAAAAGGTACTTTCAATAGATTTGAACGGGGTACTTTCAAAAGTTAAATGTTTTCATCAACAAAAGGTTTAGGTACATAGCAAGGTGATTTTGAGTAAAGCACAGAGATTATGTATTTTTCTTGTTTAAGTTTGGTTTAAAAGGTTTAAATCAATTTTAGATGAAAAGGTTTTCAAGGAAAATTTTGAGAAGGTATCCCTAAGTAAAATGACTCAGATATTATAATACCAGATGGGACTGGTATAGGGTCGTGCCTTATACATTAGCTACTAGCCCTAGCTAATTTAGTCCAAAATTTCAGTGTGTATAGCTTTGTCATAGGTAAGACTAAAATTATGGTTACATACAGAAGTGAATATATGTTGGTATACAGATAGGTTATTGGTGAGCCCGCAAAACCAATAGGATCAGGTGACCCTGTGAGATGCTAAGTTAGGGACAGACCGTCCAAAATAGAAGTAATTAACATATAGTTAAGGACAGACTGTCCAAAAGAGGAGTGTCTAACAGATGTTAGATTATTTTGTTATATTGTCTGGTAGGCCCGACTCAGCCAAAGGTTAGTAGTTAGCCAAACAAAACTATAGTGTTCGGACAGATAGTCCACTAGTTACCTGATATATAAGTTTACATAATAATGCTTTACACTTTTAACCAGTTTTGGTTGCAGGGTTTTGATTTGCAAAATATATGTTTTAAAAGGATATTAGTGAGGGAAAACTCGTTTTGCTAAGCGGTGTGGTCTCACTTAATATCATATATCCGAGATGTATAGTATTATTCACACCAGGCTTTATGTCTGACTTGAAGTTTATGTTTTCCCCTTAAACTCTCGGGTGCTCAAAATTGATTTGAGTAGGTTGAGGGTTGGGATTTTACAAATTTTAGTAGGTTTGAAGACTAAAGCTTTCGGAGGCGAGCAGGAGGTTGACGGTTAGCTATTTAGGAGTTTCTTTTTTATTCTGTTTTATTCCGCTATATTTTATTTTAGACAGTTACGTCTATTTAGTACTCTGGTCAACCAAGGGAACATTATCATATGTCGCTCTTAGGCGTGTTTATGTAATAATTGTATTTTATATGAACATGGAAAACGATTATAGGATTATGTAATTTGAATGTGAAACATATGTTTTGAAATGTAATCAGTAAAATGTTGTTTTTTTGGAAATATGTTATTTTGTTTCATATTCAAGTGCTTCTGATATTATGGATACCACTATTATAGCTGTATTTAGTCGTCGAAAGTTAATACTCTAGATGACTACAGCATCTGTAGTGCTTAGTTTTGGGGCTCTGGATAAAGGATGTTACAATCGATAAATATTTAAATTAGATTTAAATTATATTAATACTAATTGGTTTTGGATGTTTTAAGGACCTATCTCGCCTTATGATTTGATTATCCAATGGTAGTAAGGGAAGGGGTGTTCTGCAAAATGTGATTTTGAATTAGGCTAGAGGAAGAGGTAAGCTAGGAAACTTAGATCACCACTTTTTCCTCCTCTCCGTTACCTATTTAAACATCATTTACCCCTTATTTGATTTGATCTTTGGATCCTCCTCTACCATTATCCCAGGTGAAAATTATAGGAGCATTCTCCCTCATTTTCCATACAAATTAAATCAAATAAATTTAGCTTAACGTGTGGTGATTACTTCTAATATGTTGCATATTTTAGACCCATTTAGATTGGATCTATACACGGAGTTTGATTCAACATTCAAGATGCATCATCAAGGTAGCACTTAGGTAACATTTAGTTATTCATTTATGTTGATTCATGGGTTTTGATTCATGACACAAGCTTCAAAGATCATGCGACGAACTACAAAGAGAATACTATACAAAGACGACAAAAAGAGAATAAAAGTATATTATGCACTACAAAGGAAAGACTACAATCCAAAGATTAGTATTAATATTTTATTATATTGAGTCTTAGAATATTGTTAAAATCATTCCTCAAGTAGTCACACAAACATACAAATAGTTGTATATTGTTTTATACTTGAAAAAAAAATGATCTGTGCACATAACATCAGGTCGGTCGACCGGCCAGAATTTTCGGCTGACCGAACCTGTTGTTAGTGCACAGTATGCTCTGTTTTCTGCACGATTTTAAACTCAGCTGACCGGCCAGAATTTTCAGTCAACCGACCTGGAAATAACGGCTATTTTTCTGAAGAGTTGCGATCGTTCGTGAAGAGGAATCACCTTCAATCCAAGAGATATGGTCACAACCTTTGATTGAAACTCTTCATGAAAGATTGTAACTATTCTACAACTATATAAACATGTTTAATTCATTCCTACAATCACCAATTCTTGTTTATAATTCTGAAATCTATTCTCTATTTATTTCTACAAATAAAAGCATTCATTCTCATTCAATATCGCTAGAATCTTGTAATTAATTTATATATTTCGATTCTACGAGATTATCATCCTTCTAAATCTTCACACACACTACATATTCTTGAGGATTTGATTATAGGAAAATTGTACTATAAAAAGACAATCCGTGTTATTCAGAACACACTCGTCAACAAATTATTTGTATTAAGTTGAAGTCCTCTTCGGCTGTTGAGGCGAAAAAATTTCTGTTCGGCTGCTCATGTGTGGTATACCTATTCCTCCGGGTTAAGTGAGGAGTTTAGTCTAAATCCAGAGGATATTCTGGGACTGGACGTAGAATGGGAAGTTCGAACCAGTATAAAAATTCCTGGCGTGCTTACTTTAATTCTTACTTTACTGCTATTATCAGTTTCCGCATTTATATATTATATTACACGATCCTTAGTATTGCACGTACACTTTCATTTGGTATCAAAGCAATGTTATCCTATAACCGTCACAAAGTTATTTGATATTTATTTCTAGTAATATGGCAACGACACAAACTAACGATGTTGGCACTAACACTAATACTAGTTTCACAAAGGGTCAATCAACTTCACGACCTCCACTTTTTAATGGTATAAATTATAATTATTGGTCAACTAGAATGAGATTCTATATGCAATCTAGTGGTTTTGATATCTGGAATGTTATACAAAGAGAGTACACAACTCCTACTGGAGAATACTCAACTTGGAGTAACACACAAAAACTAGATGCTACATCAAATGCAAAGGCTATGAATATTTTATTTTATGCATTAGATAGAAATGAATTCAATAGAGTTAGCATGTGCACTTCTGGTTATAAAATATGGAGAACACTTAAAGTAACACATGAAGGAACGAACAAAGTAAATTAAGCAAAATTTCTATGTTGAAAAATCAATTTGAAAATTTCAAAATGAGGCCAAATGAATCAATAAATGATATGTACTCTAGATTCTAGGATATTTATCATGCTCTACTATCATTAGAACAAACATGTACTGATTTTGATGTTGTCACAAAAATCTTAAATTCTTTAACTGACGAATGGGAAAGAAAAGTCCTAGCCATTGAAGAAGCAAGTGATTTGTCAACATTAAAACCAGAAGAATTGATAGGTAATTTAATATCCTACGAAGTAAATTTACAGGCAAAGAGAAATGTTGCACAAGAAAAGAAGAATGTGGCATTTCAAGCAGAAAAAGATGATTCTGACTCGGAGAATGAAGATATGGCAATGATTGCTAAAAATTTCAAAAAAATTCTGAAATTCAAAAGAAATAAATTCAAGGGAAACAAAAATAATTCCAACAACAATATCAACAGTAGCAAACCATCATCTTCAGCAATGGAATGTTATGAATGTCACAAGAAAGGTCACACGAAGAAGGATTGTCCAGAACGTAAAAAGGGCAATTTTAAGATGGACAGAACCAAACGAAGAGCTTTTTCAGTCACTTGGGACGACACAGACTCATCATCCTCATTAGAAAGTGAAAGTGATAATGAAAATGAGCAAGCAAATGTATGCTTCATGGCTTCATCAAACAATGCAAGTGATCTTAGTTTTAAAGATTTAATTGAAATTAATTCTGAATTAGTAGACTTATCAAAGCAACTTAAAAAGAAAAATAAAGATTTACAAAGAAAATTAGATAGGACAGTCTTAGAAGTAGATATGTTGAAAGATGAGAAGAAAATATTAGAAGAACTTGAAATTTCTCAACAATCAAATTCTAACTTATCTTCTCAAATTTCTTCAATAGCTGAAGAACTAGAAATTTAGAAAAATAAAAATGATGTTTTATTTTTTGAAAATAATAGCTTACATTCTCAAATTAAAGATTTAGATTTAGAAAAATTTAGTCTAAAGATAAAATTTGATGACATCTCTAAAAATGTCTCGAATTTCAATAAAGGAAGAGAGAATCTTTCCAAAATACTAGAAAATTCTCAATCCACTAACAATAAATCTGGACTAGGATTTAAGAAACAAAATAATTTTGCTAAAAGTAGGATTAATAATAAAATTAAAAAGGATATTAAGAAAATAGTTTGTTCAAACAATAAAACCATTAAGATATGGATTCCAAAATCAAATAATGTTTTGATAAGAAATAAACATATCAAAATGTTCATGGAAACTGTTCATAATAACAAAAACTATGTTTATAAAGGGAATTCTGAACCCGTATGGGTTTGGCTTCCTAAGATCTAACTCTTAAGACCCTAAAAAGAAACGGGTACCAACTTTTTATAAAATTTTACAGGTGCCACATAAAAGAAGAGGAAAATGGATTTTAGATAGCGGTTGCTCAAAACATATGACTGGAAACAAAGAAATGTTGTCAAATATTATCTACTCAAATGGAGGATCAGTCACTTTTGGAGATAACTCTAAAGGATATATCATCGGAAAAGGCGATGTCAGCAGCAACGGTACCACTAATTTACCTCTCATTACCGATGTTTTATTAGTCAGAAATTTAAAACATAATTTATTGAGTATTAGTCACTTATGTGATAAAGGTTTTAATATAACTTTTTCAGAAAATAAATGTAATATTTTCGATAAAAATCATAACACTATTTTTGAAGGAAAAAGAGATAAAAACATTTATATTTTAAATATGGACGTTAAAAATGATTCAAATTTGTGTTTAATAGCTAAGGAAAATAATTCCTGTCTTTGGCACAAAAGATTTTGTCACATCAATTTAAAACCATCAACAAATTAGCTAAAAATAAATTAATTAAAGGATTACCTGACATGAAATTCAAAACGAATATATTTTGTGATGCATGTAAATTAGGAAAATTAACAAAATCTTCTTTTAAATCAAAGAAGGTAATTTCTACAGAACAACCACTTGAACTTTTACACATGGATCTTTTTGGTCCAACTCAAGTCAGTCTATTAATCATAATAGATATGTGTTTGTTATTGTAGATGATTTTTCTCGATACACTTGGATTTTCTTTTTAAAAAATAAAAGTGATACTTTTTATAATTTTAAAGTGTTTGTTAAAAGAATACAAAATATTAAAAGTTTGAAAATTAAAAATATCAGAAGTGATCATGGAGGAGAATTTGAAAATGAAGTTTTTGAACAATTTTGTAACAAGAAAGGTATTAACCATAATTTTTCATTTCCTAGAACACCACAACAAAATGGCGTTGTAGAAAGAAAAAATAGAACATTACAAGAATGTGCAAGAACTTTATTAAATGAAACCACTTTATCAAAACAATTTTGGGTAGAAGCTGTAGTTACTTCTTGTTATGTATTGAATCGTGTTTCCATTCGACCATTAACTAAGAATACTCTATATGAACTTCTAAATGGAAGAAAACCAAATATTTCATATCTTAAAGTTTTTGGTTCTAAATGTTTTATTTTGAATACTAAAGATCAGCTAGGCAAATTCGATCCAAAATCCGATGAGGGAATATTCGTAGGATATTCGAAACGAAGTAAAGCTTATCGAATTTTTAATAAAAGAACTCATATTATTGAAGAAAGTTTACATGTTTCATTTGACGAAAATTTTAAAAATATAAATCCAAATATTACTATCGATTCTGATGATGAAACTATTTAAAATAAAAACATTAATACTAGTGAAAATTTTGATAATGTTAATGAAATTACCGAAAATACAAACATTACTACTAATATAATAAAATCTCCACCTAGAATTTTACGGGATCATCCTGTACAAAATATTATTGGTGAAGTAAATACGAATGTTAAAACCAGACATCAATTAAATCAAGTTGGTCATGTAGCTTTTCTCTCTAACATAGAACCTAAGAATATAAAAGAAGCCTCAACTGATGACTACTGGATTCTGCATGCAAGAAGAACTAAATCAATTTGAGAGAAATGAAGTTTGGGAACTTGTTCCTAGACCAAGTGATCAATCAGTCATTGGTACTAAATGGGTCTTTAAAAATAAAGCAGATGAACTAGGAATAAAGCTAGATTAGTTGCACAAGGATATGATCAAGAAGATGGAATTGACTATGAAGAAACGTTTGCTCCAGTTGCCCGACTTGAAGCAATATGAATTTTATTGGCGTTTGCATGTTTTCATAATTTTAAACTTTATCAAATGGATGTTAAAAGTGCATTTTTAAATGATTACGTAAAAGAAAATGTTTTTGTTGAACAACCACCTCTTTTTTATCATGAAAAATTTCCGGATCATGTTTATAAACTCAAAAAGGCTTTATACGGTTTAAAGCAAGCACCTCGTGCTTAGTATGATCGTCTTAAAAGCTATTTATTAGAATCTGGTTTTGAAATTGGTAAAGTAGATCAAACTCTTTTTATTAAGAAAACTAAGAAAGATATTTTGATAATTCAAATTTATGTTGATGATATTATCTTTAGATCGACAAATGATAAGTTATGTCAGGAATTTTCAACTATAATGCCAAATGAATTTGAAATGTCTCATATGGGAGAATTGTCATATTTTCTTGGATTACAAATTAAACAAATTAAAAATGGAATTTTTATTAATCAAGAAAAATATTGTTATAATTTAATTAAACGATTTGGTCTGGAAAACACTTCTGCCAAACCAACTCCTATGAGCACAACGATTCGTCTCAATAGAGACGAGGAGGGCAAAAGCGTTAATCAAAAACTGTATCGTAGTATGATTGGATCGTTATTATATTTAACAGCTAGTCGACCTGATATAACGACGAGTGTTTGTTTATGTGCTAGATTTCAAGCAAATCCCAAAGAATCGCATATGTGAGAAATTAAACGCATTATTCGTTATCTAACTAAAACCAAAGATTTCGGACTATTCTATCCAAAAGAATGCCCTTTCCAATTAGTTTCCTATAGCGACGCTGATTTTGGAGGAAGTCGGACGGGTAGAAAACGTACTAGCAGAACATGTCACTTCATTGGACGTTCCTTAGTCTCTTGGTTCAGTAAAAAAACAAAACTGCGTTTCTTTATCGACATGTGAAGCAGAATATATATCTGCTGCTTTGGCATGTGCACAAGTCATTTACATGCAACAAACACTTCAGTATTTTAATTGTCATCTTGAAAAGTCTATAATTTATTGTGATAATACTAGTGCAATAAATCTTACTAAAAATCCTGTCAATCACTCACGAACAAAACATATAGATATTCGTCATCATTTTCTTCGTGATTGTTTGGAAAAAGAATTGATAAATTTAGAGTTTATTAATACTGAAAATCAGATTGCTGACATTTTTACTAAACTATTAAATGAAAATAGTTTTATCAAACTTAGACGAGATTTAGGAATAATGTCTCTAAAAGAGTTATAACTAAAAATATGCAAAATATTTAAAACAAAAAATTTTTCCTGACCAAAGTGAGATTTGAACCCATAACCTCTTACTTGCTTGTTATATGGTGTATTATAGCCACTTGAGCTATAGTTGTTTCTTGTCTCAATCACCTTTTTCGTTTAAACTGTATTTTCATAACATTATTTTTACAAATTATTTTGCTATTAATTATCTTTGATGAGAATTAAATACTAATTCTTAACCACTTTTTTTTAAGTAAACAAATACTTATATAAACTATGTTCAGCTTTCAAACAAATACTAAGAAAAGTTTATATTCAAAATTATTTGAAAATGTCATCTAACAATGATTCTTTCAATTCTGAAAACTCTCGTTTATCGTATACATCTCCGGACGATGATTCCGATCGTATTCCTGAAAACGGACCCTATCCTATTTTTCCATTACCTAACCGTGTCCTTAAATTCTCTCCTTCCCCGGATAAAGACCCCCGACATGGCTGGAAACCATGGGAAAACACTCATACCGATTATACACCTGAAAAGAAGAAAGGCAAGAATGCTATGGTTATATCTCCTTCAACTAAACAGAAAATAGATGAGATACACCACTATCAACAGCAACAAATGGATCTACAAAAGGAGTTATACTATGAACAAAAAGTTACGGCAAGACGTTTGAGCTTCCTGTAGGATCTAGATTAACCCTAGAGGGGGGGTGAATAGGGTTATAGCAAATTTTCTCGATTTAAACACAGAAATAAACTGCAGAAATAAATATGCTGAAAAGTAAATCACACACAAAATTTACCCAGCTTCGGCAACCCCTGCCTACTGCTGCATTCACAGATTTCTATTAGAATTAAACAGTATCACGCTTACAACAACTCTACTAGACTCGCAGACCCTTTTGCTCCCGCTCACAAACACTCTACTAGACTCGCACACCCTGCTCCCGCCTATAGAGTTTCGCTCACTCGCAAACACTGCTCCCGCCTATAGAGCTTTGCAAACTCGCACGCCCTGCTCACTGAACTAATTCAAAATAGACAATCTGACACTACCTAAACCTAGGTGGTGATTTACTAACTCTTTGATTCGTAAAACAATAATTTAAAAACAATAGACAATAACCCTAAACTAATTAACAATATAAAGAAGCCTTAAATAAACAAAACCCCCTTTTTATTTTTAAGACCGGCCCACTTCCTTTCTTTGTTATCTCCAGCCCGATCCCCTTTTGTTTCGTTCGTGAGAATAATGGCGGCTTGCTTCGTTCCCTTTTGTTCCAGTTAGGGCTTCGGCTCTTTGTTGCAATTAGGGCTTTGGTTCTTTGTTGCAATTAGGGCTTTGGTTTCTTCAATTGATCTGTGATTGGTTGCCCTAGCTTGCTTGCAGTTGCTCGATCGAGTTTGATGCTTGAGAATTCGGTATGTACTGTCTCCTTTTGCTTTTCTAAATTGATACTTGAACTCGATTGAATTTTAAATGCCGATGATGATTAGGGTTTTAATAGGATTTGATTTCCTATTTTTGCGTTCGTATATTCGTGTTTGAATTTTTCATTGAATCATTTCGGCCACTTGATGATGCTTGAATGAATGAGATTGATTCTGACTACTTCAAATCGTATATTGATGGTCACGGCTTTGATCATATGACTTGTTCGATTCCTTGATTCATACGGCAGAGACTTTCTACTTTTTCTTGAATTTGACTTTTTCAAAGAAGTATCTGTCTTCGTGACTTGCCATTTCCATTGTGTTCACTGGTCAATTGCTGCTTTACTGATTTCTCTGTATTCGATACTTGCTATGTTTGACTGCCACTGGCTTTGACTTGGTTATCCCTTCGAATTTCTTTTGGCTTCACTGTGACATTTGCTCTTGCTCTGATACAGATGCTACACTTGTTCATGTATTCGACATTGTTCGCTTTGACATTTAACCATACTGTTACTTGTGATATATTCTCGAGTTGCACACTGCTTGTTAACTACTGCTTCAACTTGTTACTTCTGGAGTTGTTGTAGTCTTTGTTGTCTGCACTTGTACTTGATATTGCAGTTTCTGGCCTTGTATCATGATGCAGTCTTCATTCGTGTTTGTTACTGTCCTATATATGATGTATGAACTGCTGTGTTGATCACTGATGCATTTGAAGCTGGTCTTGTTGTCGTTGCTATGCAGTTGCTATGCCTTGTAGCTTGCCACTGACTTGTGTTCCATTTATTTGCACTTGATCATTGCTTTGAGTTTCACTGCCTTCTGTCCATGTTGGTACTGGCTGCATCACTGTAGTTTGCTACTGTATCATTGAGTAGCTGTCGTATTATTCATCTTATGTTTGAACATAACATTCATTTTGTTGTTTCACTTGTGTACTGCCTTCACTGTCCACTTGAACTGTTTCACTATGGTTTCATGCCTTGTAGTTGTATTTGAGTCAGTGCTTCACCATATCACTTTTTGATTGATGCTGCATCACTTGTAGCTTTATGTATTCATGTGCTTGTCTGCATTCACTCTGGCTTGTGTTATGATTGCTGTGAAGTTGCATTGATCTCTGTAGTACTTTATGTTGACATTTTCTTTGACGCTGTTTTGTTGGGCTGTGTCTTCATTGATGTGTCACTGCATACATGTGTACTTGATTCTTTGATGTTGTAACCTCTGGTATGCTGCATATTGTCACTGTATTGGTTCGAGTTAGTTTGCATGGTCACTTATGCAGTTTGGTCTTGCTGTTTGTCGAGTTGCATTTGTGTTACCATATTGATGCCTCTGTTTGCTATGGCTCTGACCATCTGATTGTTGTATTGCATGTTGCTGTTTCATTTCATGCATGTTGAACTGATTTTGCTTGGTGGTCTTGTACTTGTATACTGCTGGTTTGATTTGCTACTTGATGTAGTTTGTTTTTTGCATATGCTTAATGGTGTCACTTTACTTGCATTGCTGTACACTTTTGGTCATTGTTGTAGTTGTATCTATGTACACTACTGCCTTATTACAGTGGTCTGACTTGAACTTGATGACTTGAACTTGCATTGAGTTTTGTACACTGTTTTTGACTTGTGACCTGCCCTGTGTTGAATCTAGTTTTTCAAAAAACTCGGGTTTGACCTTGTGCTCGATTCGAGATTTTCAATGTTATTGCACGTGAGTTGAACCCGGCTTTTCATTTGGGTTTGACCTGTGCTCACCTGTCCCTGTAAATCGATCAAGTGTATATATCGGTGTGCACGGCCTTGTGGCATATACAGTAATACACTGTGTATGTCACAAGTTGTTCGTGTATGATGAATTCAAATTTAAATGATGACGAACAACCCAAATAACTGAGGCAAATATTATTTTCAAAAACCATATTTTATTTTTGAATTGCAAAAATATTTCTTTTTCAATTTTACTGCGTTGGTTTATATTTTTGCAGATTGCTCAGATGCTGGATTCTAACTGGAATGCAGTTGAAGATAAATACGAGTGTGAGTGATATGTAGTGAGATTATCAATGTAAAAATATTTGTGATGTAATCGTGATGTAATCAGAAATGTATATGTATAGTGAGAGCATGAATTTGTACTATTCAAGTTTGTAATAAATATTCGTTTGAATAAAATATTCATTTGAATTCAAAAACTGTGTAACTTGTTCTGTTTGAATTCAAATTCAAATTCTGTGTAATTTATTTTATTCAATAGACATTTATCTAACCAAATACATACTATTCAAAATATTTGTTTGAATAAAATTTCTGTTTGAATTCAAAATCTGTTTAACTTGTTTTGTTTGAATTCAAATTCAAATTCTATGAAATTTAATTTTATTCAACAAATATTTATTTAAACAAAATAGTACATTACCAAATACATTTAAATGAATGTATATATGTTTATTATCATCAAACAAAAATCATATAGCGCAAAGCGCATATTCAACAATCTCCCCCTTTTGATGATAACAAACATATATTTAAGATTTTGAATATATTAAATGTATTTGATAATTTCATTTGCTCCCCCTATTTGAATGCTCCCTTTTTATGTGATACTCCTCCTACATATATGCATACAAATAAAAATATGTAAATGAGCCTATATGCAAATTGAAGGTTATTTGACCTTTGCTTGATTCTATTTGACAAAGTCTTAACTTTTCTCTCCCCCTTTTGTTATCAGCAAAAGAATAATAGTGTTATAAAAATAGGGATGAAGTGGTAGACATGAATCAAACATTTAACTCAATTAAATATAAATATCAAATTTCAATAAAACTCAAACAAAAATCATAATTACCCTTGTCAAGCGCATATTCCACTTTCAGAAGTGATGGAGATAGAATCATCAAAAATTCATATAGATATGTCTATTTGTGGTATATTTATTTCTGGAAATTTGAATATCTACTAACCATGCATAACCGTTAGGACTTTTAAATGAGATTAGTAGTATTCCAATTTAATTTAAAAAATGAAATCAAGTATCTTCTAACCACGCATGACCGTGAGGACTTTTAAATGGGATTAGAATCAACTTGTCTATTAAATCAATTATTTTTAATATGCGTTCCATACATGCGTAACCGTGATGACTTTTAAATGAGCATGGGAGCACATAATCAAAAATCCAAGTAATTCACCCATGCATAACCGTGAGGACTTTTAAATGAGAGTGAATACTTTGGATATTTATTTTTAATTGCTGAATATAATAAATTGAAGCACAAATAATTTCCTTCACCGATTTAAAGATATTGAAGAACAAATGATTTCCTTTGTAAACTACCACAAATTTACATACTAAATATGAGTGATGTTCGATAGAAAGATGATAGAAATAGAAATGGTCATGGAATTATTACCCAACAAAAATTTTTTATAACTCTTGTTATGAAATTCTAAAGAAATTTTCTAATTATACTTTCTCGAGTTATAATATATGATAAATATCAACGCTCATCTCTTTTTCAATCACTATTCATCTTTTCGATAATCAAAGGGAGTCAGATTAGTCAAATTTGTCATTTAAAATCAAATTAAAAATTATAAAATCAATTTTTCAAAAATAATTAAGCTGTAAATATGGTCAAACATGATTTCTTGAGGGGAGTTTTATAAGAAAATTTTTCTGCTATTTGAAAATTATTTCAAGTGAAAAATATGCAGACTTTTTCTTTAAAAAAAACGATGCAGCAAATGAATGTTTCACAAATTAATCACGTTACACTAATAATTTTTCTATCAACTATATTACCAGTGTAATCCGTATCTGAATTTAAATTTCACTCAATATTCACTTGTTGAATCAAACCATGAGATGTGCACCAAAAATTTCAAAACATCATTCTTTTGAATTTTGAATTTAAGCCGTGTTAACACTCAAACAAATATCATGATGTTAATTTCAGAAACCAGAAGATAAACAATTATTTTCATGAGTAATCAACAGTCAATCAACATCATAATTATTTCAAAAACAATTTCTTAAAAATCCTTTTTCTCATGAATTTGAAATCGTGCAAATTTATAAACAGTGATCAAAATGTCAGAACCAATATATCTACGTGTAGCATGAGTAACCAGCATTTGACCGAACAAATTTATATAAATTAGTTCAAAATTGAAAATCTGATTGGTCATCAATTAAGCACAAATTAATGCCATAAATAAGAACAAGTCAAAAATCATATCAATTAAGTCCGAATCAGTCAACCATCATAATTACTCCAAGTAATTCTCTTTAAAGATGGTTAGTCAATATTTTAAAAAGAATCATAGCATCAAAATCATCATCTTTTGTTCATCTCAATATTGGCTGATTTTAATTTAGAGTATGGTGCAGATAATCACATTTAAAAACAATTACCTGTTTTACCTTTACGATAATTTTTCGTGATTGCCCATTGTGATTCTGTCACCTTTATACTAGGCTAAGGAACTTTGTTTTTTCGCCCGTTGTGTTTCTGGAGCAGCCGAAATCCAGAGAACACTGTTGTTATTCCTTAGCCTGCCACCACACCTACACGATAAAAAATTTGTGTGACCTATTTGTTTTTGTAGGTCCATTGTTGTTAGTGGCAGAATATGAAAAATATGTTTTTGGAGACTCAAAATTATTTATACATGTTCCTTTTGGCACCCAAATTTGTTTGACTTTCAAAGATTTTATATTTGTGCCTTTTGGAACCCAAATTGATATAGTTTTCACGTGTTTGGGTCTATACCAACAATTATTTCGATTATGTCCAAATTCTCTACAAAACGTGCACATTAAATTGACTTGATTAAATTTTGTGTTCCTATGACTATGATTTTCAACATGATTTCCAATTATTTCAGATCGAGCAACACTTTTACCTTTACCATCATCTTGTGATTTTCCAAAACCTAGTCCTTTTCTATTGTTAGCAAAAATTTGATTTCCCAATAGCATGTTGAAAGATTTTTCGCCTCTTGAAAAGTGATTCAAAGATTTCTCAAGATTTTGGACTTTGGTTTTTAGTGTTGTATTTTCAGTGACAAGTGAGGTGCATCGATTAATAAAATCCTTTCTCCTAGTGTCGATGGTTTCCTTAAGATTCAAGTTTTCATTTTCAAGACTTTCAAAGTTATTCCTCAGTTTTGATAATTCTGAATCTAAAATCTTACATTTTTTACATTCTAGGTTTTGAATATTTTCAAGTTCAGTTTTTAACCTAAAATTTTCACGAGCAAATTCTCTCCTATCAGATTTCAGTTTTTCAATTTTAGATTCAAGAG
Organism: Allium cepa; assembly: GCA_030765085.1. Taxonomy (NCBI): domain Eukaryota; kingdom Viridiplantae; phylum Streptophyta; class Magnoliopsida; order Asparagales; family Amaryllidaceae; genus Allium; species Allium cepa. The sequence goes on along the minus strand of CM060939.1, from coordinate 192,960,951 downwards.
TATCCAATACCTTAGTAAGATCAGAACACATAAAAACAAGTTCTTTATAAGAAAACTCACCTGCCTCACTAGATTCGTCGGAGGTTGCTTCTGATTCTGATTTTGCCACGCAACACAAGTTAGCCTCCTCTGGGCTGCTATCCGAAGCTTCCTCTCCTTCTTCATCATCCCAAGTCGCTGCAAATACCTTCTTTGCCTTTTTCTTTTCTTTGTTGTTTTTGAGAAGTGGGCATTTTGGTTTGATGTGGCCAGGCTTGTTGCAGTTATAACATGTCAGTTCATTATCGGAATTTTCGGAATCTTTTGACCTATTGCCCTTTGTTTTCTTCTTGCGTGGCTTGAATCTAGACCATCTTCTAAGATTATTGACAGCCATTGCAAGCTCTTCAATTGGATCTTCTTCATCGCTTTCTTCTTTACTTTTTAAGGCAATCGTCTTCTTCTTTGGTTCGGAGTTGTTGCGTTCTTCCTTTGCTTTTAACTCAAGCTCATATGTCATCAAGTTGCCAATCAACTCCTCCATGCTTAGTTTGCTCAGATCTTTTGATTCTTGGATTGCTGTGACTTTTGCCTCAAAGTTCATTGGTAAAACTCGTAGTATCTTCCGCACAAGCTCTACCTCAGTGAATACCTTCCCAAGCGCTCTAGCATTGTATACCAACGTTGAAAAGCGTCCAAACATATCCTTTATGCTCTCGTCTTTGTCCATCACAAAGTTTTCGTATTCATTGCTGAATAGGGCTAGCCGAGACTCCTTGACTTGAGAAGTTCCTTCGTGTGTCACCTCCAAAGTATGCCATATTTCCTGTGCTGTTGTACAATGAGAAATTCTATTAAATTCATTTTTATCAAGAGCACATATCAAAGCATTCATGGCTTTAGCATTTGTCGTTTTCAATTTCTTATCGTTTGCATCCCATCTATCCTTAGGTTTAGGAATCTCAGTACCACCAACGATTATAGTGGGAGGTTTATAGCCAGTTTCAATAATATCCCAAACATCATAATCAACAGAACTAAGATAAATACTCATCCTAACTTTCCAATAAGCATAATCGTTCCCGTTAAACATGGGTGGCCTAACGATAGATTGCCCCTCAGAAAAAGCATTATTTTGTAGACTCATGACTCTAGAGTTAAATAAAAATTTATATACCAGGCTCTGATACCACTTGTAGGATCTAGATTAACCCTAGAGGGGGGGTGAATAGGGTTATAGCAAATTTTCTCGATTTAAACACAGAAATAAACTGCAGAAATAAATATGCTGAAAAGTAAATCACACACAAAATTTACCCAGCTTCGGCAACCCCTGCCTACTGCTGCATTCACAGATTTCTATTAGAATTAAACAGTATCACGCTTACAACAACTCTACTAGACTCGCAGACCCTTTTGCCCCCGCTCACAAACACTCTACTAGACTCGCACACCCTGCTCCCGCCTATAGAGTTTCGCTCACTCGCAAACACTGCTCCCGCCTATAGAGCTTTGCAAACTCGCACGCCCTGCTCACTGAACTAATTCAAAATAGACAATCTGACACTACCTAAACCTAGGTGGTGATTTACTAACTCTTTGATTCGTAAAACAATAATTTAAAAACAATAGACAATAACCCTAAACTAATTAACAATATAAAGAAGCCTTAAATAAACAAAACCCCCTTTTTATTTTTAAGACCGGCCCACTTCCTTTCTTTGTTATCTCCAGCCCGATCCCCTTTTGTTTCGTTCGTGAGAATAATGGCGGCTTGCTTCGTTCCCTTTTGTTCCAGTTAGGGCTTCGGCTCTTTGTTGCAATTAGGGCTTTGGTTCTTTGTTGCAATTAGGGCTTTGGTTTCTTCAATTGATCTGTGATTGGTTGCCCTAGCTTGCTTGCAGTTGCTCGATCGAGTTTGATGCTTGAGAATTCGGTATGTACTGTCTCCTTTTGCTTTTCTAAATTGATACTTGAACTCGATCGAATTTTAAATGCCGATGATGATTAGGGTTTTAATAGGATTTGATTTCCTATTTTTGCGTTCGTATATTCGTGTTTGAATTTTTCATTGAATCATTTCGGCCACTTGATGATGCTTGAATGAATGAGATTGATTCTGACTACTTCAAATCGTATATTGATGGTCACGGCTTTGATCATATGACTTGTTCGATTCCTTGATTCATACGGCAGAGACTTTCTACTTTTTCTTGAATTTGACTTTTTCAAAGAAGTATCTGTCTTCGTGACTTGCCATTTCCATTGTGTTCACTGGTCAATTACCGCTTTACTGATTTCTCTGTATTCGATACTTGCTATGTTTGACTGCCACTGGCTTTGACTTGGTTATCCCTTCGAATTTCTTTTGGCTTCACTGTGACATTTGCTCTTGCTCTGATACAGATGCTACACTTGTTCATGTATTCGACATTGTTCGCTTTGACATTTAACCATACTGTTACTTGTGATATATTCTCGAGTTGCACACTGCTTGTTAACTACTGCTTCAACTTGTTACTTCTGGAGTTGTTGTAGTCTTTGTTGTCTGCACTTGTACTTGATATTGCAGTTTCTGGCCTTGTATCATGATGCAGTCTTCATTCGTGTTTGTTACTGTCCTATATATGATGTATGAACTGCTGTGTTGATCACTGATGCATTTGAAGCTGGTCTTGTTGTCGTTGCTATGCAGTTGCTATGCCTTGTAGCTTGCCACTGACTTGTGTTCCATTTATTTGCACTTGATCATTGCTTTGAGTTTCACTGCCTTCTGTCCATGTTGGTACTGGCTGCATCACTGTAGTTTGCTACTGTATCATTGAGTAGCTGTCGTATTATTCATCTTATGTTTGAACATAACATTCATTTTGTTGTTTCACTTGTGTACTGCCTTCACTGTCCACTTGAACTGTTTCACTATGGTTTCATGCCTTGTAGTTGTATTTGAGTCAGTGCTTCACCATATCACTTTTTGATTGATGCTGCATCACTTGTAGCTTTATGTATTCATGTGCTTGTCTGCATTCACTCTGGCTTGTGTTATGATTGCTGTGAAGTTGCATTGATCTCTGTAGTACTTTATGTTGACATTTTCTTTGACGCTGTTTTGTTGGGCTGTGTCTTCATTGATGTGTCACTGCATACATGTGTACTTGATTCTTTGATGTTGTAACCTCTGGTATGCTGCATATTGTCACTGTATTGGTTCGAGTTAGTTTGCATGGTCACTTATGCAGTTTGGTCTTGCTGTTTGTCGAGTTGCATTTGTGTTACCATATTGATGCCTCTGTTTGCTATGGCTCTGACCATATGATTGTTGTATTGCATGTTGCTGTTTCATTTCATGCATGTTGAACTGATTTTGCTTGGTGGTCTTGTACTTGTATACTGCTGGTTTGATTTGCTACTTGATGTAGTTTGTTTTTTGCATATGCTTAATGGTGTCACTTTACTTGCATTGCTGTACACTTTTGGTCATTGTTGTAGTTGTATCTATGTACACTACTGCCTTATTACAGTGGTCTGACTTGAACTTGATGACTTGAACTTGCATTGAGTTTTGTACACTGTTTTTGACTTGTGACCTGCCCTGTGTTGAATCCAGTTTTTCAAAAAACTCGGGTTTGACCTTGTGCTCGATTCGAGATTTTCAATGTTATTGCACGTGAGTTGAACCCGGCTTTTCATTTGGGTTTGACCTGTGCTCACCTGTCCCTGTAAATCGATCAAGTGTATATATCGGTGTGCACGGCCTTGTGGCATATACAGTAATACACTGTGTATGTCACAAGTTGTTCGTGTATGATGAATTCAAATTTAAATGATGACGAACAACCCAAATAACTGAGGCAAATATTATTTTCAAAAACCATATTTTATTTTTGAATTGCAAAAATATTTCTTTTTCAATTTTACTGCGTTGGTTTATATTTTTGCAGATTGCTCAGATGCTGGATTCTAACTGGAATGCAGTTGAAGATAAATACGAGTGTGAGTGATATGTAGTGAGATTATCAATGTAAAAATATTTGTGATGTAATCGTGATGTAATCAGAAATGTATATGTATAGTGAGAGCATGAATTTGTACTATTCAAGTTTGTAATAAATATTCGTTTGAATAAAATATTCGTTTGAATTCAAAAACTGTGTAACTTGTTCTGTTTGAATTCAAATTCAAATTCTGTGTAATTTATTTTATTCAACAGACATTTATCTAACTAAATACATACTATTCAAAATATTTGTTTGAATAAAATTTCTGTTTGAATTCAAAATCTGTTTAACTTGTTTTGTTTGAATTCAAATTCAAATTCTGTGAAATTTAATTTTATTCAACAAATATTTATTTAAACAAAATAGTACATTACCAAATACATTTAAATGAATGTATATATGTTTATTATCATCAAACGAAAATCATATAGCGCAAAGCGCATATTCAACACTTCCTAGAACGGATGGCCATAAAAATCTGTTCGTCGAAAAAGGAAGACATTGTTAAACCCACATCTAGACCCTCAACCTCCTCAAATCCTGCTCAATCACCAGTAGCTCCTACGTGGCCACCTATAGAGAATGTTCCATCTCTGAATTCTTGGGAACGTCGATATTAACAACCGATGGCTAAGCATTCTTTAATATATATATATGTGTGTGTGTGTGTGTGTGTGTGTGTGTGTGTGTGTTGCTGATTTTCTATAAGTTGTATTAATATCATTCAAAAATAATAAAATTTCTCTTTGTACAATTTTTTTAAAAAAAAACCAAAACAAGCATACCTGGGCAGAACAACAGGGTCGGTCGACCGAAATCCTGAGTCGGTCACCCGAATCCTTCCCGAAAGTTTCTGTTGTTCATTTAACAGAGTCGGTCGGCCGACCAGAAATTTCGGTCGACCGAACGACATAAAACTGGTGCTACCGGTTACAAATTTTTAACCCACCCATTCATTTTTTTTACCTACCTCTTCATTTTCACTTTCCCAATTTCAGATTTTTACCTCAGATTCCATTGAAATTTTATCAAATTTAAAATGCCTCCTAGAAAGAAAACTAAATCTACCGGTGCTTCTTCATCAACTCCAGTAGATTCTCAAATAGCCTCATGGCTTGTGAGTGATAAAGCACTCGAAAGATGGATAAAACTTCAAGATGCCAAGATCTTCGAGGAATCCTTCGTAAGTTATAACGATTTCTCTTCTTATAGCATTGAAAATGCCGCAATTGAAAGTGGGCTTGATACTTTTCTTGACCATAGAAAGAACAATTTGAAAATTAACCACATTATGGTCAAATTATTTCTTGCTAACCTAAACCTTGTTAATCCTCCTAGAAACACCGAAAATTGTGTTTGGACGTCGGTATGTGGTACGAAAATTTTCCTTTCATTAGATAGAATAAATCATATTTTGAATGCTCGACCGGGTGGAATATCGTTACATGATGTGCATTGCAATATAATGAGACGCGACCAAATAAGCCATCTCCTTTTTGAAGATGATGTTATAGATTTTAGACAAACATCATCTCTTCGACCAAAAGCTAGGCTTTTTCATCGTTTCATGATGAAATCCATTGTTCCAAGAGGCGGATCCTACCATTTAGTGTATCCTGAAAATTTTAAAGCTTTATATGCTATATGTGGGAATATACGAGTCAGTTGGGCACAATTACTTATGGATGAGTTTCTCTCATTTAATCAAGGCAAGATGCTTCATATTTATTATGGAGAATATATAATGAGATTAATCAACAACTCAGTCTCACATGCTCCAGAATCCGAAACTACCAAAGTTCATCATTTTAATTCAAGGACCATTAAATTAATGAAGTTGCCGGATGCTTCACCAAGATTCATAAAATTTGATCAATGGCGTGCTACTTCTAGAGATCAACTACGCCGTAGCCATTCCACACCACATCTAACCACTCATTCTATGGAACGCTTAATTCGCCAGTCCACAATTCAAAGACCAACACCCGGACTTGTTACGGAAGCTGCTATTGATCTTCTGGCTCAAAATCAATTAGTTTTAGATGCCCGTCTACAGAAAATAGACGGAAGATTCAAGAAAATCAAAGGCTTCTTTGTTAATCTTTGCGATGCGTTATCATGCACTTCTGAAGCCGGTGCCTCTCATCTTGCTCCTGGAAAAAGGCCGGCACCTAATTTTTCTTGGTCAACTTCGGAAAATACAAGTTCAGGTACATCAGGAACTCATACTTCTCATACTCAGCGTCGTAGTAAAGAACAAGCTCCTCCTGATGAAAATATTTGTCTAGAATTTCGGGATACCGACGATGGTGAGGAATGATCTTGTTGGATTATTTTTATTCTGTTTTATTGTGAACAATATTTCTATTTTATGCTGTGTTAAGTAATGTATCATTAAAATTTTATTTGTTTTCAGTATGTAAGTTTAACTCTATGTTCCTAAATTTGATACATGATTTCGTATTTTTTTTACATTTTATGCATCATAAGTATTCTTTTTTGTCGATGACAAAGGGGGAGAAATATATGGAAGCTAACAAGTTTTTGCAGAAAAGTCGCCATATATTCAAGGGAAGAATTACAATATATATATGGGGAGAATTACAATATATATATGGGGAGAATTACAATATATACTACTTCGTCACATAAGTATTGTCATCAATCAAAAAGGAGGAGAATGTTGATTCATGGGTTTTTATTCATGACACAAGCTTCAAAGATCATGCGACGAACTACAAACAGAATACTATACAAAGGCGACAAAAAGAGAATAAAAGTATATTGTGCACTACAAAGGAGACAAGACTACAATCCAGAGATTAGTATTAATATTTTATTATATTGAGTCTTAGAATATTGTTAAAATCATTCCTCAAGTAGTCACACAAACATACAAATAGTTGTATATTGTTTTATACTTGAAAAAAAATATGATCTGTGCACATAACATCAGGTCGGTCGACCGGCCAGAATTTTCGGCTTACCGAACCTGTTGTTAGTGCACAGATATGCTCTGTTTTCTGCACGATTTTAAACTCAGCTGACCGGCCAGAATTTTCAGTCAACCGACCTAGAAATAACGGCTATTTTTCTGAAGAGTTGCGATCATTCGTGAAGAGGAATCACCTTCAATCCAAGAGATATGGTCACAACCTTTGATTGAAACTCTTTATGAAAGATTGTAACTATTCTACAACTATATAAACATGTTTAATTCATTCCTACAATCACCAATTCTTGTTTATAATTCTGAAATCTATTCTCTATTTATTTCTACAAATAAAAGCATTCATTCTCATTCAATATCGCTAGAATCTTGTAGTTAATTTATATACTTCGATTCTACAAGATTATCCTCCTTCTAAATCTTCACACACACTACATATTCTTGAGGATTTGATTATAGAAAAATTGTACTATCAAAAGACAATCCGTGTTATTCAGAGCACACTCGTCAACAAATTATTTGTATTAAGTTGAAGTCCTCTTTGGCTGTTGAGGCGGAAAAATTCCTGCTCGGCTGCTCAGGTGTGGTATACTTATTCCTCCGGGTTAAGTGAGGGGTTTAGTCTAAATCCAGAGGATATTCTGGGACTGGACGTAGAACGGGAAGTTCGAACCAGTATAAAAATTCCTGGTGTGCTTACTTTAATTCTTACTTTACTGCTATTATCAGTTTCCACATTTATATATTATATTACACGATCCTTAGTACTGCACGTACACTTTCAATTTATTCACTTATATGCGAATTAATATCATTTTATGCAGTTAGATTAGAATCTACAATATCACGAATATATATATATAGTTTCTTCCTACCAAATCAATGTGTGTGTATATATATATATATATTTGTATGTGCTTAAAAAACATGATTTTGCACATCTTTTATTTTTGACCATGATGAAAAAACACTTTTTTGAAGTTATAATATTTCAAAATAATTTTAAACTTAATTTAAATTTAAATTAATTTTATATTCATCACAAATATATGTATAGTTTATGTAATACATTTACTTATGAAATGGTTTTCGAAAATAATAAAAAGTTATATATACACATATAAATTAAAACGGAAAACAATATGTGTGTATATATATAATATAAATATATTTACATATCTAAGTTTTAATTATATATATGTATGAATCTACATAAATAAATGTATGGATATATATTTTTTGTATACGATATTACAACTTCCAAAAAAATGTCTTATTTGTGTTTCCGTACAGAAATGAATTTTAAAAAAATGTTTATTAACCCACACAAAATTATACAAAAAATTGATTTTGTCAAAACATTTTAGGTCCGAAAAAAATAAAAAATTGAGTTTGTATTTTATTAAAATATATAATTTTATATTTATAAAGTAGTATTTTGTAAAATTATTTATATATATACACACGCATATATATACACGCTATAGGTATTTTCGAAATTAAATTTTTTTATTTTTAGTTTGTGTGTGTGTATCGTTGAATGTATAAATATTCAAATTTGAAATTCTAATGAGATATCATTTTGAATCTAGAAATGATTTTAAGTAACTAACACTACACCAATGGGTAAATTTGAAATGGGTAATAGATTTTGTTTTAAAAAGCTTTTCTGTTGTTACTAGCTTTGCAACAATATTGATGTGTTTCGAAATCTGTCTAGCGTAATCGAAATTTGCAACCACTCTCAAGTTTTGCGAAGTTAAGATTCACAAAACCCAATGGATGCAGCAGATCCTAAATCTACAACACTACTTAGGTGTAGTGGATCCTCAATCAGCAACACTACTTGAGTGTTGCAAATTCTAGATTTGCAACATCATTGGATGTTGCGGATTCCAAATTCGCAGCATCTATGTTGCAAAGCCTAAATCTGCAACACCTTAGGAGTTGCCGATTTAACTCTCGTAATATTTTAGAGGTGTTTCAAGAAACAACAATATACTAATCTGAAACACTTGGAAAACGTTTCTAAAATTTATTGAAACTTCTCAATGTTTCAAAATGATGTTTTTGGTGTAATGTAATTTTAATAAATGGGGTACCACATCCGTAAGTATAAATCACAAGGACACTTAGATATGAGCATATTAAACCATGTACATATTATGTGTTGCATATGTACGTACACATATACATGTATTTGAGACATATATACACATTATATATCACTTATTTATAAATATGATTTCCATCGTGTCATTTTGAAATTTCGAAAATACTCTCATCATCAACGGAGTCCCACTTTCAGTTTGCAACCTCCACCACATCCCCTTACTAACCACCCATCAATAGAACTCTACTATCAATTTGCAACTGACGCTACCAACAAAACTGTTAGAAATAAAAGTGTTGTGACCACCAAATTTTTTGCACTTATAACACACATCCATCCTTAATTCTTTGTTAAATAATAAATAAATATCTATAACTATTAAATGCATGTACATGTGATTTATACTGGTATAAACAAATAAAATCTTTATCTTCATTAATTAAATAAAACAATTGTTTTATTTAAATTTTATTTATATTAGCTCTAAATAAATTTAGATTTCATAGGCCAATAAGATCCAAAATGAATTTTTTTCAATTCACTCATTTAATCCACTACGTACTGGCTAGATCCAATAAAATAAACATGTGGTTAAGATGCGTGTCCGTAGTTGTTCTGTACTAGGAGCATGCTTTGTGCTGAGAATGGCAGCATAGTACAGGAGTGGCATGCTATTGTCAAACAGTCCGCAGTAGTTGGTGTACTAGGATGTACTTTTTGTCCCATTGCTTGCTTTTTTAGAAGCAAGACGCAAGAGAAGCTTCTCATCCATAGTTACAATCGGTTGCTTACTGCCAAAGATTGTTGAGAGAAAAAAATCCGAAAATTGCTAGGAAAAAAGCTATAGCAGATGAGTTGAGCCATTACGTAATGACGAGAAGTCTGAATGAGACAGGTCATAAGCGAGCTAGGATAGGGTCGGACCATGTACCGGTCGCGTTTGAGGCTGGTTTGGTTAAATGAGTTGGTTATATGTCGTCTTGAGATGAGCCAGGCTGCTTTAGCTCTGCAGTGTTTGTTGAGTGGATTAGCTGGGATGGGGCCAAGCATAGAAGTGAGGGCTGGTTCGATGAGCTTAGAAGCATTGGCCGGCTTAGATTGGGTCGAGTTTTAAATGTGCAATAATATCTTTTTATGGTGCTGCTTAGCCTTTAATTTATGTTTTTTTAACCATACTTCAACTTCAAACACAAAATTTATATGTTTAAAATATACCATGTTAATTGTTACACTATAATTTCCACAAAGTAGAACTCATGAATATTTGGTAAGAAAGTTCTTTCGCTTATAATTCCAAGACCCATTGTTTAGTTTTCAACTAAAGCCTAAGCTTCGAACTCAATATGCGAGAGCATGTAATCCAAAAGCATGAGTTAAAATGTCAGCCAAGATCAAGACCATTGTCTAACTAAGATAAAAGGTTAGCCAAGGGCAACAGTTGCTGAAACCAAAAGTCTTTCAACAGTATCAACAATTAACGGCTCAGATAGCCTCAGACTGAGATCAACGATCGGGATAGACGAAAGGAATCAAAGAAACTATATATAAAAGCGCCATGTCAGCAATCCGCGTCAAAACACTTTCAACCATATGATGACAAGTGTTTGAATCAAAGTCACTTGTAACAAGCCAGGTCTATAATCCAAGAATAAGGCTCCTTATTAATGGTGCCACGACATATTGGCTATAAATAAACGAAAATCCCAAGACATAAAGGATCTTCTGGTGCGAAAAAGAACTAATATAAAATCATATCATACTTTCATATATTACAGCTCTATTCAAAAACTCATTAAATAGTGGAAATGCTTAAATTCAATGTAATAAGCCTCTCGGCTCTATAAGGGTAACTAAAAAGAAAAGGATAGTGGACTTAGGGACTTTCGGCCCAAATCACTATAAAGTCTCGGTGTTATTTACTTTCGTACTGTAACATCTCTGCATTTATTATCGCGACTCTGCAGTTTGATATCTCGTAACCGAAGTTTGATGGTATCACACTTCAGTATTCTCATAACCGAAGTCAGTGATCAATTAGCTTCCAGAGTTATAACTTCGGACATCGAGATGCTGGCGTGGACGAAATTCTGCTCTAACATTAGCGAATTTAACATAAATAATTTTCTGTATGTAAACTTCAAGTTTTTAATAGATTTTAGAACGATGTAAGATATGAAGATAACATTGAACTTTCAATTTTTAAGTACTCTTCGACTCATAGACAACACGTTCTTCGGAACTTTTTAACTTATACCAACATTTAACGCCTGGCTATTTTTTAAATTTAACATATATGTTTGGATATCTAATGTTTCATATCATTTTAGAAAACTCATGTACGTAATACAGGTTCAACGTCCTCATTGAATTTTTTTTGTGTTGCCTAATTGGTCGTTGCATAATAATCAAACCCACGGTTCATAGTTTCTGAACTCGTAAAGAATCGAAGCACAACATAATTGTTAAAAAGTTTAGTTATCATAGCATATGTTAGCAACGATTGTTTCAGACTAAAAAACAAAACAAAAACTAAGTTAAATACATATTTTATCCTCACACAAAAATGAATATGTGAAATTTCAAAGGACCACTCGAGTAAAGTTACAATCTTATCATGTGTCCTAAGGACATATCATAACATTTTCTATGGGTTGGGATTCACCGTGAACTAATCTAAATTGGAATTTGTGAGTAAAAGAGAGTGTTACACTTCAATCGATAATTATCACATTAATAATTTGCTGTGGAACTGTGGAAAGTAAAACTCAATACAAAGTTCACATCCAGCCAAAATATTAGAGCAATTATTGTTCTTAATTGCTATTGAAAATTAGATTATAGAACTGTTATTACTTATCGTATCAGCCATACCAGCACAATGCCCGTTACCTGCGCATCATGCGCCTTCGCTTTCGCCCACGTTCCATCCATACACCGTTTCACCCCAAGGTCCCCGTGGTTCAATAATCCAACCGTCCATGTTTTGCACTTTCCCCAATCAACGTACATCATTGATCCCGCTTATAAATCCTATGCGGGAATCCGTACCAACGTACAAAAAACCTTCGATTCCTGGTCCGACCACGATCCGCCCTACCTGCCAACGGTCTCGTTGCAGCAATTACAGAAACACCCTTATAACAATATAGAATTTGCAGAAGTGCCCGTACAATCGAAACCGTCCACTTATGGCCTAATCGATTCAACGGTGGGGATCATAACTCCACCATAAATGCAAAATTGGCCCCACTGCCCAGCTAAGCACGTGCTAACAGTACCTGGCACTGGGCCCTACAGCTTACAGTAACAACAACCTCTCAGACTTTCCAATTTGCAGGGGCCCACCAAAGTAAACCATAGCTGTACCGATCCGACGGCTGACATTACTTTCTAAGGCGGGGCTCGATCGTCCGTTCCAATTTTTGGCTGATTTAAAAGCTAGTTTCATTTAATAAAAAGCTTATGTCATTTTTATACGAGAGATCGGATACCAACAAAAACACCAGACATTTCGAATTATTATAAACGTCTTTACAATCAAATTTGAATTTGGTTTTGCGAATCCTAGATGGCGGAGCTGCAATGAGAGCTTCGAATTGATAAGAGGAACCATTTCTTTGATTTTAGTCGGAAATCGTGAAAAATGGGGGCGAAGGGTAATATGGAGAAACTGAAGAGATCATTGAGGACTTTGTTCTTCATGGTGACTATGATGGCGTCGCTGCTAACGCTTTCTCTGCCGATGCTGGTGGCTTTCGGTGACGTGACGGTGTCGTTGGGGTTGGCGTCGAGATTTGCGTGTGGCACGTGTTATGGGCTGAAGGAGCACGTCAGTCGATATGCGTTTCGGAAGAGCTTGATTGATATTCCTCTTGTTTCCATTGTTAGATCGATTTTTATTACTTGTAAGTGTTTTTTCAGTATTTGGTGTTATTTTTGTAAACTATGAAGTCTTAAGCTAATAGTTTCTAAATTTAGCTTTTGGAATGCCGAATAATCCCTAAGTAAGATAAACCATCGCATTTTCATTGTTCACTTGCTTAAAAATATTTTGTAGATTTCTCTTAGAATTAAGCTGATACTATAATTATTTGCATTATATTGCTAGCGCTTTTAGCAGCAACTGTTTCTTTTTTCTTCTAGCTAATATAATTTCTTTTTAAACATTTTTTTTGTTGGATATTGTCACTTCTATAAATATTTATTCCCATAAAGGTAATAGCTAGTAAATTTGCAAATTAGTTCTGATTCTGATCACTAAACCATTATGAACTGCAAGGTCGGTAGGTATGAATGAAAAATTCCTTGTAGTGCTTGTCCTTTTCCGTTCTATTTTCCTTGTTCCATTTTTTTATAAATTAGATACGTTGAAAATGCTTGTTTACTAAAAGGAATATAAATTTAAACTACTAAATACTTTATGTGGAAGATTTCGCTTCTAATAGAGTTTGATGTTTTTGGGATGATATTTTATTCGTATCTTACTTTCTATCTTGATTATGAGCTGTTGAAGCGTCTATATTTTAAGCATCCATCACAATCTATGCCATTTGATGGCATATGCACATTTTGGTGACCAATGTAAATGCACAATGAATTACATATTGGAGAAATTGTTCACACTTGATTAAGTTATATCTTCTTTTCTACTTTATTTGAAATATGCAGGGCATTTCATTGAAAACTCCTAGTCTATCGTATAGAACCTGCAGTGAAATAATGATGTCACTGTTATATGTATTTGTTTCAGGTGTATATTCAATTTGTCATGGTCCAGGTCTTTCTCAAGGACCGTATCTTGGAACAGTAACTATTTGCGCCATTGTTTCGATTGCTATTCTTGGAGTGAAAGCTTGTCTGTTCACATCTACAATGTATACTGAATCAGAAATATCACCCTATTTAGAAAAACTGCATGTGAAAAAATCATGGGGAATGTCAGTCCTTTTCTTATCGTCTATGGTTTTTGCCTTTGGTCACATTGTCGTGGCATATAGAACCAGTTGTAGAGCACGGAGAAAGCTCATGTTTCATCATGCAGACCCTGAATCAGTATGACCTAATTTTTAATTGATCTAAACGCTCTATTCTATGTTAGCACGCAGCTGTTATTTATAACTAGTATGACCATGCTTGTTATGATTCGTCTATTTTGCCGAGCGTCCAGAGATAAATAAAGATGTACTGGTTCTGGACAACAATTTTTCCTTTTATTCTTTTTTTGTTTGTGCATAGTCTACTTTGCTATGCCGTTAATATTGAAAAATTTCAGTGATACATCGCATAATGGACTTTAAATGATACCCTTTTTTCGGTCAACGACATATTTGAAATATTATGATGGCATTTGCTGATGTATTGTGATATATCGGACCAACATCGGTGAAAATTGTCGTATGTCGCCCTTTTAAAAAAACAGCACTTAAATCTCACATTTCGGTTGAGGTGTAGCCAAACTGAGTGGTAGCCGATCTTTGCCCATGCACACACATACACACACGCACACACATACGCATACATACATACTATTTACAACTCAAAATGTGCTGATATTATTTTTTAAAATGTAAAAAGTAGAAAATGTATGCATCTTTTGTCATCAACTCTCATGACTTGCTAACAAATATGACTATATTAGAGCTCTAGTATTATGTGATATCATTCCGATATTTTGAAATGTATATTGGTCCTTGACTACATAGTCTAAGGATATTATATTAACCGCTTTGGTATTTTAGTTTGAACTATTCGTTTATTTTATGTGAGAACCGTGGAATTGGAGATAGAAGATAAAAGTGCACAACTTTTTTCAATTTCTTTTTTCTTCTGGGAAATAAGGTACCATACTAATGTAGTTAGCTTGAATACTATAGGTTTTGTCATGCAAAATTGCATATTCTGGATTCCAAAAGATTCCTCGTTCTCCTACACCTTGTTCAGGAAAAAATGCAAAAAGTGACAGCGAAATCAGGCGAAAAACTTTTATTAAAGATGAACAAGATATTCCAGTCAGTTTACTCGCTGATGCTGACAGCATGTTTGTTAATTGTCAAGGCTCAACTGTCCACTACAAACTAAGTCTAGCTGACTCAACCTCTTGTACTTTAGCCTCTTCATCATTTCATCAACCCAATATATCAAGGCACAGACTAGAGAGGCCATTAACTCTACAACCCAAATCACACTATCACCATAATCGAAGTCTTAGCTACCAGTTCCAGAATTCATCACTGTGTGTGCCATTGCTTCCAGATTCTCCAACTCAGTCCACATTCTTTACAGATGAAATCCCTGCACTAAAATTAGATGAAAGTGGAAGTAATGGATGTTCATACGATAGTGTCAACTCAAATACTGATATGATGGAAATGGGAAAATTTGCTGTTGTTCTGGTACATGGGTTTGGTGGTGGTGTATTCTCATGGAGACATGTGATCAGTGCATTGGCTCGACAAATTGGGTGCACAGTAGTTGCATTTGATCGACCCGGATGGGGTTTAACTTCTCGACCAAGAAGAAGCGATTGGGAAGATATAATTCCTAACCCTTATAAGCTAGAATCACAGGTGAATATTATTTATCGTTTGAAAGTTAAAACACACTTGATTTCAACAACTGTTAAGTCATATTGCTACAGATGATTATATACTGTTTTGTTCTATCATTAATTCTAGTCTGTAAGTGTTTCTTCTTCTTTTATTTTCTTCCTTTTTTGTGGGTTTCCTTGAAAGGATATTAATTTCTTTAGCTGAGAGTCTGAGACACTTTTCAAATTTAATTTCCTCTTCTTATGTGGACATAACAGTAACTGTTCCTATATGTACGATTTTTATGTGCGTCCAATTATTTGATACTGAGTCTCACTCATATAACACAGGTTGATCTTCTTATTTCTTTCTGCTCGACTATGGGCTTTTCATCTGTAGTTTTTGTTGGTCATGATGATGGAGGACTACTTGTTCTAAAGGCCGCTGAGAAATTACGTGCCTCTACAGATCCCGATATGGTAACTAATTTGGATGGTTAGAGTCTTTATAATATGTTTCTGCTAGAACTCTTGCATATGTGTTCCAGAATTTTGGTACTGTTCCCAAAAAAATTGCAGTTAAGAACATCAATATATAATGTTTTCCGCAGTTATGTATGTTAGATCGTATCAAAATCACTCAAAACTTAAATATAGGAACAAATCATGATGGTATGCAAAACAAAGCTCTTTCAATCTGTCTGATGAACGCGAATATACCTTCTACAAAAGAGAAGTTTGACCTTTTGCTTCTCAAAATCATTTTTAAGCCTTTACAATATAGTGGTCACTTTTTAACGCGAGTCATTCATATGCTAAAATATTTAAATCGACCTAGTCTCAACCATTATATTGAAGCTATTCTCTCATTTTCTGTAATGTATATCATGTCTTACCTTTCGTCAGATATCCTTGTTTACTTCTAGTGCTGTCACACATCCCACTCTAGATTTGTCTTGTGAAGTTCAAGTGGAGTTCATGTTATTTTGTGATGGTTTAATACTTAACACAATACAACAAATATAGGTATCATGTAATATTTAACCTTTTATTGTAGAATGCACCTTTGTACCTTTGGTCAAATATCCTTGTTTTCTTCTAGTGCTATCACACATCCCACTCGAGATTTATACTGTGAAGTTCAAGTCGATTTCATGCTATTTCGTGATGGTTTAATACTTAGCACCATACAACAAATATAAGTCTTATCATTGTCATGTAATATTTAACCTTTTATTGTATAATTCACCTTTGTACCTTTTGCTCTTTATTTTATCCAACTTGCCTAAATTTTATGTGCAGCATCGCCATCAACCTCTACATCTTTGAAGATATTTAACATACATGGAATCTAAAACTCCTACTTGCAAGTATTATTTTTTTGAAAAAATAAATAAATAAAAACCATCACATCAATTCTATTTGAATTTTGAACTGTGTATGTCATGATGCATTTTGCATGATAGTCTGAAGAAATCTAAATATGAAACTATGTCTGTTCATGCTATTTAAATCTTAGGTTGAAGTAAAGGGAGTTGTGCTTCTTAACACCATATTATCAAGAGAAGTGGTTCCAGCCTTTGCTCGTATCTTGCTACATACATCACTTGGGAAGAAGCACATGGTTCGCCCTTTACTGCGTACTGAAATTACACAAGTCATCAATAGGCGTGCATGGTATGATTCCTCCAAGTTATCAGAAGATGTTTTAAATCTCTACAAGGTACAAACATATACAAATCTTAAGATTTTAATATTTTCAGCTGAGCTAACAAACTAATATATTAAATTTTGCTGATTTCAGGCACCATTATATGTTGAGGGCTGGGACGAAGCACTTCATGAGATCGGACGACTATCAAATTCAACTGTTCTTTCACCACAGAATGCAGCTTCACTATTGCAATCGGTTGAAGATATTCCTGTTTTAGTGGTAGCAGGTGCTGAAGATGCGTTAGTTCCATTGAAATCTATCCAAGCAATGTCCTCAAAACTTGTAAATTCTGTAAGTCTTTTTATATTCTTATCACTGTTTTTTATCTTCTTTTTTTGTGATTTTGTGCATAATAAATGATTTTTTTTTTCTTGCAATGATGTGCAGAGGTTAGTAGCGATATCAGGGTGCGGCCACCTTCCACATGAAGAGTGTCCGAAAGCTCTTCTCTCAGCTCTATCACCATTCATATCAAGATTGGTTCCATCAGCGGACACATTGCAAAATCGATAGTGCTATAATTTACAATAAAAATAAAAATAAAAGGGATTACATTGCAGGGTTTAGGTATCCGGTTGAGAAGCAGTAGGAAATAACCTACATTTTGTTTCAAGTTTTAGAGCCAGACCCGTGCCTCAGGGTTATTAGAGCTCCTGTATTTTTGTTGGTGTTATTATTGAAGATGATGTAATGTTTTCTGTATATTGGGAGTATCATGATTTATGTGGAAACAAAGAAATTGCTTCATTACGTAATTTGTACAGTCGACTTAGGGTAAATGCGTATGTCTTCCAATTTTATTACGTTTGATTATCGTTTGCACACTACGCTGTTTTTGAAAGTCTGTAACTGCCCCTGTGCGATATTAAGAAAA
This sequence comes from Allium cepa, assembly GCA_030765085.1. Taxonomy (NCBI): domain Eukaryota; kingdom Viridiplantae; phylum Streptophyta; class Magnoliopsida; order Asparagales; family Amaryllidaceae; genus Allium; species Allium cepa. The sequence goes on along the minus strand of CM060939.1, from coordinate 192,942,797 downwards.
ATGAATATATAATCATCGTGGACGCGAAACACATCCAATGTTAAAACTAAATACCTCAAGCCATTACAGAAACCAGTAACAAAACATAGGCTGAAATGGTACGTTAATGCCTGAATGAAAGAGGGAAAGTAAAAGATAAGCTACTCAACTACTTTAGTTACTTAAATATTACATAGTATACAGAAAATGAACACAATAATATAGCAATAAGTGAAAATCAGTTTATTATAATTGTACAAAGAATGTCAACAATAGTATACATATATGATAACTTTGTCCATATACCGAATCTAACATAAGGTAACATTGTCAAAACAAAATCAACTCAATTCTAATATAGTATCTTCACTCTTTCCCAACTGTGATTGTGAACAGATAGAGCTTCAAGAGGACAGCTAAACCCAACTGCAACAAAAATATACCAGCCACAATAAAAAACCATCTCTCCCCAGCAGATACGATATGAGTACGAAGATTCAAAGCGACGAAAGAAGCAGACATGAATCCAGCTAAACCCGCTATCACCCATCTAAATATTTCGAATGGAACAACCGATAGGCACTGTTTCAATTGTAAAGAACTCATATCAGATGAAAAAAGTAAGGCCAAATTGGAGAAAACGAAGGGGGAAAAAATGATTTTATAAAATGTTACCGAAGCAGGAATGAAGACGAAGAGGGAGTAGCCATAGAGACACCAAAGCTGAACGAGGCCGGCAGGTGCTGAGAAGTATTTGAGAATAATGTACAAGGCTAATGGTACAACTGTGACATAACCATAGAACAAACCGGCTGACCACGTGACCAGATTGATATCGTAGTCCCATTCTTTGTGCTGCAGCTTGTGCGCTAGGTACGTGACGAATGTGCCGATGGCTGCTGCCACGAAGATTAATGTAGTGCATATCCAGAAAGGTCCGTACCTGGAAGGTGCTCATGGTGTTAAATTTGTAGTTAGTTAAATGTGAAAAAGGATGATGTTACAAATCTAATAGTTCGACAAAAGGATGATCTTACAAATTTGAAAAGATAAAATCTCACATTCATCTAGAAGTGGGAGTTAGGAAAAGCTTGTTCATTAATTATATCGAGAATCCATGTTTTGAAGCATACGTTTTCAACCGAGATGCAAATTCCAACCTTAATTAGTAACCATATGTTTACTGACTTGGTAGCAATAATCTTTACAGCCAATTGCATTACCATTTAATTTAAACTAAGCAAACAAGGCATGCAAACTATTTTTTTTTTTTTTTTGAACCAAGCAGTGGTATGAAAAACATTGATCAAACCTATCAAATTTTATGCCGGTTAATGAAAAATAATAATCTAACTATACACTTCCACAACTATTTTTTGGCTTAAATACACATTATCAACTGAGTATCGTGCAAAAATAACCAATTACAAGTGGTGATTTGAAAATAGCATGTTTCCATTTTACAAGATTTCATTAAAATCAAAGTCCAAAAGATTCAGCCATTTTTCTCCCATGAATAGACTGGATTATAAGTTTAAAATATAAACCTGAATCTATTGCATGTTATCTTATAATAATTTAGTCAAAAGGAATTAAATCCAACAGAACTAGATCGAACTTGGTCATACTAACTACTCCCACTCATCCTTGTATTTTCTCTTTTTTTTTTGGGTTTAAAATTATGTGCGATGTGATATCTCTTGGGCCAATTCCTTACTTTCCGACACTTGCCTGATAGTCCTGTATCTCTTGCAGCAAAACAGTATACGCTCTTCATTTGCTTATATCTTACCTTATATTAATAATTTTATAAACAACGGCTCCCTACATCACATGGAAATTTTGTGGCCTGGTAATTTTTGCACCAACCTCAACAATTTTCTACCCTGCTCTGAAATTGAAATTCAAATAAAAAACTTTACTAATGAGATGGTGAAATGACTGAATGTTTGTCTGATGGCATATGTCGAACTAAGTATATCACATTAAAGTTGACAAAGCTATTCAACCTTCCCAAATATGAAATACAAAAAGGTTTGCAAACATCCAAGTTATGTTGTTGTATTATTTTTAATTTTATGTTGGATATTAAAATATATATATATATATATATATATATATCTTTACAGTACAAAAAACATGTCGTTTTTATTATTAAAGTACGAAGATTAATTAGTTGAAATCTCATCCCCACTGATTGAAAATTCTGGAAACGAGCATTACGGCACACGATTAGCGTTTGAATTATTTTTCTACAAATTGTATATGTTTAACCGTATTTCTACGTTGAAATAACGTGCAGTTAGCACTATTTTTTATTTCTAAGTTATGCCACCTGATTTTTTGTTTGTTTCAGATTTTATTTCAATTATTAATTAATAAAGAATCTCTAAATCCTATTTTTAAGTGATATGATATGATTTGGTTGTATTTATAGAGGGACGTTCTGAATTGGTGAAGAAAGTTAATTTGTTAAATCATATTTTTATGTGAAATTACGATTTGGTAATATTTGTAGATGGGTGTTTTGAATTGGTAAAGTAAGTTCACTTGTTAGATCTTATTTGTAAGTAATAGTGAGATTTTAATTATATATGTAGAGGAACACTTTTGGTAGTTCATGCTGACGCCAAAAAATAGTGACACCAAAGATATTACAACTATTATTAAAGATGTCATTGAGCGTGCATAATAGTTTGTGAATAATTATTCAATGTTTTAATTTGACAAAATGGAGCACATAACCCAGCACAGCACAACAGATCCAAGAACAAAAGGTCCATACTTCACAAATCAAAATACTAAGTCACTAACAACCATAATAGATCATTTAAAAAGATAGCAAGCTCCTTCAAGCATGTGAAAACAGCACACAAACACAGCACAAGTTCAAGCAAAAGCGATTTTTCTGATAAAAGGACTTACGGATGCAATAAAATAAAAACATCCGAATCATAGGCAAACGTAGAAACTCATAGCAAAGCGAATTTGTAACAGTAATGTACATAAACGAAGGTTGAATCGCCTATCGTAAAAAGGGTTTTGACTGCTGCAGAAGTAAACACCAAACATGTGTGAGCCAATGCAATATAAAGTTGGGTTACCTCATACGGTTGAAAGATTTTTCAGAAAACTTTTTTTTTTCCACTTTAGTACTACATCATTCAAGAATTAAGAAAAGTCAGCAGTGCAGTTCGTGTCAGAAATTCTGAGCAACACCAACACTATGTTACCTGGTAATGTATGTGGTTTGATTCGGTACGCAGAACAAAAAACTGGAACTGAACAAGTTAATACTACGGAACGCAATATGTTAAGGGGCAGGCTTAATCGTAACACTTTACTGGAGCACAATACGCTAAGCCGGATCGCGGACCGTTTTTGAAAACGCTCTTTTTTACTTTCAAATATGTATAATTTTGTAATCAACTACATATGGATGAAAACAAAGTAAAAACAACTCAGTATAAATAAATATACCAGTAACGCTAATATCCAACTGGTTATAAGTTATAACTAGCAGCAATTGAAGCCAATTTTTATTTTTTAACAAAGTGTTCCACTTATTGTAGCATAATTCCTAACATCGTATTTCAATTTTTTTGCTAGAGAGTCTATTTTATAATTTAACTAGTTGAAAATTATAACAAAGTTACACTACCACTACCACTACCACTATTACTATTATTATTATTCCCTTTATCGATTCTAGATGATGACCCTCCTTCATATTGCTGGCTCTACAAACAAAACATTTGCAAGTTTAGAAAGGGTTAGAATGAAAGTTTAACCACTGAGTATTTTTAAACCATATGCAGTACTCACTTTCCTGTTTGGATTCATTACCTTTTCATCTTGTCGTATATTCTCTGTTAATGTCATTTTTCTCGTCTTCTTGGTCTAGTGAGTTCCAGTGCATTTTTTCTAATCTCACATGAGTCATTAATCGTGATGTCATGTGGATTAATGTCCCATTTTTTAAAAGGTTCATCCTTATAGTTATCCTAAAATTTTGACAAAAATCAAAGATTTGGGTGTATAAATACTTGTTGAAAGCTGAAATAAAGTATAAAACATGAATTTTAGTCTTCTCGAGCCTGATTTGAAATCATTCTTTGTTATTTGCTTATATTTTCCATAAAAATAATTATTGCTTGGTGCCAATTAATGTATTACACTTAAAATCGTTAATATTTTGAAATGATGGAATCAACATTTCAACACGTGAGATCAAACATTTCGGAATGCTGGATCCAGTATTTCGAAAGGTCAAAATCATCGTACCATGTAATGTGCGCACAGCGCTTCGAAACGCTAGTGTATTGCATTTCCAAACGCACCTATCAAAACGGAATACGATAGTCAAAGTGTGAATTGCGGTAACATTGCACCAACAACTGGTGCTCAAGACTAGTGTCAAGTGGTTAATATGGTGTACTTGGAATTGCAAAAAGTAACGGAAACCCAGTGTGAAACTTTTGATATAATAGGAATTGAATCCAGCATCTACTACTGAGACACATTATCAAAAGTAAGCTTATCAGTTAAAAAGTGAGCTATAAAATATGATATGACCTAACAAACCCATTTTCTAAATTCTAGAATTTGACAGATGAAATTGCTGTGGAACCAAATATAATGTATGGTATGGTCGCGTGTTCATAATAAACACATGAGAGATCCCAGATCTGCACTCTATAACTTCAGCAACCCATTACACTGCTGTAATTTTATACAAATAACAGTCAACTCCGAACATTACTTCAGAAAACTCTTTGATGTAACATGAACCGAAGCACAATGTAACATGATCAAGAAAATGCAACTTACAAATCAGGATTATCCTGTGTCTTCTCTGTAAAAGTAGCCTTAAAGGGAAACAACGATTCCCTAATCCTTTCCAAAACATCTGAAGTATCCACATCAAAATATGGCTTATATGCTCCAACAGTAAAGGCTCTCATCCATCCACCCCCTTCGCTCTCCCCTGCATTTTGAGTCTGATTCCCTGGCTTCGAAAAAGTATCTACCATAAAAATATACAAAAAAAGCAAATTACCATTCAGCTTCCAAGCGTTCACAATTTTGTAAATGGTGAATACGAACTCAAATTAAATAATTTCCCTATTGCAATAGTCCTACTAGCACATTAACGGTAACTCAAAACTACTTGCTTCAAAATAAACGTCATTGCATCTAGGTTTAATTCTAAAGTAAATTAAGAAAAGCAAAAAGGTGCATATGCAAAATAATAAGACTTGCAGGGATCTGCGTTTACCATCAGCATCGGAAGGGGGTTTGAAGATGGGAGTCATCTTGCCGCGAGCATCAGGAGGAGGAAAAGTCTGCAAATTCGATTCTGCAAATAACAAAACAAAATCGTCACTTTCAAGGAATATAAGGGGTAGATCTACAACAATAAACAAATAATCAGCGCATGACCTGTGAATTTGACGGCGACATGATCTGAGGTGGGAACGGCCTGTAAAGAGAGAGAGACGGAATGTCAGATCTGAAAAGAGAAACAGATAAAGGAGTAGAGGAAGAAATGGATACGCACCGGAACGGAACCTGATACGTTCTGATTGTCGATGGAGGTGTAACCACTGCTTTTCATCATTTTGTCCTAATTATGTTTCGGAAGAGCTCGAGCTCCTTCTTCTTTTCTCTCTTATGAAGAAAAAGAGCAGCTCATTGAATCGAATATGTTTGTCATTTTTCGCGCATGAGACAGAAGCTTTGTTACGATAAGGTCATTCTGACGGTTTTTTTGTTTTACCCCGATCACTTCATTCCCCGTTAATACCATTCTTTAATCTTTAAATTGAATCTTTAAATCAAATCAATAACCATTCAAACTTACCGATTTTGCTCAACAAAATAATCACATAAAATCCTTTATAAAATTTATAGAATTTTGTAGGTAGGGTTTGACGTGCTTATCGATCAAAAAAATCAATATATAACTGATATTTGAAATAAAGTTCGGAAGGGGATGATTTTAGTAAATAATTTAATTCGATTGTCCCTACCATTTAACATATTTTTATTTTCCCAGCCTATTGTCGGCTTTGTGGTTTAGTTCGACATACACCCATTGAATTATATATTTTTTTGAAAAACATTAAAATTTCATTTAAATTCAATTTTCCTTACAATATCTGGTTCTCATCATTTTCGTTTGTTTGTGTAAAAGCAAGGAGGTAGAAAGAGTTGCTTTAGACGTTTACTTTTTACTATAGATTTTTTGAAGTTTTAATCATGGACAAAAGAAGAAAAGATGCTAGCTTTAATTAAAGCCTGCGTACCCCTCATATCAATTTTATTAAACATGGAGTGATCATATAATTTGGTCATCTCATATTCAAAATTGGAGTGTCGGTAATAATACCCATTTAGAATACCAAGGATGACCCATGGGGTGCATATGCATCATGAGGAAATATTTTAGGGTTGACGCAGATCAAAATTTCCAGTCTGAACAACTATGTATATACCAATTATTGTAAATTAATGTAATATATGTACATAACCTTTGATGTAAATATAATATTTTTAATGTAAATACACACAGAGATTATAGATGTCATGAGTTGAAGTAGACATACACAAGTTAATTTCTCTCAGAAGTTTACGGGTCCGCCAGGTTCTTCTGAGTATAATTAAAAAAATATTTTTGTTGTAAATATAGTACCAATTTAATTTAGCATTTACACAGATAATGTTATATTAATATAACATTTTGTTAATGTTTTTCTTTCAGATTAAACTTTTGAGGCGCTGCCATGATTCATAAATTTTCCCCAACTTTGTCATTTTAACTAATTCATTCACGCATAATCCAATCCACTCAACAAAAAAAAGATTAAAAAAGGTTTTATTTTAAACCAAGCCAACTGTATACATAGATAAAATCAGATTTACAAACTTTTATAGTTGAAACCAATAATAGTTGATTCAACAAATTTTAATTTAACATCTAGGAATTCTCATTTAATTTTGAGTTATATTTTATTATTATTTTAGTTATATAGTGATTACAAAACATTATATGATCAGATAGTGCAAAAACAAACATTTTGTAAACACAGTCGAGTATATAATGATTACAAAACATTATATGATTAGTTAGTGCAAAAACAAATCTATTTTTACTATAATATATATCATATGCGGATTATTTAAGTAATAATTTCAAATGTTAATTCACAATCTTCGATTTGATATCCCACCATCGGGGATTCATACAAGTTATGGAGAGTTTCCAAACAGTTCTCGTATAACTTGTTGTTATGTCCTATGCTTACTTTTTGTTTCGGACATTCAAGTCAGGAGCCATCAGATATAACATAAGTATTTTTAGATAAAGGACAACATGGATTATTTTTGTAAATAATAAATTAATTTGAGAATGACTTATATGTGAAAATGAAATATTTTTATAACTTGATAAAAGTGAAGGGTTTTACAAAAAAATATCTTTGTAATTTTTAAAAAAGAATGGGTGTTAATTACGAAATTTATAGGAAATTATCTTAAGTCATTTCCTTGTTTTTCAAATGAAATAAAATAATCATTTTGTTAAGTCATTGTTTTCTTCTTCTTACCATCTTGAAACTTGAGAGATGAAGGCTTTAATGCTTTGGTTGTTAATTATTGACGCTCACACTATGCTCATGAATCTGCTTTTGCAATTTTGGTGGAGAAGCTTAAGGCCCTCTAGAAATTTCTTAGATTTTGGTCTAGATCTATATGAGGATTTATTAGATCTTGCAAATCTAATCTTTAGAACATGAAACTTAACCTCAAATTCCTAAAAGAAAATAGATCTTTATTAAATGTAGAAATACATCAACTTGACGATCTCATGGCCTAGTTAGAAAGATTGATTAAAGAAGAAGAAATTGTTTGGAGACAAAGATTTAGAGTTACCTGAATTTAAGAGGGAGATAATAACATCACCTATTTCCACAGGGTTGCCAATGGCCATAAGTGGTCAAATATTATTCACGAAATTGTTAATAACGGCACCACCCTCACCGACCAACATGGACTCAACTTAGCTTTCACCTTTTACTACAAACAGCTTCTTGGTACATCCCACCCTCTTGGTTCCTCCATTCTCTGGCATGACCTACATACTAACCTATCATTGATATCTACTGACCATGCCTTTGCCGAAGATGAGATCTTGATTACCCTTGACGGGATGGACGATGATAAGGTTCCTTGGCCAAATGGCTTTGGACCCTACTTTTATAAGCAGTTTTGGGAAATTATCAAAAAGTTTTCCTTGTTATGTTTAATGAGTTCTACTCAACCCAAATCTCATTGCCAGAACTAACTATGCTAACATCATCATGATCCCTAAGAAACTTGGAGCAAACTTTATCGTCGACTTTATATCTATTAGTCTCCTCAACACTTCATTCAAACTAATTATCAAAGTCCTTGTTAACAGGCTAAAACCCTTCCTCGGTTCCTTCATAGCCATGAACAATCAGCCTTCATTCACGATTGATCCATCCATGACTGTGTTATTGCCGCTCAAGAAATCATTTTCCACTTCCACCACACCAAAACACCATGTGCCTTAATCAAATTTGACTTCTTCGAAGCCTTCGACTCTACTATCTTGGACTTTATCATTGACACCCTTACTTGTCGTGGCTTTCTACCAATATGGATCACCTGGGTTTGGAACATTCTCCATACCAGTATGTCTTCTATCCTTATCAACGGAATTGGTGGTAGGCTTACTAATCAAGATGAGGTTTGTGCTAAGGCAATCCCCTTTGCCCTTACCTCTTCGTCATTGGTACCGAGGTCTTCACAAGGATGAAAAAACTTGCTATATATCACAACCTTCTATTTAGGATTGGGGGGTTGACCTCATTGATAGGGCATCACGGCTATTCATTATGCCGACGATACTATATTGTTTTATCTCTTGGTCCTTTCCAAATCCAAAATCTTATACTCCTCTTTTATCTTTCGAACTCATATGTGGCCATACTATCTATTTTAACAAGAGTTTCGTTTACATGGTAGGAGCTGATGACCAAGTCGGAATCAATAGTGCCAACACCTTGAATTGTAGACTTGACCAATTCCCCATGCATTAGCTTCGCATTACACTTTGCCCCATAAAACTTCATAGGGATGATTGGTACCCTCTTATTTCTAAGGTCTCGAGCCATATATCATCTTGTAAATCGCTTCCTTATCTAAAGCAGGCAGGTTAGCTCTCCTTAACTCGGTCCTTTTTTCCCTTCCCACCTACTAGACGTCGTTCTACAAATTTCCCAATTGGGTCATTATGAAGACTGATTAAATCAGAAGGAAATTCTTTTGGTGTTGACATGCTAATAGCTCTCCAATCAATTGTTTGGTTGCTTGGGATTTTTTTTACAAATTTATATCTCAAGGTGATCTAGGAATCATTGACTTTTATCAATTAAATTCTTCCCTTCTCAATAGATGGATCTTAAGATGCCTTTAGGATGGGACCTTATTTTGAAACATGGGTTTAAGGAAATACTATGGGAATCTATCCCCGATCAGACTCCGTGAATGCTCCCCCAACTGCAAGTTATCAAATTTCTGGACCAGAGTTATTTCTTCCTTGGATTAGGTTAATGCTTATCTTATATTACACGTTGGCAATGAGGAATGAAGTTTGTTTTAGACTGATGCTCGGATCTCCCCAATCTCTTGTAAAAGCCTCATGCTCGACCTCTTCAACATTGCCTCCAACAGGAAGATTACAGTCCACGATTCTTTCTACTCGGGTCTCCATAGTCTACAATTCAATCATGCGGTCACTAGCAATGGTCTCAATCAACTCTACGTCCTCCTTTCACAGCTCAATGGTTTTTCCTTATATCTCAACCCAGAATGCTTTTTTAAGTACCTAAGAATAATTACATCTTCACTATTGGATCACTATGCATAGGACTCAATGACTCAGGCATACACCTCGCTTTCAGTAGACTGTGGAAACATAAATAACCCCTTAGAGTTAAATTGCTCATGTGGATGCTTGTTCAGAACAAATTAAACACAAAAAATAGACTTATTTGCAAAGGCATCCAAATCTCTCTGCTCTGCCCTATGTTCAAAAGAAAGGAGGTGCAACGATCCATTTTTTCTACCTTTGGAAGTCGGCACTTCATACATCTATGGTATTCAAATGCCAAGCATCCAAGTGCCTGAATGGCCGATTATTAGGGTAAAAAGAAAAAGAACAAGGAAAATAGAATTTTATAGCGGAACGATAACATATAATATAATAAAGACAGTAAAAACTTATCACTCTAAAACACAAGGTATACCAGAGTTAAAAACAAACATCATCAGCTTGGACAGTTACAACTTTCCAACCTTACTATTTTTGATGGGTGTACATAATATACAATGGAAAATAAAAATACTATGGCATGTGAATATCTAGCTCTATTCCATAAGCTCCATGTCTCACCAATGACAACTAGGAAAAATTTGGTCTGGTCCGAGCACTATAATAAAATAACACCCGAATCAGTCTGGAAAACCAATGTGAGAAAACTTAAGAAATATGGTGAACATATAATAATTTATGAGACCATACCGCTAAACACGGAATAGGTTAGCATTCCCCACTTGAAGGCCCAAAATTAACAGCTACGGATGTTGCAGTCATCCATAGTTATTAATCCTCGGCGACCAAATACAGTAATGTTAGATACATTGATATGACAGAAACACATGGATATGGAAATTTTTTTAAAATCATTCGAAAACTTTCATATTCCATTTCAAATCATTTCAACATTCATTAAAAATACGAGAACAACGTTCAGAGAAATTATAGTTATTACAACATACGCCAAGAGTGACATATAAAGATGCCTCATTGGATGATCAGAATATCTAGGCAATTAAACAAATTTGCCTTTACAAAAAAACTCAACGGAATAAAAACAGAAAACAACTCTAAATAGCTATCATGCCTCCTGCACGTTTTTGGAAGCTTATTCGTCCAATGAGGTACCTAAAAGCCTCAACTCTCAAACTACTCAAAATCAATTGAGCACCCAAGAGTTTAAGGGGAAAACATAAACTTCGAGTCAGACATAAAGCCTGATATGAATAATAACCTACCATTCAAACCATTTAGATATCTAGTGAGGCCACGCCGCTTAGCGGACAAGTTTTCCCCCCGTTGGTACCTTATCCAAAACTTTATAAAAACCATATACTGTTCTCCTACATCCACAATGGTTAAAACATAACAATTAAAAATATTATGATGTTATGCAAACAAGTAAATCAATTTTGGATTTCTGTAACATCCCTTATCTGGAGGCCTGAAGCTAAGTGTTACAGTGCTGCAGCCATCCATAGTATTAACTTCCGGTGACCAAATATGGTAGTGTTAATGATACCCATAATATCAGAAAGACTTGAATATGAATAAAATCATACATTTCAAAAACCACATTTCTCATTACATTTCAAAACACAAGTTTCATATCCAAGTTACATAATCCTATAATCGTTTTCCAAGTTCAGATAAAATATAATTATATTACATAAGTACGCCAAGAGCTACATATGATGATGCCCCCATTGGTTGACCAGAGTAATATATAGTCATAACTGAACACAGCGAAATAAACAAAATAAAACTGCAACTCCTAATATCTACCAGTCAGCCTCCTGCTCATCTTCGGTAGCTTTATTTGTCATCCTACTAAAAACCTGTAAACCTCAACTCTCAGCCTACTCAAATCAATTTTGAGCACCCGAGAGTTTACGGGGAAAAACATAAACTTCGAGTCAGACATAAAACCTGGTGTGAATAATACTATGCATATCGGTTATTTGATATTAAGTGAGACCACGCCGCTTGCGGAACGGGTTTCCCCTCATTAATATCCCTTTTAAACATATCTTTTTGCAAATCAAAACCTTGTGACCAAAATTGGTTAAAACCGTAAAGCATTATTATGTAAACATACATATTAGGTAACAAATGAACTATCTGTCCGAAAACTTTAGTTTTGTTCGGCTAACTACTAACCTTTAGCTGACTCGGGCCTACCAGACAATATTAACAAAATAATCTAACACCTGTTAGATACTCCTCTTCTGGACGGTCTGTCCTTAACTATTTGTAAAATACTCCTTTTTTGGACGGTCTGTCCCTAACTCAACATTTCCCAGGGTCACCTGGTCCTAATGGTTTTGTAGGCTCACCAATAGCCTATCTATATACAAATTTATATTCCTTTCTATGTGTAATCATAATTTTAGTCTTACCTATGACAAAGCCCTGGACACTGGAATTTTGGACTAAATTATCTGGGGCTAATAGCTAATGTATAGTGTAACGACCCAGAATTTTGAACCAATTAATTTGAAAATATTTAATTAAAATTAAATATTTGAATGATGGTTTGACTTGAATTTTAAATTTTCAATGTGAATTTGGCAATTAAATTATAGAGTTTAATCCATTGAAAGTTGAATAATAATTTGAATCTTCAATTTTAAGCTGATTAAATATATTTCAAAGGCTTGTAAAATTCATATTGATAATACTGAAGATAATAGAAGCTTCAGAATTGAATTTGAAAGTGATTTGTTCAATTTGGAAATTACATCGTTTGAATCGATATTTAAAAATAGCCTTCCGAGGCACAGTCTCGGAATTTGATGAAACCAGTTCAATTGGGTCTGTAATATTTAATTATTACCGGATTTCAAATTTCGTAGCATCTCGGAGTTGTTATGCAAGCATACGACATATAAACGCGTTGAAATAAAATCAAATTCAATTTAAAATTTAACTTTGAAATTTGTCAACATCAGCTTCTTCCCTTCCGTGAATTATGCCTAAAATCATGATATGAAATCGTGCAGCCCATGCCCTTTTCAATTTTAAATATTCCCTTCCCTCTTGTCTACAGACCAAAAATTTAGATTGAAATCAAATTGCCGGAGATAAAAAATAGCCGAGCATTTGAAATTAAAAGGAAAACAAGGGAACAAAATCAACTCGTTCGTTTTAAAATGAAATCCATGGCCGCTTCTTTCTGGTCAGATCCAACAACCGGCTCATAAAAAAAAATCTCGATCAAAATTCACGAAATCAAAATCGCATTTGAATCAACTAAGGGATCGGTGGTGCTGGGGAATTCACGATAGCTCGCGGCGGCGAATAGCTTGACGGTCATAGGTGGAGTCGCGGTTAGGATGGAAGTCGAGTAGGGGATCTCGTGAGCAAAGGCGAGATTTGCAAAGAGGATTGGCTCGTGTGAGGCTAGGGGTTCTGAGGCCTCGGCGTGTTTCGCTGCGAGATGGGGAAGCCGATGGCTGTGGACACGAGAAGGGGAAATCGATCGAGGCTGAGGCGTCGGCTAGGGCTAAGGACCAAGATAGAACATCACGGTTTTGATTCGAGGTATGATTTTAACAGAAAGAAGAAAAAAATGTTTGCTGTTTAGTTCTAAAAAAAATATAAAAAATAAATAAATCCCAGAGTTTGATTTTATATACTTTAGGTTATTAATTCAGTTAAGTCTACAGATTGTTAGTTTAAAATAAAGGCCGAGAACGTGATACTGTGAGTAATTTAACTCGATTTCAGAAAATTGAGTTCGTTATTAAAAAATATATATATGTGTATATATATATATGCATACGAATTTTAAATGTTGAACAGTATGAAAAATTGGTTTTTTGAAGATATTTAAATTTATTGTATAACTGTATGAGTTTCAAAGACAAAGAAAAAAATATATGTTTAATGCAGAAATCTTAGAGTAAGTAAATTTTTATTTGTGATAACTTACTTGTTTAATTTATTCTTAGAAATGATTGAAGAAGAAAATTTAATTTTAAACTAAAATTGTAGTTAAGAAAAAAATTATTAAAGGAGAAATTAGCTAATTAAATCTATTAAAGGAAGATTAGTTTTGAATTTAATTTCTTGATTAAATAAAATTGTTAAAAGGAATTTGTTAGTCAAAATAAAATCACGGGTTAATTAAAACTTATTAATGAGAATTTAATTATTCGATTTATTCGAATATTAATGAATTTGTATAATATTTATACAAGGTCTAAAATGGAGAAATCAAGCTGGAATAATAATTGAATTGCAAAATAAAAAGCAAAGGTGAGAACTTCTCACTTAAAAATTTAAAGTTGGATTTGCAGTTATTGATTGATTGCTATTTGGTTGTGATATTAGATATAGTAGGATATATCTATATATAGCAATATATATATTGGCATATGTATATATTGTGATTTCCCGCATTATATAGCGGATGAGACCCTATTGCGCTGCCTATTAAGCGGATAATATTTTATAAATCCCATATACCGCGATATTCCGTCTTGAAGCGGAATTGGTATTGTGCTAACATCTGTGGATGCAGGGAAACAGGTTGGAGGGATCCAACTGGATTCCTCAACCGTATTTATTTATTTATATATATTGTGATATTTGATTGTTTATCATATCGATATATGATGTTTGAAAGTCGTGATTGACTATTCGATGTGTTGCATCATCGGATCCATTTTTAAAGTTTAAAAATAACGATTTTGATTTTAATGGGATTTTTAAAGTGATTTTTGAAATTATACGTTTATTGAATTTATTCATTTTTAATAATTAAAACGTTATAAATTCTTATGTTATAAAAATTAAGTTTTTTGTGAAATAACCAAAAAGGTGATTTTTGAGATAAGTAGTTAATAAATTTATAAATTAGTTAAATTGGGATTTTTGAATTATAGTTAAAATGGGTTATATGAAAGATGTATAAATTTGATATTTTAAAATTAGAAATATTGGAATTATAAAACGAGTTTTTATAAGTGTTAAAATGAAGTATAAATGGATTCACAAGTGAATGAAAATTTATAGATTTATGAATTGTGAAGTTATAAAATGGATAGATGTTGTAAGACAAAAGATTTTAAGGAATTAACTTATAAATCAGATTTTTGCATTTAAATTGAAATCTTTGATGAAGCAAAAATGGTTTATAGTTGAGATTTATAAAATATATATTTTATAAATCGAAATAATAGAATTTTAAAAGAAGTTCTATTAATGTTGAAAATAGGGTTATAAATTAAATCTTATAAGTAATAAGATTTATAATTTGTGAAGTTTTAAAAAGAACGATTTTGTAAATAAATGAATTATAAGTACTTAACTTATAATATGGACTTTTGGTATATAATTGAGTTATATAAATTGAATTGGATTAATAAAAGAGATTTATAAATCGAAGTTTATAAATAGAAATGGAATTTATAGACATTGTTATAAATTCAAAATCAACGGAATTTGATAAATTAAATATAGAAATTTATTAAAGGAAGTATATTCACGATTTTGGACAGTGAATATATTATCAAATAAAATGGATATGCTTGGGAAAATGAATATTATAAAATGAAGTTAATCGTTTTAATGATGTTTTAAAATGTATTATGAATGGAATACATAGATTTCAACATTTATTGTTGAAATAGACGTTTTCGAGAAAGAAGGAAATGGTGACTATAACACTGTTGTTATAGTAAATGATTTCGGAAAGGAAATGTTTTATATAGTATTGGGATTTATATATCTATTTAAACTTTGAATCCCTATACTAGTGATTTTGGGTCGTCGTAACGATGTTTTACGCAACATTCGTTTTTGACCCAAATAAACGTGTTAAGAGAATGATTTCCTTAAAGAATGGAATATATACTTAACTATGGTTTAAGTATATCGAATATTTTCAAATGTTGACAATAAATAGATTTGGGAAGTACTTATTATTATTAAATAAGTATGGAAATGCTTTTCCAATAATGTGAAATGAAAGGTTTTGAGAATTTATCTTTTTAAAGATAAATTGAAAATGAATATTAGAAATCGATTTGAAAATCGTATATTCATAAATATTTTGGAATGTAAATTCACTATGGAATTTATAAAGGAAATGGAATTTGTTTAAAAATAAACATTGATTTATTTTCGAAGTATGGGAATTAATTTACGGATTTGGAACATAAATATAAAGTAAATCGGTAAGGATTTATTTAATTGGTTTAAAGGAACCATTTTGAAATGAAAGTATTTCCGAGTAAGGAAAATGATTGAAATTTGTTTCCAAATGGGTAAAGTGTGGAAATTTTATAGATCTAGTAAAGATATTTTGGAAAGTAAATAATTTGGGAAATTATTTGGAATCTGGTGATGTTGCGCATCTTTATTGATAGTTAAATAACCGACTATCAATATTTACCTTTAAATAGGTATTTATTGTGAATTGCTTGAATTTGAATACCACACTTATTTTTTTTTAAAAATAAGCGCTCACTATTCGGGTTAGCCGAGAAAGGACCTTGGGGTCCTATAACCCATTCCGAATATGTGATACGTCGTTATTGATTGCATTTGATGACCGGTGTTGAAGACCGGATATTTTGGAAAACGGAAGGATGACCGTTGAGTTACTCTGCATCGGCTGATCTCCGATATAGAGGTTTTATCACCCTTAGTGACGGGAAGTCCGGACGTGATTAGAAATTATCCGGAATGCAAGGGCTTCTTTGTAAGTGCCTTCGGTTCTGTTCGAGCCCGGAACAGACTTGTATGGATTGTATGTTTGACATTACAAGTTGACATATAAAGCTGATTTCTTTCAAATATATTTCTGATGGTGGCGGAGAATTTATTCTCTTAGCTTAACACCCTTCTCTGAGACGTACGAGCTCAGAGGTTATGTAGTTGAAGGTTATTAGTGATATACTCCCAATTTGGTAGTGTGGCATGCTGAGTGTTGCTGTGAAATGATCATTGTTTGATCATTTGTGATATGATCATTTGTTTGATCATTTATCTTTGTGATCATTTCTTTGATCATTTGTTGACCCAAAGCACATCTTTTGTATAAAGCGTGGCTTTGTGGACGAGACTTCGTCGGACCTCACACCCCGGAAATGGTCAAAACAGGAAGGATGCGGCAAGGTTATTAGGGGGTAGCGCCCCTTTAGTGTATGTCATTCCTTCTGGATAGAGGTGGTATCATGGTATGGAGCCCAGATATTTAACCTATGTTGTTGCTGCATATTTTGTGGTTGTTGGAAATCGAGGATCCTCGGATAGATCGGTTACGATCGGGGGATGACATATTCGTGTCAGTAGTTACCTAGTTAGGGGTAACCCGGCCTTGTGTTGGCAGAGATCCGGTTAGGTTCTCGGGACGTCATTCCAGAGGCGTTTCCATGTGGCAATGGGAAGTTCCTTGGCCTGACCATTTGTTGGAAATCCAAAGAAACAATACGATCCTGTACGGTTTTAGTTGTAGAACCTATCATTCACTTATGGTGGCGCCCCACTGTTTGGATGGTAGCTATAGTAGGCATAAGTGCGAAATGCCTATGCTGGCTAAGATTTATATCTTTACTTTCGAAATGTTTTCTACACTATGCACTAGTAATAATATCAAATGTTTCTTTTAATGCGTATCAAGCATCTTTGACTATCATATGGAGAAATCTCCTCCGATTCTGCGTTTGCATTGTGTGTGTGTGCGGGAGGCCTTATGGTAGTCTCATTCTTTAAAAGCATTGCGAATCTATTTTAAAATTACCCTGTTCTTTGTTTTAAAGATAAATAACTGTTTTTAAGTTCTCACACCAGTCACATGACTGACTCAGAGTTTATTGTTTTCCTTCCTAAACTCTGGGTGCCCATCAATTTCCACACGGGCAGTCAGGAGTAAGGTTTATCAGGATGGAATTCAGGAGTTGCTGGAGGCAAGCTGGATAGTATGGCGTATTACTAGTATATAGTATTTCCTTTCCGCTGTTCGTTATTGTTTGTTGTTGTACACTTTGATGATGAAATGTAATGTAATATGATGTAATGTAATAACTGATATAGTTCTTTGTTTAAAGATTATTCATTTATCTATTATATGTTGTTCCGCTGCGGTTGTGAGATTCTGATATTGTTCTGTTGTTTCCGTTCTGTTCTATTTTTTTTCTCTCTTCTTCTACCTCTTTCTTTTTCTTAAAACCCTAAGGGTTCGTATTTCCGTTCATCTTGAGTTAATCACTGGAGATTAGTGTCTATTCAAGGAGTACGGATTAGCGGGTCTTTACATTTGGTATCAGAGCATATGGTTAAGCGACAACCATGGCTCTGTTGGGTGTTACTCATTAGAGATAGAGTCAGTAGTACTCTAGAATGAGTTTGAGTGTAATAATAGATATGAGCGCGTATTTGTTAGTAAATATAAATTGTTTTGTATTGTGTTGACTTATCGGTTGATTGTTTATAGATTCTGGTCGGTGCAGTCTAGCTAACTGTGTTGATTGGAGTTTCTAAACTCTTAAACAAGATGAACTGACACAGTATTGTTTTTAAAATAGGGTAAATGAAATAATTTTACCCAAAGCTATTTTTGTATGTAAAAGAAATGATTTTCTGTGAATTATTATGGTATGTGGTTGCTTGGATGTTAGGAATTGATAATATTTATTATTATCATTGAAATTGAATAAGAATTGAAATCATTGTTATATGAAAATTGAAATAAAGTTAAGAAATAAGTCCATATACCAATGAAATTTAAGAATGTAAATTATAAATGTGACTTGTAATTGGAAATAGAATTCCAGAGAAGTATTTAGAAATGTTTTTGAAAGAATTTGGAAATAATTTTCAAATGTTTTTGGAAAAATGTTTTGAAGGGATAAAAGCTCTAAACTCTTTTCGGTCGTTGGAAAATAACTTCGGTAATGACTGCAGCATCATTGGTGTTCAGTTTCGGGTTTCCAAAATAGTAATTGCTGCCAAATTGTTTTAAAAGGAAGATATTTGGAAAATTTGGGGTTTGGTTTGAAATTCAAAGGTTAATTTGAATTGTTTTCAATAATGGTTCTGGAAAAAAAAATTTAAAAGACTCTGGAATCTTATTTAAAATATTTATGGAATATTATTAAGTTGAAAATAAATTTGGAGTAATTAAAATGAATTAGAACTTGTAATGAATTAGTAATGGGAACTAATTTAAAATAGTGCAGTTGTGAATGAAAGATAGTTGATAAAATTCTATATTCAGAATAGAAGTTAAACTGAATTCAAATATAATTGAAATTGTGAATTGAATTCAAACGAAATTGAAATGTAAAGAATTGAATAAGAATAAATATGTAACTTCAATAGTGAAGTAAAAATGTATAAGAAACATATATTGAATATTTTGTAATGGAATTGGCAAAATGGTTTGAATGTTGGAATTGGATACTATGGCTAGCATGATATACAGGTGTATTAAAAGAAATGGAATTTGGATTTTGATTTCAAAGATAAAATTGAATTGCTCGACAAAAAGGTACGTATTTCAATTTCAGTATGAAATTTGATGATTTTCTTCTCCAGCCACTTGGCTTTCTCTTTTCTTTTTGATTCTGAGAGGCCGTGGTGCCATTTTGTAGTCGTACCGAGCTAGCCGCGCAAAGGAGACGCTGGCAAATTTTTTTGAAAATTTAGGGTGTTAGAAAATTTTTGAGAAAATTTTGAAAGTTTGAAATTTGAATTTGAATTTAAATTTGAATTTTGAAGGAAACAATGTTGTTTAAAACCTATAATTGAAGTTGGAAATCTAGTTGAAATGATAATGAATACCTAATAAAAAGATTTAGGTTAGTAAGTTGATAAAACTGTTTAGTTTTGGAAAAATAGTAGACGAGTTAAGGACTATTTCTTCCTAACTTGTAATTTCGGGACGAAATTCTTTTAAGGGGGAAGATTGTAAAGACCCAGAATTTTAAACCAATTAATTTGAAAATATTTAATTAAAATTAAATATTTGAATAATGGTTTGACTTGAATTTTAAATTTTCAATGTGAATTTGGCAATTAAATTATAGAGTTTAATCCATTGAAAGTTGAATAATAATTTGAATCTTCAATTTTAAGCTGATTAAAAATATTTCAAAGACTTGTAAAATTCATATTGATAATACTGAAGATAATAGAAGCTTCAGAATTGAATTTGAAAGTGATTGGTTCAATTTGGAAATTACATCGTTTGAATCGATATTTAAAAATAGCCTTCCGAGGCACAGTCTCGGAATTCGACGAAACCAGTTCCATTGGGTCTGTAATATTTAATTATTACCGGATTTCAAATTTCGTAGCATTTCGGAGTTGTTATGCGAGCATACGACATATAAACGCGTTGAAATAAAATCAAATTCAATTTAAAATTTAACTTTGAAATTTGTCAACATCAGCTTCTTCCCTTCCGTGAATTATGCCTAAAATCATGATATGAAATCGTGCAGCCTATGCCCTTTTCAGTTTTAAATATTCCCTTCCCTCTTGTCTACAGACCAAAAATTTAGATTGAAATCAAATTGCCGGAGATAAAAAAATAGCCGAGCATTTGAAATTAAAAGGAAAACAAGGGAACAAAATCAACTCGTTCGTTTTAAAATGAAATCCATGGCCGCTTCTTTCTGGTCAGATCCAACAACCGGCTCATAAAAAAAAATCTCGATCAAAATTCACGAAATCAAAATCGCATTTGAATCAACTAAGGGATCGGTGGTGCTGGGGAATTCGCGATAGCTCGCGGCGGCGAATAGCTTGACGGTCATAGGTGGAGTCGCGGTTAGGATGGAAGTCGAGTAGGGGATCTCGTGAGCAAAGGCGAGATTTGCGAAGAGGATTGGCTCGTGTGAGGCTAGGGGTTCTGAGGCCTCGGCGTGTTTCGCTGCGAGATGGGGAAGCTGATGGCTGTAGACACGAGAAGGGGGAAATCGATCGAGGCTGAGGCGTCGGCTAGGGCTAAGGACCAAGATAGAACATCGCGGTTTTGATTCGAGGTATGATTTTAACAGAAAGAAAAAAAAATGTTTGCTGTTTAGTTCTAAAAAAATAAATATAAAAAATAAATAAATCCCAGAGTTTGATTTTATATACTTTAGGTTATTAATTCAATTAAGTCTACAGATTGTTAGTTTAAAATAAAGGCCGAGAACGTGATACAGTGAGTTATTTAACTCGATTTCAGAAAATTGATTTCGTTGTTAAAAGAATATATATATGTGTGTGTGTGTGTGTATATATATATATGCATACGAATTTTAAAATGTTGAACAGTATGAAAAATTGGTTTTTTGAAGATATTTAAATTTAATGTATAACTGTATGAGTTTCAAAGACAAAGAAAAAAATATATGTTTAATGCAGAAATCTTACAGTAAGTAAATTTTTATTTGTGATAACTTACTTGTTTAATTTATTCTTAGAAATGATTGAAGAAGAAAATTTAATTTTAAACTAAAATTGTAGTTAAGAAAAAAATTATTAAAGGAGAAATTGGCTAATTAAATCTATTAAAGGAAGATTAGTTTTGAATTTAATTTCTTGATTAAATAAAATTGTTAAAAGGAATTTGTTAGTCAAAATAAAATCACGGGTTAATTAAAACTTATTAATGAGAATTTAATTATTCGATTTATTCGAATATTAATGAATTTGTATAATATTTATACAAGGTCTAAAATGGAGAAATCAAGCTGGAATAATAATGGATTGCAAAATAAAAAGCAAAGGTGAGAACTTCTCACTCAAAAATTTAAAGTTGGATTTGCAGATATTGATTGATTTCTATTTGGTTGTGATATTAGATATAATAGGATATATCTATATACAGCAATATATATATATATTGGCATATGTATATATTGGAGTTGTTGATTTCCCGCATTATATAGCGGATGAGACCCTATTGCGCCGCCTATTAAGCGGATAATATTTTATAAATCCCATATACCACGATATTCCGTCTTGAAGCGGAATTGGTATTGTGCTAACATCTGTGGATGCAGGGAAACAGGTTGGAGGGATCCAACTGGATTCCTCAACCGTATTTATTTATTTATATATATTGTGATATTTGATTGTTTATCATATCGATATATGATGTTTGAAAGTCATGATTGACTATTCGATGTGTTGCATCATCGGCCATTTTTAAAGTTTAAAAATAACGATTTTGATTTTAATGGGATTTTTAAAGTGATTTTTAAAATTATACGTTTATTGAATTTATTCATTTTTAATAATTAAAACGTTATAAATTCTTATGTTATAAAAATTAAGTTTTTTGTGAAATATAACCCAAAAGGTGATTTTTGAGATAAGTAGTTAATAAATTTATAAAATAGTTAAATTGGGATTTTTGAATTATAGTTAAAATGGGTTATATGAAAGTTGTATAAATTTGATATTTTAAAATTAAAAATATTGGAAATATAAAACGAGTTTTTATAAGTGTTAAAATGAAGTATAAATGGATTCACAAGTGAATGAAAATTTATAGATTTATGAATTGTGAAGTTATAAAATGGATAGATGTTGTAAGACAAAAGATTTTAAGGAATTAACTTATAAATCGGATTTTTGCATTTAAATTGAAATCTTTGATGAAGCAAAAATGGTTTATAGTTGAGATTTATAAAATATATATTTTATAAATCGAAATAATAGAATTTTAAAAGAAGTTCTATTAATGTTGAAAATAGGGTTATAAATGAAATCTTATAAGTAATAAGATTTATAATTTGTGAAGTTTTAAAAAGAACGATTTTGTAAATAAATGAATTATAAGTACTTAACTTTAATATGGACTTTTGGTATATAATTGAGTTATATAAATTGAATTGGATTAATAAAAGAGATTTATAAATCGAAGTTTATAAATAGAAATGGAATTTATAGACATTGTTATAAATTCAAAATCAACGGAATTTGATAAATTGAATATAGAAATTTATTAAAGGAAGTATATTCACGATTTTGGACAGTGAATATATTATCAAATAAAATGGATATGCTTGGGAAAATGAATATTATAAAATGAAGTTAATCGTTTTAATGATGTTTTAAAATGTATTATGAATGGAATACATAGATTTCAACATTTATTGTTGAAATAGACGTTTTCGAGAAAGAAGGAAATGGTGACTATAACACTGTTGTTATAGTAAATGATTTCGGAAAGGAAATGTTTTATATAGTATTGGGATTTATATATCTATTTAAACTTTGAATCCCTATACTAGTGATTTTGGGTCGTCGTAACGATGTTTTACGCAACATTCGTTTTTGACCCAAATAAACGTGTTAAGAGAATGGTTTCCTTAAAGAATGGAATGTATACTTAACTATGGTTTAAGTATATCGAATATTTTCAAATGTTGAAAATAAATAGATTTGGGAAGTACTTATTATTATTAAATAAGTATGGAAATTCTTTTCCAATAATGTGAAATGAAACGTTTTGAGAATTTATCTTTTTAAAGATAAATTGAAAATGAATATTAGAAATCGATTTGAAAATCGTATATTCATAAATATTTTGGAATGTTAATTCACTATGGAATTTATAAAGGAAATGGAATTTTTTAAAAAATAAACATTGATTTATTTTCGAAGTATGGGAATTAATTTACGGATTTGGAACGTAAATATAAAGTAAATCGGTAAGGATTTATTTAATTGGTTTAAAGGAACCATTTTGAAATGAAAGTATTTCCGAGTAAGGAAAATGATTGAAATTTGTTTTCAAATGGTTAAAGTGTGGAAATTTTATAGATCTAGTAAAGATATTTTGGAAAGCAAATAATTTGGGAAATTATTTGGAATCTGGTGATGTTGCGCATCTTTATTAATAGTTAAATAACCGACTATCAGTATTTACCTTTAAATAGGTATTTATTGTGAATTGCTTGAATTTGAATACCACGCTTATTTTTTTTTTAAAATAAGCGCTCACTATTCGGGTTAGCCGGGAAAGGACCTTGGGGTCGTATAACCCATTCCGAATATGTGATACGTCGTTATGGATTGCATTTGATGACCGGTGTTTAAGACTGGATATTTTTGAAAACGGAAGGATGACCGTTGAGTTACTCTGCATCGGCTGATCTCCGATATAGAGGTTTTATCACCCTTAGTGACGGGAAGTCCGGACGTGATTAGAAATTATTTGGAATGCAAGGGCTTCTTTGTAAGTGCCTTCGGTTCTGTTCGAGCCCGGAACAGACTTGTATGGATTGTATGTCTGACATTACAAGTTGAGATATAAAGCTGATTTCTTTCAAATATATTTCTGTTGGTGGCGGAGAATTTATTCTCTTAGCTTAACACCCTTCTATGAGACGTACGAGCTCAGAGGTTATGTAGTTGAAGGTTATTAGTGATATACTCCCAATTTGGTAGTGTGGCATTCTGAGTGTTGCTGTGAAATGATCATTGTTTGATCATTTGTGATATGATCATTTGTTTGATCATTTATCTTTGTGATCATTTCTTTGATCATTTGTTGACCCAAAGCACAGCTTTTGTATAAAGCGTGGCTTTGTGGACGAGACTTCGTCGGACCTCACACCCCGGAAATGGTCAAAACAGGAAGGATGCGGCAAGGTTATTAGGGGGTAGTGCCCCTTTAGTGTATGTCATTCCTTCTAGATAGAGGTGGTATCATGGCATGGAGCCCAGATATTTAACCTATGTTGTTGCTGCATATTTTGTGGTTGTTGGAAATCGAGGATCCTCGGATAGATCGGTTACGATCGGGGGATGACATATTCATGTCAGTAGTTACCCAGTTAGGGGTAACCCGGCCTTGTGTTGGCAGAGATCTGGTTAGGTTCTCGGGATGTCATTCCAGAGGCGTTTCCATGTGGCAATGGGAAGTTCCTTGGCCTGCCCATTTGTTAGAAATCCAAAGAAACAATACGATCTTGTACGGTTTTAGTTGTAGAACCTATCATTCACTTATAGTGGCGCCCCACTGTTTGGATGGTAGCTATAGTAGGCATAAGTGCGAAATGCCTATGCTAGCTAAGATTTATATCTTTACTTTCGAAATGTTTTCTACACTATGCACTAGTAATAATATCAAATGTTTCTTTTAATGCGTATCAAGCATCTTTGACTATCATAAGGAGAAATCTCCTCCGATTCTGCGTTTGCATTGTGTGTGTGTACGGGAGGCCTTATGGTAGTCTCATTCTTTAAAAGCATTGCGAATCTATTTTAAAATTACCCTGTTCTTTGTTTTAAAGATAAATAACTGTTTCTAAGTTCTCACACCAGTCACATGACTGACTCGGAGTTTATTGTTTTCCTTCCTAAACTCTGGGTGCCCACCAATTTCCACACGGGCAGTCAGGAGTAAGGTTTATCAGGATGGAATTCAGGAGTTGCTGGAGGCAAGTTGGATAGCATGGCGTATTACTAGTATATAGTATTTCCTTTCCGCTGTTCGTTATTGTTTGTTGTTGTACACTCTGATGATGAAATGTAATGTAATATGATGTAATGTAATAACTGATATAGTTCTTTGTTTAAAGATTATTCATTTATCTATTATATGTTGTTCCGCTGCGGTTGTGAGATTCTAATATTGTTCTGTTGTTTCCGTTCTGTTCTATTTTTTTTCTCTCTTCTTCTACCTCTTTCTTTTTCTTAAAACCCTAAGGGTTTGTATTTCCTTTCATCTTGAGTTAATCACTGGAGATTAGTGTCTATTCAAGGAGTACGGATTTGCGGGTCTTTACATATAGAGTGTGATCCTATACTAGTCCCATCTGGTATTCTAATATCCGAATCATTTTACTCAGGGAAACCTTCCTAAAATTTTCCACGAAAACCTTTTCATCTGAAATTGATTTTAAACCTTTTAAATCAAACTTAAACATTGAAAACACATATACTCTATGCTTAACTAAAAATCACCTTGCCATGTTATATATATACTTTACACAAATCTTTGTTGATGAAAACATTTAAACCTTTGAAAGTACCTCTTTCGAATCCATTGCAAGTACTCCTTTCGAAACCATGTAAAACCCTTCTTTTTAACCTAGGCCGAAAGGACAAAACCTTCCTTTTGAAACCATTCATATAAACCTTTTCGAAACAACCGAAAAATCATTCCTTCGAAAGCTATAAAACCTTAGACATCCTTCTTTTAAACCATTGAACATTGCCTTTCGAAACCATTGGAAAACCTTTCCTTTCATACCTTTCGAAATCATTGGGGAACCATCCCTTCGAAACCATTCTTTAAAACCTTTCCAAAGCAAAAAAATCTTTATAAAGAGCAAAGCTTTCGAAAGCATTTGGGTTTAATTTAAAACATGTGGAAACATCTTTCCAAACCATTTAAAACTAAACCATTCAAAACCTTTGGGTTTACCTTCAACAGAGCAAAAGGGTCATAAAACATTTCTTTCGAAAGAATTTCCTAAGTAAAGAAGAGATGGTATCAAAACCAACCTTCCAAAAGTATTATAGAAGCGGCTAAGTTCTAAAAGCAAAGTATACATTCCGAAACCATTGGCGTCAAAAGGTAGAAAAGCAGCAGCTAAGGAGTTTCGACCCCAATGAAAGCATTTACTTATAACAAAGGCGCAACCTCTTAAAACCATTATTTTAAAACCATTGACCTAGTCGAAAGAAAATCAAGTCAAAAGCTGTACTATCGAAAGCAAAGCAGGTGCATTTTCATTTAAAACAAAACAGCACTTCGACCTCTTCGGAACCCCTGGTTTCGACGTCATACCTTCCGCCTTCTTTCCAATTCACTACGTAACAAATCTTTGATGCCATGTGCATTGGTTTCAATGGTGATGGAGGCAGAGTTACTAAGTCGAAATCCACTTAGACAGAAGCAGAGTGCCGAAAGTGGCGAAACGTGCAATTTACATGTAAAACTGATTTTTAACCTTTTCAAGTAATTTACTTAAACAACCTGCCTTATTTGTCAAAATATTATTGGTTGCTAATTTTCTTTTCTAAAAGTGTTGCCAATATTTCAGAAATAAAAAATTTAATTTATTTACAAAATACCCTTTCTCATTTTATAAATATATTAAACATTTAAGTCTCATACCTTAAATAATTTTATATATTCATCAAACACTTAGGAAGATTCTACAAAAAATTTACAAAATCCTTTTTAATATGTTTTCTGACATATATAAATTTTCAGACCCAAAATTATATATAATTTAACCTTAATTTATTTTAAACCCGATAAATTATTTTCTTCACTAGAAAATTAATATAAAATCCACATTAATTCAGAAAATTATGAAAATTGAAAACCATCTCCAAAATATTATTTCTAACTAAATCTAAAATTACAAGGCATTTGGATGTCACTAAATATGGTTTTCACATTAAAACGTATTATAAAATCTATATGAACAAGCATAAATCATCAACAAGCATATATAAAAATTTAATTATTCAAAAATATGGCATAAGCATGCAAAATACTACAGATTCATCTTAAACCAAAAACCATATAAACAATGAGATGTAGTCATTGTTCACCTTAGCTTTGAGATTAAGGATTTGAGATTTAAGTGAATTTGATTTTGATTTAGCTTCTTCCTTTAGCTTCTTTCCTCTAGTTCTTTAAAAAGGCGGTTGACCTCTACTTTGATAATTTTAGCACATGAAATGAATGTGTGAATTGGGGATTAGGGTATAAGAATATCCTTCTTCCTATTTTTCCCTCACCTATTTCCCTAACACATTTTATTTTAACTCTTCTTTAGTTCATTGGTTGCATGGCACGGCTACCCTTTATTAAAATCAAATCTCAATCCCATAATCGACACGTTATTTTATTTTATTTAACTAATTAAATATCCTAAATAATGTTACTAAAAGTATGGAGTGTTACAATCTCCCATCCTTAAAGAATTTCGTCCTTGAAATTACGATAAGGAACACAACAAATCAATCATGAAGGTAAAACATACCATCAGACAAATCAGGATAAGCGTCTCCAATCCTTCTCTCAATCTTCAAAGTACAGTCTCTCTCATCATCGCTCCATTGGACTTTCGTTAATATGATTATCTTGTTCCTTAACTTCTTCTCATCTCTCGCGACTGTACGAATCGGCTTTCTAACTATAATTAAATCCAGCTTTACTACTAAATCATCCAACACAGTCGATGCAATAGTAGTTTCCGGTCTCTAACACACTTTCTAAGATGAGAAACATGTAAAACATCATGGACTTCTACCAAACTGCTTGGTAACTCTAATCTATATACGATTTTCCCGATCCTCTCTATAATAAGAAATGGTCCTACAAATCTTAGTGCCAACTTACCTGATTTTTTGAATCCAATTACATCATTCATCGGTGACACCTTAATAAACACATGATCTCCAACAGAGAACTTTATGTCTTTCCTTCTTCTATCTGCATAACTCTTCTGCCTAGACCGAGCCCCCTTCATCCTAGCTCGAATCAACTCAATCTTCTCTACAGCTTCTTTCACCAAATCTAAACCAAGAACCAACCTATCCCCGGTCTCTAACCAACAAACTGGAGATTTGCATGGCCTTCCATACAAAGCTTCAAACGGTGTCATCGCTATACTAGTCTGATAACTGTTGTTATACGAAAACTCGACTAAGTGTAGATGGTCTTCCCATGATGTCCTAAAATCTAACACACAAGCTCTTAACAAATCCTCCAAGATCTTGTTAACTCTTTTCGTTTTCCCATCAATCCGTGGATGGTAAGCGGTACTCATCTTGAGCTTGGTTCCTAAAATCTCCTATAGACTCTTCCAGAACTCACTAGTGAAAAAGGAATCTCTATCACTTACTATACTACTAGGAATTCCATGCAGTCTAACCATATTCTTCGTAAATAACTTAGCCATAACAGGTGTCGTCCTAGTCGACTTAAATGGAATGAAATGGGCACTCTTGGTCAGTCTATCCACTATGACCCATATACTTTCATTTCCTCTATTAGATCTTGGCAACCCGTCTATAAAATCCAATGAAATAGAATTCTATTTCCATATCGGAATATCTAATGGCTGTAGCAACCCACTTTGCTTCTGATGTTCGGCTTTTACCTGTTGATAGTTCAAACACTTTTCACCCATAAGCCAACATCTCTCTTCATACCTTCCTAGAAGAAACTTCTCTTCATAACATCCTAGTTCCTCCGGGATGAATAGTGAACTTCGAACGATGACATTCCTCAAAAACAGCCTTCCTAATGTCTCATATATTCAAAACGCACAATGTTTATTTCAAAACCACGCATTCTTGTCAAGACTAAATCCTTTAAGTCGTCACTCTTTGTTCCTTCCTTTAACTTCCTGATCCTTTTAGCCAATACCGGATCCTCCTCCTATTTAGAAGCAATTTTCTAGATCAATACTGGTCGAAGTTCTAAACAAGACAACACAACTGATGCTCTACCAGATCTAGCCTTAGATCTCCATAGCACTATACAAGTTGACAATGCTTCCAAATCTTTCCACTCAGCTATCATAACCAACAATACATTCTGATGCTTTCTGCTAAGCGCGTCTGCCACTTTGTTGCCCTTTCCTGGTGTGTACTCAATACCAAAGTCATAAGAGGCTAAAAACTCTAACCACCTCTACTACCTCATATTCAGCTCCTTTTGAAAGAACAAATACTTCAACGACTTATGATCTATACAAAGCTCAAACCTCTCTCCCAAAAGGTAATGTCTCCACACCTTCAAAGCAAAATCACTAGAGCCAACTCCAAATAATGTGTTGGATATCTAACCTTATGCAGTCTAATCTGTTGAGAAGCATAGGGAATCACTTTACCTCTCTGCATCAACACAACTCCTAATCTGGTTCCACACGCATCTATATAAATTATCAAATCTTGATTCCCGTTGGAAGCAATAATACAAGTACATGGGTCAATAAGCGTTTCAAGCTCTGTAATGCTTCCTCACGCTTATCGGTCCACACAAACTTCACATCCTTTCGCATTAGCTTAGTCATCGGTGCTGCTATCCATGATTTTTTTAATGAACCTCCGATAATATCCAGCCAATCCAGAAAAACTTCTAATCTCGGTCACTATCTCCGGTCTCTTCCAATTATTAACTATGATAACCAGAATTTTGGAGTATCTGTTAATTGATAATTAACTGGGTTAATTAATAAAAATATTGATTTATAGATTGAACAAATAAATTTGATATAAATACTTACATCTGGATAAATATTTATTTGATAATCTCCTAACATAATTACTTAAAATTTTCAAATTATTCTTTTAAATAATAATGATTGTTTATATATATAGATATAAATAGATTTTAAATAGAATTATTATTTACAAATTGAATTTATGTTTGTTTAAATATATATATATATGAGTTAATTTTAAATTGGATTTTTAAAATTGAATTTGAATTTTAAATTTCAAAGGATAGATCTCTTAAAATATTTTGGATTTAAAAATATATATGTATGATTTTTTTTATTAGAATATAATTTGTTTTATATTATTTTCTTTAAAGGATTTTATTTATAAATTAAGTAATGTATTTATTAAATAGTAAATTAAATATAAAAGCTTTATAAAAACATTTAAAATAAATAAAACATGCACAATTACACATGTAAGCTAAATAAATAGAATTTAACAAATGTAAGTTGATTAACAAGTATAAATGACAACTGTTAGATGAATAAACAAGTGTCACTATTTTAATTTTATTTTTTTCTTTTATTTTTAATCATAAATTTAGCCCATATTCATCTATTTCTTCTCTCCATTTCTCTTTTCCTATCTTCCTTTCAAAATAAGAAAACAGATCTGAAAAAACATTTATACAAACCATAGGAAAAATCAAAACCTAAAAGCAAATTTGAAAACTAGAAAAAAACAAAATAAAATCTGATTCAAGAGAAAAATTAGCAGCAAAATAAAACTCAACTTAAAGCAATCATCATCTAGCAAAATTCAAAGTATCAGTTTCAAAATCAAGTACAAGTTTTCAGATCAAAGTATTCCTGTTTTCAAGTATTATTTCCATATCAAAAGATCAAAGCAATTCAAGTTTTCAAAATTTTAAAATTGTTTCAAAAGCTCTCTGTACATCAACAAGTGAGTAAATTGCTACTTTTATTTATGCTTAAACCTGTTTAAAATTGATGCTTGTGATAAAACATTGAAATAACTCCATGAAATTTGTTTGCATGATGAAAATATGTTTATATATAGATAAATATGTTGTTGTTGAACATGTATGCCTGTACATATGTATATAAACTTCTGTTCTTAGTTATAGGATTATAAACTAAGTTTTATTTTATTTTCTCTTTGTACAGACAATATTAGGCTAAGATCTTAAAAAGGAAATTGATCATGGCAATGTAATTTCATTTTTTAAAAAGAATTTCAGGTAAAAATATTAAGTAAATGTTGTGAAAATAAGAAAAATAGTGAAATTCTTTCAAATCAGAAAATTTGTGTGGATTAATTTCTCGTTTTGATTATGTAATCTGATTTGTATTGAGAGTTTATGAATTTTGATAACTATATCATAATTTTTAAGCGTGTGGTTAGTGAGGAATTATGAGATGATTGGAAGTTGTATTTTCGTCAAATTTTGACAAACGAGCAGCTCGGTGAGGTCGGGGTTCTTATGGGAGGTAGTTCGTGGGTCGAGAATAGTGGGAAAAATAGTCGGAGGTGTTATCGCTCGCCGTGGTGGTGCGGTGGGGGTGATTGTAGGGTTTGGGAACCTGGTGATGTCAATGTTGTAATCAAGGCGATTACGGAGTCGTGGATGCTTCGGGTTTGATCGCATGAGGGGGATTTGGTGCGTGGGCCTATGGCGAGGTGATGGTCGGAGTGACGATGCTTCTGGTGGCCGGAGGTGGTGGCACGGAGAAGTTTTTGGCAATGGTTCATTCCAGTTTTGGGTTCACTCAGGCTCGATCTCGATTTTGTGTTCGACTCAAAGCCTGATGGTCGCTATCGTGTAGAGAGGTGAAGGTCGACTCACGTCGAAGATGATGATGATCGGAGTAACGACCGGTGGCGTGTGCACATATATCTTAGTGTATCTGAAGCATTAGCTGGGAGTTTGGCATCCGGGAATAGTTGAGTAGCTCAGGTTTGTCTCGTGGGTTTTATGAGATTTTCTCGAAGTCAAGTCTAGGTTTGGATCGAAATCTTTTTTACTCGGGAAATTACGGGTTAGACTTGGGTTTTGATATTTGAGAAATTTTGTTACAGGTTTCCTAAGCTTAAACAAAAATAAATATGTTATGATCAAGTTATTTCAAGCAAGGAAAGCAAGATATGTTAACAAGTCTTAAGAGTAAAAATAGTAACCAATAAATTTATCAAACAAGTTTTCAAAAGAAATATTGAACAAGTTTCAATATAAATTGTTTTTAAATACAAAGATTTGAAAATTAAATTTGTTGATTTTGAATGATTTTGAATTAGGATAATTAATTAAAGTAATTGGGAAATGATTATTTAATATAATCAAATAAAGGATAATTATTTAAAGTAAACAATTAAAGAATGATTAGTTAATTAATAATTACTTCATACAAGTAATTGAAGATTAATCAGTTTACTTAAGTGATTAAGATAAATGAATTATCTTAAAATTATTTAAGGTTAGGTAATTAAGGATTAATTGTTCAAGTGTAATTTAAGAAATTAAGAATTTTAAATTAATTAGAGATTAATTAATTTGTGATTAGAGATTAATTAATGTAAGTAATTGAAGAATAATTACTTAGATGACAATTACTTAATGTAAGTAATAGAAAGGGAAATTACTTAATGAAGTAATTAAAGATTAATTACTTAAATGTAATTAATTAAATGATTGATTAATTAAGGAAATTCATTAAGGGGTTGGTTAATGAATGTGATTAATTAAAAGGATAATTAATCAATGTAAGTGATTATCGAATAATTAATTAAAGTAATTAATTAAGGATCAATGTAAAAAATTAACTAATGAGAATAATTAAAGGTTAATTAATGTCAATAGTTGAAGGATAATTAATTTATGCAATTAATTAAGAGTTAATTACTGTAATTAAGGAATAATTAATTAAGGAAGATTAATTAAGATGTTAACTAAAGGATGATTAATTAATTGGTTTGTAATTAATTAATGATTTAGTTAGTAGGATTTAAAGATGATTGAAGTAATTAATTTAATTTATTTAAATTAATTAGAAATGGTGTGACTAATTAATCTTGCTTATGGATGATTGAATGATATTGTATGCCTTAGATTAGTTGATATCTCTGATATGTAATTTGTGATGCTATGTGATATGATATGTTTGGGTTGAATTGTGATAATATGATTTGTCTATTGGTGATAAATGGCTATGAAAACATGTAATTCTGGATATAAACGGAATTGTTTAAGCTTAAACAGATTTGTTTTTAAGATAATATTGAATTCGAAGAGACCGGGGTCGGGTATTAGTAAATAACCGAAACAACTTAGATTTGCAATCTATAATAATTCTTATCGATTTGATATGTGAAATCAATAGGCTTGAATGGAATAATTTAAGTAAAATGGACCATTTAAAATTGAGTCTGGTACCTAGATATTGATGTGTGAAATAGGTGTTGACTATAACAAGTTATGAACTTAAAGTGAAGAACGGGTTACCCTGGGTTTTAAACAAGCTTTAGGCATTGAAATTTTTCATGTTAAATGGGTTTACTCACATTGGTTTCCAGCCTGACCCGGGTGTTACTTTGATGTAATGCTTGGGTCAGACCGAGTATTATAGATTTTCAGGTAAGGACATTTTTGGAGCTCAGGAGGCGAGCTGGATGACAGGAACGTATGGAGTTTACCGCTGTGTATTTGAGAGTTGTATTGATATTAGTCTGAGACAAGTTGTATAACTGTCCAGTTTATGTATAAATGATTGTAACTCTGATGAATTGTATGTAAAGTAACAATTATAGCTTTTTTGTATAAATGCTATTATTTTGATATTATATCATGATCTGCTGTGAATGTGAGACGTTGTTGTTCTGTTCTTCTTCTGCCTTCTTTCTTCTTTTCTCTAACAATCCGGAATTTTCGGAGTCAAAAATTTTGGGTCGTTACATTTGGTATCAGAGCTGAAGGTTAAGCGAGAACCTTGGCTCTGGTGGGATTACTCATTAAGGATAGGGTCAATGGTACCGTAGAATGAGTTAAATGTACTCGTATGAGAGCGTATTTGTTAATTTTTTATATAAAGATTTTAAATGGTTTCAAAATTAGTTTATATAAAAGCTTGTATTTTGATATAAAGCAATGGTTTTCTAATTACTATATATACTAAGATAGTTGGTTATTGATCATTAAAATAATAATAATAATAATGAGAATTAATTGGTAATAGAAATACAACCAAATAGGAATTGGATAACATAAACTATATAGATAAGTTTGAAATGGATCCAAACTGAAACTAAAATCCTGAATTTGTAAAAGTGTTTTCAGAACAAGTTAATAATGAAATGTTTTAGGGAAGTAAACATTTAGGTGAGTATGACTTATAAATTTGGATTGAAGATAATTTAAATTTTGAAGTTTTAAATCTAAGTCCAGAAAATTGGGAATTTGTTTCAAAGTGATGAAAGAAATAATAAATAATATTATTTGAATGAAAGGGTCCTGTTTCAAACAATAGTTGTTTGAAAATTTAAAAAGAAATTTGTTTTGAATTAAAACCAAAGGTGGTTTAAAAATTTAAGGTATAACTTGTGTGTAAAAGTAAATGAATATATAAAATGAGGGATATACATAATATCAAAGATGATTTGAAATAAACTCTAAGTGTTGAGTTTAAAATTTCCCTTGGAATGTGATATGAAAACCCAAAATGATAAGTTTTTAAACTTATAAGTGGAAAGATATTAATTTGAGGTTTAAAGTTTGAAACGGGAACTCAAATTTGGTAAAGCTAACTAGATTTAATTGCATTGAATTTAACTTTGGGTAAGTAAAAAAAGTTTAACAAACAACCTGAATTGGAGATTTCAAGATGAAATTGAGATTTAACTTAGGAAGTTAAATGTGTTGATTTGAAATGGGAGTTATATGTGATCTCAAAAACGGGTTTGAGATCTGGAAATGGGTAATGGATATTATAGAGGGATGTTTTATAATAATTTGGAATGTTTATTTATTTTATCCCGATATCATCCTGTCATTACTAATAATCTTTAAACTGTGAATTGGATTAGTTTAAAATGAATTAAAAAGTGGATTTAAATAGTCTATGTATCCATTACTAAAGGTAAATGAAAATAAAACCTTATTTTGAAACTATTTAAAAGGCTTGATTCTTGAAATGAAACTGTAATAATAGAATGGGATCACTTTGAACTTAAAGATTTAAATGTTAGAAATAAGTTTACTGAAAGTTTGTTAAGAATTGGTGTTGAAGTTAAAATTGGGTAATAAATGGGATTCTGAAGATTAAGTCATTTAAAAGTTTGAACCCTAATTTGAACCTTGTAATAAGTTAAGTTAAGGGTAATTTAAAATGGAATTTTGAAAATTTGACTCAAAATTTAAATGATTTAATGATTTAGGCTGTTAATTTGAAAAGTAAAGGTAAATTTGATTTAAAGGATTAAATCTGCATTTAAAAATTTAACTCGATTTTATGAAATTCGAGATGGTTTTAAGTTGAGATTTGAACATAATTAGTTCAAATTGTATTTGATTTGAATTAATTGGAATTGTGATTGAAGAAGGATAAGCATAAAATTCAAATGGAAAATTTGAAGTTGAATAAGTTTGAATTTCAAATGGCAGTTGATTTGAATGTGGGATAAAAATTGAAGTTATTCAAATTGTATTGAAATTGTATTAGTTTAAATGGAAGTGGAAATTGGAAATTGATTGGAAATGGGGATTGGGAATTGAACGGTTTGGCTCTGAACTATTTGCAAATAAATTGTTTTAATATAAGTGTTTTTAAATCTATTTTTCCTGGCTAGTTACTATACAACTTTTCTTTTTAAAACCCAAAACTATCTTATACTTATTTTACAACTACTTTTGGAACTATTTAACTATCTTACAACAATTTTACAACTATTTTGTGAACTAATTAACAATTATTTTGCAATTATCTAATTATTCTACAACTATTTAATTATTTCACAACTATCTTAAAATTACTTAACTATTTTACTACTTTTTGCAACTAATAACTATTTTTCAACTAATAACTATTTTTCAACTACTTATTTATTTCAAAAAAATTCAGGCTATTTTCTTAATACAAGTTGGTCAGAGTGCAAACTGTTTATGATTAATTACCGATTGAGATAAGAATTGAAGCAATAACCCAAATGGAAATTGGGAGCAATTATGGATTAGTGAATGGAATCAAAATGAAGGTGAATAGAAAAGAGAATTTATTTAGCTAATGATCAATTAAGATAAATACGTAGGATGTACGTATATTATTCATACAATGATTTGATCCAGATTCGAGCATAGAATTTCAAGATAGTATATCATCCGAGTAGGGATTTTTCACTCGATTTTCGACGGCAAACCCTGGATATGGATTTTTGATTGATTCTGGGAATTCTCTATCATAGTTAGGCAATGCAAGGAGAATGACGGTTTCTGATCAAGAAACCAGATCTGAGTCCGCACTAGGAAGTCGGATGGATGATACTAGTTCGGAAGTGAAATTGTGTGATCGAGTGAGCGATCGGATTGGATATTGTGTATGGATGGTATATGTACATCATACATGCTTAAATGAAACAGATATTGAAATTTTGAAAGAAATGAGAAATGGTTTTGGAAGGAAAGGTATATTTTGAGAAATATATATGAATAAAGGTGGGAGATGGGTATCTTCTGAAATTCACTCTATGAAGTGTAAGTGATATGGTAAGTAACTTTATAAAAGTAAATCAAATTTGAATATTTTATTTGGTATAAATAAATTTATATATATTTTTATAGATATGATAAACTCCCCCTATGTTGAATCTAAAAAACCAGAAGAAAGGGTTTTGAAAGTATTTGAAGTATAAAAAGGGAATATATAAAAATATGAAGTGATCCAAAGATTTTTCAAGGTTATATATATCGACATATATATAAATGGTTTTATGAGAATGATTTTGAAAAAAAGGTTTTTGAACCTATGGATTTTGGAAAGGCTTTTGATTATTAGGAAAATCAAATTTTGGGAATTTGGAAAGCCAAATTGGAACTATCGATTTGAGATATCGATTTTGTGTAAAGGAGATTTTAATGTAAATCATAAAGGGTATGATTTGAAAAATACGGTAAGTGTAAGGTATAAAGTGTTTTGAGATTGGCTTTGGGGAAAAAGACGCTCCCATTGGAATGAACTTCATTAGAAGATCCATGGGGTAGCTCTGCCTTGAGCCCTAAGGGGGAGGCTCTAAATTGAATCTTATGAGGAAGTCCGGAGAAACTGAAGTTCCTGAGGGTTATGTGTAGTGGGTAGCGAAAGTCGAGGGCGCTGATGCCTACAAAGACATTTGGGTTATCTTGTGGCGGCAGTGTAACTCGATGTCGCTGCGATCTACTGCGGACCATAGCAGAAGTCGTGTGTACTGTTGAGAGCCAACAGTCTACGTTTGATTTTTCCGCGATGGCAACGTAACATCGGTAGACTGCGGCCTATGGTGATATAACGAAAGTCGAGAGGCCGTGAGAGCCTAAGGCTACATTAGGACTTGACTGATGTAGTTTGTGACCTATGTGGGAGTGGTGAAGTTTCATTTGGCAGCGAAAATTGAGGGCGTTGATGCCTACAGTTACATGGACTTTTGCTGTGATGGAAACGTGACCCAGGATGTAACTACGATCTGTGGCGGGTTCCATGCCATAATCAAGGGGCACGGAGTGCCTACAGTTATCTATGGATTTTGCCGGGTTGGCAACGTAACCATCGAGTAAACTGCGACCATGGAGGGGGTGATGATTTCCAAAGCATTCTCACCAAAAATGTTTCCTCTATTTTCAAAAATGTTTTCTATATTTTCAACAAAATATTTTTCAGTATTTTCACTGGGTGTTGAAAACGGGTCTGCTAAGTACTTATAGGTTTTCAGTCCTACGCCTGATCAACGTATGACCGAATTTTCGTGAGAACAAGGATGGACTGGTTGAGACATCGAGTTATAAAAAGTAATTTTATTAAAACTATTTCATAATATTATATAGATTTTAAAGTATTTTAAAATGTTGAATAAAAAAGTTTATAGTTAAAATTCTCAAAGAATAATTTAACTGGTAATGAGCTGTGTAATTAAAAATTATGGCTTCGTTCCTTTTCGAGGACGAAAAGATTCAAAGGGGGGAGGAATGTGATAACTCGAATTTTGGAGTATCTGTTAATTGATAATTAACCGGGTTAATTAATTAAAAATACTAATTTATAGATTGAACAAATAAATTTGATAATAAATATTTACATCTGGATAAATATCTATTTGATAATCTCCTATTCTTTCAAATAATAATGATTGTTTATATATATATATAAATATAAATATATTTTAAATAGAATTATTATTTACAAATTGAATTTATGTTTGTTTAAAAAATTATATATATATATATATATGAGTTAATTTTAAATTGGATTTTTAAAATTGAATTTGAATTTGAAATTTCGAAGGATAGATCTCTTAAAATATTTTGGATTTAAAAATATATATGTATGATTTTTTATTAGAATATAATTTGTTTTATATTTTTTCTTTAAAGGATTTTATTTATAAATTAAGTAATGTATTTATTAAATAGTAAATTAAATATAAAAGCTTTATAAAAAGATTTAAAAATAAATAAACATGCATAATTACACATGTAAGTTAAATAAATAGAATTTAACAAATGTAAGTTGATTAACAAGTATAAATGACAAATGTTAGATGAATAAACGAGTGTCAATATTTTAATTTTATTTTTTTTTCTTTTATTTTTAATCATAAGTTTACCCTATATATTCATCTATTTCTTCTCTCCATTTCTCTTTTCCTATCTTCTTTTCAAAACAAGAAAACAAATCTAAAACAAACACTTATACAAACCACAGGAAAAATCAAAACCTGAAAGCAAATTTGAAAACCAGAAGAAAAAAAAAAGTGATTCAGGAGAAAAATTAGCAGCAAAATCAAACTTAGCCTAAAGCAATCATCATCAAGCAATATTCAAAGTATTAGTTTCAAAATCAAGTACAAGTTTTCAGATCAAAGCATTCCAGTTTTCAAGTATTAAATTTCCAGATCAAAAAATCAAAGCAATTCAAGTTTTCAAAATTTTAAAACTGTTTCAAAAGCTCTCTGTACATTAACAGGTGAGTAAACTACTACTTTTATTTATGCTTAAACCTGTTTAAAATTGATGCTTGTGATAAAACATTGAAATAACTCTGTGAAATTTGTTTGCATGATGAAAATATGTTTATATATAGATAAATATGCTCTTGTTGAACATGTATGCCTGTACATATGTATATAAACTTCCGTTCTTAGTTACAGGCTTATAAACTAAGTTTTAAAAATTTAATTTCTCTTTGTACAGACAATGTTAGGCTAAGATCTTAAAAAAGAAATTGATCATGGCAATGTAATTTCATTTTTTAAAAAAGAATTTCAGGTAAAAATATTAAGTAAATGTTGTGAAAATAAGAAAAACAGTAAAATTCTTTCAAATCAGAAAATTTGTGTGGATTAATTTCTCGTTTTCATTATGTAATCTGATTTGTATTGAGAATTTATGAATTTTGATAACTATGTCATAATTTTTAAGCGTGTGGTTAGTGAGGAATTATGAGATGATCGAAAGTTGTATTTTCGTCAAATTATGACGAACGAGTAGCTCGGTGAGGTCGGGATTCTTATGGGAGGTAGTTCGTGGGTCGAGAATAGTGGGAAAAATAGTTGGAGGTGTTATTATTCGCCGTGGTGGCGCGGTGAGGTGATTGTAGGGTTTGGGAACTTGGTGATGTCGACGTTGTAATCAGGGCGATTACGGAGTCGTGGATGCTTCGGTTTGATCGCATAAGGGGGATTTGGTGCATGGGCCTATGGCGTGGTGATGGTCAGAGTGACAATGCTTTTGGTGGCCGGAGGTTGTGTCATGGGGAAGTTTTGGAAAATGGTCCGTTCTAGTTTTGGGTTCACTCAGGCTCGATCTCGATTTTGTGTTCGTCATACGAAGTTTTTGCCCCAAGACATGTCCGAACCTCGATTCGTCTTCCTCATCCATGCGCCTCCTATTGTCCATTGTCTAAATAAGATTCGCAAAATCGAATTTCGTGCTAAAGTTCTTAGTTTGAAAGAAAACGATTGAAGGAGAAATTCTTACCTAAGAGGATGACCGAGGCTTAGGGATCTATTAGGTTTGATATTGATAGTCGTTTAGACTCAATCTAGGGAGGAGCTGTAGGAAGAGCTTGCTAGATTCGGGGTAGGAAGGGAAGATTGTAGAAGTAGCCGAAGTTTCAGGGAAGGTAAGTTACGGGTTCCTGTAGAGTCGAGGTGAAAGTAGAGAAGTGATGAAGAGAAGTATCGATTTTATATGTGATGAAGGGGAGGTGAACATGCGTCAACCGGTCAACCAGGTCAAGGCAGTTCAGTGGTTCGGTAAGCAATTATGCCGAGCGACTAGGAACTTGCCGAATGAGTGGTTCGGCACACGAATATCGACCGAGCCATGTTGAAGGCATGGTAGGATGAAGAAACGAATTCCACCTGATGGGAGGAGAAGAGTGGGAAGTATGGTTTGCTTATGGTTCAAAGCATACCGCGATTGACCCTCACGATACACTTTGGGGGGGGGGGGCAAATGTTACCCGTTGCTTAGCCCGGCTACAAGAGGAAAATATTAAGTGCCATTCGGCCTACAAGTGCCGCTCGGCCCAAGTGCCACTCGGCCCAAGCGCCGCTCGACCCAAGTATCATTCGGCTTACAAGTGCCGCTCGGCCTAAGTGCCGCTCGGCCTAAGTCCATCGCTCGACACTCCTTGGATCAGATGCCATCGCTCGGCATCCTTTGTTCCAAATACCATCGCTCGGCCTCGCTTGGACTAACGCCATCGCTCGAAATCCTTTGGCAACATCATTTGGCAAAGTCACTCAGAAAGGTCGCTCGGCAACTGCTGTTCGACATCCCTGACTCGATGCGCAGATATCACCCACAATGGGTCGAGATACCTTATTCTTGGGCCCGTGAGGGAAGTTCAGCCTATCTTCACATATAAATAGAAGGGCAGGGGCACAATGAAAATGACCTTTTTGGGGATAACACTGGGGAGACTCTGCCATTCTTAGGACTTATTCTTTTTAGTTATAACTTGTATTCAAGTTGTTAGTGTATGGATTGTATATGTATTCAATTATTTGGAAAAAACAATAAAGATTAAACTCAAAGTGGACGTAGGCAGTTACGTCGAACCAATATAAATCTTATGTTCTAGTTTTTGCTATTAATTTTTTATATTTTCCTCTGTTTTAATTTTCTATCTTCATTAATCTCTCTACACAAATCTTTCTTTGGGTGATAGTGACCAATTCTGCTGCTAACAGTTATTATCATTTGTTGTTTGTTATTTGTGTTCTAATAACAGTTGTTATTATTATAATGTGAAAAAAAACTAGTAAGGAATGGTTTTATATAATCATAGTTAAATTATATATATATGGGAAATTTATAAATATGAATT
This sequence comes from Allium cepa, assembly GCA_030765085.1. Lineage (NCBI taxonomy): Eukaryota > Viridiplantae > Streptophyta > Magnoliopsida > Asparagales > Amaryllidaceae > Allium > Allium cepa. The sequence goes on along the minus strand of CM060939.1, from coordinate 192,901,172 downwards.
GTAAATAAAAAGGATTTTAAAAGTTGAGAATTTGAGAAATTTGAATACCATTGATTTTGGAAATTGTTTTTCAACGGATTTGAAAGAATAATAATAGTATTATTTTGAAAATAATTTGATTAAAAACATTTTCAAAGGATTCAAAGTTGATAAAAAGCACTGAATTGACTTCGGTCACTAGAAAATAATTTCGAAGATGACTGCAGCATCACCAATGTTCATTTTTGGGTTTCTAAGAGAGGATTTGCTACTATTGGAATTTGTTTTGGTAAAACTAGTTTTGATTTAAAATTCAGATGTATGATTTGAAATACGAAGAATTATTAATAGTATTGTTCCAAAATAACTTGAAATAAGAACAGGGTGTTCAAACACTAAAAAATTTCATTAGGTGTTTTATGAAAATAAGGGAAAAAGAGTTTTATAACTTACAAAATTTGAGAATTAGCAAGTTAGAGCAAAATTTCAAATTATTGAATATGAATGTTAAGAAAAGCAAATTTAAAATGAAATTTAACTTATGTTAAGTTGGATGAAGTGACTTTTGAAATGAAATTGACTGTGATTTGAGAAGAATCTGGAAATTGAACAATGCATTGAATTAAATGAGATTGAGTTTGATTTAAAACGAATACGAAATTAAGTTGTGAAGTGATAATGAACATGAGAAGTGTTGTATAAAATGTTATAATAAACTAAGTAAAATGTTATGAAATGGTTCATAAATGAATTAAGCACGTAGTGAAATGTTGTTAAACATAAAATTTGATGGAAGGGTTCTCAAGTGACATTAGTATTTAAAGAAATATACTAAGAAATGAGTGAATATGAATAAAGCAATGTGAATAATGATAGAAATAAATGAGTATAAATAAAAGATTCTGAATAATGAGAAACCAATTGAAGTAAACACGTAAATTGTACATACATTATTTTATTCACATAACTGTTTTATCCAGATTTGAGTACATAATTTCAAGATGACTTACATTGGTTCGAGTTAGAAATTTCCACTCAATTCTCGACGGCGAACACTGGATATGGATTTTTGATTGATTCCGAAATTCTCTATCATAGTATATAGCTATGTAAGGAGAATGCCGGTTTCTAATCAAGGAACCAAATTAGGATCCGCACTAGAGAAGTCGGTTAGGCGATACTAGTTCGAAAGTGAAATTTTATGATCGAGTGAGTGATCAGATTGATATGGCTTATGGATAGTAATGTGTATATCTTACAAGCTTTGTCAAATTAAATTTTGATAATAGAAAATGAAAAATGAAGATTAGAAATTATATGGATGGATATTATTGTAAATAAGATGCAGGATCATGGAAGGAAAGGCTCATTGACGCTTTTGGTTTCATGAGTAGAGTTTGGTTGCCCGACAAATAGGTATACATTTATGTTGTGTTTGATTTGATGGTTATGACTAGTCGTTTGGGTTTTGTTTTCTTTTACTTGGTTTGGGTCCTTAGTGACGATTTGTAGTTGTTCCAATCTAGCCGCATAAAAGAGACGCTGTTGAAATTTTCCAAACTTTTTAAAGACCTAGATAATTTTATAACAAGTTTCAGCTAATTGTTTTTAGAAAGTTAAAGGATTGTAGCATTTTTCTTACCTTGATTTTTTGGAGGATGAAATTCTTTTAAGGAAGGAAGAATGCAACAAACCTGTTATTTTTGAGTCTTTGAGTTTGAATATTTAATCTATTTAAATATTCAAACTTGATTTATTTTAAAATAAATTTATGATTTTTTATGACGCATTTTTAATTTATTTTATAGGTTTTTCCATAATTTTTAATTTGAAAAATAAATAAATTTTCATCAGAAGGCCTAGCCATGCGTCTACTATTCATTAAAAGTGAATTTGCAATCTAGTCCTGAGTAATGTAGGGCATTTGCATACAAGGGAAGTGTTGGTTTGTGGGTGATGTCGGGTTCCTATGTCGCGGTCTGGAAATGAAGTCGTGTGTTTGGGGTCTAGCAGGTTTAATTAAGGCTAATTAATGAATTTATTTGGTGACTAAGTCGTTAAGATAAATTATTATATTATTAAATTAGTGAATATTATAAACGTGATAACTTACTAGTTTTAGATCGGATTTGAACGCAACAAGTTGATTGCGCTCGTATTAATGTGAACTACATTATGGGATTGAACCGAGAGAGACTTAAGCTAGTTCAATTTCATGCTAAATTGAACGTCGTTCGATTTAGACGAAACAGAACGCCTCAGTGATGCTAGAATGCTGGCGAGTTAAACTAATCTTTTTGGTTAACCAGTAATATTATAGTTGATAAAAATTGTTGATTGTATGTTTGGATGATTAATTGTTTTTATCAGTTGGTTTGGATTAATTTCTACCCCTCGAGCGGATGACCTATATTATATAGTTATACAAGTTTGTGACGAAGAGGAATAGGTTGGAGGGATCCAACATTATTCCTTATCACTATTGAATTATATATATATATATGTATGTATGTATGTATGTATGTATGTATGATGACATATATATGCTGTGATGTACGACGACAGGTTGGAGGGATCCAACGGGATCCCTCGCTATTATTAATATGTTTCAATAAAATTCCCGTTATATGATTTTTTTTAATACGAAACCTGATTGTGGATAGCATGGTTTATGACACTGTTATATGTTCAACACTTAAATCCTGTAGTGATAGAAAAACAATATCGATATTGGTTAAGTGTTTGGAAGCTATAGGCCTTGAATTAGTAGTTTTAAAAATACTAAAAATAGCTATTTGAATTAAAATTGGTTTTCGACATATGAAATGATTTTAAATATGAAATTAGGTTTCAGAAATACTTTTTTAAAGGATTTAATTTCTCTTTTATTCCAACCTATTTATCAATCTCTTTCCAAAAATTTTATTTTTACTTAATATTGTTTAAAATTATTTATTTGTAATGAACATCATTTTAAAATTATTTATTTATATTTAATATTGTTTTAAAATTATCTATTTATAGCTAATATTATCTTAAAGCTATTTATTTATAATTAATATTGTTTGAATTTATTTATTTATATTTAATGTTGTTTTAAAGATATTTATTAATATTTTACTATTTTTAAAAGTAAATTATTTAATTAATTAATACGGAATGAGATAAATAAAAATGATTATTAATAGTAATACGGAAGTTAATTATTATTATTTGTAGACATGATAAAGGTTAATTGTTATTATTTATTTAATGACGTTTTGAAATAATTAAATATTTTTTAAGATGTTTTGATATTAATAATTATTATTTATTTATTATGTTTATTGTTATTAATTATTATTATATAATAGTGTTTTGAAGTAAGTGATAGAATTTATTTATAAATGTTCCAAAATTTATAAATAGAGTTTTATAAACAAATGTGGGTTTATAAGAGAAGTTTTATAATATGGTCTGGAAACTTAAAGGAAGATTAGTTAAGATGAAAAGGGTTTTATAAATGGTTTTGGATATTATAAAAAGATTTTAGAAACGCGTTTACAGATTTATAAGAAGAGTTTTATAAATGGATTTACGGATTTATAAAAGGGTTATAAATGATTTTAGGAATGTATAAAAGAGTTTTATAAATGGTTCTAGAGATTTATAAAAGAGTTATAAATGGTTTTAGAGATTATAATGGAATTTATAAACAATTTCGAATTGTATAAAAAGAAAATTTTCTTAGTGTTTGGTGAATGTACCTATACCGTTAAGATAAGTATATGGATATTTTTTCAAGTATTGAAATATAGAGATGTGTGGATATATATCTTTGTAAAAGAATTTTGATACAAATATTTACAAAGTGAATTTATTTAATAAAATGATTAATGAAGGGGTTAATGGTTACTTATGTGTTAACCAAGGTTTATTTTTCCTATGGAATTAAATCCCTGATTCGAATATGTGTTTGCTGATAGTTAAATAACCAATTATCAGGTATGGACCAAAACATAACTTTGGAATATCTAGGAGAAACAAGTGAGTTATATGGCATAGTCATCTCCGATGATGCTGTAATGTGCGTATAAATTTTGTTTTTCTCTTCTAGGACAATGATAAGGAAATCCATCCATTAATGGTTAGGAGGTGATCTTTGCTCTTATCTTCGGCTGTTTATTTTCTAAAGAACTGAAGCTGAGTTTACCGAAAACTGTCGAATGTTGTTATCGAAGAGACCGGGATCGGATATGTTATCTGAAAACCACTTTGATCCAACTTAAGCATTTCAAAGTTAGGATATCTTGAAGATGATGGAATTAAAGATGGAGGTCTCAAGCATTTCGTTCAGTCCCGTAATGAACTTGTATGGATGAATGCTGGCATTGCATTGTTGCTTGGAGGATAGTGTTAGCATTCCAAGTGGGAAGTGCTATATAAAAGGTAAAATGTAGCTCAAGCGTCATAAACAAGGAATGAATAAAACATGGAAGATGCAGTCGGGCTAAGTGGGTCGCTCCCAAGTAGAGTTTGATCATCCCTATTTAGAGTCGATATTTTATTTCATTTGTATGCTACGGGGCACATTAATGGAGGGATGATCATATTATGTACTACTAGTCAAGTGGTAAGCCGGTTCTGTGTTGGCAGGGGATCCTGATGAGGTCCTCGATGTTATTTTATCTAGAGATGCACCGTGACGGGAGGTACCCCAGTGGCCCAATCATTGTATGGAATCCATTCTTCAATAAGTGCCATATGGACTTAATTGTGTCCAACTATGCTGAAACATGAGATGCAAGCATTTCAACTATTTCCATATTTTACTTTGACCCATAGACATTATTATAATATCAATGGATTTTCTACAAAAATTGTTTTGGTTATCGTAAGGTAAAAATCCATCCATGTTTATGTGTGGCGTGGTCTTATGAGATGCTTTTGGATTCAGAGGTTTTTATAACTTAAAAATCCTGTTGGGTGTGTTTTCTCACATTGGGTTTTCAGACCGACTCAGGTGTTATTTTATTATAATGCTTAGGTTAGACCAAGCATATTAGAAATCTCATTTGGATGCTTTGAGCTTCCGGAGATGAGTTAGATACCCAGAGATGTATTCGCGTATATTGTTATTTTTCCGCTGCATTGATTGTTGTATTTATCAGCAACTTGTGAGGACAGGTTGTTATAACTGTTCAGGCTAAAATAGGTTAGTACCCTGATTAATGTCTATACATCATATATTACAAGTTGTTTTTGTGTAAAGATTTGTTGTATATTATAGATTTTTCGTTTCACTCTGAGATTCCATGCTATTTAGTTTCTTCCTTCCTTCTTTCTTCTTCTTTTACCCTAATAATTGGGTTTTCCAACATTCGATTACTCGACACACAATACTATTGACCTATTAGTGTCGATTTTCGAGAGTTGAAAATCCGGGTTGTTACACGTAAGAACCTGTTGTCAGATTAGCTGGGCTGATTTCCCTCATAGAATTTTGGACTAACCTCGCATCATTATAGATATTTATCATAAGGATATCTCACATCAATAGGAATTGTACACAACTATTTGTATCCTCAAATTGAAGGGCAGACTTCGGTCATGTTACTCTATTAATCTCCCATCCTTACGACTTTGTCATAAATTAAGTACTCTCCATATATATAACAATAACCATCTCACCGTTTCATAAATAAGTCCCTATAAGGAATCTTCCTTATTACGCCTTAGAATAATAATTAGGCTAAATAAGAGTTTCCTCTTATTTTTGCTTAACAATCGATTACATTATTAATGGGAGAAATAAATAAAAATAAGTACCTAATTAACTACGCCTCATACACAATAATTATATGCCAATTACGCTAATAAGAAAAAAATGAATATTCGCACCTAATAAATTCTAAACGCACGGTTTTTACATCCTAAACTAGCGTTAAATGTCAATTCCCTAATCCAATTTTATTACAAGTCCTTTTTCTTAAAATTTCCAAGATTCATCTTACCAAAATAAGGGGTTCTAATATCCAAAACAGGGAATAAATATTCATAATCAAAATGGCAATAACGGACTTATAAATAAAATAAAAACTTAGTTTATTACACCAATTCAATGAAATATCCTAAACAATAGGAATTGCAATCTAAATCCCACATTCTATTGAACTCCTCTTTTGAAAAAGAAATAGGTAAGAAGGAAAGTCGTGCGGAATAAGTGTTGTAAACTGCGAATAAAACTCGTAATCTAAACCTCTAATTTCATTAAAGAATCACGTACTAAATCAAAGAAGAAGGAGAAGTGGAGTAGACTATAAAAATATCAAAAATTGCATAAACAAAACAAATCCCACCAAATTAATGTAAATAATTGAGAATCTCAACATAGAATTAATATTTCAAAATAAAAAGGAATTTTGGGGGATTTTATCTACCTTATTTTCGCAATCCCAAAATCCCTACGGCATATCCAAATCCATAAAGATGCACTAAACAATTATTGGAAAAGGAATACTAAAGTTTCCACTCACAGAACGGCCTTATCTTCACTTTTCTTGGAGTTACATGCCTTTCAATCTCCTTTAGAATCTCTCTCTTTTGATATATACACAATAGGAAAGATGTATATATTTTTATTATATTCAGAACGGTTGGAGAAAGTACAAAATAAGAATAGGTTGAAGGTAGTAGAAATAATTAGGGAATGAATTGAATTCTTACCGGAAATCTCTATAGAGTTTCTGGATCTAATTTGGAGAGATTATAATGGCAGAGTGTCGTTGAATTTTCCAAAATAATATGAATAAAAAGTGAAGAGAGTAGAGTTCTATTTATAGGGGTTGAAACACACCAGAACCATAGGATAAAAGTATGTGAGAAACCTTAAATCTAAAGCGTACAACTCAATATAACATAGCTTTAAACTCTAGCTGGCAGTGGCAACTTTAATTGCCAAGCAGTCCAACACCTATGTGCAAACGTATGACTGCTACGGTCGACCAATTGACGTATATAGGTCGACAACTCCTCTATTTCGTGGAAAGTCTATTTTGTTCCGTTGCAAAATTTATTATATTTTCTAATTAACCTTTTTAACGTTGAATATTAATTAATTGTTTACTTAGCCCTCAAGCTAATTTTTGAAATTTAAACCCTAAATTTGTTTTCTCATTTGAATTTTAATTCAAACTAAATTAATTTAAATCTGAAAACTTCAAATGCTCATATTTCTTTGCTTGAGCTCCTTTTTTAACATATTATATATGGAAACAGATCAAAATTTTGCCACAAATGCAATGGAACAAATTCTGTGATCAAATTCTTATTTTTATAAAATTTCCATATTCTATATTATCATATTTAATTCAATTTAATCGTTTAATTATGGTTCATTTTATGGGGTGTTACATTCTTCCCCCTTTAAAAAGGATTTCGTCTTGAAATCTTTCAAAGGGAAAACATCGTAATGTGCAATAACATCCACGTTATACAACCAAGTTAGCTACACTAACACCTACTCGACTAATAGTGCAATGTGATTATGTACTACAGACATCTAAAATGAGCTCAATCCTTGCAGGAATGTGTAATCATGTCATGTAAGTATGTATGCAAACACCCTAAACATGCATTAAATTTCTACATGAGTGCAAAGTGATTGTGAAAAAGTGTAAGAACCATCTCTTACTATCCAGTCTAACAACCACAATGCAACCGAAATCCTAAAATTTAGAGAGAAAAATTACCAGTGAAAAACTCTATGTTTGTGATTTCATCTTCTCCTCATTCTCCTATGTGCTTTTGTAACGCCCTATATTTTTAGTAATATTATTTTGAACATTTAATTAGGTAAATTAAATGAAATAATGTAATTTGTTAAGAGAGTGATATTTGTGATTTATAAAGGGGTAGTTGTGTTTATGTAAACTAATGAACTGAGTAGAATTAAAATGAATTAACTTAGGGTGAGTAGACAAGGGCGAAATAGGTAGAAGCATAACCTTATACCGTAAACCTTCGCTACATTCATTTCGTACGTTCATTACAAAATTTACCAAAACTCAAACACTTAGAGGCCGATCACCATCAAGAAGAAAAGAGGGGAAATTAAGCTTAATCAAGAGGAAGGAGTTAATTAACTTCAATCAAAGATCAAATATCATCTCCTTAACATCAAAGCAACGGTGAATAATGACCACATCTCTTATTTTTTTATTGATTTTGCTTTTAGATGATTCCGAAAGTATTTGAAAATGTTTTCCATGTTTTGAATGATACACACACACACACACACACACACACACTCCTTGATGATTTAGGCTATTTTATATGCAATCTTATAATGAGAATTGATTTATAAAACCTAGTTTATGACATACAAATGACTTGCGAATTTAATTTGAGGTATGGGTTTCATGTTTCATAATTTTCTTAATTATGGTGGATTTATTATGAATCTTCTAGTGAAAAATATATTATTTTGGGTTTATAATTATTTATGACCAACATATAATGACTTTGGGTTTAAAATTTAAATATGTTAAAAAACATATTAAAAGAGATTTTTTGGAATTTTGGAGAATTTTCTTAAGTATTTTGTTAAATATATAAAATTATTTAAGGTATGGGACTTAAATGTTTTATATGTTTAAAATAAGAGAAGAGGCATTTTACAAATGTTTTAATTAAACAAAATTTGAATTTGGTAGCACTTTTAGAAAAGCATTTAGAAAAGAAATTGGCAATCGATTAGATTTTGATAAATGAGCAAGTTAGTTGGATAGAAATTACTTTAAAAGGAAATAAAGCTGTTTTTGTAAGCATTTGCTGTTTCGTCTCAATCGGAAGCCACCTTTCAACTAAGTTCCTCCACCTCCATTACAGTCGAAACCAATGTGTCTGGTATTAATTCTTGGCACGTAGTGAATTGGACAAAAGGCGGAAGGTATGAGGTCTAAACAAGGGGGTTCTGAAGGGGTCGAAACCACATTTTGGCTTTAGAAAGAAAATGCGCTTGTTTGCTTTCGAATGAGATGGCTTTCGATTTAATTGGTTTAAAGAAGAGCCTTCAACTCAGGTTGCCGCCTTCGTTTTTATACTGGCTTTCCCTGTGTTGAAACCAAAGTTGCCGCTATTCAACCTTTCGGCCCAGTTAAAGCCGTTGCCTTTAAACGTGGTTTTAAAGTGATACTTTTGATTTTAGTAAAGAGGCTACTCTCCAATGCTTTCGAAAGGGATGGCGTTGAAACCATCTACTTTCTTCGCTCAGGAAAAATGTTTTCGAAAGAGGGCTTTCAACTTGGTTGTTTTATGACCCTTAGTTCTGTTGAAAGATAAATCCATAGGTTTGGACTTAAATGGTTTTAATGGTTTCGAAACTATATTCCACAAGCTTTTACTTAAACCCAATTCTTTCGGAGGAGTTGTTTTAAGTAGTATACTTTAATGCATTTGAAAGGTATAAATTATGATTTCGAAGGGGAGTTTCCCCAATGGTTTCGAAAGGTATTTAAGGCTTTTTTAATGGAAGGTTTCCAATTGCTTTTGAAAGGCAAGTATATGCTATATCCTAGTCTCCTATCTTTATTAGGTTATTCTTCTATATCTCACGAGGCTCGAATGAAGATATGAATGCTAGAAGAGTTAACATTGGTGGGGGAAGCACCATGAAAAATGAAAATGCCAGACCAAGTACTAGGAGAAATCCAGATCAGGCACAAGTAGAGAATGTGGGTACTGGAGTCCCGCAAATGTATATGGGAGCAATGTATCAGCTCTTTGCAAACATGGTACAAGCGAGAATTGGTGCTGGAGTTGTTGGAGGTAATGCTGTAGGAAGGAATCAGGAAGTTAAAGCAGTGACCAACTATGTTATTCTGAGTAGAGATTATACCCGGCTAGGGGGAAAGCAATTTATTGGCACTGAAGATGCTATTGAAGTGGAGAACTTGTTACTGTACTGTGAAAGTGTAACGACCCCTAATTTTATATAAATTTAAATTGATAATTTATATAATTTTTTAATTTAAATTGTATAGCTAATTGGAAATTTAAGCGAGTTTCCCCAAATACAGATAAATTCTGTATAAATCATTTAAACTTTAATATTGTATATATATGAGAATATATATATATATATATATATGTATTTGAGCATATATGAGTAAATTTAAAATTTTAATTTATTATCAAATACTTTAGTTAATCAAAATATCTAAAATTTATTACAATAAGTGATTAATCCTTAATTACTTTCATTAAGTAATTATATTTAACAATTTATAATTGATTTTCTAAATTAATTAATCCATTTAATTGTTAATTATTTATCACTTTAATCAATACTTGAAAACCTTTAGTAATTATCTTTGTTAACTTTCTTTGATTACCTTCTTAAGAAAATTTCTTAGATTAAATCTTTAAATTTTTTCTAATTAATTAATCTAAATTAATTGTTTATAAATTAAATAAATCATTCTTTAATTTCCTTCTTAATTAAATCACTTTAATTACCTTCTTTATCTCTAAGATAATTAATTTCCTTATTAATGACTTCATCAATATTTTAAGTGTAAAACATTTCAAATTTGAATTTAGACTCAAATTTCATTTTGAATTTATGATTCAAAATGCTTACATATCTAAATATTAACCAAATTTAAATATCCACTTATAATCTTAAAATAAATGTAAAGAACATTTATTATTAATATATGAACTTATGTAAGCCTTTAACCCTATTTACTTAATTTTATTTAAAAAAAAATTAAGCCTTTAAAATACACCACTATTTAACTTACATATTCAAATTATCAAATATCAAGTTTAGTTATTGGTTTGAAAACAAATTTACTTTTAAAAAGCTATTTGATTTATACTTGTTTTAAAACACATATGATTTGAAAACTGGTTCAAATTCCAGATTTTAAACTTGAAGCCATATTTAAGTCTTGTTTTCAGATTTTAATTTAAATTCTAAAATCATGATTTAAAATCTGAAAATCCACCTTGCAAATATTTACAAATTTGATTTAAAATCAGATTTCTGTTTAAAACTTTTAAATTCAAAGTTTATTTGAAACTAAACTTAAAACTGGATTTAAACTTGCTTTAAAACTTTTGCTTCCCATTTAAACTGGCTTTTAAATTTTATTTTAAAAATTTAAAAGAAAAACTAGTGTAACAGGTTTCTGAAAACCTGTAGACAGGGGAAAAACACCCTGTAACCAAACTAGACTCGAGCCAACCCTCCAATCTCCCCGAGTCAAACACCCAAAAACATCAAGCAAAACCCGGAACCACTCGAGTAAAACTCGAGTTCGATTCTTCTTTCCAAATTCTTTTGATTTGCCTCGTGGCAGTTGCAAGAAGAAGTTTCGGTGTGATGATGGTCCTATGAATTGTTGTAGGAAATTCTTATTTAGTATCTTCATCGATTTCTTTTCAGTTTTTGATTTAAAACTTTAATGAATATGGATTAGAAAATTGAAATTGAAAATTTTAAATGAATTAGAAATTTTAAATTGAATTAAATTGATTAATAGAATATGAAGGATAAATTGAATTGTATCGATAAACAATTTCGTTTAAAACCAAATTTTGAAATTCTGTTGTAATTCCTTGGGTTGATCGAAGTCCGAAGAGGGACAAATTGGTATATATTTTGAGATATTCCGACTTGAGTTTGGAATCCATATCTTGTATTTGAGAAATTGTAAAGATCGAATCTATCTATCTTTGTTGTTTTCATGCCTACGAATTTCGAGGACGAAATTCTTTTAAAGGGGGAAGTCTCTCAAATTCATATGACTTATTATAATTTCTATTTGATATATATATATATATATATAATTTTAAATTTACTCATATATGCTCAAATACATATACATATACATATATATATATTCTCATATATATACAATATTAAAGTTTAAATGATTTATACAGAAATTATCTGCATTTGGGGAAACTCGCTTAAATTTCCAATTAGCTATACAATTTAAATTAAAAAATTATATAAATTATCAATTTAAATTTATATAAAATTCGGGGTCGTTACAGAAAGGATCTTTGCAGATATGGGACTCAATGACGAGCAAAAGAGAAGACTTGCTTTAAGACAGTTGCAATGAGCAGCGCTGCATCGGTGGAAAAACATTACAATCGGAGTTAATGTAGAAGCTTTGACATGAGATGAATATCAAGAGGAGATTTGAAGGAAGGCTCACGTCTGATGCTGCAAAGTCTACCTTGCTCAGGAAGTTTGCTGAGTTGGAGCAGGGAGAGATGATTGTTGTGAAATATGCTAGGAGGTTTGAGGAGCTACCAAGTTATGGTTATGCTACAGTAGACACTGTGATGAAGAGGAACAAGAAGTTCATAAGAGGTCTGAAGCCTGGGATTGCTAGAGTTGTGTCGACACACATCAGAGGTCCTAGTGATGTGGTTGTAGAAATGGCTTTAAGACAGGAGGAGATGCAGGCTTTGTTGGAAAGGAATATGCCAAGGAAGCTCAAGGAAGGTAAGCTTAGAAAAGAAAGTTCTTCCACAAGAAAGGAGCTCAGAAAGGAGGAGCTGCTTAGAAAGGGAAGTCTAAAGTGGTGTGACGACCCGACTTCCTATCTCCAAGAAATCGCATCATCTTTAAGAAAGAAAGGGATAGAAAAGAGAAAAGATAGAGAAGAAGAAAGGAACAACACCAGAATCTAAACAGCGGAACGAATAAATTATATTAATCACATAATACATTACATAGTTTACAATCACTATCGGAGTTACGCAACTAAACAACACATACTAGACAGTTATAAACACCTGTCTAGTTATACAACTCAATACAACTCAAAGACAACAACTCAGACAACACACAGCGGAAAACTATATAACTATACGCAGAAGCCTCCTGCTTCATTTGCTCCTCCAAAATTCGTCAAGCCAACCTAAAATCCCCTGGCTACTCGTAAAATTTGAGTACCCAAGAGTTTAAGAAAAACATAATAAACTCCGGGTCTGACATGGGTCTGGTGTGAGTAAATGGTTAAAGTTGCTTAACTTTAAAAACCTTTGAAAGAAAAGGTTTCACGTAAGACTTCCCACACATAAACATGGAAAAGTTTTTACCTTACGCTAACCAAACATTTGATAGGAAATCCGATGATATTATAATAGTGTCTAGAGTTTTCAAATAAATATGAAATAACCGAAATTGTTACATTTATTAAATTCCAGCTACTAGCCACAAAAGTGGGTAATACAATCAAAACCGTTGGCACTTATTGGATTTTGGATTCCATACAATGGCAGGGCTACTGGGGTACCGCCCGTCATAGTACGTGGCCTAGATCACCGTACTGAGGAGTACGCCCGCTCCCCTGCAACACAAAGCCGGACACATTCCTTACTGAACAGTTCCAAATAAGACAACCCCGGCGGATGTAGCTATTCAACCGCCCACACAGCCGAAATAAAAGGGACCTCTAGACATGGGTAAATCTTACTCTCAAGTGGGGGCTACCCACGAAGCCTTGCTGCACCTCCCCTGTTTTAGCCATTCTCGGTTGATGAGGCTTGAGGTTACGATTACCTTTAGTGAACACATCACTTAGAATGCTCATCGTCCACCTGACGATGTTTTGAAGGCATTCAATCCATACAAGTTCGTTCCGGGTTCGAACGAAACCGAAGGCATTATCTCATTACACTCATTTTGGAATCACCCTCAGAGTTAATGACAATAACCCTTGCACTCTGAATCACCATCTCGAACCTATAAGAACTAATTCCGTCAAACTCATCACTGAATCACCCATAGAGTTATACTAACGTATAGCCCTTACACCTCGAGTCTTCACAAAACTCCACTTTGATTCACGACCTAACGTTAAATTGGAATCGATGTGGTTTTCGGATATCCAAACATGGAAACCAGATCCGGGTCTCATCGAAAGCCAAAGCATGTCTTTTAGGTCCAATTTGTTTAAAGGTTAAACAATTCAATTCAACTATATATATATACACACGGAATAGATAATTCCCAAGTCACAATTGATAACTACAATATCAAATAAACAGATGATTCATAACCAAAACAGGTAATCCACATCATTATCACAATAGATAATTTATATTACCATCACAATGCAACCAAGCATTCATATCACACAACATTATTTATCTCATTCCTGAGATTACATCCATTCAAGATAATCAACTTCACCTATTCAAACATAAGCAATGATTTACTACCACAACATAATTAATTTAAAATGAATTAAATTAACTAACTCTATCTCTAATTAATTTAAAATGAATTAAATTAATTACTTCATCTATTAATTAATTAATTAAATTAATTACCTTCATCAAAATAATCTTGCTTACTTATTCATTAATTAAACCAATTAATAAATCATCATCCTAATTAATCAACCTTGATTGATTAACTCTAAATCAAGTAATTAATCCTTAATTATTCTCATTAATCATATTAATTAATGAACCTTAAGTAATTTCCTTCCATTAATTAATTAACTAAATTAATTACATTATTTCTTAATTAATTACATTAATTAATCATGATTAAATTAATTACTTTTAATTAATCAACTTAATAAATATAAACAGTAATTAATTATTCTTAATTACTTCTTAGTTACTTTATAAATTCTTTGATTTATTACACCAGGTAATAACCCCTTAATTACTTTCTTAAGTAATTATTCATTTAAAATTACTTCCCAGTAAGTAATTTACCTTATCCCAATTACCTCTATATTTCATCAATTACTTATCTTAAGTAATTTGCCTTATCAAAACTTATTAAGTAACATTCTTAATCATTTATCAAGTGACTATATTAATTAATTAACAAACTAATTAACTTACTTGATCACACTCATATCATAAAACAAAATTGAGTAATTCATTCCTTAATTACTCTTTAACCAATTAATCTTCAACTAACAGATCAACTATTATCAACTATTAATTAATAAACCTTAATTATTAATCAATCATTTAATATAAAGTAATTAATCACTAATTACTTTTATAATTAATTAATTAACCTTAATTAACCAATTAATTATCTCTTAATCATTAATTAATAAAATTAATTATTGATTAACAATCTTGATTACAAATTAATTTAAAATCAATCAATCCTTAATTATAATTAATTAATCTTTAAAAATAGTTAATTAATTCTTAATTAACTTGTATTATAGACTAGTAATCTTTAATTATTAATTAAGAAAACCAAATTAAAAACTTAATTACTCAATAAAATCTTTATTAAGTATTAATTAATTACCATTTTAATCAACCCTTTAATTACTTAATTAATAAGTAATTACAATTTAATTAATCATTGGTCATTAATCTAATCATCATAATTATTAGTCAATTAATTTAATAATTATACTTAATTAGTTACTCAATTAACCCCTTTAAAATAATAATTAAATTAATTAACTAAACTTAAAAATTTCTTAATTAATTACAAATTATTAACACTTAATTATTTTTTCAAGATAAACATTATCTTAAATTAATCTTGAAATAAGTTTACTTAACTTAATTCATTAATTAGATCAAAATATAAAGTAATTTTTGTTTTTTCATTAACCAATAAAAACATTCACTTATAAATTTCCTTTTTATATTTTCAAAATAAGTTTGAAAATAACATTAACTTAAAACATTTAAACCATTCATACAAATTCAATTATAAAAACAAATCAATTTAAAAACAAGAATTTAACTTAGCTTAAATTATTTAAAAGTTTAAAACTTACTTTATTTTAAATTTAAAATCTAGTTAAATGTTTCATTTGGATTCAACCCCTTAATATTTGAACCAAGAAACAAAGTGCATCTTTTTTTTTCTTAAACAAATTTGATTTTAAAATTTTAAAAACCGTTTAAATTTAAAACTTAAAACTGTTAAAAACATAACAGTTTAACTCTACACACAACCCAAAACCCACACGAGTTCCCTCCCGAGCCATCTTCCTATACACCCGAGACCTGCTTCGAGAAAATCAAGCAACCCATAAATTACAAACTGCTGACACCCACCAGTCCCCGTGCAACCTGCACCGGTGCCGGAACCCTTCCGACCAACGTCGACTTCGCCGTCACATCACCCATCCTCCCTACAAGCCTCCACGACCAACCAAACTTCAACACTTACCCCAATTCAAAATCGAGCACCCTGGTTGAACTGAACCCCAAATACCATCATCAGAAATTTCAGAAAACCCTCGCCTCCGATCAACTAAAGTCTCCACAACTCTGGCCATCTTTTACTGACCCACCGCGCCTCCTCCATCCAGAATTTCATCCAAATCGATGCAGAGAAGAAGGTGCAGTAGACCAAAATACAGCTAGAACCCAAACTAGGTTTTAATTTCAAAATCAAGAAATTTCAAATCCCTCAATGGATTAAAAATCCTTCAACCAATTTTCTCACACTCTCTGATGCTTCACCTAGCTCCATCAAGAATCTCAAGCATTCCAGATTCACAGATCAACAGAATTGGGCAGAAATCCAATTTCCAGTAAATACCCAATTACCCACTTAATACAGTTTTAAAAATTGTGAATTTCTTTTCAAAATTCATAATTTCCAATGACACTTAAGTTTATACAATCATTTTAACCAAATTTAATCCTTGGTTTCAAATATTGATGATAAACTTGTTACTGCATAGTTTAATTTCCAAGTGAATTAAAAAAACAGAGACTTTGTTCTATTTTTAGTTGTTAGTTTATACTTAAACTATTTTGTTTGATTTAAATCTATGATTTAACAATTTGTTTACATAGAATAGCTTGAAGATTTAATTCTTCTCAGATTCTATAGTAAAATACAGAGAGGAAAATGCAAATCAACCTGCACAGTTTAAACTATGCAAAATCTATTGCATATTTATCTCAACACAGAGGCAAACTCATATAAACATCATCACTACTTAATTGCAATAGATAATTGCTACTTTAAATTTTTAAAAAGTTTACTCACCTTTAATCTAAAAGAAAGGCAGTGCAGGGGTTTTAAAGATGAACTGGAAATTTGCAAAAAAACTTTGAACTTGAACTTGCAGAAACACTTAGACTTGAAACTGAACCCTTTAAAATTGCCTCAACAAATTTGCTCCATATTGCTTTGACCCATTTGCATGCATAAGAAAATTTATGCAGACATTCAAAATGTTGCACTGCACATTTATTTTGAGAGGAGTGTTTGAATTTGAGGAATTGATGCAGATTTTGTTTTGAGGAGATTGTTTCAGGTTTGCTCTTTTCTTTTTTCTTTTTTTAACTGGCAAATGCTTTATTCCTTTGCTTCAGATTTGCATGCATATGAAAGATTGAGGCAGACATTGAAAATTGAAACTTGCATCAACTTGAAATTTTGAAAACAAACTGCAGATTTTGAAATGAAGAAGGTTTTGATTTGAGCATTGTTTCAGATTTTTGGGTAAATAGAGATTAATGTTTCAGGTTTTTGATTCTGAGCATGGTTTGAATTAAGGAATTGCTTGAGAAATTGTTTTGAAGATTTCTGGATTTGGAGAGTAAAAGTTTGGCATAGATATTCAAGTTTCTTTTTAGAAATGAAAAATTTTTTTAAAGAAAAAGAAAGATGAAGAGAAAAGGTGATTATATAAGCAATTTTCAGATTTAATAAATTAAAAAGGAAATTAAAAGAAATTGGACACTTGTCTTATATTTAGATTCAATGTTTAACACTTGTTAACAAAGTGTTTTAAAACAAAACATTTGTTAAATTGAGTTTGTTTTAATTTTAAAAGAAATTTAAAAGCCTTTTTAAATTATTTTCCTAATTAACAAACATGTTTTCTTAATTTTAAAAATACTTTCTAATTAAATATCTAATAAACAAATTCACTTATACATTTACAAATGTATGCTAAATTTATATAAAATACAATCTTTAAAAAAGAATGAAACCAAATATAACTTAAATAAAATTATAAAACATTGCAAACTCATTTGAAAAAATGCTATTTCAAAAGCCTTGTATTTATTCTATTAAATAAACACAAATCAAATTTCTATAGATAAATTTCTATAAAAGAAATAAAACAAATCTTATTTTTAATTAAGATATTATTTATATATTTTAAAACCAAACTATATTATTATTCTATTTTAATATGTATGTATATTCTTGAATCCAAATTTATATTCAATATCAAAGTCAATTTTAAAAATCAAATCTAAAATCAATTTAAATAAATAAATATCAATTTTTAAATAAGCACATTATTATCTACAAATAATATATCCTATTAAAAATCAATTTAAAATACACAGATATAAATATATTTAAACACACTAATCAATTTTGAACACAATAAATCTATTTAGAATTTATTTACACAAATAAAATAATTAATCTTATTATAAAACCAATTTATAACCATAATTAAAGCATTATATTATTATTACTTGGTTATTTACTTTTGAAAATAACAATTTTATCAATTTCAAATAATTTAAATAAGAGATTATCAACATTTTAAACTCCTGAAAATTCCGAGATATTACAATCCTTCCCCCTTAAAAGAATTTCGTCCTCGAAATTTAAAACAAAGATAATCCAAAGCTTAATTTATTTCAACCAATTCAAACATACATATCAGCCATACACTATCAATCAAACAAACAATTTCATCCAAATAATCAATTCAATCAAATAAACAATACTAGCTACCCGGACACAGATCCAGATAAACTTCCTAAAATTATCTCGAGTTTCCCGGGTACAATCACAGGGATACTCTCTCTACTAAACCCAAACCAGCTATACTACTAAGCTACTGAGTTCCTACTCAGCTAGATCTATAATCTACCCAAGATACCAGACCATAGACAAGACTGATCAACGACTAAAACCTTCACAGAACTATTGGTCTCAAAACCAGTGATGACCAAACACGTACTCCCTCAGAGACACGTGAATTTTTTTGAATTCTAGTCTTCCAAACTAGCAATTCAACTCTTCAGACCAAAGCACCGATCTTTACAAAAACTCAGAAGAATCCAATATACCTCGGAGCTTACCAAAACTTGTTGCTCCCTTTTATCGGAGAAAATCTCAACAACATCGAAGTCTTCCACTTCGAATTCCAATTTCTTCTGTTACTTAACCTTAAAAACTTCCCGGATGATCCGGCCGCCTACAGATCCTTCCTGATTAGCTCAACCTTCGCTGATGCTTAAACTGAATCACAACAACTCAACAAACTGATCCTCACAAGATCAATCTAAAGTCAAAACCAAACTTTACTATCAACAGAAGAAAACAACTTCTCCTATTCGGAAAAGACAGAACAGAATCACTCGCCAACTTGCCTCAGATTCTGAAAAATAAATTCAGTAGAAACTCTCTAATCCAAAACACTGCAATTCCCAGTTGCTCCTACTCAAGAACAACAGCCACCTTGCTTTCGCTGCACAACTCTGATCTGGAGAAGATGAAAATGTCGTCGAATGAACACAGGCACAAACTAAACATCTCATCTCGGAAATAAGGTTCAACAGAAATTCCAAGAAATACAAAGCTGCTTTACCAAACAATCAACCTAGGAGACAACTTTCTACCTAGCTGAATCACCGGTATCACTCTTGACATCAAGTCGATTCAGAACTCAATCTCCAATGCGGGCAAATCTCTAACTTCCTTGAAGATATATCCGAAAAATCTTCGACAATTCCAAAACTTCTACATCCTCTAGAGATGCCACACATCCAAGCAAAAGATTATCTAAGATAATCACCAAACTATTGCAAGTCACTTTTGCGATCAACCAATCCAATATCCAAGATATTGTCCTCTCTCCACTAATCAGAACAGTTTACCCTTGACCACTAATCCATCGAAGAAACAGATCCTCATTGCTGCTTCTGAATTCCACCTCCAGGAAATGCTAGGCCAAAAAGAACTTCCTGCTGGAACACAGAATACTTCTGAGATGCACCGCTAACACAGATGCCAAAGACTTCCTATCCAGAGTTCTTTGAGAAACTCGGACCTCAAACTAAACATATACATCCTGCTGAACTCAGCTACAACTCCGAAGTAGACACACTTCTTTAAACTTGCTCCGAAAGAAAACATCTTCGGAGACATCCATAGTCACCGCATCTCATCACGCAGCTACTATTCCCTAAGGTTGTCAAGATATCTTTACTTACTTCTATCTAACCGACAGATCCAAACTCTACTCATCTATCTTCAGAAATTAACTCCGAACCTTAATAGGTTTCCTTCAGAGATCAAATGAAATCTTACACCAAACTGCAAAGATTACTCGAGACGGTATTAGGTCTACAGTCTCGACAAATACACTTCCAATCTCAAACATTCAAACTCCAACCAATGGTAGTCGTGTTACACACACCACTACCTCATCTACCTTTATAACTTTTGTTGGAAAACCCGAACAGGTAACCCAACAGATAGGTAGAAATATACATACATACATACATATATATATATATAGTTATATATAAAAAATTACAAGTACGCTCTCTCAAGAAAGACACCACTACAGAGCCTAGGTATTCAATCAAACTAATGCTCTGATATCAACTGTGACGACCCGACTTCCTATCTCCAAGAAATCACATCATCTTTAAGAAAGAAAGGGATAGAAAAGAGAAAAGATAGAGAAGAAGAAAGGAACAACATCAGAATCTAAACAGCGGAACGAATAAATTATATTAATCACATAATACATTACATAGTTTACAATCACTATCAGAGTTACACAGCTAAACAACACATATTAGACAGTTATAAACACCTGTCTAGTTATACAACTCAATACAACTCAAAGACAACAACTCAGACAACACACAGCGGAAAACTATATAACTATACGCAGAAGCCTCCTGCTTCATTTGCTCCTCCAAAATTCGTCAAGCCAACCTAAAATCCCCTGGCTACTCGTAAAATTTGAGTACCCAAGAGTTTAAGAAAAACAGAATAAACTCCGGGTCCGACATGGGTCTGGTGTGAGTAAACGGTTAAAGTTGCTTAACTTTAAAAACCTTTGAAAGAAAAGGTTTCACGTAAGACTTCCCACACATAAACATGGAAAAGTTTTTACCTTACGCTAGCTAAACATTTGATAGGAAATCCGATGATATTATAATAGTGTTTAGGGTTCAAATAAATATGAAATAGCCGAAATTGTTACATTTATTAAACTCCAGCTACTAGCCACAAAAGTGGGTAATACAATCAAAACCGTTGGCACTTATTGGATTTTGGATTCCATACAATGGCAGGGCTACTGGGGTACCACCCGTCATAGTACGTGGCCTAGATCTCCGTACCGAGGAGTACGCCCGCTCCCCTGCAACACAAAGCCGTACCCATTCCTTACTGAACAGTTCCAAATAAGACAACCCCGGCGGATGTAGCTATTCAACAGCCCACACAGCCGAAATAAAAGGGACCTCTAGACAGGGGTAAATCTTACTCTCAAGTGGGGGCTACCCACGAAGCCTTGCTGCACCTCCCCTGTTTTAGCCATTCCCGGTTGATGTGGCTTGAGGTTACGATTACCTTTAGTGAACACATCACTTATAATGCTCATCGTCCACCTGACGATGTTCTGAAAGCATTCAATCCATACAAGTTCGTTCCGGGTTCGAATGAAACCGAAGGCATTATATCGTTACACTCATTTTGGAATCACCCTCAGAGTTAACGACAATATCCCTTGCACTCTGAATCACCATCTCGAACCTATAAGAACTAATTCTGTCAAACTCATCACGGAATCACCCACAGAGTTATACTGACGTATAGCCCTTACACCTCGAGTCTTCACAAAACTCCACTTTGATTCACGACCTAACGTTAAATTGGAATCGATGTGGTTTTCGGATATCCAAACATGGAAACCCGATCCCGGTCTCATCGAAAGCAAAAGCGTGTCTTTTAGGTCCAAGTTGTTTAAAGGTTAAACAATTCAATTCAACTATATATATACACACAGAATAGATAATTCACAAGTCACAATTGATAACCACAATATCAAATAAACAGATGATTCATAACCAAAATAGGTAATCCATATCATTATCACAATAGATAATCTATATTACCATCACAATGCAACCAAGCATTCATATCACACAACATTATTTATCTCATTCCTGAGATTACATCCATTCAAGACAATCAACGTCACCCATTCAAACATAAGCAATGATTTACTACCACAACATAATTAATTTAAAATGAATTAAATTAACTATCTCCATCTCTAATTAATTTAAAATGAATTAAATTAATTACTTCATCTATTAATTAATTAATTAAATTAATTACCTTCATCAAAATAATCTTGCTTACTTATTCATTAATTAAACCAATTAATAAATCAGCATCCTAATTAATCAACCTTGATTGATTAACTCTAAATCAAGTAATTAATCCTTAATTATTCTCATTAATCATATCAATTAATGAATCTTAATTAATTTCCTTCCATTAATTAATTAACTAAATTAATTACATTATTTCTTAATTAATTACATTAATTAATCATGCTTAAATTAATTACTTTTAATTAATCAACTTAATAAATATAAACAGTAATTACTTATTCTTAATTACTTCTTAATTACTTTATAAATTTTTTGATTTATTACACCAGGTAATAAACTCCTTAATTACTTTCTCAAGCAATTATTCATTTAAAATTACTTTCCAATAAGTAATTTACCTTATCCCAATTACCTCTGTATTTCATCAATTACTTATCTTAAGTAATTTGCCTTATCAAAACTTATTAAGTAACATTCTTAATCATTTATCAAGTGACTATATTAATTAATTAACAAATTAATTAACTTACTTGATCACACTCATATCATAAAACAAAATTGAGTAATTCATTCCTTAATCACTCTTTAACCAATTAATCTTCAATTAACAGATCAACTATCATCAACTATTAATTAATAAACCTTAATTATTAATCAATCATTTAATACAAAGTAATTAATCACTAATTACTTTTATATTTAATTAATTAACCTTAATTAACCAATTAATTATCTCTTAATCATTAATTAATAAAATTAATTATTAATTAACAATCTTGGTTACAAACTAATTTAAAATTAATCAATCCTTAATTATAATTAATTAATCTTTAAAAGTAGTTAATTAATTCTTAATTAACTTGTATTATAGATTAATAATCTTTAATTATAAATTAAGAAAACCAAATTAAAAACTTAATTACTCAATAAAATCTTTATTAAGTATTAATTAATTACCATTTTAATCAACCCTTTAATTACTTAATTAATAAGTAATTACAATTTAATTAATCATTGGTCATTAATCTGATCATCATAATTATTAGTTAATTAATTTAATAATTATACTTAATTAATTACTCAGTTAACCACTTTAAAATAATAATTAAATTAATTAACTAAACTTAAAATTTCTGAATTAATTACAAATTATTAACACTTAATTATTTTTTCAAGATAAACATTATCTTAAATTAATCTTGAAATAAGTTTACTTAACTTAATTCGTTAATTAGATCAAAATATAAAGTAATTATTTATTTTTTCACTAACCAATAAAAACATTCACTTATAAATTTCCTTTTTATATTTTCAAAATAAGTTTGAAAATAACATTAACTTAAAACATTTAAACCATTCATACAAATTCAATTATAAAAACAAATCAATTTAAAAACAAGAATTTAACTTAGCTTAAATTATTTAAAAGTTTAAAACTTACTTTATTTTAAATTTAAAATCTAGTTAAATGTTCCATTTGGATTCAACCCCTTAATATTTGAACCAAGAAACAAAGTGCATCTTTTTTTTTCTTAAACAAATTTGATTTTAAAATTTTAAAAACCGTTTAAATTTAAAACTTAAAACTGTTAAAAACATAACAGTTTAACTCTACACACAACCCAAAACCCACACGAGTTCCCTCCCGAGCCATCTTCCTATACACCCGAGACCTGCTTCGAGAAAATCAAGCAACCCAACAAATTACAAACTGCTGACACCCACCAGTCCCCGTGCAACCTGCACCGCTGCCGGAACCCGTCCGACCAGCGTCGACTTCACCGACACATCACCCATCCTCCCTGCAAGCCTCCACGACCAACCAAACTTCAACACTTACCCCAATTCAAAATTGAGCACCCTGGTTGAACTGAACCCCAAATACCATCATCAGAAATTTCAGAAAACCCTCGCCTCCGATCAACTAAAGTCGCCACAACTCCGGCAATCTTTTGCTGACCCACTGCGCCTCCTCCACCCAGAATTTCATACAACTCGATGCAGAGAAGAAGGTGCAGTAGACCAAAATACAGCTAGAACCCAAACTAGGTTTTAATTTCAAAATCAAGAAATTTCAAATCCCTCAATGGATTAAAAATCCTTCAACCAATTTTCTCACACTCTCTGATGCTTCACCTAGCTCCATCAAGAATCTCATGCATTCCAGATTCACAGATCAACATAATTGGGCAGTTCAATTTCCAGTAAATACCTAATTACCCACTTAATACAGTATTAAAAATTGTGAATTTCTTTTCAAAAATCATAATTTCCAATGACACTTAAGTTTATATAATCATTTTAACCAATTTAATCCTTGGTTTCAAATATTGATGATAAACTTGTTATTGCATAGTTTAATTTCCAGGTGAACTAAAAAAAACAGAGACTTTGTTCTATTTTTAGTTGTTAGTTTATACTTAAACTATTTTGTTTAATTTAAATCTATGATTTAACAATTTTTTTACATAGAATAGCTTGAAGATTTAATTCTTCTCAGATTCTATAGTAAAATACAGAGAGGAAAATGCAAATCAACCTGCACAGTTTAAACTAAGCAAAATCTATTGCATATTTATCTCAACACAGAGGCAAACTCATACAAACATCATCACTACTTAATTGCAACAGATAATTACTACTTTAAAATTTTAAAACGTTTACTCACCTTTAATCTAAAAGAAAGGCAATGCAGGGGTTTTGAAGATGAATTGGAAATTTGCAAAAAAACTTTGAACTCGAACTTGCAGAAACACTTAGACTTGAAGCTGAACCCTTTAAAATTGCTTCAACAAATTTGCTCCAGATTGCTTTGACCCATTTGCATGCATAAGAAAATTTATGCAGACATTCAAAATGTTGCACTGCACATTTATTTTGAGAGGAGTGTTTGAATTTGAGGAATTGATGCAGATTTTGTTTTGAGGAGATTGTTTCAGGTTTGCTCTTTTCTTTTTTTCTTCTTTTTTTTAACTTGCAAATGCTTTATTCCTTTGCTTCAGATTTGCATGCATATGAAAGATTGAGGCAGACATTGAAAATTGAAACTTGCATCAACTTGAAATTTTGAAAACAAACTGCATATTTTGAATTGAAGAAGGTTTTGATTCGAGCATTGTTTCAGATTTTTGGGTAAACAGAGATTAACGTTTCAGGTTTTTGATTCTGAGCATGGTTTGAATTAATGAATTGCTTGAGAAATTGTTTTGAAGATTTCTGGTTTTGGAGAGTAAAAATTTGGCATAGATATTCAAGTTTCTTTTTGGAAATGAAAAAAAAATTTAAAGAAAAAGAAAGATGAAGAGAAAAGGTGATTATATAAGCAATTTTCAGATTTAATAAATTAAAAATGAAATTAAAAAGAAAATGGACACTTGTCTTATATTTAGATTCAAGGTTTAATACTTGTTAACAAAGTGTTTTAAAACAAAACATTTGTCAAATTGAGTTTGTTTTAATTTTAAAAGAAATTAAAAGCCTTTTTAAATTATTTTCCTAATTAACAAACATGTTTTCTTAATTTTAAAAATACTTTCTAATTAAATATCTAATAAACAAATTCACTTATACATTTAAAAATATATGCTAAATTTATATAAAATACAATCTTTAAAAAAGAATGAAACCAAATATAATTTAAATAAAATTATAAAACATTGCAAACTCATTTGAAAAAATGCTATTTCAAAAGCCCTGTATTTATTCTATTAAATAAACACAAATCAAATTTCTATAGATAAATTTCTATAAAAGAAATAAAACAAATCTTATTTTTAATTAAGATATTATTTATATATTTTAAAACCAAACTATATTATTATTCTATTTTAATATGTATGTATATTCTTGAATTCAAATTTATATTCAATGTCAAAGTCAATTTTAAAAATCAAATCTAAAAATCAATTTAAATAAATAAATATCAATTTTTAAATAAACACATTATTATCTACAAATAATATATCCTATTAAAAATCAATTTAAAATACACAGATACAAATATATTTAAGCACACTAATCAATTTTGAACACAATAAATCTATTTAGAATTTATTTACACAAATAAAATAATTAATCTTATTATAAAACCAATTTATAACCATAATTAAAACATTATATTATTATTACTTGGTTATTTACTTTTGAAAATAACAATTTTATCAATTTCAAATAATTTAAATAAGATATTATCAACATTTTAAACTCCTGGAAATTCCGGGATATTACAAGTGGTCCATTATAAGTGTGATATGACTAAACGTATAATAATCACGATGCCAAGCTGTGATAAATAAGTAATTGAAAAATCAACAAGAGATTAATCAATATCACAAAAATCTTCTCAAAGATCAAAAGGAATGTCATACTCCTAATTTCATTCACCAAGCCACAAATATTGACATACCTATCAATGCCAATCGAAAAAGGTGGTGAAACATAAATTCCAGAAATCAACACAATTAGAGATCCAGAAACCACAAGAAAAGGATGGCCAATCCCAAACGGAACGCTATTCCATAAACCGGGCATCGACGCACCTAAATAGATACGCCCCATACACAGTCAAACATCGTCGCACCTAGAAAGGTACGACCCATGCAAAGGCAAACATCGACGCACCTAAATAGATACTCCCCATGTAATGTCTAACATCGATGCACCTAGAAAGATACACCCCATGCATAAATAAGCATCGATGCACCTAGAAAGATAGCCCTATGCACAAACCAACATCGACGTATCTAGAAAGGTACGTCCCATGTAATGTCTAACATCGATGCACCTAGAAAGATGCACCCTATGCATAAATAAGCATCGACGCACCTAGAAAGATACGCCCCATGCACAAACCAACATCGACGTATCTAGAAAGATACGTCCCATGTAATGTCTAACATCGATGCACCTAGAAAGATACACCCCATGCAAAGTCGAACATCGACGCACCTAGAAAGATACGTCCCATGCATAGACGAAGATCGACGCACCTAGAAAGATACGCCCCATGCCCCAACTTATTGAGCCGATTGCTCCACGAAGTAAACAAACATCGACGCACCTAAATAGGTACGACCCATGCGAGAAATGAGACGAAGCTCAATAAAATGAAGTACAGTCCTCCACATGGACAAAGAGACATCGCACATGGCTAGTCTAAACCATAAAATGATCATCATCGATCAACAAGAAGTGTCAATTACTGTGACGCCCCACCTCTATGCCCACGCTAGCCAAGAACACTACGTTGTAGTGCTGTCAACTAGCACGGAGAATAAGGCTGTTGAGGAGCGGCCATCCGTGTAATTGCTTTGTGCGAGCACCGATATGCCAGATAGTAAAAACATGCATTTCATTTCAGGAGGAAATCCGACATGCCGATGCAAACTCAAAGCTACTACGCAGTGGCTATAATAGTCTAGGACAAAAATATAAAAGAATAACACAGATAATATAAATGCGGAACATAGATGAAACAGAAAGTCTCATATATATATATATAACTGATGTCAGTTACAATACATTTGACATGGTACATGTGATACAACTACAACAGTCGACTCAGGAAGTTATATACAAGTACATTAACGGATATAATATACATGAATACATATTTCCCTATACAATTACACTGACTACTAAAAACGACGCCGACAACTCCAAAAGATATGAAAGGACTTCATAGCTCAAGCAGCATCCCAAAGCAGAATATCTACAACCTGAAATAACTCGGGTCTGACCCGAGTATTACATTCAAAAGAAAATAATACCTGGGTCAGTCTAATTCAAACTCAGTTATTAATGCACAGAAGCAATAATAATCAAATAACGAATAGATGACAATCACAATAAATCTCGTCTATCCAATCACTAATAAGGATGAATTGGACAAAGGAAACAATCAAGTAATTGGAAACATCAATTAAAACGTCAACTCGAGTAGGGCTGCAGTATACGCACGCGTGTACTGCCTCGCCACTACAACATATGGAGTACGAAATAGATCCACAATTCAAAAGCAAAAGAAATAACAATAAAACCAATACCGTGTGGCTGCAGTTCACGCTTACGTGCACTGCCTTGCCACTACAGTGATGATGTACCCATTGAATACCGTGTGGCTGCAGTTCACGCTTGCGTGCACTGCCTTGCCACAACAGTGATGATGTACCCATTGAATACCGTGTGGCCGCAGTTCACGCTTGCGTGCACTGCCTTGCCACAACAGTGATGATGTACCCAATGAAAATTCACAAGCAAACACAAGATCAAGCCCGAGTCACCAGATTCAACTCAAGTGTAAATTCGAAAATCAATCCAAATGCACATGGCAGTGACATAATGAAACAGTGCTAACTAACAAATAAAGGCAGTGGTGTAGCAAAGTTCCAGTCTAAATTTAAGACATGACAGTGGTGTAACACAATGGTGCATACAGATGCAATAGGGAGAATAAAAGATGTGCAGTCCAAAGCTGCATAGGGTCGAAGAACAAAAGCAGTTGAAGCATATACATATATATGTATATATGTATACATAGATATAGGCATCAAATTCAGTGATGGCATTAAAAACAATGGACTAAAAGCAAATATGAACTAAAGATCATGCTACAGCATGGCATGACCAAGTGTAGCCTCTGCATGAAGTCATGGTAAACACCACATAACAGTATGGACAGTGGTTATACTAAGTGCAGTCTCTACGTGACGCTAATGCAAACACAACGTGGACAGTGAGAATGCAACCCAGGTCTCGGTGAAATGACCGAACCAGATGCAATGAAACAACCACTACATAATGGATCACGAAATAGTGCAGCAGTCTAGAATGGCAATCGACAGAGAAGCACCAAAAACCAACAGTAAGTGTCGACCAATCCTTACCCAAATGCAGTGACAAGCACAGCAAGTGTACATAGATGCCAGGGTGTGTACTATGCATGATTACTAGAACCAATACTAAATTAAAAAATTTAAGTTTGGTGAGGCAACAAAATCACAACAACAAGTGATACTAAGTGTCCATATCAAAGTCCAGGCATATATACATGAACTCAAATCGACAACAGTTCAATATGCATCAATTCCAAATCAATGTAGCAGTGTGAACATCACCATGAAAAGGCTATATCACAGACAAATGAGAGTCTCGACATACATGTGAGAAACAACATCAACCAACAAGAAATCGATTTACAAACTGCAAATGGAACAGCAAATAAAATGTTTGGTCAGTCAAGGCAACACTGAACAAAGAATTAAATGTAGCAATTTCAAATAAAAATCAAAACTGGATTTAAGCAAGTGCAACATCGAGGGATGCACAAATTAACAGACTGCGACAGTGGATCAAAACCCAAAACAAACGATCAATGACCAGTGGACAATGAATTTGCCGAGGCCATCAAAATCAGAGGCACAAGGGCCGAAACCATTACACCAAAAATGCAAAGTCAAAGTCGAATGTGATACAGAATACCTATGTCAAAGCTATGGAATAACAAATCAAAGTCAAGCCGATGCCAACAAAAAAAATGCAGGTCAAAACAACTGCAATGAGTAAGTTCAACAGGCCTCACAAGTTTCAAATCAGGAATCAATGGAGATAAATCCACATAACCGAAGTATTAAACCAAGCATGAATTGAGATGTGAGTGAAAAATCACTCACCTATGCCACGAGTTGGAGCAGCCGATGAGAGCACGAGCGCGATTTCCACTCGATCGACCAATTAAAGCCAGCGCTTCAAAAGCCCTAGCTTCGAAAAGAACGATAGGAACGGCCGCCATTGTTTTCATGATTTTGTTTAGGGTTGGTGAACGAATGAAAAAATGGATAAAGGGGGATCGGGTTTTATGCTTTGAGAATTAACACGGCCCAATATAAAAACATGGACCACCATATAATTTCAAAGCCCAAAATTTCTTTTAACAATTTATAAAAGAATTTTAATTCAAAATTTAAAAACTTCAAATAGAAATTTGTGTCAATATTAATCGTTTAAATTGTGATTATAATTGATGCAAAATACCGGGTTGTTACAGACTCCCCTCCTTAAAGAAATTGCGTCCTCGCAGTCCTAAGGAATAAATGGTCAAAAGGTAACAACCATAAGAGCATATCATCACAAGATGAAGAAATTTGAAAATAGGAAGTTCACCATATAGAGCATGAAAGTGAAAGCGTGAACGTGTTTGCTCGATGAATTCTATGGATTCCAAAGTGAAATCTATAAAACTAGAGAACACTAAACTTTCATGAGAAGAACATCTTTATTTCGAAGGTGCTAAACCCCCGAAACATTGATGTGAATAGAATGTTGCTCAAAGTCAAATCTGGTGAAACTTCAATTTCTTCAATAATACCGGGCTCAAGAATAAAATCGGAATCCCTAAGGCATTTCCGTAGAAGGAAGACGCGTGAAACACATCATGAATAACAGAAAATTGAGCCGATAATAAGAGGCGATAAACCAAGAAGCCAATACGTTCAGTGGTAGGAAATGGCCCAATATATCAAGGCGCTAACTTCCCGACCGACTGAAACGCACAACACCTTTCATAGGTGAGACACGAGTAATTTGGAACAACAGCGTAGTACAATAACCATACGCCAGATGAATCAAAGCTTCATCAATTCGGAACGACGACGTAGTACAAAAACAGTACGTCCAATGAACCGATCACCATAAAAGAACATCAGACGCAAGTCCATAAAAGGAATGAGACGAAGCTCAATAAAACGAAGTACATCGAAATGTCTGATGAACTTGGTAAAAAGATGATTCCATACGGACATCACCAAAGAAACAACCACTTGTTGCCTACGACTAAGTGTATCGGCAACACGATTTCCCATCCGGGAGTGGTAAATGATATCAAGATCATAAGATGTAAGGAACTCGAGTCAACGTGGTTGACGCAAATTAAGTTCCTTATGAGAAAATAAATATTCCCAAGATTCATGATCAGGGTAGAGAACAAATTTCTCACCCAAAAATAATGATGCCAAAATTTGAAGAACGAAATCAATAGCCAAGAGCACTAGATCATGAGTGACATATCTAGTCTCAATAGGCATTAATGATTTAGAAACACAAGAGACAACACGTTCTCTTATGCAAGAGAATGGCATGCAAACCAATACGATTAGCATTGGTACAAACGATGAAGTCTTGGTTCCCTTCGGAAATCGCAAGAATAGAAGTATCGGAAAAGAGTTGTTTTAAATAATATTCTTCCCCGAAAAGCTAAAACTTTCGAAATTTACAATTTACTTTATGTAATTATCTTTTCAGAAAAATTTACATTTTGAAATTCAATTTACTGTGTCTGATTGTCTCATCAAAGCGTCTAAGAGATTCCTATCGATAACGTTGATCAAGCGCATCGACCAGAATTCTTAAAGCACTCAATGGGCAATACAATCACAAAATATTCTTTTAATTTCATAAAAGGAATTCACAAATTTTCAACCTCAAACGGACAAGTCCGGAATTAAACGAATCAGTAAAAGAAAGGGGTCATAGTCCTCGATTTTGCTGAAACGTTTAAATCGCTTCCTCATTCTTTTGAAAGCGTAAACTATAAAAATTTTGAAAACAATTTTTATTTTGAAACAATTTTTTAAAACACGTGATTAAAACAGCGATATCAGTAGCAACTTCGATAAGTGGATTTTCATTCATCAAAAGTGTCACAAGAATCTTCTCAAAGATAGAAAGGGGTATCATACCCTAAACTTGTATTCATAACAAGTCAATAACACACGAGTTCACCAATGCACAAAAATTGATAAAACTTATCAATAGAAATCACGAAAATTGGTGAAGCACAAATTCTAGAAATCTACACAAGAAATCCAGAAATCACAAGATGAGAGTATGAAAACTCAAATAGGAGTATGAAAACTCGAACGGAGTATGAAAACTCGAATGAGAGTATGAAAACTCACCTACACGCGAGCATGAAAACCCATCAGCACATGTAACGCAAAGCGAGAACGGGAGCATGAAAACTCACCTACACGCGAGCATGAAAACTCATCAACACGTGCAACGCAAAGCGAGAACGGGAGCACGAAAACTCACCTACATGCGAGCATGAAAATTCATCAGCACGTGCAACGCATAACGAGAACGGGAGCACGAAAACTCACCTACATGCGAGCATGAAAACTCATCAACACGTGCAATGCAAAGAGAGAACGGGAGCATGGAATCTCACCTACACGCGAGCATGAAAAATCATCAGCACGTGCAACGCATAACGAGAACGGGAGCACGGAATCTCACCTACACGCGAGCATGAAAAATCATTAACACCTACACGCGAGCATGAAAAATCATTAACACGTGCAACGCATAACGAGAACGGGAGCACGAAATCTCACCTACACGCGAGCATGAAAAATCATCAACACGTGCAATGCATAACGAGACGCTATCTTATGGTTGCAAGCCATTAATTTTGACACACGAATGGCCCGAAGACTGTGGGGCGCTACCCCACATGTGTGAGACGGAATCACACAGATTGAGGTCTAGACTAACCAAAAATCAAAAAGGTATGTGTGAGTGGAATCACACAAGCGGTGTCTAGTCTAACCTCGCAAACAAAAGAAAAGTATGTGTGAGTGGAATCACACAAGTGGTGTCTAGGCTAACCGAAAAGGTATGTGTGAATGGAATCACACAAGTGGTGTCTAGCCTAACCAAAAGGAGACATCGCACAATTGCTAGTCTAAATCACAAGAATGATCGTCATGATCAACGAGAAGTGTCAATTACACTAAGTTAGTGAATATAAAAGTTTAGCTTCATGTCCCATAACCACTGGCTTAACTTAAATATTTACGAACAAACTGTAAATCTTCACTAATAAAATTGTCACAAGAGGTTCAATCGAATAAGTCCAAGAATTAACCGACGAAGCCAACGCAAGCGTTTCATACCACTGTTTTACTAAGCCGTTTAGCTAGATTTCTCATCCGAGTGAGGTAAAGGCTTGTATATACTAGTAGATTGAAAAATGGTTTAGGAAAAGAGTTTGATATTGAAAATAGAGTTGAAAACATTTTGATAAAAGAGTTTTGATATTTACTACTAGTATTGAAACCTTTATATTTTTAAAGTGACAAATCACAAAAATGATTGTAGAAACAATCAATCACAAGAATTTCACATACGAAGACGTGAATAGAATCCAAAGAAATTGATACCGAATTCATCGAAAGGTATGTTCACAAAAATCCCGAAGAAAAGGTCATCAAAGTTGCTAATAAATAATAGCAACAAATCAGAAAATAATCAAGAATCGATTAAATTTGGAAACCAAATGAATTCACTAAAATTCACATTCGAAGACGTGAATAAAATCCAAAGAATTCGATTTTAAATCCATCAAAGTAGGAATATCCAAAAATTCCAGAAATAGAAGTTATCAAAGTCGACAAAGGAGATAACAACTAATCGGAAAAGAAGAATCGATCAACAATCGGAAAGACAAAGCAAAACGAGCATAAATGCATGAATGACTTTAACAAAAGTAAAAGTCAAGTCAATGTCGATATCGACAAGGCAAAGTCAAAGACAATTTCTTTTATACCAATGAAATTTTAAAACTATCAGAGAGAGGCATATGAAAGCCAACAAACCATGGATAAACAGACAGAGTCGACAATTGAAAGGCAATTTGTCTCAAAGATTGATACCCAAAACCCAATTGCATGGAGACTGCATTAAGTACACGAATCAGAGACAAGAATGCATATATACAATGATACTTAGCAGTGCATACTCAAATGAGCAAACGCAACAGAGAATAGCAGCAATGCTCATGAAAAAGCGTTAGGAATTCATACCTAACAATCAGAAATGATCTTAGACAAAGATGTGAAATAAACATCGACAAATAGTTGTAACACATGTACTATCTAAGTTATGTTTTATATTTGTTCTAAACCCCAGGCTCTGATACCAAGCTGTGACGCCCCACCTCTATGCCCACGCTAGCCAAGAACACTACGGTGTAGTGCTGTCAACTAGCACGGAGAATAAGGCTGTTGAGGAGCGACCATCCATGTAATTGCTTTGTGCGAGCACCGATATACCAGATAGTAAAAACGTGCATTTCATTTCAGGAGGAAATCCGACATGCCGATGCAAACTCAAAGCTACTACACAGTGGCTATAATAGTCTAGGACAAAATATAAAAGAATAACACAGATAATATAAATGCGAAACACAGATGAAACAGAAAGTCTCATATATATATATATATATATATATATATATATATAACTGATGTCAGTTACAATACATTTGACACGGTACATGTGATACAACTACAACAGTCGACTCAGGAAGTTATATACAAGTACATTAACGGATATAATATACATGAATACATATTTCCCTATACAATTACACTGACTACTAAAAACGACGCCGACAACTCCAAAAGATATGAAAGGACTTCATAGCTCAAGCAGCATCCCAAAGCAGAATATCTACAACCTGAAATAACTCGGGTCTGACCCGAGTATTACATTCAAAAGAAAATAATACCCGGGTCGGTCTAATTCAAACTCAGTTATTAATGCACAGAAGCAATAATAATCAAATAACGAATAGATGACAATCACAATAAATCTCGTCTATCCAATCACTAATAAGGATGAATTGGACAAAGGAAACAATCAAGTAATTGGAAACATCAATTAAAATGTCAACTCGAGTCGGGCTGCAGTATACGCACGCGTGTACTGCCTCGCCACTACAACATATGGAGTACGAAATAGATCCACAATTCAAAAGCAAAAGAAATAACAATAAAACCAATACCGTGTGGCTGCAGTTCATGCTTGCGTGCACTGCCTTTCCACTACAGTGATGATGTACCCATTGAATACCGTGTGGATGCAGTTCACGCTTGCGTGCACTGCCTTGCCACAACAGTGATGATGTACCCATTGAATACCGTGTGGCTGCAGTTCACGCTTGTGTGCACTGCCTTGCCACAACAGTGATGACGTACCCAATGAAAATTCACAAGCAAACACAAGATCAAGCCCGAGTCACCGGATTCAACTCAAGTGCAAATTCGAAAATCAATCCAAATGCACATGGCAGTGACATAATGAAACAGTGCTAACTAACAAATAAAGGCAGTGGTGTAGCAAAGTTCCAGTCTAAATTTAATACATGACAGTGGTGTAACACAATGGTGCATACAGATGCAATAGGGAGAATAAAAGATGTGCAGTCCAAAGCTGCATAGGGTCGAAGAACAAAAGCAGTTGAAGCATATACATATATATGTATATATGTATACATAGATATAGGCATCAAATTCAGTGATGGCATTAAAAACAATGGACTAAAAGCAAATATGAAATAAAGATCATGCTACAGCATGGCATGACCAAGTGTAGCCTCTGCATGAAGTCAAGGTAAACACCACATAACAGTATGGACAGTGGTTATACTAAGTGCAGTCTCTACGTGACGCTAATGCAAACACAACGTGGACAGTGAGAATGCAACCCAGGTCTCGGTGAAATGACCGAACCAGATGCAATGAAACAACCACTACATAATGGATCACGAAATAGTGCAGCAGTCCAGAATGGCAATCGACAGAGAAGCACCAAAAACCAACAATAAGTGTCGACCAATCCTTACCCAAATGCAGTGACAAGCACAGCAAGTGTACATAGATGCCAGGGTGTGTACTATGCATGATTACTAGAACCAATACTAAATGAAAATATTAAAGTTTGGTGAGGCAACAAAATCACAACAACAAGTGATACTAAGTGTCCATATCAAAGTCCAGGCATATATACATGAACTCAAATCGACAACAGTTCAATATGCATCAATTCCAAATCAATGTAGCAGTGTGAACATCACCATGAAAAGGCTATATCATAGACAAATGAGAGTCTCGACATACATGTGAGAAACAACATCAACCAACAAGAAATCGATTTACAAACTGCAAATGGAACAGCAAATAAAATGTTTGGTCAGTCAAGGCAACACTGAACAAAGAATTAAATGTAGCAATTTCAAATAAAATCAAAACTGGATTTAAGCAAGTGCAACATCGAGGGAAGCACAAATTAATAGACTGCGACAGTGGATCAAAACCCAAAACAAACGATCAATGACCAGTGGACAATGACTTTGCCGAGGCCATCAAAATCAATGGCACAAGGGCCGAAACCATTACACCAAAAATTCAAAGTCAAAGTCGAATATGATACAGAATACCTATGTCAAAGCTATGGAATAACAAATCAAAGTCAAGCCGATGCCAACAAAAAAATGCAGGTCAAAACAACTGCAATGAGTCAGTTCAACAGGCCTCACAAGTTTCAAATCAGGAATCAATGGAGATAAATCCACATAACCGAAGCATTAAACCAAGCATGAATTGAGATGTGAGTGAAAAATCACTCACCTATGCCACGAGTTGGAGCAGCCGATGAGAGCACGAGCGCGATTTCCACTCAATCGACCAATTAAAGCCGACGCTTCAAAAGCCCTAGCTTCGAAAAGAACGATAGGAACGACCGCCATTGCTTTCGTGATTTTGTTTAGGGTTGGTGAACGAATGAAAAAATGGATAAAGGGGGATCGGGTTTTATGCTTTGAGAATTAACACGGCCCAATATAAAAACATGGACCACCATTTAATTTCAAAGCCCAAAATTTCTTTTAACAATTTATAAAAGAATTCTAATTCAAAATTTAAAAACTTCAAATAGAAATTTGTGTCAATATTAATCGTTTCAATTGTCGATTATAATTGATGCAAAATACCGGGTGGTTACAATTACAGTAAGCTAGTAAATATATGATCTTAGCTTCATGTCCCATAACCACTAGCTTAACTTAAATATTTACGAACAAATTGTAGATCTCTACTAGAAAATTGTCACAAGAGTTTCAATCGAACAAGTCCAAGAATTAACCGACGAGGTAAACGCAAGCGTTTCATACCACTCGTTTTACTAAGCCGTTTAATTAGATTTCTCATACGAGTGAGGTAAAGGTTTGTATATACTAATAGATTGGAAATCGGTTTGAGAAAACGAGCTTTGTAATAAAATAGTGTTGAAATCATTTGAAGAAAGAGTTTTGATATTTACTACTAGTATAGAAAACCTTTATATTTTTGACAAATCACCAAGAAGATTGTAGGAACAATCAATCACTAAAATTCACATTCGAAGACGTGAATAAAATCCAAAGAAATCGATACCGAATCCATCAAAGTGGATATTCCAAAAAATCACGAAGAAAATGTCATCAAAGTCGATAATAAGTGATAATAACAAAAGGGAATCAACACAAATCGATTAACGTTGGAATTCTCAAGCAAATAGGCAAACAGGCAAAAAGAGTGCAAATTCAGATGTCTGAAATCAAGGATTCAGACGTCTGAATCGGGAAAACCAAAAGTTTTCTAGAACATAATTCAGACGTCTGAATCTTTGAATTCAGACGTCTGAAATAGGCACTTTTTAGCCTATTTCCTTTCTGGTTCCTAACGAACCACTTCAGACGTCTGAAATCATATATTCAGATGTCTGAATTTGGGAATAGAAATCTTCCCAGAACAATATTCAGACGTCTGAATATTACGTTTCAGACGTCTGAATCTGGGGTTCAGGGCATTCCCTTAACCTAGGCCAAAAATGGCCGAAATAAATACCGGAAGCGATCGGACGAGCAACGACGACTAAGGATTTACGTCAAGCGACAACCCAGCCTTAACGATTCTTCGATACGCCTCAAATATCAATGTCCAAATATCCATAAAAGGATTTTCATAGATTTTGATTTCAAAACACCAAAAATTGGAATATACACCAAATCAATCCAAACCAAAATCAATTGCACAAGAATAAGTGTTAGGAATTCATACCTAACAATCGAAGATAATTATAGACAAAGATGTGAGATAAAAATCTCACCATTGAACCCAAATTAATGAAGAAAAAGCTATAGAGCAAAGGAAGATCAACCACCTTCAATCCCAACTCAAGAAGCTTGATTCTAAGCTTAAAAGAGAAATATTTCCCAAATTAGGTTTAGTAATTTTATGAAATCAAAGAGAGAATGAGTTGGGGAAGATGAAGGAGATGCTTACTAATGGGTTCTCTTGAATTTGGAGCTAAAGGTTGGATTTGCAAAGCAAGCTAGGGCTTTGGAATTTCCATTTCCACTCTCTTCCACCATTGTTGCTTAAAGCTTAAAGTGTTAGGAATACGAAATGAAGTAATGAAGAGTTGGAGTGGAGCTAGGGTCCTAAGGTGGAACATTGGGCTGAAACCCCAACTCAAACCCAAAGTGAAAAAGTAGCAAAACTCGACTAACTACAAACTTATCGAAGCTTATACTCAAAAAGGTTGCAAACGACATTTTGAACCCAATGGGAGGGGTCTCGAGTCCTAACTCGACTGTTTGCAAAAAGTAGCTTTTTGGACTAAAATCCGACTAACGATGAAATATTTAAATAAATATTTAATTATACAATTGATAAATATACGGGTTGTTACAGAATCCCCTCCTTAAAGAAATTGCATCCTCGCAATACTTAAGAAGAAAATAAGAAGTAACAACCATAGAAGCATGTCAACACAAAAGAAAATTTGTAATAGGAAGTTCACCATAAGGAGCATGAAAGAGTAAGCCTGAA
This sequence comes from Allium cepa, assembly GCA_030765085.1. Classification (NCBI taxonomy): domain Eukaryota; kingdom Viridiplantae; phylum Streptophyta; class Magnoliopsida; order Asparagales; family Amaryllidaceae; genus Allium; species Allium cepa. Next base: position 192,862,122 of record CM060939.1, on the reverse strand, counting down.
CGGGTTCGCACGGTGAATTCTCTGGATTCCCAAGTGCAATCCTTAGGATTTGAGAACCATTGAACTCTCACAAAAGGAACATCTTTATTTCGAAGGCACTCAACTTCCGAAGCGACGATGCGAATAGAATATAACTCCTAAGTCAAATCTGGTAAAACTTCACTTCCTTCAATAATATCGGGCTCAAGAATAAAAATCGGAATCCCTAAGGCATCTCCGTAGAAGAAAGACGTGAGAAAACGTCATAAATAACAGAAAATTGAGCCGGTGCAACGACGTAGTACAGAAACGGTACGCCCGAGAAACTAGAAACTCGAATAATTTGGAACACCGACATAGTAAAAAAACGGTACGTCCAATGAATCGATATACCAGAACAACGATGTAGTATAATAATGGTACATCCATTGATCCAGATAAGACGGAACATCGATGTAGTATAATAACAGTACATCCGATGAACCGAACACCATAAAAGAATATCGGACGCTAGTCCATAAAAAAAAATGAGATGAAGCTCAATAAAACGAAGTATATCAAAACGTCCGATGAACTTGATAAAAAGATAATTCCATTCAGACAACATCAAAGAATCAACCACTTGTTGCTTACGACAAAGCGCATTGGCAACACGATTTCCCTTCCGGGAATAAAAAGAATATCAAGATCATAAGATGCCAGGAACTCGAGTCAACATGAAGTTCCTTATGAGAAAATAAATATTCCAAAGATTTATGATCGGGGTAGAGAACAAATTTCTCATCCAAAAATGATGATGCCAAATTCTAAAAGCGAAAACAATAGCCGCAAGCACTAGATCATGAGTGGCATACCTAGTCTCAAACGGCTTTTAATGATTTAGAAGCACAAGTGATAGCACGTTATCTTATGCAAGAGAATGACATCCAAACCAATACGATAAGCATTGGTACAAAAGATAAAGTCTTGGTTCCCTTCGGGAATCACAAGAATAAGAGTACTGAAAAATTGTTCTTTTAAACAATATTCTTTCCTGAAAAGTTAAAACTTTCAAAATTACAATTATCTTTATGTAATAATCTTTCTAGAAAATTTTACATTTTTACAAGTCAATATATCGTGTCTGACTGTCTCATCTAAGCGTTTAGGAAATTCCTATCGATAACGTTGATCAGGCGCATCGACCAGAATTCTTAAAGCACTCAACGGGCAATACAATCAAAAAATCATCTTCTATATGATAAAAATATCTCTTAAAAAGTTTAAAGAATATTCTTTTCTCGTTTAAGAACAAAATCCAATTGTACTTATAAATAAATCTTATGAAAAAGATTTGCAAAATTTTAAATTGCTATTTTCATCCAAAATCAATAAATACAAGAATGGTCTCATCGAAATATTCATAGAATATTCGATTTATAAAATGGATGAAATAAGCTGGACAAACTGAATGACAAAATTAGTCATTCATAAGAATCGTAACGAGTGCAGTATGCGGTAAGTGGAATGCAAACTCCCGCAACTCGTAGCCGAATGAAAATCGGTGGCAAGGTCGAGCTGAAAGACCTTAACGCCACACAAAAGATTTCTTAGGTGATAATCCTAAGACAAACTCAAAAATACCGAAAAAGTTTCACAAATTACCTAGATAAGAGAAATAACACTTTTCTCATCTTGAGGGCTTAAAGAATGAAATGATGCCTTCAAAAATTTGAAATCGGAATCACAAGAAAAAAAATAGAAATCTGCTTAACAGATAGAAAATGTCGAAGATGAATAGTCCAGACGGAAAATAGGATATGGGCTTCACAACGATTAAGCCAATCCTTACAAAAATCAATTCCGTAGCCTAAGTAAAAATCGGCTTGGAAAGAAAAATCACATAAAATAATTTCGACATCAATAGAAAACAAATTGAGTGCTGCGGATCTACCATCCAGGTTTGCGACTCTCAAAGAAGTCATCAAGCCCAAAATATTTTCAAAGAAAAAGAATCAACAAGTTCTTTTGATATAAAAATAATGAGATGAACCCATATCAACAAGAACTCGAAAGGATGATCACAAAACAAATGTAATCAAGGATTAAATGAGAAATACCTTGACCACGAGAAGTGTTACTAGGAGCTTGCACTACATTGAGTTTTCCCTCCTTCCTACTTTGAAGTATGGGACATGCAGTTATATGGTGACCCGAATTTTTACAATAGCGACAATAAAGAGGATTCGGACACTCCCTTGCATAGTGGTCCGTGGAACCACAATTGTGGCATTGCCCACGTCTAGAGGTAGGAACTTTTGCTACCGGGGTTTCTTGCCTCCCTTTCTTGTTGGGAATGTGGCCTTTGAATTTAATAGGCCTCTTCATGTTGTTGTTGAAGTTTTGTTTGGCACCCACAACTTCAACATCACTCTTTATCGGCTTCTTCAAGACGAAGAGCGATATCAATAAGCTGATCAAAAGAAACTTCTAGTTTCAAAAGTAATGGCTTCTTAAGATTCTTATTCAAGCCATAGACAAATCTTTGATTTTTCTTCAATGGAGTATTAATGTACTCAACCCCGTATTTGGACAGAGATTCGAAAGATGCGACATAGTCTGTCACAGAAGATTCACCTTGAACAAGGTCAATAAAACGCCGGGCCAAAGTTACCTTTTCAGCCTCCGGCAAAAATTTCAATTCGAATTTTTCCCGGAATTGCTCCCAAGTGAGATCCGCTTCGATAATCTCCGAAGTCAAGAGCTCATACCAATCTAACGCTCTTTCTTGGAGCATGCTAGAAGCCACTTGGACTCGATGTAGATCAATATGGTTCATGCGAGAAAAGATACGATCGCATGATTTGAGCCAAGCTTGAATTTCTATAACACTCTCGGATCCCCTGAATGGCCTTCCACCCAAATCGGTGTAGTCTCTGCACAAGCGTGCGAAACCGGATCTAGGATGAGTAGGCTCTGGAATCGGTTCGGTAGCTTGAGCGTTCTTTACTAGATCAAGAAGCTGTTGGGCAGACATAAATACTCCATCCTGAGGAGTAGCACTAGATTGACCGGCGCTGGGACGGCCTGGTCTAACCATTTCTCTTCTTTAAGAAAGAAAGAAAGAAGAGGAAAGTTATTCTCAAAATAAATATCAAGCAATCTTGATAGATAAAACAAGGAATCATAAAGAAAATAGGATGAATCGGTACGAAGACCCGAATAAAATCCTAAAGCATGACTCCTAAGATGGACTTAGGATGATGATCCTTGTTAAATTATTCTATATTGTTCTGAAGTTTGACTCTGATACCAAACTGTAATGCCCCACCTCTATACCCACACTAGCCAAGGACACTACGGTGTAATGCCGTCAACTAGCACGGAGAATAAGGCTGTTGAGAAGCGACCATCTGTATAATTTCTTTGTGCGAGTACCGATATGCCAGATAAAATATAGCTTGCATTTCATCTCAAGAGGAAATCCGACATACCGACGCAAACTTAAAGCTACTACACAGTGGCTATATATAATCTTCGAAAACAAATATAGAAATAAACATAACATAAATCAGTCACAGGCAATTCATATCACAAAGGCGGAAATAGATATGAATAAATATAACACTAAAAGTGTTCATCAGAGTAGTGGTCTAAAAGATCCACAATGACACAACAGAATAGCAACATGTGCTATACAAAAGAATAAGTACACAACTATGAGTCTATATCTCAAATGTATACAACAAAAACTACTAATCTAAGTAGTTAACCAAAAGTCAGGATGATAACCCCAGAAGAGAAGTCAAGGAGAAGCACCTGTAACATCTCGGTCTGACCCGAGTATTATTTATAAGAAAATAATAAACGGAATAGTCTAGCTATAAATATCAAATGAAATGATATAGAATAATAGATATGACTAAACGTATAATAATCACAATGCCAAGCTGTGATAAATAAGTAATTGAAATATCAACAAGAGATTAATCAATATCACAAAAATCTTCTCAAAGATCAAAAGGAATGTCATACTCCTAATTTCATTCACCAAGCCACAAATATTGACATACCTATCAATGCCAATCGAAAAAGGTGGTGAAACATAAATTCCAGAAATCAACACAATTAGAGATCCAGAAACCACAAGAAAAGGATGGCCAATCCCAAACGGAACGCTATTCCATAAACCGGGCATCGACGCACCTAAATAGATACACCCCATACACAGTCAAACATCATCGCACCTAGAAAGGTACGACCCATGCAAAGGCAAACATCGACACACCTAAATAGATACGTCTCATGTAATGTCTAACATCGATGCACCTAGAAAGATACACCCCACGCATAAATAAGCATCGACGCACCTAGAAAGATACGCCCCATGCACAAACCAACATCGACGTATCTAGAAAGATACGTCCCATGTAATGTCTAACATCGATGCACCTAAAAAGATACACCCCATGCATAAATAAGCATCGTCGCACCTAGAAAGATACGCCCCATGCACAAACCAACATCGACGTATCTAGAAAGATACGTCCCATGTAATATCTAACATCGATGCACCTAGAAAGATACACCCCATGCAAAGTCGAACATCGACGCACCTAGAAAGATACGTCCCATGCATAGACGAACATTGACGCACCTAGAAAGATACGCCCCATGCCCCAACTTATTGAGCCGATTGCTCCACGAAGTAAACAAACATCGACGCACCTAAATAGGTACGAACCATGCGAGAAATGAGACGAAGCTCAATAAAATGAAGTACAGTCCTCCACATGGACAAAGAGACATCGCACATGGCTAGTCTAAACCATAAAATGATCATCACCGATCAACAAGAAGTGTCAATTACAGTAAGCTAGTAAATATATGAGCTTAGCTTCATGTCCCATAACCACTAGCTTAACTTAAATATTTACGAACAAATTGTAGATCTCCACTAGAAAATTGTCACAAGAGTTTCAATCGAACAAGTCCAAGAATTAACCGACGAGGTAAACGCAAGTGTTTCATACCACTCGTTTTACTAAGCCGTTTAATTCGATTTCTCATACGAGTGAGATAAAGGTTTGTATATACTAATAGATTGGAAATCGGTTTGAGAAAACGAGCTTTGTAATAAAATAGTGTTTAAATCATTTGAAGAAAGAGTTTTGATATTTACTACTAGTGTAGAAAACCTTTATATTTTTAAAATGACAAATCACAAAGAAGATTGTAGGAACAATCAATCACTAAAATTCACATTCGAAGACGTGAATAAAATCCAAAGAAATCGATACCGAATCCATCAAAGTGGATATTCCCAAAAATCATGAAGAAAATGTCATCAAAGTCGATAATAAGTGATAATAACAAAAGGGAATCAACACGAATCGATTAACGTTGGAATTCTCAAGCGAATAGGCAAACAGGCAAAAAGAGTGCAAATTCAGACGTCTGAAATCAAGGATTCAGACGTATGAATCTGGAAAACCAAAAGTTTTCCAGAATAGAATTCAGACGTCTGAATCTTTGAATTCAGACGTCTGAAATAGGCACTTTTTAGCCTATTTCCTTTCTGGTTCCAAATGAACCAATTCAGACGTCTAAAATCATATATTCAGATGTCTGAATCTAGGAATAGAAATCTTCCCAGAACAATATTCAGACGTCTGAATATTACGTTTCAGACGTCTGAATCTGGGGTTCAGGGCATTCCCTGAACCTAGGCCAAAAATGGCCAAAATAAATACCAGAAGCGATCGGACGAGCAACGACGACTAAGGATTTACGTCAAGCGACAACCCAGCCTTAACGGCTCTTCGATACGCCTCAAATATCAATGTCCAAATATCCATAAAAGGATTTTCATAGATTTTGATTTCAAAACACCAAAAATTGGAATATACACCAAATCAATCCAAACCAAAATCAATTGCACAAGAATAAGTGTTAGGAATTCATACCTAACAATCGAAGATAATTATAGACAAAGATGTGAGATAAAAATCCCACTTTTTAACCCAAATTAATGAAGAAGAAGCTATAGAGCAAAGGAAGATCAACCACCTTCAATCCCAACTCAAGAAGCTTGATTCTAAGCTTAAAAGAGAAATATTTCCCAAATTAGGTTTAGGAATTTTCTGAAATCAAAGAGAGAATGAGTTGGGGAAGATGAAGGAGATGCTTACCAATGGGTTCTCTTGAATTTGGAGCTAGAAGTTGGATTTGCAAAGCAAGCTAGGGCTTAGGAATTTCCATTTCCACTCTCTTCCACCATTGTTGCTTAAAGCTTAATGTTTTAGGAATATGAAATGAAGTAATGAAGAGTTGGAGTGGAGCTAGGGTCATAAGGTGGAACATTGGGCTGAAATCCAAACTCAAACCCAAAGTGAAAAAGTAGCAAAACTAGACTAACTCCAAACATATCGAAGCTTATACTCAAAAAGGTTGCAAACGACATTTTGAACTCAATGGGAGGGGTCTCGAGACATAATTCGAATGTTTGCAAAAAGTAGCTTTTCGGACTAAAATCCGACTAACGATGAAATATTTAAATAAAATATTTAAATATACAATTGATATATATGCGGGTTGTTACACGCTGCCTCAATATCAACATCATAGGAGAAAGGAAAAGCTATGTTGGGAGGTATGCTTTTGATTCATGGTGTGTCTATTTGCGTACTATTTGATACTAGTGCACCACATTCTTTTATATCTCGATGTTTAGTAAATAAGCTTAACCTAAAACTCTCATATTTAGTTACTTCTTTAAGGGTTGCAAATCCGATAGGAGGGTATGCGACGCTTGGGATGAAGTGTGACCTCTTAGAGTTTGACTTGCTAGGTCACACCTTTATTTGCATTTTGCATGTTTCTGATTTCATAGGAATTATATTGGATATGGATTGGTTAAGTAAAACGATGATAGGATTTTTTACAAAATAGGTAAATATCACTTAGACACCCTGACTGTAGAGATCAGATAGTATATTCTGTATAAAACCCTAGTTGTGAGGTATATGCTTTGTTGGGTGCTATGGAGATAGAAGACGAGATAAGTCGAGTTTTCGTGGTTAGAAAATTCGTAGATGTTTTTGAGCCTGCAGTAGGACTACCACCGAAACATGCCATTGAGTTTCGATAAATTTAGTACTCGGAGCAAAACCGATGAGTAGACCACCAAGCAGACTGACACCTACTAAGATGAGAGAGTTAAAGGTGTAGTTGGTGGATGTAACATCTCGGAATTTTTAACAATATCAATTTAATAATCTGTATTAAAATTAAATTAATATTGACATTTTTGTTAATAATAATTCAAATTGATTTAGTAATCTTCTTCAATAATTATTTAATGGGTTATTTTATCTTTTAAAAATAATAAATTGGTTTCTATTTATGATATAAATATATAGTTCATATTGTAAATAGATTAGCATTGTTTTAAATTTAATAAATAAAACATATTTTTCTAATTCTTATTATTTGTAGTAATTTGGAAAATTTGTTTTCATTTAATATTAGCTTTTCAAAGTTATTAAATAAATGATCTTGGTTTAAACTAAATAAATGAATCATGTTTTAAAATTTTAATACATATATTAATAATTTGGAAATTTGATTTAATTTAATATTAAGTCTTCAAAACTATTTAATAAATAAATATATGATTTTAAAATTGATAAGACAAATGTTTAAATGTTTATAATAATTGTGGATTGAGTTTTAAATTTAAAATAAATTAACAAAAAGTTTTATAGTTTAATAAAATAGGTAATTTATTAATAACGATATAATTTCTTTTATAATTATTTTAAATTAATAATGGAATATTTCTAAAAAACAATATTAATAGTGTATTGTTTTACAAATAAATTTTGAAGAAAAATAGCTATTGTTATTTCAAAGTTTAATTTGTATTTATAACTTGATTTTTAAATATTAGATTTTGAATTTGATTTGAATTTAAATTCCAAAGTATTGAATTTTAATTGTTTTAATTTTTATATGTATAAGCTTTATTTGTAAGCATGATTTGTTTTTATTTCTTTTTAAATTTATATACATATTGAATATTAACTAACAAATTAAATTAGGCTTAATATACATATTAAGTTGTGAATTAAATACTAATCACTTTAAATAGGACAAGTGTTGATTTCCTAAGAAACATATAAATAAGTGTTCAAAGATTAAACATTCAATTTGACAAATGTTGAAAATTTTACAAGTGGCCTCTTTTAAATTAGTTTTTCTTTTATTTTATAAAATCTGAAATTTTGCCTATATAAGAATACATTCATTCATTCCCATCTTTTTTTCTCATTTCCTAAATCAAAAGAAAACTTCAAAACACCTCTTTAAAAATCAAAACTTGCATCTTCAAATCAAATTTGCATCTTCAAAACATCTTCCTATCAAACCATTCATAAACCCCTCATTATCAAAGGTCTGCATCATTTTTATTTTCCAACCTGGAAATGGGCTCTGCAAAAGTAAAATCTGCATTATCATTTTTGCAATCTGGGAAATTATTCTGCATGCCACCTGAAATCAAAAAGAGAAAATCTGCATCATTTCTTTTTTCTGCAATCTGGAAATGAATGGGCTCTACATGCAACTGCATTCTTTCCTCTGGAATCAAAACTGCATTTTTTTCAACCTGAAGTCAAACAAGATCAAGCCTGCAAACAATTTTTAGATCAAGCATAAGCAAACCTGCACTTCAATCAATAAGTTCAAAGCATAATAGAGGCTCTGCTTCTTTTAATCAGTGAGTAAATTTTTAAATTTAAAACTTAAAAATAGGTTGCATGCTAGAATGTTTGATATAAATAAGTATTGTTTGAGTATTTATGAAAGTCTGATGTGAGGATGTATTGTGTGCATGCTGCTGTTTTTACTTGCCTGTTCTGTTTGATTTTCCAGACACAAACTTCATTAAAATACTTATCTTTTAATTAAGTTCCTGATATGATGAAATTTATAAAATGTAGTTGTTGATTATCTTAAGTCAATATTTAAATTTTGAAGTAAGTTAAAATATTAGTTTGTGGTTTTCTGGAAACATATAAAAATCAGTGCATGTTGATTTTTAATCAAAATCCTAACATGTTAAATTTGTAATTCAGTATTAAAAATCTAAAGCATTAACAAAATCATGATTTTTAAATCAAGAACCATAATTGTTAGAAAAGAGTTGAAGGCACAGTTTTAGGATGAACTGTAATGGGAATAATTACATTTTCTGGTGATCTATGATTATTGGTGTCTTCGGTTTCTTCTGGGTGGTAGAGTAGTGTTAGGTGATGCTGAGAAAAATCATGGATGGTGATGGTTGTCATTAAGGAAGGTGCAGTTTTGAAAATTAATTTTAAACCCTAGTTTTAAATGGGTTTTAAAGTATCAGTCATTTCGAGTTGTACAATGGACCGAGTGTTAAGATGTTTAGGGGATTGTTAGATTGGTCGTGGATGAAGTCGAGGCCGGAATGGTTGACTCTCAGGTGGTCGGAGTGGCGAGAGATAGGTGATGACAAGTTTGAGGGAAAACCTGTTTGTGGTTTCCAGGTTTTGATTCTGGGTGTCATCTTTGATCTCTTAAGGTTTGTCTCGAATTTTATGTTCGTGGTGGATTGGAGGGACGATTTCAGATATGCAGCGATCATCAGTGACGTCCAAAGGAGGCCGAGGCATCGTGCATATGCACGGTGATGAATTTTCTGGTGATGTGTTGGTTTAGTTGTGTAGCAGGGAAAGTCTTGAGATTTGCTCGAAGCAATTGGGAAGTTGGCTCGGGGAAATTGGGTTGAAGACTCGAAGCATTTTTGTGGGTTCTCGGGTTGTCTGTATTTACAAGTTTTACAGAAACCTGAATTTCTATTTTAAAAATTTTAAACCCTGAAGTTTTTTTAATGTTAAGTAAATTTTAAAACTAGTTTTGAATTTTAGAATCCAGGTTTAAATTCAAATCTCAGTTTTAAATAAATAAATAAAAATAAATGTAATAAGGTTTTAAACTTAAACTTGTTTAACTACTTTATTTTGGGAAGTAATTTAAACCTTTTAAATTGAAATTTGTAAAATATGAGCAAGATTTAAAATAAAATTTAAATCTGGAAATCTTAAATTAAATATGAACTTCAGTTTTTAAAATTAAAAGAAGGTTTAAATTTGGAAGATTTAAACTAAATGTAAATTTAAGTTATTGAAATTTTGAAATGATTTCAGTTTCAAAATTCTTATGAATTTCATTTCTAAGACAAACACTTGTTTGTCTTGAAATTTTAAAAAGTTTTAAATTTGTTTAAAACTTTGTTAAGTTTAAAGTATATTCATTTTAAATCTTGTACTTGAAATGAAATTTAAAAGTAAGTTCAAAAGTACTTTGTTTTAAATAAATTTGTTTTTAAACATAATTTAAAAATGTTTTATCTTAAAATCAGTTAGGATTAATGTTTTGAAATTAATTTAATTAATGGAGTAATTAAGGAATGATTAATTAATTTAATTAATTAATGATTTGGAATTAATAAATATTGATTAAGGATTTATCAATTTATAATTAAGATCATTAATTAGATTTTTTTTAAATTAATGATTAAAGAATTATTAATTAAGTAATTAAGTTTTAATCAAGGTTAATTAATTAAATAAATAGAGTTTAATTAATGAATAATTAAAGATGATTTAATTTGTATTTATCTAAGTTAATTACATAATGTAGATAATTAGAGAATGGTTAATGAAGGTCATTAACCAGGATTATTTAATAATTAATTAACGTGGTTTGTTTTTATAATTAATTAGATTAATTAATTTAATAATAATCAATTGTGAATTGTTGAGAATAATTACTTGATGAAGTAATTAAGCAATTAATTACTTATGGTAATTAATTGTGTTAAATGTATTTTTTAATTTAATTAATTAAGTTTAATTAATTTTAAACACTTGATGTTTTAATGATAATTTTATGGATTGGAAATTACTTGGTGAAGTAATTGATTGATAATTACAGGTTGTAATTAATGGAAGATGTTAATAATGTAAGTAATTTGAATTAAATTACTCGTAATTAATCAAGGGATTAATTGAGAAATTAATTAAAGAATAATTAATTTGTTTTAATAAAGTAATTAAGTTAGTTAATTACTGAATATAGTTAATCAAGAATGATTAATAATTATGGGTTAATTACTTAAGATAATTAATTTAAGAGGATAATTAATTAAATATAATTAAGGATCATTAATTAATTAATATAATTAATGATGTAATTAAAGTTGATTAACTAAGATTAATTAATCAATGATAAGTGATTAAAGGTAATTAATTGATGTAATTAATTAAGGATTAATGTAATAATTATAGTTAATTAATTAATTGAAGTAATTAAATGTTAATTACTGCTTTTGGTTGAGAATAATTAATTTGTGAAATTAATTAAGAATAATTATATGAATGTAATTAAGGATAATTAATCAAGGGTGATTAATTAAGGTGATTTATTTGAGTGATTAATTAATTGACTGTAATCAATTAAATGGTTGTGTAAGCAAGATTTATATTGGTGAAGTAATTAATTTTAAATTAATTAAAGATGAAGTAATTAATTTTTTTTGGCAAAGCAATGAAGTAATTAATTTAATTCACTTTAAATTAATTAGATATGGAGGTAATTAATTTAATTCAATTTAAATTGATTATATTGTGATGAGTAAATATTTGCTTAAATATGAATGGATGATATTGATTGCCTTGAATGGTTGTGATCTCAGAAATGAGATAGGTGATGTTGTATGGTAAGAATGCTTGGTTGCATTATGATGATAATATAGATTATCTATTATGATGATGATATGGATTACCTATTATGATATGGATCATCTGTTTATTTTGATAATATTGATTATCAATTGTGATTTGTGAGTTATCTATCTGTGTGTATATAGATAATTGAATTGTTTTAAACTCTAAAACAACTTGGAGCTAAAAGACACGTTTTGGATTTCGATGAGACCGGGATCAGGTTTCCATATTTGGATATCCAAAAACCACATCGATCCAAATTAACGGTAGGTCGTGAATCTCAAGTGAAGATGAAGATTCAGAGTGCAAGGTTTATCGTCGTTAACTTTGAGGGTGATTCCAAAAATGAGTGTAACGAGATAATGCCTTCGGTTTCGTTCAAACCCGTAACGAACTTGTATGGATTGAATGCTTTCAGAACATCGTCAGGTGGACGATGAGCAATCTAAGTGATGTGTTCACTAAAGGTAATCGTAGCCTCAAGCCTCATCAACCGGGAATGGCTAAAACAAAGGAGGTGCAGCAAGGCTAAGTGGGTCATGCCCAAGTAGGACGAGATTTTCCACTGTCTAGAGGTCCCTTTTATTTCGGCTGTGTGGACGGTTGTGAGCTCCAACTGTCGGGGTTGTCTTGTTTGAAACTGTTCAGTAAGGAATGGTTCCGGCCTTGTGTTGCAAGGGAGTGGGCGTACTCCTCGGTACGTTGATCTAGGCCACGTACTGTGACGGGCGGTACCCCAATAGCCCTGCCATTGTATGGAATCCAAAATCCAATAAGTGCCAACGATTTTGATTGTATTACCCACTTTTGTGGCTAGTAGCTGGAATTTAATGAATGTAACAATTTCGGCTATTTCTTATTTATTTGAAAACCCTAGACACTATTATAATATCATCGGATTTCCTATCAAATGTTTTGGTTAGCGTAAGGTAAAAACTTTTCCATGTTTATGTGTGGGAAGTCTTATGTGATACCTTTCTTTTCAAAAGTTTTTGAAAGTTAAGCAACTTTAACCTGTTACTCACACCAGACCCATGTCTGACCCGGAGTTTATTTCTGTTTTTCTTAAACTCTTGGGTGCTCAAATTTTTACGAGTAGCCAAGGGATTCAGGTTAGTTTTGACGAATTATGGAGGAGCAATGGAGCAGGAGGCTTCTACGAGTAGATATATATATTTCCGTTGTGTTGATTTCTCTGAGTAGTTCTCTTGTGTTGTGTTGAGTTGTATAACTAGACAGGTGTTTATAACTGTCTAGTATGTGTTGTTTATCTGTGTAACTTTGATAGTGGTTGTAAACTATGTAATATTTATGTTATTAATATAATTTATTCATTCCGCTGTTTAGATTCTGATGTTGTTTCTTCTTTCTCTTTTTTCTTTTTTCTTTTCTATCCTTTCTTTCTTATTAATGATGCGTCATTCTATGGAGACGGATGGAGGGTCATTACAGTGGTATCAGAGCATTAGGTTGAGTGAATACCTAGGCTCTGGAGTGGTATCTTTCTTGAGAGAGTGTATTTGTAATTTTAAATATATATATCTAAATATATTTATTTCTACCTATCTGTTGGGTTGCCTGTTCAGGTTTTCCAATATAAGATATAAAGGTAGATGGGGTAGTGGTGTGTGTAACACGACTACCATTGGTTGGAGCTTGAATGTTTGAGATTGGAAGTATATTTGTCGAGATTGTAGACCTAATACCGTCTCGAGTGAGCTTTGTAGTGATGAAGGGTTTCATCAATCTCTGAAGGAAACCTGTTAAGGTTCGGAGTCCATTTTTGAAGTTGGATGAGTAGAGTTTGGATCTGTTAGATGGCAGAAGTGAGTGATGGTATTTTGATACTTTAGGAAGTAGTAGCTGCGCGATGACATGCACTGACTATGGATGTTCCCGAAGACGTTTTCTTTGGAACAAGTTTAAGGAAGTGAGTCTGCTTCGGTGTTGTGGCTGTGATCAGCTGGTGTTTCTGTTTGCTTTGAAGTCCAAATTTCTCGAAGAGCTTTAGATTAGGAATTCTTTGGCATCTGTGGCAGCAGTGCAGCTCAGAGTGTTCTGTGCATTGGCAGGAAGTCTTCTGGCTTAGCAGTTTTTCTGAAGTGGAGTTCAGAAGTAGTTAAGTGGACCCGTTTCTTCGGTGGATTGGCTAGTTAAGTGTAAGCTGTTCTATTTGGTTAAGGGAGAACAGTTTCCTTGGATTTGGTTTGGGTGGATCGCAAAAGTGACTTGCGATTGTTTGAGTGATCTCTTGGGTTATGTGAGTTTTACCGGATGTCTTCAGGAAGTCAGAGTTTTGTCCGCATCTGGAGATTGAGTTTCCTTATCGTCTAGGATTCCAGGAGTGGTACCGGTGGTTCAGCCTTGTGGAAGAATGGTTCCTAGAGTTTGGATTGGTGTAGCAGCTCAGGTTTTGGAGGAACTTCTGAATTTTTCTTATGGATCTGGTGAACCATATCTCTGAAATGTGTTGCTGAGTTGTGCTCGTGTTCTTCTTCAGCATACTCTTCTACTTCGGATCAGAGTTGAGCAGCGGAAACAGTTGGGAAGTGTATCTGCTCTTCTTTTCCGAACAGGAGAAGTGAGTTTAGTCTTTTGATGTTTGAGGAGTAGAGTTTATGTACCTGGATCTGGGTTGATCTTGAGGAGATCATTTTGTTGAGTTGATTGGTCTAGTTTGTTTCTAGAAGCATCAGCAAAGGTTGAGCCGATCAGGAAGGTTGTAGGCAGCCCAGGATCGTCTGGAGAGTTTTTGTGTGTAAGAGTCGGAGGAATTTGGATTCCGGAGTCGGAGATTTGATTTGGATAAGTTTTCTCCGATCGAAGAAGAGCTATAAGATTGAGTAAGGCTGGGAAGCTAGCTCTGAAGAGTTTTGGATCTTTTCTGTGTTCTTGTGAGAATAAAGGATTGATCTACAGGATTGGATTGCCAGTTTGGATAACTGGGATTCGATGAGCTTCACGTATCTCTGAGGGAGTACGTGTATGATCTATCTCTGGTTGTGGAACCAGCAGTTCTGGAGTTTTGGTTGTTGAGTCAGACTCGTCTGTAGTCTGATATCCTGTCTAGTGTTATAGATATAAATGAATAGGAGCTTTGTAGCTTCATAGTATTGATTGTTTGGATTCTCTAGAGCGAGTGTCCCGGTATATATACACCTGAGGAAACTCGAAGAAATTCTATCCAGAATTTTGTCTGGATAGTTAGATTTGTTTGATTGGATGAATTGGTTGCTATGGTTGTTAGCATATGTTTGATATATGCTTGTGTTTTAAAATTAAAATCTTTAATGAGATTATTAAATTACCTTTGTTTTAAATTTCGGGGACGAAATTCTTTTAAGGGGGAGGATTGTAACATCCCTGAATTTTTAACGATATCAATTTGATAATCTGTATTAAAATTAAATTGATATTGATATTTTTGTTAATAATAATTCAAACTGGTTTAGTAATCTTCTTCAATAATTATTTAATGGGTTATTTTATGTTTTAAAAATAATAAATTGTTTTCTATTTATAATATAAATATAGAGTTCATATTGTAAATAGATTAGCATTATTTTAAATTTAATAAATAAAACATATTTTTCTAATTCTTATTATTTGTAATAATTTGGAAAATTTGTTTTTATTTAATATTAGCTTTTCAAAGTTATTAAATAAATGATCTTGGTTTAAACTAAATAAATGAATCATGTTTTAAAATTCTAATACATATATTAATAATTTGGAAATTTGATTTAATTTATTATTAAGTTTTTCAAAACTATTTAATAAATATATGATTTTAAAATTAATAAGACAAATGTTTAAATGTTTATAATAATTTTGGCTTGAGTTTTAAATTTAAAATAAATTAACAAAAAGTTTTATAGCTTAATAAAATAGGTAATTTATTAATAAAGATATAATTTCTTTTATAATTATTTTAAATTAATAATGGAATATTTCTAAAAAACAATATTAATAGTGTATTGTTTTACAAATAAATTTTGAATAAAAATAGCTATTATTATTTCAAAGTTTAACTTGTATTTATAACTTGATTTTAAAATATTAGATTTTGAATTTGATTTGAATTTAAATTCCAAAGTATTGAATTTTAATTGTTTTAATTTTTATATGTATAAGCTTTATTTATAAGCATGATTTGGTTTTATTTCTTTTTAAATTTATATACATATTGAATATTAACTAACAAATTAAATTAGGCTTAATATACATATTAAGTTGTGAATAAAATACTAATCACTTTAATTAGGACAAGTGTTGATTTCCTAAGCAACATATAAACAAGTGTTCAAAGATTAAACATTCAATTTGACAAATGTTGAAAATTTTACAAGTGGCCTCTTTTAAATTAGTTTTTCTTTTATTTTATAAAATCTGAAATTTTGCCTATATAAGAATACATTCATTCATTCCCGTCTTTTTTTCTTATTTCCTAAATCAAAAGAAAACTTCAAAACACCTCTTCAAAAATCAAAACTTGCATCTTCAAATCAAATTTGCATCTTCAAAACATCTTCATATCAAACCATTCATAAACCCCTCATTATCAAAGGTCTGCATCATTTTTATTTTTCAACCTGGAAATGGGCTCTGCAAAAGTAAAATCTGCATTATCATTTTTGCAATCTGGAAAATTATTCTGCATGCCACCTGAAATCAAAAAGAGCAAATCTGCATCATTTCTTTTTTCTGCAATCTGGAAATGAATGGGCTCTACATGCAACTGCATTCTTTCCTCTGGAATCAAAACTGCATTTTCTTCAACCTGAAGTCAAACAAGATCAAGCCTGCAAACAATTTTTAGATCAAGCATAAGCAAACCTGCACTTCAATCAACAAGTTCAAAGCATAACAGAGGCTTTGCTTCTTTTAATCAGTGAGTAACTTTTTAAATTTAAAAGTTAAAAATAGGTTGCATGTTAGAATGTTTGATATAAATAAGTATTGTTTGTGTATTTATGAAAGTCTGATGTGAGGATGTAATGTGTGCATGCTGTTGTTTTTACTTGCCTGTTCTGTTTGATTTTCCAGACACAGACTTCATTAAAATACTTATCTTTTAATTAAGTTCCTGATATGATGAAATTTATAAAATGTAGCTGTTGATTATCTTAAGTCAATATTTAAATTTTGAAGTAAGTTAAAATATTAGTTTGTGGTTTTCTGGAAACATATAAAAATCAGTGCATGTTGATTTTTAATCAAAATCCTAACATGTTAAATTTGTAATTCAATATTAAAAATCTAAAGCATTAACAAAATCACGATTTTTAAATCAAGAACCATAATTTTTAGAAAAGAGTTGAAGGCACAGTTTTAGGATGAACTGTAAGGGGAATAATTACATTTTCTGGTGATCTATGATTATTGGTGTCTTCGGTTTATTTTGGGTGGAAGAGTAGTGTTAGGTGATGCTGAGAAAAATCATGGATGGTGATGGTTGTCATTAAGGAAGGTGCAGTTTTGAAAATTCATTTTAAACCCTAGTTTTAAATGGGTTTTAAAGTATCGGTCATTTCTAGTTGTACAATGGATCGAGTGTTAAGATGTTTAGGTGATTGTTAGATTGGTCGTGGATGAAGTCGAGGCCGGAATGGTTGACTCTCTGGTGGTTGGAGCGGCGAGAGATAGGTGATGAAAGGTTTGAGGGAAAACCTGTTTGTGGTTTGCAGGTTTTGATTCTGGGTGTCATCTTTGATCTCTGAAGGTTTGTCTCGAATTTTATGTTCATGGTGGATTGGAGGGACGATTTCAGATATGCAGCGATCGTCCAAAGGAGGCCGGAGTCGCCGTGCATATGCACGGTGATGAATTTTCTAGTGATGTGTTGGTTTTGTTGGGTAGCAGGGAAAGTCTTGAGATTTGCTCGAAGAAATTGGTAAGTCGACTCGAGGAAATTGGGTTGAAGACTCGAAGCATTTTTGTTGGTTCTCGGGTTGTCTGTATTTACAGGTTTTACAGAAACCTGAATTTCTGTTTTAAAAATTTTAAACCCTGAAGTTTTTTTAATGTTAAGTAAATTTTAAAACTAGTTTTAAATTTTAGTTTGAATTTTAGAATCCAGGTTTAAATTCAAATCTCAGTTTTAAACAAATAAATAAAAATAAAGGTAATAAGGTTTTAAACTTAAACTTGTTTAACCACTTTATTTTGGGAAGTAATTTAAACCTTTTAAATTGAAATTTGTAAAATGTGAGCAAGATTTAAAATAAAATTTAAATCTGAAAATCTTAAATTAAATATGAACTTCAGTTTTTAAAATTAAAAGAAGGTTTATGTAACAACCCGCATATTTATCGATTTTATATTTAAATATTTTATCTAAATATTTTGTCGTTAATCAGATATGGTTCGAAAAGCTACTTTTTGCAAACGGTCAAATTAGGACTCGAGACCACTTCCATTGAGTTCGAAATGCCGTTTACAACTTTTATAAGTATAAACATTGATAGGGTTGGAGTTAGTGGAATTTCACTTACTTTTCCCGCTTTGGACTTCGGGTTAGATTAGCCATTATAACTCAAACCCACTTCTCTCCTTCTCCTCACTCTTTATAAATTCCTACCAAACATAAACTTTAACATTAATGGTGAGTGGAAAGGGAAATTAGAAACTCCAAGCCTAGGTTTCAACTCCAACTCCATCATTCAACTCCGAATTCAAGGAAAAGCATTGGATTCAAGCTTGTAGTTGCTTCTCCATTCACCTTCAGGCTTTACCTTCATAATTTGGTGAAAAGGTGAGATTTTTATCTCTCAATTCTAGCCTATAACTATCTTGGACTGTTAGGAATGATTCCCTATCACTTTTGCATGTACACTTGCATTTGGTTTGGATTGGATTGGCGAAAAATTCCAATTTTTAGTGTTTTTGGTAAAATTCTGCACTTAGGTCGTTCTGCCAATGCTAGGTCGTTTGCGTGGAAAAGTCTTGACATTCAAATAGCTCGTTTCTGGCCTTAAACTCGTTCGCATGCCTTAGGTCGTTCACCTCGGAATTAGGTCGTTGGGCTTTAGGTCGTAGTCGCATCGGCACTTAGGTCGTCCCTGGCCTTAATTCACTCGCCACCGTTAGGTCGCGTGACCTTAGGTCGTTCCCCGTTAGGTCGTATAACCTTGAGTCGTTCGCATGGTTCAGGCCCTTAAAACGTTAGGTCGCTTGGCCTGTGCTATTGTTAGGTCGTGAGTTCCTTAGGTCGCTCGTCTCCCTTAGGTCGCTTACCTGGTTGAGTCGCACCTCACCTTAGCTCGGCCATGTTAGGTCGCGAGTTTCCCTTAGATCGCGTGTACCCTAGGTCACACAATCCCCTAAACTCGTTCGACCTAGTTAGGTCGTTAGGTCGCTTGGCACATTAGGTCGCTAGGTCGGGACAGTCGTTCCACTTTGGCCTTTTGCAACTTTAGGTCGTTCAACCACTAGGTCGCGTGCCTCTTTGGGTCGTTCCCACGTTAGGTCGTAAACTCATAGGTCGTGAGCCCGTTAGGTCGCATGACCCCTTAAGTCGCTCGACCACTAGGTCGCGAACACCTCTAGGTCGCTCGCCTCTTCTAACCCGCGAGTTCCATAAGTCGCTCGCCTCTGTTAGGTCGCTCGAGTGATAAACCCCTTAGGTCGCGTGCCGTTGGGTCGTTCCACCTTGACCCTGCTTGAACCCATTAGGTCGTAGGTCGCTGGACATTAGGTCGCTAGGCCTTCAAACTTAGGCCGTTCTATTTAGGTCGCTCGACCGTGCTAATGATAGGTCGTGTGCTTCTTAATTCGCTCGATCCTATCCTCCCTTAGGTCTTCACTAGGTCGTACCGTTTTGGACGGGACGCTGCCCCGCACCCCGCCGCGGGCGCTGCCCCCTGGACCCCCCTCCGTAGGGGATTTTATCTGAAAAACATTTAACAGAACTTGCTTTGTTGAGATGCTGAGTTGACCATTCTTCGAGACAAACTATCTTCTCGGTCGATTTTATGGTATCACGGCCTTACTAAAAAGGCGGAATAACAACTTTAGAAATATGAAGGTTTCAATACTAGTAGTAAATATCAAAAATCTTTCAACAAAATGATTTCAACTCTATTTTCAATAACAAAGCTCTTTTCTTAAACTGTTTTCCAATCTACTAGTATATACAAACCTTTACCTCACTCGGATGAGAAATCTAATTAAACGGCTTAGTAAAACAAGTGGTATGAAACGCTTGCGTTCACTTCGTCGGTTAATTCTTGGACTTGTTCGATTGAACCTCTTGTGACAATTTTCTAGTGAAGATTTACAATTTGTTCGTAAATATTTAAGTTAAGCAAGTGGTTATGGGACACGAAGATAAACTTTTATATTTACTAGCTTAGTGTAATTGACACTTCTCGTTGATCATGACGATCATTTTATGATTTGGACAAGCAATTGTGCGATGTCTCTTTGTTTGCAAGGTTAGACTAGACCTCATGGGTGTGATTCCGACTCACACATATATCTTTGTCCGCAAGGTTAGTCTAGACACCATTTTTGTGATTCCACTCACACATACCTTTTTTTTGCGAGATTAGGCTAGACACCATTTGTGTGATTCCACTCACACATACCTTTTTGCTTTTTGGTTAGCCTAGACCTCATCTGGGTGACTCCGACTCACCCATATGGGGTAGCTCCCCATGGTCTTCGGACCGTCATGTGATAGGTCTCTTTCCCTTTTTCTGTGATTTCTGGATTTCTTGTGTTGATTTCTGGAATTTATGTCATTGACTTGTTATGAGTACAAGTTTAGGGTATGATGCCCTCTTTGAATCTTTGAGAAGATTCTTGTGATATTGATTTATCTCTTATTGATTGATCTTCTGTTGATCATCATTTGCATACTTATAGTAGTATGTCAGTATGGATATTTTATGTTTATGCCAAATCTTTTATTTTATACCATGTCATCTGATATTTATAGCTAGACTGATCCGTTTATTATTTTCTTAAATAATACTCGGGTCAAACCGAGATGTTACAGGTGCTTCTGCTTGACTTCTTCCCGGGATTTTCTACTCTGACTTTTGGCTAACTATTTAGATTAGCAGTTTTTGTTGTATACACTTGAGATATAGACTCATAGTTGTATTCTTTTGTATAGCATGTGTTGCTACTCTTTTGTATTATTGTGGATCTTTTTGACCACTACTCTGATGTACACTTTCATGTGTTAGTTATATATTCATATCTTCTTCCGCCTTTGTGATATGGATGTCTGTGACTGATTTGTGTTATGCTTATTTCTACGTTTGTTTCCGAAGATTATTTATAGCCACCGTGTGATAAGCAATCACATGGATGGCCGCTCCTCAACAGCCTTATTCTCCGTGCTAGTTGACAACACTGCACCGTAGGGTTCTTGGCTAGCGTGGGTATAGAGGTGGGGCGTCACAGCTTGGTATCAGAGCTAAACTTCGGAACAATGTAGAATAACTTAACAAGGATCATCGTCCTAAGTCCACCTTAGGAGTTATGTCTTAGGATTAATTCGAGTCGTCGTACCGATTCATCCTATATCCTTTATGATTCCTTGTTTTGTCTAGCAAGATTGCTTGATATTCATTAGTGAATAATCTTTTCTTTCTCTTCTTTCTTTCTTAAGGAAGAGAAATGGTTAGACCTGGTCGTCCCAGAGCTGGACCATCTAGTGCTCCACCCCAAGATGGAGTTTTTATGACTACCCAACAACTTCTTGACCTTGTCACGAATGCTCAAGCAGCTGGTTCTAATCCGAAACCTACTCACCCTAAATCTGGGTTTGCACCTTTGTGTAGTGATTACACCAACCTGGGTGGGAAGCCATTTAACGGTTATGAAACTATCATCGAGGTCCAGGCTTGGTTGAGGACCTGCGATCGAATCTTCATTCGCATGAATCTCGTCGATCTTCACCGTGTTCAGGTGGCTTCCAGTATGCTCCAAGAGAGAGCATTGGACTGGTATGAACTTCTTATTTCTGAAGTCAACGAAGCGGACCTTACCTGGGAGCAATTCCGGACACGCTTCGAGTTAAAATTTGTACCAGAAGCAGAGAAGGTAACTTTGGCTCGATGCTTTATAGACCTTGTTCAAGGTAAGTCCTCTGTGACTGATTACGTCGCAGCCTTTGAGTCGCTTTCCAAATATGGGGTTGAATACATCAACATCCCATTGAAGAAGAACCAGAGGTTCGTTTATGGCTTAAACAAAAGCCTCAAGAAGCCATTACTTCTAAAGTTAGAAGTTCCTTTCGACCAACTTATAGATATCGCTCTTCGTTTGGAAGAGGCTGATAATGAAAGTGATGTTGAAGTAGTAGCTTCCAAACCCAACTTCAACAACAAAAAGAGGCCCATTAAATTCAAAGGCCCTTATCCCAACAAAAAGGGTAAGCAAGCAACCCCTGCGGTAAAGTCTCCTTCTCCTAGTGGTGCGAGATGCTTTAACCGTGGATCTGGGGATCATTTTGCGAATAAGTGCTCTAAGCCCAAATCTTGTCGCTATTGTAAGAGCCCGGATCATTACATACATCAATGCCTCAAACGTGAAGGCAAGAAGGAAGGAAAGTTGAATATGGCTCAAGCCCCTGGCAACACATCTCGTGGCCAAGGTATTTCTCACTCCATTCTTGATGGTATTATTTTATTTCATGATCAACCTATTAGAGTTCTCTTTGATATGGGTGCATCCCATTCTTTTATATCAAAGGGACTGGTAGACACTATTTCCTTAAGTGTTACTGCATTAATGACTTCTTTAAAAATTGCGAATCCTGTTGGTGGATCCGCAACTCTTAGTTTGCTTTGTAAAGATGTGGAGATTATTTTATGCGATTTTTCCTTCCTAGCCGATTTGCATGTTATGCGTTACTTAGGATTTGGAATGATATTGGGTATGGACTGGCTTAACCGTTATGAAGCTCATATCCCATGTCCTCAGCGGACTATTTATCTCCGACATCTGCAATCTGTAAATCAGATTTCTATTATTCTTAAAGATTCAGATTCTTCTTTGACTGCATCTTTATATTCTTTAAATCCTCGAGACGATGATGATGATGATGAGGAAGACGTCATTTCTCGAATTCACGTTGTCCGTGAATTTTCCGACATATTCGAGCCCGTTTTAGGTTTACCACCTAAGCGAGCAATTGAGTTCAGAATTAATCTTACCTCTAAAGCTCAACCTATTACTCGTCCTCCTTATCGCATGTCCAATAAGGAAAATGAGGAGATGCGTAAACAATTATATGAATTGGAGACGAAGCAATGTATTCGCTCTAGCTCCTCGCCTTGGGGAGCTTCGGCTATTTTCGTGAAGAAATCCGACGGTACGCTTAGGCTTTGCGTTGACTATCGCAAGCTTAACGATCCGACTATTAAAAATAAATATCCTTTACCTCGGATTGACGATCTGTTTGATCACCTTAGCGGAGCTAGGGTCTTTTCACAGTTGGACTTGGCTACCGGTTTTCATCAGCTTCGTATTGCTGAGGATAGCATTCCTTTGACATCATTCCGTACTCGTTATGGATTTTATGAATGGCTTGTTATGCCATTTGGTTTAACGAATGCTCCGGCTTACTTCGTTGACCTCATGAATCGAGTTTTCAAGGCTTTCCTCGATCAGTTTGTTCTCATCTTCATCGATGATATCCTTTTGTATTCTAAAACCGAGGAGGAGCATAAAAAGCATCTTCGGATTGTATTGGAAACTCTTAGGAGCAATCAATTAAAGGCGAAATTTTCTAAATGCCACTTTTGGCGATCTCGTGTGAAGTTTCTCGGTCATATTATTTCCGAATCCGAAATTTCCATGGATTCTTCAAAGATTGAAGAGGTTCAAGATTGGAAGAGACCGGAGAGTGTGACAGAGATTCGTAGTTTTCTCGGATTGGCGGGTTATTACCGTCGTTTCATTAAAGACTTTTCTAAGATTGCCGTGCCTCTTATTGGCTTGACTAAGAAGGCAGTTAAATACATTTGGTCGGACAAATGTGAAGCCTCTTTTCAGAAATTAAAAGAACTCCTTTCCGATGCTCCTATTCTTGTTATTCCCGAGGGGAATCAAGATTTTGTTGTTTATACTGATGCTAGTCACGTTGGTTTGGGTGCTGTTCTTATGCAAAAAGAACGTGTTATTGCTTAAGCTTCTAGGCAATTAAAGCCGGCCGAGACTAGATATGCCACACATGATTTAGAACTCGCGGCTATTGTTTTCGCCCTTCGAATTTGACGTCATTATCTATTGGGAGAGAAATTTATTCTTTACACGGATCATAAGTCTTTGAAATATTTATTTTCTCAAAAGGAACTTAATTTGCGTCAACAACGTTGGCTCGAGTTCCTTGCACCTTATGATCTTGGTATTCTTTATACCCCTGGTAAGGGTAATCGTGTCGCCGATGCTCTTAGCCGTAAACAACAAGCAGTTGTTTCTATGATGATATCCGAATGGAACAATCTCGAGATTTTATCCACTTATGAGATTCGAGAGCACGTATCCGATTTATGCTCATCACTTGTTTTATGTAGCCTTGAGGCTCATCCTTCTCTTTTAGACCGCATTCTTGAAGCTCAAGGGCTAGATCCTGAATTGGCTCTTCTTGGACAAAATGTTAAGGATAAAATTGATATTGAAGGTTTGAAAGGCTTTGATATTGATTCTCGTGGCGGAATTCGAAAATTTGGTAGACTTATCGTACCAAATATTGGTGATCTTCGTAAAGATATTTTAGAAGATTCCCATCGTTCTAAATTCACCATTCATCCCGGTAGTAGTAAAATGTACGCTGATATGAAGCGACATTATTATTGGAAGGGAATGAAATCTGATATTGCTAACTTTGTTAAGTGTTGCATGACTTGCCAACTTGTCAAGGCCGAACATCAAAGGCCTGGTGGGTTATTGCAACCTTTAGAAATTCCAATTTGGAAGTGGGACCAAATTTCCATGGATTTTATAGATGGCCTTCCCCGTTCTCGTTCGGGTCATGATAGCTTATGAGTGATCATTGATAGACTTACTAAATCCGCCCATTTTATTCCCGTTCGGTCTAACCGAACCATTCCTCTTTTGGCCAAACTCTTTATCAAAGAAATTGTTAAATTGCATAGAGTTCCTACTTCTATTGTTAGCGATCGAGATCCATTGTTTACTAGTGGATTTTGGAAGAGTCTTCAAAAAGCTTTAGGAACGAAGCTTAATTTTAGCGCTGCTTATCACCCCCAGTCCGATGGATAAACCCAGCGTGTGAATCAAACTCTTGAAGATCTTCTTCGTGCTTGTGTGCTCGATTTTGGTGGAAGTTGGGAAGATCATATTTCACTTGTTGATTTTTCCTATAATAATAGCTTCCAATCTAGTATTGGTATGGCACCTTTCGGGGAACTCTATGGAAGGCCATGCCGATCTCCTTCTTGTTGGCTTAAGGGCGATGAGAAGCTGGTTTTAGGTCCAGACTTTATTCGTGATTCCACAGAGAAGATTGAACTTATTCGATATAGGATGAAAGAAGCCCAGAGTAGACAAAAATCCTATGCCGATAATCAAAGAAGGAAGTTAGAAATTTCTATGGGAGATTCTGTTTTTATTCATGTTTCACCTATGAAAGGTGTGATACGTTTCAGTCGATCGGGAAAGTTAGCACCCCGATATATTGGGCCATTTCCTATCACTGAACGTATTGGTTCTATGGCTTATCGCCTTCCATTACCTGCTTAGTTTTCTGCTATGCATGACGCGTTTCATGTTTCTCAATTACGGAAATGCCTACGAGATTCCGATTCTATTCTTGAGCCTGGTGTTGTGGAAGAAATTGAAGTTTCGCCGAATTTAACTTACGAGCAGCATCCTATTTGAATTATTGCTTCAGAGGTCAAACGACTTCGAAATAAAGATGTTCTGCTTGTAAAGGTTCAATGGTACCCAAATCCTAAGGATTGCTCTTGGGAATCCAGAGAATTCATTGAGCGAACACATCCGGACTTGCTTACTCCTGCTCTTTGAGGTGAACTTCCTATTTCAAATTTCCTTTGTGTCAATATGCTTTTATGGTTGTTACTTTTTATTTCCATCTTATATATTGCGAGCATGCAATTTCTTTAAGGAGGAGAGTCTGAAACAACCCGCATATTTATTGATTTTATATTTAAATATTTTATTTAAATATTTTGTCGTTAATCGGATATGGTCCGAAAATCTACTTTTTGCAAACGATCAAATTAGGACTCGAGACCACTTCCATTGAGTTCGAAATGCCGTTTACAACTTTTATAAGTATAAACATTGATAGGGTTGGAGTTAGTGGAATTTCACTTATTTTCCCGCTTTGGACTTTGGGTTAGATTAGCCACTATAACTCAAACCCACTTCTCTCCTTCTCCTCACTCTTCATAAATTCCTACCAAACACAAACTTTAACATTAATGGTGAGTGGAAAGGGAAATTAGAAACTCCAAGCCTAGGTTTCTACTCCAACTCCATCATTCAACTCCAAATTCAAGGAAAAGCATTGGATTCAAGCTTGTAGTTGCTTCTCCATTCACCTTCAGGCTTTACCTTCATAATTTGGTGAAAAGGTGAGATTTTTATCTCACAATTCTAGCTTATAACTATCTTGGACTGTTGGGAATGATTCCCTATCACTTTGCATGTACACTTGCATTTGGTTTGGATTGGATTGGAGAAAAATTCCAATTTTTAGTGTTTTTGGTAAAATTCTGCACTTAGGTCGTTCGCGTGGAAAAGTCTCGGCCTTCAAATAGCTCGTTTCAGGCCTTAAACTCGTTCTCATGCCTTAGGTCGTTCGCCTCGAAATTAGGTCGTTGGGCTTTAGGTCGTAGGTCGCATCGGCACTTAGGTCGTCCCTGGCCTTAATTCACTCGGCACCGTTAGGTCGCGTGACCTTAGGTCGTTCCCCGTTAGGTCGTATGACCTTGAGTCGTTCGCATGGTTCAGGCCCTTAAAACGTTAGGTCGCTTGGCCTGTGCTATTGTTAGGTCGCGAGTTCCTTAGGTCGCTCGTCTCCCTTAGGTCGCTTACCTGGTTGAGTCGCACCTCACCTTAGCTCGGCCATGTTAGGTCGCGAGTTTCCCTTAGGTCGCGTGTACCCAAGGTCGCACAATCCCCTTAACTCGCTCGACCTAGTTAGGTCGTTAGGTCGCGTGGAACATTAGGTTGCTAGGTCGCGACAGTCGTTCCACTTTGGCCTTTTGCAACTTTAGGTCGTTCAACCACTAGGTCGCGTGCCTCTTTGGGTCGTTCCCACGTTAGGTCGTAAACCCATAGGTCGTGAGCCCGTTAGGTCGCATGACCCCTTAAGTAGCTCGACCACTAGGTCGCGAACACCTCTAGGTCGCTCGACCCCTTTAACTCGTAGGTCGCTCGCCTCTTCTAACCCGCGAGTTCCTTAAGTCGCTCGCCTCTGTTAGGTCGCTCGAGTGATAAACCCCTTAGGTCGCGTGCCATTGGGTCGTTCCACCTTGGCCCGGCTTGAACCCATTAGGTCGTAGGTCGCTGGACATTAGGTCGCTAGGCCTTCAACCTTAGGCCGTTCTATTTAGGTCGCTCGACCGTGCTAATGATAGGTCGTGAGCTTCTTAAGTCGCTCGATCCTATCCTCCCTTAGGTCTTCACTAGGTCGTACCGTTTTGGACGGGGCGCTGCCCCCCGGACCCCCCTCCGTAGGGGATTTTATCTGAAAAACATTCAACAAAACTTGCTTTGTTGATATGCTGAGTTGACCATTCTCCGAGACAAACTATCTTTGGCTTCTCGGTCGATTTTATGGTATCACGGCCTTACTAAAAAGGCGGGATAACAACTTTTGAAATATGAAGGTTTCAATACTAGTAGTAAATACAAAACTCTTTCAACAAAATGATTTCAACTCTATTTTCAATAACAAAGCTCTTTTCTTAAACCGTTTTCCAATCTACTAGTATATACAAACCTTTACCTCACTCGGATGAGAAATCTAATTAAACGGCTTAGTAAAACAAGTGGTATGAAACGCTTGCGTTCACTTCGTCGGTTAATTCTTGGACTTGTTCGATTGAACCTCTTGTGACAATTTTCTAGTGAAGATTTACAATTTCTTCGTAAATATTTAAGTTAAGCAAGTGGTTATGGGACACGAAGATAAACTTTTATATTTACTAGCTTAGTGTAATTGACACTTCTCGTTGGTCATGACGATCATTTTATGATTTAGACTAGCAATTGTGCGATGTCTCTTTGTTTACAAGGTAAGACTAGACCTCATGGGTGTGATTCCGACTCACACATATCTCTTTTCCGCAAGGTTAGTCTAGACACCATTTGTGCGATTCCACTCACACATATCTTTTTGTTGCGAGGTTAGGCTAGACACCATTTGTGTGATTCCACTCACACATACCTTTTTGCTTTTTGGTTAGCCTAGACCGCATCTGGGTGATTCTGACTCACCCATATGGGGTAGCTCCCCATGGTCTTCGGACCGTCATGTGATAGGCCTCTTTCCCTTTTTCTGTGATTTCTGGATTTCTTGTGTTGATTTCTGGAATTTATGTCATTGACTTGTTATGAGTACAAGTTTAGGGTATGATGCCCTCTTTGGATCTTTGAGAAGATTCTTGTGATATTGATTTATCTCTTATTGATTGATCTTCTGTTGATCATCATTTGCATACTTATAGTAGTATGTCAGTATGGATATTTTATGTTTATGCCATATCTTTTATTTTATACCATGTCATCTGATATTTATAGCTAGTCTGATCCGTTTATTATTTTCTTAAATAATACTTGGGTCAGACCGAGATGTTACAGGTGCTTCTTCTTGACTTCTTCCCGGGATTTGCTACTCTGACTTTTGGCTAACTATTTAGATTAGCAGTTTTTGTTGTACACACTTGAGATATAGACTCATAGTTGTATTCTTTTGTATAGCACGTGGTGCTATTCTTTTGTATTATTGTGGATCTTTTTGACCACTACTCTGATGTACACTTTCATGTGTTAGTTATATATTCATATCTTCTTCCGCCTTTGTGATATGGATATCTGTGACTGATTTGTGTCATGCTTATTTCTATGTTTGTTTCCGAAGATTATTTATAGCCACCGTGTGATAAGAAATCACATGGATGGTCGCTCCTCAACAGCCTTATTCTCCGTGCTATTTGACAGCACTACACCGTAGTGTTCTTGGCTAGCGTGGGTATAGAGGTGCGGCGTCACAGTTTAAATTTGGAAGATTTAAACTAAATGTAAATTTAAGTTATTGAAATTTTGAAATGATTCAAGTTTCAAAATTCTTATGAATTTCATTTCTAAGACAAACACTTGTTCGTCTTGAAATTTTAAAAAGTTTTAAATTTGTTTAAAACTTTATTAAGTTTAAAGTATATTGATTTTAAATCTTGTATTTGAAATGAAATTTAAAAGTAAGTTCAAAAATACTTTGTTTTAAATAAATTTTTTTAAACATAATTTAGAAATGTTTTATCTTAAAATTAATTAAGATTAATGTTTTGAAATTAATTTAATTAATGGAGTAATTAAGGAACGGTTAATTAATTTAATTAATTAATGATTTGGAATTAATAAATATCGATTAAGGATTTATCAATTTATAATTAAGATCATTAATTAGATTTTTTTAGATTAATGATTAAAGAATTATTAATTAAGTAAATAGGTTTTAATCAAGGTTAACTAATTAAATAAATAGAGTTTAAATAATGAATAACTAAATATGATTTAATTTGTAATTATCTAAGTTAATTACTTAATGAATATAATTAGAGAATGGTTAATGAAGGTCATTAACCATGATTATTTAATAATTAATTAATATGGTTTGTTTTTATAATTAATTAGATTAATTAATTTAATAATAATCAATTGTGAATTGTTGAGAATAATTACTTGATGAAGTAATTGAGAAATTAATTACTTATGGTAATTAATTGTGTTAAATGTGATTGTTTAATTTAATTAATTAAGTTTAATTAATTTTAAACACTTGATGTTTTAATGATAATTATTTATGGATTGGAAATTACTTGGTGAAGTAATTGATTGATAATTACAGGTTGTAATTAATGGAAGATGTTTAATAATGTAAGTAATTTGAATTAAATTACTTGTAATTAATCAAGGGACTAATTAAGAAATTAATTAAAGAATAATTAATTTGTTTTAATAAAGTAATTAAGTTAGTTAATTACTGAATATAGTTAATCAAGAATGATTAATAATTATGGGTTAATTACTTAAGGTAATTAATTTAAGAGGATAATTAATTAAATATAATTAAGGATCATTAATTAATTAATATAATTAATGATGTAATTAAAGTTGATTAATTAAGATTAATTAATCAATGATAAGTGATTAAAGGTAATTAATTAATATAATTAATTAAGGATTAATACAATTAATTATAGTTAATTAATTAGTTGAAGTAATTAAATGTTAATTAATGTTTTTGGTTGAGAATAATTAATTTGTGAAATTAATTTAGAATAATTATATGAATGTAATTAAGGATAATTAATCAAGGGTGATTAATTAAGGTGATTTATTTGAGTGATTAATTAATTGATTGTAATCAATTAAATGGTTGAGTAAGCAAGATTATATTGGTGATTAATTAATTTAATTTATTTTAAATTAATTAAAGATGAAGTAATTAATTTAATTCACTTTAAATTAATTAGAGGTGGAGGTAACTAATTTAATTCATTTTAAATTAATTATATTGTGATGAGTAAATCTTTGCTTAAATATGAATGGATGATATTGATTGCCTTGAATGTTTGTGATCTTAGAAATGAGATAGGTGATGTTGTGTGGTATGAATGCTTGGTTGCATTGTGATGATAATATAGATTATCTATTGTGATGATGATATGGATTACCTATTATGATATGGATCATCTGTTTATTTTGATAATATTGATTATCAATTGTGCTTTGTGAGTTATCTATCTGTGTATATATAGATAATTGAATTGTTTTAAACTCTAAAACAACTTGGACCTAAAAGACACGTTTTGGATTTCGATGAGACCGGGATCGGGTTTCCAAATTTGGATATCCGAAAACCACATCGATCCAAATTAACGGTAGGTCGTGAATCTCAAGTGAAGATGAAGATTCAGAGTGCAAGGGTTATCTTCGTTAACTTTGAGGGTGATTCCAAAAATGAGTGTAACGAGATAATGCCTTCGGTTTTGTTCGAACCCGGAACGAACTTGTATGGATTGAATGCTTTCAGAACATCGTCAGGTGGACGATGAGCATTCTAAGTGATGTGTTCACTAAAGGTAATCGTAGCCTCAAGCCTCATCAACCGGGAATGTCTAAAACAAGGGAGGTGCAGCAAGGCTAAGTGGGTCATCCCCGAGTAGGACGAGATTTTCCACTGTCTAGTGGTCCCTTTTATTTCGAGTGTGCGGACGGTTGTGGGCTCCAACTGTCGAGGTTGTCTTGTTCGAAACTATTCAGTAAGGAATGGTTCCGGCCTTGTGTTGCAGGGGAGTGGGCGTAGTCCTCGGTACGTTGATCTAGGCCACGTACTGTGACGGGCGGTACCCCAGTATCCCTGCCATTGTATGGAATCCAAAATCCAATAAGTGCCAACGGTTTTGATTGTATTACCCACTTTTTTGGCTAGTAGTTGGAATTTAATGAATGTAACAATTTCGACTATTTCTTATTTATTTGAAAACCCTAGACCCTATTATAATATCATCGGATTTCCTATCAAATGTTTTGGTTAGCGTAAGGTAAAAACTTTTCCATGTTTATGTATGGGAAGTCTTACGTGATACCTTTCTTTTCAAAAGTTTTTGAAAGTTAAGCAACTTTAACCTGTTACTCACACCAGACCCATGTATGACCCAGAGTTTATTTCTGTTTTTCTTAAACTCTTGGGTACTCAAATTTTTACGAGTAGCCAAGGGATTCAGGTTGCTTTGACGATTTATGGAGGAGCAATGGAGCAGGAGGCTTCTGCGAGTAGATATATATATTTCCACTGTGTTGATTTCTCTGAGTAGTTCTCTTGTGTTATGTTGAGTTGTATAATTAGACAGGTATTTACAACTGTCTAGTATGTGTTGTTTATCTGTGTAACTCTGATAGTGGTTGTAAACTATGTAATATTTATGTTATTAATATAATTTATTTGTTCCGCTGTTTATATTCTGATGTTGTTTCTTCTTTCTCTTCTTTCTTTTCTCTTTTCTATCCCTTTCTTTCTTATTAATGATGCGTCATTCTATGGAGACGGATGGTGGGTCATTACAGTGGACTTGGAAGGTAGGAATCTTATTAGACCAAGCAGTTCGACTTGGGGTGCAACAGCAGTTTTTATGAAGAAACCAGACGGATCGTTAAGGCTATGTATCGACTATCGTAAGTTGAATGAGAGGACGATAAAGAATCGATATCTACTGCCTAGAATTGATGATTTGTTCGACCAGTTGAGCGAAGCCAAAGTCTTTTCTTGGTTGGATTTAGCAACAGGATTCCATCAGCTTAGGGTAGCTGAAGAGATTATTCCTTTGATGGCATTTAGGACCAGATATGGATCATATGAATGTTTAGTGATGCCATTTGGACCGGCTAATGTGCCAAATTTCTTCGTAGATTTGATTAATCGAGTTTTCCGAGATCACTTGGATAAGTTCATATTGTTTTTCATAGATGAATTTTCATATACTTTAGGGATGAGAAGGAGCATGTAGTTCATCTTAGAATTGTGCTTGAGACGCTGAGGCAGAATTAGCTAAAGGTGAAGTTTTTGAAGTGTCATTTCTGGAAGAAGGAAGTGAAGTTTCTTGGTCATGTAGTCTCAGAAGTTTATAGATCCGACTAAGATTGAAACGGTGAATAATTGGAAGGTACCCGTGATAAAGAATGAGATAAAAAGTTTTCTAGGATTAGCTAGATATTACCAGAGATTTATTAAGGATTTTTCGTAGATAGCAGCACCGATGACTAAGTTTACTCGAAAGGATATAAAGTTCATCTGGAAAGATAAGTGTGAGAACGCATTCTAGAAGCTGAAACTCCTGTTCCACAAGATCCTATATCACCTATACATCCTCCTCGCATTTATGCCGGAGACTTATTGACGAATGCACCTACATTAGTCGATCCAGAGGGGAATCAACATTTAGTTGTGTATATATATGATTGTGGAGTAGGATTAGGAGCCATGCTAATGCAAAGAGGTAAAGTGATTGCCTATGTTTCTAGACAGCTTATACATCGTGTGGTTAGATATCCGACCCATGACTTGGAATAGCAGCAGTGATATTTTCTTTGGAGGTGTGGAGACATTACCTTTTGGGAGAGAGATTCGAGTTATTACGACCATAAATCGCTGAAGTATTTATTCTCAAAAGGATTTGAATATGAGACAACATAGGTGGTTAGAGTTTTTAGCCACCAATGACTTTGGTGTTGAGTACACACCAGGAAAAGGCAACAAAGTTGCAGATGCACTTAGCAGGAAGCAATAGAATGCAGTGTTGGCGATGATAGCTTAGTGGAAAGATTTAGAAGCATTGACTTCATGCAGGGTACAATGAAGATCTTAGAGTAGTTCAAGTACAGAGACTGCTATGTCGTCATGTTTAGAGATTCAACTAGCTATGATCGAAAAAATTGCTTCTAGGCAAGGAGAAGATCCAGTGTTGGCTGAACGAATCAGGAAGTTAAAAGATGGAACTAAGAGCGATGATTTGAATGATTTCTGTCTTGACCAGAATGGGTGGTTCAGAAAGAAGGAAAGATTATGTATGCCGAATGTGGGAAGCATTAGGAAAGATATTCTTGAAGAATGCCATAGCTTGAAGTTCACCATTCATCCAAGAGGAACTAAGATGTATCTGGATATAAGGAGAAGTTTCTTCTAGGAAGTTATGAAGAGGGATGTTGGCTTGTGGGTTAGACGGTGTGTAGACTATCTGCAAGTGAAGGCCAAACGTTAGAAGCCATGTGGATTACTTCAGCCTTTAGAGATTCTAGTTTGGAAATGGGATTCTATATCTATGGATTTTATAGACGGGTCGCCAAGGTCAAATATGGGAAATGAAAGTATATGTGTCGTGGTTGACAGATTGACCAGGAGTTCTCATTTCATTCCAGTTAAGTCAACCAAGATAGCATCTGTTTTGGCAAATTTGTTCATGAGGAATATAGTTAGACTTCATGGAATTCCTAGTAGTATTGTAAGCGATAGAGATTCCTTTTCAGTAGAGAGTTATGGAAAAGTCTATAGGAGACTTTAGGTACCAAGCTCAAGATGAGCACCGCTTACCATTCGCAGACAGATGCGCAAATGGAAAGAGTTAATAAAATCTTAGAAGATTTGTTATGAGCTTGTGTATTAGACTTTGGGGGACCATGGGAAGACCATCTACACTTAGTCGATTTTTTGTATAACAACAGTTATCAGACTAGTGTTGTAACGACCCGAAATTT
The DNA here is from genome assembly GCA_030765085.1 of Allium cepa. Classification (NCBI taxonomy): domain Eukaryota; kingdom Viridiplantae; phylum Streptophyta; class Magnoliopsida; order Asparagales; family Amaryllidaceae; genus Allium; species Allium cepa. The sequence goes on along the minus strand of CM060939.1, from coordinate 192,827,863 downwards.
TCTAAACCGAAAATTTCAGATAGTTATGAAAAAGAAGAAAGAGATAGAAGAAGAAGAACAAAAACAACAACTCACATTCGCAGCGGATAAATATAATAATAAATAATAACAGTTTACAAAAGAATATTATATCTGTCGGTTACATTCTAATACATCACAGTTTCACATTATATACAATCACTGAATATTTACAAATATCATGTCTCAGATTTACAATAATATAAATACAGCGGAAATACTCTATTCGATATTGCCATCCAGCTCGTCTCCTGAGCTCCAGAACGTACCTACCTGAAAATCTGTAACACTCGGTCTGACCCGAGCATTACACCAAAGTAACACCCGGGTCAGGCTGGAAACCAGCATGAGTAAACCCAACTAACATGGAATACCAAAGCTCTCCTTTTCCCATGATACACATACGCCCGAGGCTGCTACGCTGGTGCTGCCAGCTTTTCTTCTCATTTGAGAGTGAAACAACTTTTATAAGCCCGGGTAACTTTTATCAATTTAACCAATTCTCAATTCGCTATAGACAACACTTATTTCACGTATAAATTTCTAAGTACCAAACTTAGATAAAATAATCCAATTCACTTAAATCGTTTCATTTCATCGTATTGATTTCACAGATCTATTTATATAAATTCAAAGTGGTTTCGGGTATCTTCTAATACCCGACCCCGGCTTCTTCGAAACTCATGTCATCCTAACCCAAGTTATTCCAATGATATACACAACATTTCATATCAGAGATATCAACTCACTCAAACATCCAATATCATTCAATCGTCCATAAGCAAAGCTTGTTTGCTACCGATATTAATTAAATTAATTCTGATTGAATTTCTAACCTCAACAATTTAGAATTCTTCACTTGTCATTAACTAATTTCCCAATCAATCCTTCATTTTTCATCTTAATTAATCGCCTTGGTTTAAATATATTTTCAGTTACATTCGTATAATTATCTTCGTTTAATTACACGATCTTAATTATTCTTATCCAAATTCAATAAGTATCCTTTAATTACCCCATAAATTATTGACTATATTTACTTCATTTATTCTTAATTTCTTATATGAATTAATTTTCATAAGACACTTATTATGGGTTAATCAATCTTTGATTACACTATTAATTATAAAACCCAAGGATTTTCAATTATATTTTAATTTATCCTAATCAAATTTATTTATCTTAATTAAGCCACAACATTAATCATTTTCTTAGTTCCAAACTGTAATTAACTATATTTTATTTACTTCATTAAATAAATCAACTACTCCTTTATTAATCATCTTAATTAATCTCTTGATTAATTTCACCAAGTAATTATATTTTATTAATACCATTAAGTAATTTCTATCAAACCATCCATTGGTTTTCTAAATTAATTCGACTAAATTAACTTAAACCTTAATGAATTCAAACCTTTACTTACTAATTAATCAACTTGATTTATTAAATTAATAAATTATCCATTTCAATTACCTTACTATTTCAATGAATCACAAATCATTAAGCTTCTTGTTTATGATTTAAGTTTTTTTAAACAATTTAAAAACCCACATACTTCGAGTCAAACCACAGTTAACTCGAGAACCAATCAAAACCAAAGTCACATCATCATTAGTGCACATCAAATCAATTTAATCATTCAACCAACTATTAAAATTTATCCATTTCAATTTAAATTAAAATCCAACATGGTGAGATTTACTCACCTTTGATTCCTGTTTTGCAATCACTTCCAGGTTTATGACCTTATATAAACATTTCATAATTTATTAATAAATTTGATCTAATTTAACAATTTTTTTTACATTAAAAAAATTCTAATTAACTAGTTTTAAATAATGGTTCTCATTTGGAAATGAAATCTATTGAAATAACAAAACTCTAAATTTAACTTTACTATTAGATTTTGATAAACAATGAAATTTACAAGTTTATACCTACTAATCCTTAATTTAACAGTTTTAACTATCGAAGTAAATGTATAGCAATTTACAGAATTATACCCTTCTGTACAAAATTTTCTTTCTAATACATATATATTAATGTTTAAATTAAATGAAGAACAGAACTGTTTGCAACTTACTGTGATAATTTTTTTCCCTTTTGCAACACAAATTCAAATATTTAATTTAATTGAATTTATCACTAACAATACCCGCAATCTCGAACGAAACTCATCTGCCCAAGCACAGACACACACGCGACCCGCCTTCACCTCGTCAACAGCCGATACCCCAACTTGATGTGAGAGTCACCGCCGCCTGCAATGAACCTCCACCCTACGTGCTCACTCGCGTTCCTTCTTGTACCAAGCTCGATCGCTTTCCCATGCTGCCAAACCCTTATACGCCGACCATCGCCTTTGCTCTAATTGAAGTCGACGACGAAACCCACTTCCCATCGCGAAATCCATGACGCGACCTCCACCTGAGTTGAATGAACCACGCCGTGCGACAATTTTTTCCCCACTTCGGCCATTTTTTATATTAAACGGCTTCGGCCATTCTTTTATTTTTTGATTGAATTCGACTTCTGCTTTTTGAGAAAAGAAAGGGGAACGGAAGTGAGATAAATGATGGTGCGAGGCTTCTCGAGCATGCGTTGAAATGAAAATATCTTTGACTGATTGGCCATAAATTTATTATATTATAAAATTTCCAAACGTCTCGCTAATAGCTCCTTTAAAAAAAAATTTGAACTTCACTTAAGGAATGCCGCAAGGAGATTATAAGGTTTTACCCGCGTTCCGAACATAATGGAATGTGTTTCGGAAGCTAATTCGATCGTATGCACTAGTTACAGAAATAAACGATCCATTATAAATTAAATCGATTAAATAGTTCTAAGCGTTTTGAGCTGCCAGGGTCAAACGACAATTTCGATTGATACGAAAATGGAAATTCGATAATAACTAACTATTACGGATTCAATGGAACTGGTTTCGTCGAATTCCGAGACTGTGTCTCGGAAGTCTATTTTTAAATTCAATTTAAACAATATATTTTTAAAATTGAACAAATTACCTTTAAATTAAATTTCACACATTCTATTATCTTCAGTATCACCATTATAAAGTTTATAAGTCTTCAGATTATTTTTAATAGGCTTAAAATTCCATATTCAACATCTTACCCAATTTCAATTATTAAATTCAATATTTAAACTATATAATTCAATGATTTAATTATCAAGTAAATATTGATATTTCGAATTCAAGTCAAAATTAACTTTTAAATGTTAAAAATCAATTTAATTATCTCATTTTAAATTGTTAAAAATTCCGGCTCGTCACATTCCTCCCCCCTTAAAAGAATTTCGTCCCCCAAATTACTAATTAGGAAGAATGGTTCAAAACCCGTTTACTTTTCCCAAAACTCCCAATTCAACATCCTTCCAACTATCTTTCACTAAAGACCCACTGTCACCTTAACCAACTTCCCAAAACCCTCTACAGTATCAAATAATATCCCTTTGCTCAATCATCTAAATTTCAATTTAAAACCAAATTTGAATTATCAAAATTTTCTCAAATTTTTTTTCTAACTCCCTAAATTCCCGAATTTTTTTGCCAGCGTCTCCTTTACGCGGCTAGCTCGGTACAACTACAAAAGGCCTCTACGGGCTCCCAATTCCAAAAGAAAACAAAAGCCAAGTGGCTACATCAAAAACCCAATCCAATTTCATCTAGAAATTTAAATACGTACCTTTTTGTCGGGCAATACAAATTTATCTTTTGGAATCAAATCCAATTCCTTTTCCCATTAATACCTGCATAACTTGTTTAGCAACAATATTCAATCGAAACTTTACAAATCATTTTATACATTCTCTTATATAGGTTTTCATATTTACTTCTATTTAAATTCGTTTTTCCCGTTTTAATATGAATTCAACTTATTTCAATTTTGAATATTAAATTTTTATTTCCCATTTATAACTGAGTCTTATTAGTTCCATCTGCTAATCAATTCCAGTTTCATATTTAAAATTGTTTAATTGCTTAACAAAATCTTTTCTCAAAAATTTTCAAAAATTTTCTAACTCCCAAAATTTTCGGAAAATTTTGGCAGAGTCTCCTTTGTACGGAGGAGCTTTTGCAATTTGACAAGAGATATAAATATATATACATCGACCCACCCGGTCGGAAAAAGCAAAAACAGTTCATATTTCCTATTTTTATTGCGTAGACGTACCTTATTTAGCATTTTAAGCAAGCAGCTTATTTATTTTAGCAATTAGTGCAATCCAAATCCAGCCAAACGGCCTTCAGGTACCTGTACTTACTCAATTTAAACATAAAGTACTATATATATGAAGTTTACAACATTTCTCTTACTTAAAACAACTATAACACTTCAACTCTAAAAGAAATGCATTCAAAATAACTTCCATGAGCAATTTATATGTTTTCAAAACTAATTCAATTGTTTTCCACCAATTCATATATCATTCCGTTCAATCTTATTGGTTTACAACTCAACTGCAATTCAATTAAATTTTTAACCCAAACAAGCTCATATTCAATTCAATTGATTCAAAATCAATTTTTATTTGCCTCTATTAATTTATAGAATTTTAATTACTTTTGTTTACGTCAAACGACAACTATTTTTATGCAATTTTGACTATATTCTCTTAACATAGTATTTATTTTTAGTCTATAACTACTTCAAATTACTTTTCAACTCATTCTGTAATTAATTCCACTTCATTTCTAATTTATTCACCAACCATTCATTGCATTTCATTTCATTACCCCAATTGTTCCATTCAAAACTATTTATTAAGCTTGGCACATCCAATACTTATAAATTAATAACCATTTCCCAAATTAATTCAATCCAAGTTTTTATTGAATGGGCTTTCACCCTTATTCGAAGCCAAGCTTCCATAAATTTTAAACTTAGGTGAATTTACTTTAATTTATTCCAACATCAAACTTTAGTTTACTTCTATTTGATTCTCATTTAATCAAATTCCATTAAATTCATTTAGGCCATCCATTTAAATTTTAACTTTAATTCATCTTCTCAATTTATCAAAATAATATCCAAGCACATACTTAACTCATTTATACTTCAAATTAATATACCACCAAATTTAAGTTCAGTTTGATAATCCAATTCCAATCACAACTTTGATTTAGCTTTTATTCAATCAGACTTAATCCATTTATTATTTAACTCAATCAATCCAATTTAAAGTTTTTAATTTACTTACTTAATTCGTTATCGAATTTATTTTATTAACATAAGGCCATTCTCAATTTATTTCTATTCACTTGGGTTTTGTTTTGCAACTCAAACCATTTCTATTATAATCACTTCTCTTATATCCAGTTTACTTGCAAATTTCATTAAATATTATTCAAATCACCTTTGAATTTTATTTGTAATTCAAACCATCACATTTTTCAATCCAACTCTATTTTATTTTTATTTTACAACATCTCCTCTTATTTAATTCATTATCAAATCTAACTCGAATTCTATTTACAATTCTAATTCATTTCCAAACTCCGTTATTAATTTACAATCCATTTATCTACCAAAGTTAAATTTTATTAACATACTCAATCAAACAATTATTTAACCAATTAGCTTACTTTCAATTTTTAAATCAATATTCGATTTTAATTACAAAATCACTTCATTAAAATTCTAGTTTGGATTTCCTTTTTATTTTTCCCAAAATTCCAACACTTTTATTTAAAATTTTAGAAATGCTTTTAAATTCACATCATACTAATAAAATAGCTCTTTATAAAAATACTTTTTATAACTCGATGTCTCAACTAGTCCATCCTTGTTCTCATAGAAATTCAGTTATACGTTGATTATGCGTAGGACTGAAAATCTATAAGTACTTGGCAAACCCGTTTTCAACATCCAGTGAAAATACTTTTGAAAAATAATTTTATTGAAAATATAGAAAAACAGTTTTGGAAATAGAGGAAGTATCTTTGGTGAGAATGCTCTGGAAATCATCACCCCCATCCATGGTCACAGTTACATCCAGGGTTACGTTGCCATCACAGCAAAAGTCCATGTAATTGCAGGCTCTCCGCAGCCTCTCGATTACGCCATGGATCCCACACAACAGATCACAGTTACATTCCAGGGTTACGTTGCCATCACAGCAAAAGTCCATGTAACTCCAGGCTCTCAGCGGCCTCTAATTTTCACTGTTAAAATGAAACTTCTCCACTCCTACATAGGTCGCAGTCTACCGATATAAAATCAAACGCAGACTGTTGGCTCTCAGCGGCACACACGACTTTCGCTATGTTATAACATAGGTCATAGTTACATTGTGGGTTACGTTACTATCGCAGCAAAAGTCCATGTAAATGTTGGCTCTCAGCGGCACACACAACTTTCGCTATAGTATACTCAACTAATAATCCTCAGGAACTAGTTTTGTCCGGATTCCTTACATGACCAACTTTAGAATCCCCCTTTGGGGCTCAAGGCAGCACCACCCGGTGGTACTCCTGAGAAGTTCATTTCAAGGGAGCGCCTTTTCCCCCAGAGCCATCATCAAAACACTTTATACTATACATATATAGTATCTTTCAAATCATACACCTAGTATTATCTCATACAAGGCTCCTTTACACAAAATCGATTATCCCAAAATCGATAGTTCTCAAACTAGGCTTTCCAAATTTTTAATATTGATTTTACCCAAAAATCAAAAGTCTTTCCAATCCAAAGGTTCCCAAAACCTTTTTCCAAAATTCTCATAAGATCCTTTATATATATAGATATATATAAAATTTAAAATTTTTGGATCCTTTCGAACTTGTATAAAACTCCTTTTTATACTTCAAACACTTCCAAAAATCCCTTTTCTTCCAGCAATAAATTCAACAAGGTGAGATTTATCTTATATATAACAAAGATATATAACTTTGTTTATTCAAAATCAAATATTCAAATTTTATTACTCTTTTCAATATCACTTTCGTTCAAATCCGTATGATATACACATATCATCCGTACGCCATACCATTCTGATCGCTCACTCGATCACACAATTTTACTTCCGAACTAGTATCGTCCACCCGACTTCCTAGTGCGGACAAAGATCTGGTTTCTTGATCAGAAACCGTCATTCTCCTTGCATAGCTATAACTATGATAGAGAACATCCAGAACCAAACAACAATCCATATCCATGTTCGCCGTCGAAAACCAAGTGAAAAATCCCAACTCGGATCGATAAATTATCTCGAAATTCTGTGCTCGAATCTGGATCAAATCACTATGCGAATAGAATAATATACGTACATCCCACGTATTTAACTTTATCGATTATTAACCAAATCAATTTCCTTTCTATTCACAATTGCTTCAATTCCATTGAATTATCACTTCAATTCTTATCTCAGTTGGGTATTTAATCAATAACAGTTTGAACTCCGACCAGTTTATATTTAGAAAACAGCTTGAAAATTTTAAAAATAGATAAGTAGTTGAAAAATAATTATTAGTTTACAAAATAGCTATAAAATAGTTAACTAATTGTAAAATAGTCGGAAAATAGTTGAATAGTTTCAGGAATTTCAAATAATTGCAAAATAGTTGTAAAATAGAAATTAGTTTGTGGAATAGTTGAAAAATAGTAATTAGTTTATAAAACAGCTACAAAATAGTTAAATAACTCCAAAAGTAGTTATAAAATAAGTATAAAATAATTTTGGGTTTAATAAGAAAGGATGTATATATTAAATAGCTTGGAGAAATTTATTTATATTAAAACAATTTATGTTGAAAAATAGTCTAGAGTCAAACTGTTCACATTCCCAACAATTCTATCTTAATTCCCACTTCCGTTTAAATTGACTCAATTTCAATTTGAATAACTTCAATTTTTATTGCAACTTATTTAAGCACAATTCAAGTTGAATCAATCTTGATTCCTTCCCCAGTATAAACCAAATTCCATTTGATTGTAATCCTGTTCAACTTTAATTATAATTTCAAATTATTCCAATCAATTTGAATTATTATCAATTTAACCCATTTCAAATTCAAATTATTTCAACATAATCCAATCTAATTTCCCATTTAAATTCTTAAACTTATACATCTTAAAACTCCAATTCAATTAATTCAAACCAAATTAAATTTTGAACTAATTCAATTTCAATCTTGAATTTAAACTATCTCGAATTATATAAATTCGAGTAAAATCCTCAAAGGTTGGTTTAACTCTTTACCAAATTAACTTTTATTTAAAGTTTTTAAACAATTTAATTTCTGAGTCCAATTCTCAAAATTCCATTTTAAATTACCTTTACTTATGTATTTCAAGGTTCAAATAAGAGTCCAATACAATTTTGTTTTAAATATTTAATTTATTATTCAATTTTATCTTCCAGTTCGAAGCCAGTTCTTAAACAAGTTTATTTTACAATTCAATTATTCAAATTTATTTTATTTATACAATACCATCCTCAATTTAAAGATTTTCATTAACAGCAAGATGATATCATCTAATTTATTTTAAAACGTCCATCCACTTTCAATTTTTAAATCTCAAACCCATTTTGAGATCACACAAATTCCCAATTCAAATCAACCATTTAACTTTCCAAGTTAAATTCCAATTTCTTCTTGAAATTTCCAATTCTGGTTGCTTTTCTACACTTATTTAACTTTCCCAAAGTTAAATTCCAATTTACTTAATCCAATCAACCTTACTCAATATGAGTTCCCGCTTCAAACTTCAATGTTCTTTCCCTCTTCTAAGTTCAAAACTTATATTACTTTGGGTTTTTACATCACGCTTCAGGGAAAAATCAAAACTCAACCTCTTAGAGTTTATTTCAAATTATCTTTGATATCATGTATATCCATACATATATACATATTTATTTCTTGGCCCTCCCAGCCATGTTTTAAAATTTTAAACCACCCTTGGCTTTAAATTTAAATCAAATTTCCAACAACCCATTGTTTGCAACAAGTCTCATTTCAAACTTACCTTTATTTAAAGCTTTTAAATAATTTAATTCCTGGATTCTAATTTTAGAATTTCATTTTCAATCCATTAAATTTAATTTGGTTGTATTTCTATTTCTACTTAATTTAATTCCAATTCAAGACTTCAGTTTGGTTGTATTATATTACTTCTTAATTTTAATTTCAATAATTAACAACCTATCACCTTTATATTCATTAGAATGAATTATTTCTTTATATATCAAAATATACTTTTATATAAAATCATTTAAAATCTTTATATAAAAAATATGACAAGTACGCGCTCATATACATACACTCAACTCATTCTAGAGTACTACAGACTCTATTAAATGAGCAATCCCCACCAGAGCCAAGGTTCTCGCTTAACCTTTCAGCTCTGATACCAAATGTAACGACCCGGAATTTTCTAACCCGAAAATTTCAGATAGTTATGAAAAAGAAGAAAAGATAGAAGAAGAAGAACAGAAACAACAACAACTCACATTCGCAGCGGATAAAATATAATAATAAATAATAACAGTTTATAAAAGAATATTATATTTGTCGGTTACATTCTAATACATCAGAGTTTCACATTATATACAGTCACTGAATATTTACAAATATCATGTCTCAGATTAACAGTAATATAAATACAGCGAAAATACTCTATTCGATATTGCCATCCAGCTCGCCTCCTGAGCTCCAGAACGTACCTACCTGAAAATCTGTAATACTCGGTTTGACCCGAGCATTACACCAAAGTAACACCCGGGTCAGGCTGGAAACCAGCGTGAGTAAACCCAACTAACATGGAATACCAAAGAAAACAACTTTTATAAGCCCGGGTAACTTTTATATATTTAACCAATTCTCAATTCGCTATAGACAACACTTATTTCACGTATAAATTTCTAAGTACCAAACTTAGATAAAATAATCCAATTCACTTAAATCGTTTCATTTCATCGTATTGATTTCACAGATCTATTTATATAAATTCGAAGTGGTTTCGGGTATCTTCTAATACCCGACCCCGGCTTCTTCGAAACTCATGTCATCCTAACCCAAGTTATTCCAATGATATACACAACATTTCATATCAGAGATATCAACTCACTCAAACATCCAATATCATTCAATCGTCCATAAGCAAAGCTTGTTTGCTACCGATATTAATTAAATTAATTCTGATTGAATTTCTAACCTCAACAATTTAGAATTCTTCACTTGTCATTAATTAATTTCCAAACCAATTAACCAATCAATCCATTATTTTTCATCTTAATTAATCACCTTGGTTTAAATATATTTTCAGTTACATTCGTATAATTATCTTCGTTTAATTACACGATATTAATTATTCTTATCCAAATTCAATAAGTATCCTTTAATTACCCCATAAATTGTTGACTATATTAACTTCATTTATTCTTAATTTCTTATATGAATTAATTCTCATAAGACACTTATTATGGGTTAATCAATCTTTGATTACACTATTAATCATAAAACCCAAGGATTTTCAATTATATTTTAATTTATCCTAATCAAATTTATTTATCTTAATTAAGCCACAATATTAATCATTTTCGATTAGTTCCAAACTGTAATTAACTATCCTTTTATTTACTTCATTAAATAAATCAACTACTCCTTTATTAATCATCTTAATTAATCTCTTGATTAATTTCACCAAGTAATTATATTTTATTAATACCATTAAGTAATTTCTATCAAACCATCCATTGGTTTTCTAAATTAATTCGACTAAATTAATTCGACTAAATTAACTTAAACCTTAATGAATTCAAACCTTTACTTACTAATTAATCAACTTGATTTATTAATTAATTTAATTATTAAATTATCCATTTCAATCACCCTACTATTTCGATGAATCATAAATCATTAAGCTTCTTGTTTATGATTTAAGTTTTTTTAAACAATTTAAAAACCCACATACTTCGAGTCAAACCACAGTTAACTTGAGAACCAATCAAAACCAAAGTCAGATCATCATCAGTGCACATCAAATCAATTTAATCATTCAACCAACAATTAAAATTTATCCATTTCAATTTAAATTAAAATCCAACGTAGTGAGATTTACTCACCTTTGATTCCTGTTTTCCAACCACTTCCAACCCGGCTCGCTTCTTTCAGTTTATGACCTTGTATAAACATTTCATAATTTATTAATAAATTTGATCAAATTTAACAATTTTTTTTTACATTAATAAATTCTAATTAACTTGTTTTAAATAATGGTTCTCATTTTGAAATGAAATCTATTGAAATAACAAAACTCTAAATTTAACTTTACTATTAGATTTTGATAAACAATTAAATTTACAAGTTTATACCTACTAATCCTTAATTTAACAGTTTTAACTATCGAACTAAATGTATAGCAATTTACAGAATTATACCCTTCTGTATAAAATTTTCTTTCTAATTCATATATATAAATGTTTAAATTAAATGAAGAACAGAATTGTTTGCAACTTACTGTGATAATTTTTTTTCCTTTTACAACACAAATTCAAATATTTAATTTAATTGAATTTATCACTAACAATACCTGCAATCTCGAACAAAACTCATCTGCCCAAGAACAGACACACACGCGACCCGCCTTCACCTCGTCAACAGCCGATACCCCAACTCGATGCGAGAGTCACCGCCGCCTGCAATGAACCTCCACCCTACGCGCTCACTCGCGTTCCTTATTGTACCAAGCTCGATCGCTTTCCCATGCTGCCAAACCCCTATACGCCGACCATCGCCTTTGCCCTAATTGAAGTCGACAACGAAACCCACTTACCATCGCGAAATCCATGACACGACCTCCACCTGAGTTGAATGAACCACGCCGTGCGACAATTTTTCCCCCCTTCGACCATTTTTTTTATTAAACGGCTTTGGCCATTCTCTTATTTTTTTTAATTGAATTCGACTTCTGCTTTTTGAGAAAAGAAAGGGGAACGGAAGTGAGATAAATGATGGTGCGAGGCTTCTCGAGCACGCGTTGAAATGAAAATATGTTTGACTGATTGACCATAAATTTATTATATTATCAAATTTCGAAACGTCTCGCTAATAGCCCCTTTAAAAAAAAATTTGAACTCCACTTAAGGAATGCCGCAAGGCAATTATGAGGTTTTACTTGCGTTCCGAACACAATGGAACGTGTTTCGGAAGCTAATTCGATCGTATGCACGAGTTACAGAAATAAATGATCCATTCTAAATTAAATCGATTAAATAGTTCTAAGCGTTTTGAGCTGCCAGGGTCAAACTACAATTTCAATTGCTATGAAAATTGAAATCCGATAATAACTAACTATTACGGATTCAATGGAACTGGTTTCGTCGAATTCCGAGACTGTGCCTCTGAGGCTATTTTTAAATTCAATTTAAACAATATATTTTTAAAATTGAACAAATTACCTTTAAATTAAATTTCACACATTCTATTATCTTCAGTATCACCATTATAAAGTTTATAAGTCTTCATATTATTTTTAATAGGCTTAAAATTCCGTATTCAACATCTTACCCTATTTCAATTATTAAATTCAATATTTAAACTATATAATTCAATGATTTAATTATCAAGTAAATATTGATATTTCGAATTCAAGTCAAAATTAACTTTTAAATGTTAAAAATCAATTTAATTATCTCATTTTAAATTGTTAAAAATTCCGGGTCGTCACAAGTGTAGGGATGGCACCATTTGAAGCTTTGTATGGAAAGCCATGCAAATTTCCCTTTTGTTGGTTGAAGACCGGGGATGAGTTAGTTCTTGGTCCAGATTTGATTAAAGAAGCTGCAGAGAAGATTGAGTTGATTCGAGCGAGAATGAAGGAAGCTCAATCTAGATAGAAAAGTTATGCTGATAAGAGACGAAAAGACTTGGAGTTCTCGGTTGGAGATCATGTGTTTGTCAAAGTATCACCAATGAAAGGTGTTATCAGGTTCAGGAAGATAGGAAATTAGCACCGAGATTCATTGGACCATTTCCTATTGTTGAGAGGATCAGGAAACTCGCATATTATGATGCCTCACCCCGAGACCCACATTAACATTAGCAGAATAGAGCTGATTAGAAGAAACCATCTATAGTCTTGTCTTAAATATCCATTGAATACGTCGAAAAATGCTACTTATTTTTTTTCCATCTCAAGCGGCTCGATATATCAAATAAATACTTAATATAAAGCCATAGGTGGCTATAGGATCTATCAAAAAAAATACAAAAATTCAAATGCAAAACACATTATAGAACAGTAGATCATCACATATATATACATATACATATACATATACATCACAGAGTATACAAAATGATACATGTCAAGTGGTATAACAACCACAATATACAAGCGAGTCAAAAGAATATACATACCAGAGTAGCAAACAAAAAGGACAACACAAAAAGCTAAAACAGAAAGAGCTAGCAGAATAGTCCATGCGGAAATAGAATAGGCTAAGTCCAAATGTACCTAACTTGAAACACCTCGGTCTGACCCGAGTATATGGGTCACTCTAGCTAAACAAATCAGTTTGAGAGAATAAGCAACAATATAATCATAAGGATAAAGTGATAATATTCTCAAGTGAGAAGGGACAATCTAAAGTGAAAGGTCACTTATGTGATGAATGGTATCACTACATAACATATAATCTCAAAAGAGATAAAACAACCCATAAAACGCTAAAGGTAGCGAGCCTCATATCATCGACATTTCATAAGACATCAATTACGGTTTAGGGAAAATCTTAAACCCACTAATTTGGCAAACCCAAAACATGCACAAAGAGATCCCATCTCAAACATGCCATGAGGTAAATATATCTCCAAAAATGAGAATAAAATCTTAAGTAAACGCCAAAGGAAAATCTACATGATGTCGCCAAAAGGAAAATCTCAATAACGCCAGTGTAGGCAATTCAAACCTCAAACTAGAACTACCAAGAGTTCAAATTCCCAAAGGTAATCGCTACAAACATATATCAAATGGTTCAAAGGACCAATTCCAGAAAGGGGCAATACGCTAGGGAAAATAGTCAAAGAAATCATCTTAAAAGTTTACCACATGCAGATGGCCGAAGCCTAGCCAAGTACTGTTATCTCAAATAGGTACAAGCTCAAAGGAAAAACGTCACGATGACAAATGCGCCGCAATGGCAAATAAGCCACAATGGAAAACGCCGCGCAATGGCCCGAAGGTCCAATACTAGCACGCCACAATGGAAAATGTGTCACAAACTCTCGGATAGGATCCCGAACAGTGTTAACGTGTGTCCCATGCCGCATGTTTGCACTAAATGGTTTACTAATTGCTAGTAAATTTCACACTCAAAGTAGTAAAAATTTAACCTATCTCATCGGTAAACTCGACTCGAAGGTCAAAATGATCAAACAGACAAGTTGGGAATTAACCGATTAGATAAATGCATGTGTCCCATACCATGTTTTTTATCAAACCGTTTAATTATCGTTCTCGTTCTCATTCGCTTGAATAGTGCGAAAACGTGTAATTTATACATAAAATAGTTTACTCTGGAAAATAAGCTTTTAAAACCAATTTTCAAAATCAATTTGAAAACCCATATTTGAAAATTCCCTTTGTTATAGAGAATAAATTTGAAAATAGTTCAAAATATTGTTTAATAAACCTAATGTTTTCGAAGGAGTTATTTTAAGTAGTATACTTTAATGCTTTCAAAAGGCATAAATTATGGCCTCGAAGTGGAGTTTCCCCAATGGTTCCAAAAGGTATTTAAGGCATTTTTAATGGAAGGTTTCCAGTTGCTTTCGAAAGGAAAGTATTATGTTCTGAAAAGGATGTCTAGGGTTAAGGCTTATGAAAGAGAAGATTTCAATGTTTTCGAAAGGGCTTTTTTAAATGGTTTCGAAATGTATGTTTTAGCCTTTTGGCCAATGATGATAAAGTAAAGTAGATTACTTATATCGAAAGGGGCACTTTCAATAGTTATGAAAGAGGTACTTTCAGTGATTGCGAAAGGGGTACTTTCAATGGTTTCGAAAGGGTTGTTTAAAGATTTTAATTAAAGGTGTCAAATGAATTGCTTTTGGCAATATAGCTTCAGTGTTTTAAGTTAAAGGGGTTTTAACTTATTTTGGAGGGATGGGAAATCCTTAATGTATTTCATCAACATTATTTTGAGCAAAGTATGTATAACATGGAAAATATCTTAGAGTAAAGTATATTTCCTTGTAAACATATGATTTAAAGGTTTAAATCATTTTGAAAGAGTTTTCAAGGAAAATTCAAAGGGTAGTTAACCCTAAGAAAATAAATCAGATATAGAAGATCAGATGGGAATGGTGTAGCATCTCGCCCTATACATTACTTTTAGCCCTAAGATAATTTTATTCTAAAATTCCAGTGTGTAGGGCTTAGTCAAAGGTAGACTTAAATGATGGTTACACATAGAAAAGAATATATGTACAAAGAAGAAAAAGGTTATTGGTGAGCCTGCCAAAACATTAGGATCAGGAGACCCTAGGAGATGTAAGTTAGGGATAGACCATCCAGAAGACTTATCTAACAGTTGTTAGATCATAATTATTATTTTGTCTGTAGGTTAGAGTAGGCCAAAGGTTAGTATTCTGCCAAACAAAACTACATTTGTTTCGAACAGCTGCTCCAGCAAATTACCTTTTTTTAGCATAAAAGATATTGCTATTTTGATATAATCAGTTTGATTAACAGTTTGGTTGCAGGATTATGATTTTCAAAAGATATGTTTTGAAAGAGATATAATGAGGGAAAACTCGTTCTACTAAGTTGCATGGTCTCACTCAATATCATATATAACCGGGATGTATAGTATTATTCGCACTAGGATTTATATTTGACTTGAAGTTTATGTTTTCTCCTTAAACTCTCGGGTGCTCAAAAATTGATTTGAGTAGACTGGGGGTTTTCAGGTTTTCGTAGATGGAAGAATAAATCCTTTGAAGACGTGCAGAAGGAATATTTCTAGTTGTATAAATAGATTTGTTTTAAAAGCCTACTGTGAGTATTAAGACAGTTAGTCTAGTATTCTCTAATCATCCAAAAGGACATCTTCATATGTCGCTCTTGGCGTATTTGTGATTATTATATTTGATCAATGCTTGGGAAACTTTATGAGATTATGTAAACGCATATGAAACATGGTTTGTGAGATGTAATGAGAAAATTTGTTTTTGAAATTTGTGATTTCGTATCATATTCATGTGATTCTGATATTATGAATACCTTTAACATTACCGTATTTGGTCACCGTAAGTTAATACTATGGATGGCCGTAACATCTATAGCGCTTAGCTTCGGGCCTCCAGATAGTGGATGTTATAACTTTCCACCAGATTGTCCTTCTATTGTACTTGGACCAGTCTAATAATTTTATTGCGCAGTCTCCTAGTTTCGTGCTCCACAATGCGTGCAGTGGCATAAGGCACTATCGTATCCGTCTCAAAATCCCCTAATTGATCGGGCTCTACATTAATAGTGGGTATTTCCTAAGGTGAGAAATGTGGAGAACATTGCGGATTCCTGCCAACTTGTCAGGGAGCTCCACACGATATGCCAATTTTCCATCCTTTCTAAAATTATGAATGGTCCGACAAGCCTAGGCACCACTTTTTTAGACTTCCAAAATCTATCAACCTTCATAAGAGGGGAGATTTTAACAAACACCATATCTTCAACCGCAAACTCAAGCTCTTTCCTTCTTTTATCCGTATAAGATTTCTAATTGTCTTTTTCTGCCTTTATCCTTTTGCCTTATCAATTCTACTTTTTCCATGGTATCATGGATCAAATTGGGTCCAAGTGATACTTTGTCGGTGGTTTCCCGCCAACAACTAGGAAATTTGCATGGCCATCCATAAAGTGCTTCAAAAGGGGACATACCAATTGTTGCTTGATAGCTATTATTTTATGAAAACTCAACCAAAGGTAAATGCCGCTCCTAATGTCCTTTGGAGTCCAAGATACAAGCTCGTATCAAGTGCTCTAAAATCCTATTCACCCTATCCGTTTGTCTGTCAGTCTATGGGTGACATGCAGTGCTAAGATTCAAAGAAATTCCCAAAGCTATTTGTAGGCTCCTCTAAAGCTCACTAATGAACAATGGATCCCTATCACTGACTATACTAATAGGAATTCCATGCAAATGAACTACATTCTTGATGTAAATCTGTGCGAAAGAAGCGAAAACCTATTTCTCCTCATCGGAATAAAACAAGCACTCTTAGTAAGTCAATCTGTAACAACCCAAATAGCCTCATTTCCCTTCTGATTTCTATGCAATCCTTCCATAAAATCCATCAAAAATTTTCCTACTTCCATGTAAGAATTTCCAAAGGTAATCCACCAGGCTTCCTTTTCTCAGCTTTTACTTTTTGGCATGTCAAACACATAGCAACAAACTCAGTTATACTCTTCTTCATTCCATTCCAAAAGAAAATCCTCTTTATGTCCTTAACATCTTGTCTCCTCCAAGAGAACAGTCATCCTTGAGTGATGACACTCTATAAGCACCTCTCTCAACAAATCATCAGTTGTCAGAATACAAAGGCGTTCATCCCTTATCAAGCATTCCTTCTCATCAACTGAATACCTACTAGCATGGGGAAATTTCTCTCCTTTCCTCAACTTCTTCAGAATCTCTACTAACTTGTCATCCTTCATTTGTTCTCGCCCTATGCGGCCCATTAAGGCTGGTCTAATATTTATAACTGCTAGAAAACCTTATATGGGCTCTGTTGATGGTTGGAGGTTATAATTCGAGAGAAACTCCAACTGCCTTCATTCATACATAGCACCTAGGGTAGCATGCCGATAAAGGGTGTCGGCGACTACGTTCCCTTTTCTAAGGGTATACTGAATATTAAAGTCAAATGATGTCATATACTCCATCAATCTCTGCTGTCTAAGATTCAAATCTTTTTGAAAAAAATAGATATTTGAGTGATTTATGATCAGTGAATAACTTAAACCTTTCTCCCAAGAGATAACGCCTCCATATCTTTAAGGCAAACACAATAGTTGCCAATTCCAAATCATGCACTGGATACCTCTTCTCATGATCCTTTAGTTGTCTACTAGAACAAGCAACTACTTTCCCTTCTTGCAATAAAAATGCTCCTAACCCTATGCTACAAGCATCTGTGAAAACCATAAATGGTTTGGTTACATCAGAAAAAGTAAGCATAGGTGTACTAGTCAATGACTTCTTAAGCTTCTCAAATTCCTTTGTGTATCTTTTATCCTAAGCAAAAATTAAGTTTTTCTTAGTCAATTGTGTCAAAGGGGCTGCTATTCTTTCAAAGTTCTTGATGAACTTCCTATAATAGCCTGCCAACACTAGAAAATAGCTAACCTTCGATGCATTCTTCAATGTCTTCCATCCTTGAGCAGCTTCCACTTTGGCGGGGTATATTCAATCCTTACCCCGAAACAGTATGCCTAAGAAATCTAACTTCATTCTTCCAAAAGTAACATTTAGAAAATTTGGCCTTGAGTTATTATTTCCTCAAAGTCTTTAATACCACCCTAAGGTGGTCCTCATGCTCCTTCTTTCCTTTGGAGAAAACCAAGATATCATCAACAAAGACCATGGCGAATTTATTGAATTGCCCATTGAATACTCTACTCATCAAATCTACAAGGTATGTGGAGGCATTCAGCAATTCAAAAGGTATTACTTCCCACTCATAGAGCCCATCTAGACTGCGAAATGTGGTCTTCGACTTGCTCTCCTTTGCTATCCTTAACAAATGGACTCCCGTTGTTAGGTTTAACTGAGAAATGACCCTAGCTCTTATAAGTTGGTCGAACAAGTCGTCAATCCTAGGTAAATGGTGCCTATTATTCCTTGTCAACTTGTTCGATTCCCTATAATCGAAGCAAAGCCTCAAAGAACCGTCTGCCTTAGTAGCGAAAACAACGGGGGCTCTCCATTAAAAAGTACTCCTATGGATGAATCCTTTCTTCAATAGCTCCAAGATTTGCTTATCTAACTCCCTTGTTTCTTTGGGGGCCATATGCCTCAAAACTAAGGTAGTGGCCCTTGCGTCGTTTTCAAAATCAATATAAAACTCAATCTCCTTATAGGGCAGGAGACCCGAGATCGCCATAAAGACATCAAGAAATTCACAAATTATGGGTATAGATGTTGGCTCTCCAATAATAGATAGACTTGGTGAGTATAGATAACTTAACTAAATCTTTAAGTGCACAAAGAACTTCTTGGTCATGACCTCCATAGCTCCTCAATCGTACTACTCTCCTAGCGTAATCAAGAATGGCTCCAAAAGTTGATAGCTAAATCCATACCTAAGTTAAGTCCATACCCTTCAATATTTAGAACGTACACATTACATATAAAATCAACGTCATATATGTCTAACACTTGGTCTTTGCAAATACAAGAGAGATGTATCGAACCACCGATTGGATTAGAAACCTCTATTGAGCTGTTGACCATCTGGCTTTGAAGGTTTTAAGAAATTTACTACATTCCTAGCTATAAAGGAATGTGATGCCCTTGTATCAAATAGGGTGTGAATGGTAACCCCAAAAGTAAGAGTTATATCTTATATAGCTGCTTTCCCTTGGTCTCTTGATGGTTTACTAGCAAGAAGGATGGCTTTAATAAAAAAGACATGTCCGCTTGATTCTTCCTTCACTAATTTGGTATATTGATTCTTAAGATGCCCTTCCCTATGGCAGTTAAAGTACTTACCTAGAAAGGCTTCCTTCATTAGACTAACACTACAATATTTATCTTCGTGGCCCTTCTTTTAGCTTCTCTTATGCACCTTATCATCCATTTTAAAATTCTTCTTCGACTTCTTATTGGCCCAAAAGTTTCCCTTCTTAGACCCTCCTTGCTTTTAGGTCTGTGTAGTCTTCTCATTTTCTACTCCCTTGTCTTCCTTATTGGCCATGTGTAGCATTGCCATTTTCACCAACATCTCATATGTGGCCAGAACAGGCACTTGCGTAAAAATATTTCTCTTAGCAAGGAATTTAGTCCCTTCACGAACTTCATGGCCTTTTTAATAGGTGTATTTATTAGGCTCATTCCAAATTTAGCCAACTAAGTTAATTTAGCTATGTACTCCTTAAGCGTAGAGTGTCCTTGTCTCAACTAAATAAACTTTTCCAGTTGCAGGCTCACTTCTTCTCTAGTGATAAACCTTATCTCAAATCTATCTTTGAATTTGTCCCAAGAGAATATTTTTTCAGGGTTCTCGTCAACCATAAAGTTCCACCAATCCAAAGCTTCTCCCTTGAGGTGCCAAGCCGATATTCTTCTTCTTAGCTGATCATCCCAACTAAGCTCACTAAATATTTCTCACAGTTACTAACCCATGCTTAGCTTTTGAATATCCTTTAGTTCCAGAGTATGTCTTCCCTCTCATATTGAGAAAGTCCTTACAAAACTTAGAAAAATCAACAGGACGAGGTATTTCATTGGTAGTCGGGGTTGTAGGTTCCATCGATGTAGATGGAGGAATAGGAATCTGCTCAACAATCCTAAGATATTATCTATAAACCATTTCGGCATTCCACGAATGGGTGGTCCTCCATGGGTAGGCTCCCTTGTTTGGAAGAAGATTGATTATCGCCCATATCAACTACTTGTAGATTAAAAATTTAGTGACGATTTCTTAAGATAGTATTTATATGCTGAAAGAAAAGGGTTGCCTAGTGTGTATGCATATATTCCAGAAAATAGGATGTGCATATATATAGTAAGAATTTTGGAAATTCTTTTTGGAAAAACTTTTCAAAATAACAAGCACATCTCTCATATATATACTTTTCCCATTGATCGGGTAATCTAGGCTCTAATACTAAATGTAACAATTCACCCCAGAACAGGCCTCAATTTCGATCTAGAAAAGACCTATTGAAACTTAGATCCATTTAAGGAAGGGTGTTGGCTGGAAATAGAAATAACAATGCAGAGCCATAACTAATCTTCCAAAGCTCATGGCGGATGAAATAAAAATAATAGAAAAGTGCACCGATTTATTTCAAAAGCATAAAATGTCATAATGCAAGATACCATCAAATCGTATCATAAACCTGTTACAACAATTATCTAAATACATGGGTACACATAAAAGCAAGTAATAATGATAAATACTACCACAAGTCAAGCTTCTCCATTTCTAAGCAACATTGCCAACATTACTCCATCCTTAACATGTGTTTTAATGAGGAAGGAGATAGAACAATAAGTGTTCGGTGGATAAAAAACCTTGAGCCTTACCTCTTCAATACTTGGGTAGTATATTTCAAAATTAGAATATGTTTACGAACATAAAACCATTAAAACTATTTAACACTTCTTGTTTGGAAAGAAGGCGGGTCCTCAACCAACCATTTAATGTTTTTTGTTCCAGAACAGATTTCTGAAATCCCATAACCCAAATCCTAATGTCACAAATAGCTTGCAATGCAAAAGATCGTAACCAAGCCACTTAATACCTTTTATTGGAAAGTAGGCAGATTTTGATCATTTAATACCTTAAGTAAGGCAAACCCCATCATTTGATTCCTACTTCCAAGGCATTCTCCTCAATGGTAACTATCTGACTGACATCAAATGGAATCTCTCAAGTACTTAATACTTCTTTATTTGGAAGGCGGACCTCAATTATACACTTAATAACTTATCCAAAAGTGGACCCCTATAGAGATACCATTTAATTGTCCCCTAGGCCAATTAATACTTTATTTAAAGATAAGAGACAGTCCCTCAAACAACCACTTAATACCTTAAGACTCCTAACCAGGCCCTCATACTATGGCCCATACTCATAATGACATCTCACATTAGTCTGACTATTCGTAGGAATTGGTAGTCAGATTAGCTGGAAAGAAATCCCCTATAGAATTTGGAACTAATCTCACGTCATTATAAATATTTATCATAAGGATATCTCACATCAATAAGATGTGTACACAACTGCTGGTAGCCTCAAAATGAAGGGCATAATTCCATCATATAACTCTATTGACCTTGCATCCTTATGACTTTGCCATAAATTAAATACACTTCATATATATAATAATACTCATCTCACTATTTCATAATTAAGATCCTATAAGGAATCTTCCTTATTATGCCTTAGAATAATAATTAGGCTAAATAAGATTTTCCACTTATTTCACCTAACAATCAATTACATTCTTATGGGGGAAATAAATGAAAATAAATATCTAATTAACTACGCCACATATGCAATAATTATACGTTTATTACACTAAAAGAGATAAATAAATATTCGCACCTAATAAATTTTAAATGCATGGATTTTATACCCTAAACTAGCATTAAATGTCAGTTCTATAAGAAAGTACTATTACAAGTCTTTTTTCCTCAAATTCCAAAGATTTCAAAAATCCAAAATAAGGGATTTTATTATCCAAAATAGGGAATAAATATTCAGAACCAAAACTGCAATAACATACTTGTAAATAAAATATAAACTCAACTTATTATATCAATTCAATGGAATATCCTAAATAATAGGAATTGCAATCTAAGCTCCATATTCTACTCAACTCCTTTTTTGCAAGGAAATAGATAAAAAGTAAATTTGTGTGGAATAAGTGGTGTAAACTACGAATAAAATCCGTAATCTAAACCCCTTATTTCATTGAAGAATCAAAAACAGAACCAAAGAAGGAGAAGTGGAATAAACTATAAAATTATCAAAAATTGCATAAACAAAACAAGTTCCATCAAATTAATGTAAATAATTGAGAATATCAACATAGAATTTGCATTTTGAAATAAAAAGGAATTTTAGGGTATTTTGTCTATCATATTTCGTAATCCAAAAATCCCTAAGGCATATTCAAATCCATAGAGATACACTAAACAATTACTGAAAAAGAAATACTAAGGTTTCCACATATAACACAGCCTCAGCTTTGCTTTCCTTGGATTTGCATGCCTTTCAATCTCCTATGGAATCTCTCTCTTTTGATATATACACAACAAGAAAGATGCATATATTTTTGTTAGATTTAGAACGGTTGGAGAAAGAACAAAATATAAGTAGGTTGTAGGGAGAAGAAAATAATTAGAGAATGAATTGAATTTTTGTCTAATTTCTCTACAGAGTTTCTGAATCTACTTTAGAGAGATAAAATGGAATAGTTTCATTGAATTCCTCAAAATAATATGAATGAAAAGTGGAGAGGGTAGGGTTCTATTTATAGGGGTTGAAATGCACCAGAATCATAGGATGGAAGTTGGTAAGAAACAGATAAATCTAGAGCGTATGACTCAATATAACATAGGTTCAAACCTAGCCGCTACTGCAACTTTCGATGCCAAGTGGTCGACCCCCTATGCGTGATCAGTCAACTGCTACAGTCAAATGATTGACCTATATAGGTCGACCGCTCCTCTATTTCAGGAAACATTTATTTTGCTCCAATGTACAATTTATCTTATTCCCTAAT
This sequence comes from Allium cepa, assembly GCA_030765085.1. Taxonomy (NCBI): domain Eukaryota; kingdom Viridiplantae; phylum Streptophyta; class Magnoliopsida; order Asparagales; family Amaryllidaceae; genus Allium; species Allium cepa. The sequence continues at coordinate 192,804,353 of CM060939.1, read as the reverse complement.
TAACTTTTCTTAACACTGAACGTTAATCAAATGTTTGCTTAGCCCCAAAGCTAATTTTTGAAATTAATACCCCAAATTTAATTTCTCAGTTGAATTTGAATTCGAACTAAATTAATTTAAATATGATAACTTCAAATGCTCATAAATTCTTTGCTTAAGTTTCATTTTCACCATATTATATATGGAAACAGGTCAAAATTTCATTATGAATGCAACAGAGTAAATTTCATAGTCAAATTCTGACTTTTCTAAAATTTCCATATTCTATCTTATCATATTTATTTCAATTTAATCCATTTAATTATGGTTTAATTTATGAGGTGTTACATGACACTTAAAAATAGTATGTCATAAATATTTCAACTAGACATCAATATAAGTAACATAAGAATATTAGTAAATCAATATTGGCGAGAAACCCCTTAGGGTCTCTTTACAAAAGTCCTCTATAAATCATGCATATGTATGTGTATTTCAAAGCGTTCTGTAGTGACCTGTTCGCTAAGTGTATACTTCGACCTCCTCATGCTTTTATTCCCTACAACACAATAATTATTTATGCCAATCGCTTCCAAGTGGGAATCAAATCCAAAAATAATAATCAAACAACAATATATAAACTTTCATTCAAGCATTCAATAATAATCTATAGCAACATGATATCATATAGTTCATTTGGAGGTGAGTTAATTCACCAAAATTCCAGTTAACGCTTTCACATTTTGGTTTGATCGAAAATCGAACATTCGATTTTAGCAAAAATTTCTACTAGCTCCAAATTTAATTAATCCAACTCCAACGCATAGATTACATTGATATGAGCCCAATGCAAATGACTGCATCCAAAACCGACCTCGTATGGTGAAGATATTGATTTTATAAGTTTTGAGATAAATCAAATTGATTAATTATTTTATTAAACACTAATTATCATCCAAAACCCTTCTTCCCCAAAACTAAAACTTCTCCCACCTATCTCCTGTCCATGCACGCTTATGCATCAACTCCCACTGCGCATGCATCACCCAAATTCCATTAATACTCCATGAAATCACACAAATCCACCTCCGATGACTCTCTCTTCGAACATGCTTTGCAATGGACAAAACTTCAAGCCCGACAGCCGAAAGGAATGCGACTTGATAGACCCTCCTTGACCTGGAAAATATCGCGATTCATAAGGAGGAGTTGAATAACCCAAACTCCCATCCCCAAAGCTTCTTCGAACATGAAACACAACCGTACTCTCTAAATCACCTAAGTTCGCCTTCATTATCAGCAAACTCTAACCTTAGTTCGATCCACTTATGCCCAAATGTAACGACCCGAATTTTTAGCCATCTAATATTGAGTAATTAACTAATTTTAATTTTTGAAATATTCATTTTTATTAGTCGAATAGATGAATTTTCTGATATTTAAAATATCTGAATATATAAACTGATAAAACTATATTCAATTTTGAATTATAAAATTTCTGGGTATGATAAATTTTATAGATATATGTACATAAACTCGATCATCTAAATTTTTTGATAGAATATCCATATATGTGTATATATGAATATATATAAAGCTTTATGATGTTTATATATATATATTTGTGTGCTTGTATGTTGGAAGAATAATGTATGTGTAAATATATGTACATATAAATGTAAACAATATGATGACAAAATATACAATGAGTATATGTATATGTATATATGTCCATATGAAGTGATAAATTTATGAAAATGTATAAATGTAAATATGATAAAATAAGTATGTATAATGTATGTTATCCCACCTTTTGGTCAAGGCCATGTTATCAACAAACAGGCTAAAAAGGATGGAAACTACCATTGGAGATCGATTGGAAACAAGGCTATGATCGATACCATCAAAATTTGACCGAGATCCAATCAAGACGTGATCAATTGGGAATGATGAACAAGGCTACGAAAGGCTACATTTCAAATTTCAAGTCAATCGGAGTTCATATGCTCAAGATATGATCGATGCAAATTAGGCAATGCTCTCATTCGTATCCATCAGACAACCTCCTTCGTATCGATCTTTTCGAATCCATCAAATGCGCATGGCTTCATATTGATCAGGTGAGCACTTGATCGTATCCATCAAATGCACGCCGCTTTGTATCCATCACGCGCACTTCAGCTCGTATCCATCGTATTTGCTTTATTTCGTATCCAACAACAAGACACATTTCGTATCTATCACACTAACTTAACTCATATTGATCAGTTGACCTATTGATACGAGGCATACCATAAAAGAGAGCGATACGAAGAAAGCATGCAGTGATCGATACGAAGCGCCTTCAAACCATCGATACGAATGAAGCCACACCTATGGATACGATGTAATGTATATGTGAAGCGATACGAAGCAATGTGTATTTGAAGCGATACGAAGCAATATGTATTTGAAGCGATACAAAGCAATGTGTACGTGAAGCGATACGAAGTGAATTACAAGAGCGATACGAATGGGGAAGCAATGGATGGATACAAACAGGCACATTCAAGTGAGATATTCGGTCACTCGGCATAAAAAGTGGATGGATCTAAAAAGTTAGTGTCATATCATCAAGCATCACGTGTACAAAAGCGATACGAACAGATCGATGCGAGCAGAAGCGATGCGAACTCGGCAGCCTTCAACAAATTCAAACTTGCATCGATCATAACTCAAAATCTACAACTCCAAATGCCACTAAACTTTCACAGGAGCTTGCATGCAACCTCAATAATATTCATGTTCTATCTCGGCTCGATTGGGCTAAATCTTGATTTCATTCCTACCGATCATGGATCGAGACCAAACAACTGGGGATTGATCACGCGGGCATACCCACATGGGAGAAGAGGTCTTCCGAGATCCGAGCGAGATATTTGTTGCCTACGCCTGTAAATAACAGCCCAAGACCTACTGAAAAAGTATCTTGTCTGTTCTTCTACGCCGTTGCTCAGTCAAACTCCATTGTAACTCAATTATTATCAACTATATTCTTGTTACCAGCGAGTGATAATCAATAAAATAGCAACTCTTCAAAGTGCATGTAGGCCGAAGATAGCCGAATCACTATAAATCGTGTGTTTCCACTGCTTTCTTTTTAATTTTTTGAGCGTTCTTCATATTTATATTCTCTATATACTTGCTATCTGTGATTTGTAAATGTGAACGGGTGCTTTCATCGGCAATTGGGTATTTGTGACCAATTTTGGCGCAAATATTTTGGTGCTTTCACTGAGAAGGCTAGCGCTCAGGGAAACTACAGCTTGGACTTTGGATTTGAATATTTAAAGACTTGCATCTGGAAAGCTATGGCAAGGTAATCGACAAGAGGATAGAGGACTGAAAGGAGTAAGTATGAAGGGAGTCAGGAGGCTTCCTCGGGAGCCAATCAAACCTCAGTCTTCATCACCCGGGACGAGATGGAGATGATGACGAGAGCTATGCATGAAGAACTTCAAAGAAGACAAGAGGAGATGATGTAGAACCTGCTTCGATAACCTGGACAAACTGGAGTGCAGAATCAAGTTAACACAACTACAGGAGATGCTAGAGATTACAGCGTGGCGACAGTGATAGGTTGGTAGGGATGGTTAGGCGAGCCATGAGAGGTGGATTGGTGAATAGGGACTTGGAGGATGTGAATAGGAGTCCCTTTGCTCCTACGATCAGGCAAGCTAGGAACCCGCCTGATTTCAAACTACCAACACTGGAGATGTATGACGGGAGAACAGATCCCACTGTTCACTTGACAAGATACATGAGGCATATGGAAGTACGGGGGGCATCAGAGGAGGTCATGGCGCGATGTTCCCTTTGTATTTGACGGATATTGCAGCATTATGGTTCAGACAACTGGAAAGTGGCTCTATTGGCACATGGACGGAGCTGATTAAAAGGTTTATAGGGCAGATTTGGGTCCACATAGTCCGAACCAAGAATGTGATGACTTTGACTTCGTTGAAACAATGAAAAGGGGAGTCACTCAGGGATTTCTTAACCAGATTCAATGTGGCCGTGACTTCGGTGGACCGACCCATCCAATGATGGTTTTGACGGCGATAGTCTCGGGAATTGCAGAAATTCGGATTTCAAAATATCATTGGGACAGGATGCAACGATGAATCTCGAGGAGTTCTACCATAAAGCGGAGAGATTCCTAGGGCAGGAAGATGAGAAGGCTGAGAGAGAAGGGAGAGAGGCTGAAGCTTATGCAGTAAGCGGTGGAGGTCTAATCAGAGAGGACCCAAACAAAGGTGATAAAGGAAAAAGGAAAATGAATGACAATGGTAGCACTTCGAAAAGGCCATGGAGGGAGTCAAAGTTTTCTTCTTACATGGATCTAACTGAATCTCTAGAAAGGATTACTTGGATACTCGAGGGTGCCTCTAGTATCGAAGGCCGACAAGAAGGGAACCCTCTGAATACGAGCGGGCATCGAGAAGGCATTTCCTATTCCATAAGCTGGATGGGCATAACATGAATGATTGCAGGCATTTGAAGAATATCGTTGAGGAGCATGTAAGGAATAGTCATCTACAACAATATGTAAGGAATCTAGCTGTGATAGTGGAACAGGAGCAGCCATCACCCACCTCGAACAAAGATGGCACTAGATCAAGGCAGCAACGACTTGTTATCAACTAAATAAATTTATGGCTTTGAATAGTTAATAGAGCTCGAAGTTATACGGATAAGTCACTTACACATGTACGGAATCGAGGACGGTCCCTAGGCATGCTCTAAGATGATGATAAACCGTGTTGCTCGAGTTTATAAAATCCCCTTTTTCTTTTCGTTTTCCTAAAAACTTTAGTTTATCCCTTGGATGCACATTCATTTATTTGATTTTCCTTGTATTTAAAACCTTTTATTTTTGATGATTGGATTCCGATTAATGTAATAAATAATATAGATCTAGCGATTACGGTCCCGCCAGAGAGACGGGGCAATAATCGCAAATTACGAGTCCCTTCGCCGGAGAGCAGTGGAATGGACTCAAACACAATATAAAAAGTACTTGGCTAGAGAGCCGAGGCCGGAGAATATAAAAAGTCCTTGGCCGGAGAGCCGAGGCCGGAGAATATAAAATTCCTTGGACGGAGAGCCGAGGCCGAGAATATAAAATGTTCTTGGCCGAAAAATATAAAAAGTCCTTGGTCGGCCGAGGTCGGAGAATATAAAAAGCCTTGCCGGAGAGCCGAGGATGGAGAATATAGAAGTCCTTGGACGGAGAGCCAAGCTCGGAGAATATAAAAGTCCTTGGCCGGAGAGCCAAGGCCGAAGAACATAAAAGCCCTTGACCGGGGAGTCAAGGTCGGAACAGGATAACGCGACCCGGCGAGATATATGGATTTGAAGTTAAACCCCGAGATGTCATGGATTTGGATTTCGGCTTGGGATAAATGGACCCTGAGAGGTCTTGGTTTGGCGAAGGGCCCGGAGCGGTCCCTAATTTGGACAACAACCCAAAAAGTTTATGAATTTGGTTATTGGTCATTGGATACTAACGAATTACGACTTGGTTGATGGGTCCAGATGGCTATGGAATTGGCTAAGGATTTGGTTATTGGACTTCGAATCGGACATCGACTTGGAGCAGTCATGGACAAAGATCTGGTTATGGCAATTGGATAGAATGGCTTGGTAACAGATTGGATTATGGATTGGATGATGTGGCTATGGACGGAATATGGACATTGGAAGTTGGATTTGGAGCTATTCAAAATATGCCTTCTTACCACAAGGCATTTTTTGGGGGCAAATGTTATCCCGCCTTTTGGTCAAGGCCAGGATACCAACAAATAAGCAAAAAAAGGATGGAAACTAGTAATGGAGATCGATTGGAAATAAGGCTATGATCGGTACCATCAAAATTTGACCAAACTCCAATCAAGACGGGATCGATTGGGAATGATGAACAAGGCAAAAATTGAATGTCAATGTTTGAAATTTCAAGTCGAGTTCATATGCTCAAGATATGATCGATGCAAATCAAGTAATGCTCTCATTCGTATCCATCAGACAACCTCCTTCGTATCGATCTTTCGAATCCATCAAATGCGCATAGCTTCGTATCGATCAGGTGAGCACTTGAGCGTATCCATCTAGTGCATGTCGCTTCGTATCCATCATGTGCACTTCAGTTCATATCCATCATATTTGCTTTATTTCGTATCCATCAACAAGACACGTTTCGTACCGATCACACCAACTTAACTCATATCGATCAGTTGAACTATCGATATGAGGCATACCATTAAAGAGAGCGATATGAAGAACGCATGCAGTGATCGATACGAAGCGTCTTCAAATCATCGATACGAATGAAGCCACACCTATGGATATGAAGCAATGTATATGTGAAGCGATACGAAGCACTGTGTATGTAAAGCGATATGAAGCATTGTATACGTGAAGTGATACGAAGTGAAGTACCGGAGCGATACGAATGGGGAAGCAATGAATGGATACGAACAGGGCGCATTCAAGTGAGAGACTCGATCACTCGGCATAAAAAGTGGATCAATCAAAAAATTTGGCGCCATGTCATCAGGCGTCACGTGTCCAGAAGCGATACGAACAGAAGCGATGCGAACTCAGTAGCCTTTGACAAATTCAAACTTGCATCGATCGTAACCCAAAATCTACAAGTCCAATGCCACTAAATTTTCACAAAAGCTTGCATCCAACCTCAAGAATATTCAAGTTCAATCTCGGCTCGATTGGGCCAAATCTTGATAGATACAAGTTTCATTCGTATCGATCACGAATCGAGTCCAAACAACCGGGGATCGATCACATGGGCCCACCCGCATGGGAGAAGAGATCTTATGAGATCTGAGCGAGATATTTGCTACCTACGTCTATAAATAGCAGCCCAGGACCTACAGGAAAAGGATATTTTTGGTTCTTCTATGCCATTATTCTGTCGAACTCCATTGTAACTCAATTTTTATCAACTATACTCTTGTAACCAACAAGTGATAATCAATAAAATAACAACTCTTCAAAGTGGTCGTAGGTCGGAGATAGCCGAACTACTATAAATCGTGTGTTTCCATTGCTTTCTTTTTAATTTTCTGAGCGTTCTTCATATTTATATTCTCTACATACTTGTTATCTGTGATATGTAATTGTGAACATATGCTTTCATCGGCAATTGGGCATTTGTGACCAACTTTGGCGCAAATAGTGTATATGTATGCATATCTATATATTTATAAATGTATTTATGGTAAAGATAGCGTATATGAAAATATATGTATATAATGACAAGAAGATATACAAGTATAGATATATATGTTGGGAAAATAGTTAATAGGTAAATATATACATATAGTAAGGATAGTGAGTATGTAGTGTATATATATATAAGTATGATATGATAAATGTGTATAAGTGAATGTATACATACCTATTTATACATACATATACATGCATATATATATATATATATATATATGTATATGTGTATGTATGTGTGTGTGTGTGTGTGTATAAAGACATCATCATGACAATTTCAAAATCAAGTCACACATAAATCAAAATCATGTCAAGCATAATATCAAATCCACATAGTAAATCAAGTCAAAGCCAAATCAAATCAACCAAATAGCAAAAGAAAATAAAATGAAAAATAAGCCTGTATGTGTGCATATCCTCCTTATGCTTGTATGTATACTTCACCCTCTCTTTATATAAACAGGCCGAACCTATTCCAGTTCACTTGCATACCATATAAAAAATAGAAATCTTCCATTAAAACTTTGTAGAAGCTAAGTGCTGAAAGCTCCAAAAAAAAGAGAAGCATTGTCTCATTTTTCAAAAATAACAGTGAGTAAAACTAAAACTTTCTTACTGTAATCATATATGCAACTCTATACTTATAGATTTGACCGGATTCTTTGTTTGACAAGTATTCATGTGTAATGAGTTTTCTATGCTACATATTTATATGTTAAATCATGTCGTATACCTTGTAAAACTTAAAGTAACAAGTATAATATCTCTATTTCTTATGAAAAGTTAATAGCTTGCAACTTCAAAAATCATTATCTCCTTATCCAGAGAATTTTAGGCTATAATTCCTAAAGGAGAATCATTCATTTTTAAGTGTAGATTACTCGAAAATTAATTTCACTTGTTATCGTAAAGTATAGAAGGAGAAAAGTGCATTTTACAGTGAATAACCTAAGAATGAACAAAATTCGAATATCGAAATTTAATCTTTCGAATGTAAGAGTGTGTATGTTTTTGAAAATCATGATTTTTGAAAATTGTTTGATGATTTTTAATTGCGTATTGAGTGAGATAAAGGTAGATGATCAATTTTGGGGGTTTGGTCGATTATCAACGACGTGGTCGATTTTGGGTCTTGGGGTTTAGTGTGAAGGAGGTGCGGGGGTGGCGCACGCGAGAAAAATAGCAAGGTGATTTCTAGATGTGTGTGTGGGCCGGTCGTGGTTGAACTAGGGTTTAAGGTGGAAGTTTTTGGTGGTCTCGGTTTCGAGGCAATGGCATAGGGAGGAGGAAGGTAGGGCGTGCACACTTAGGGAAAACGATCGAGGAAGTGATGGCGAGGCCATAGGAGAAGTTCGATGGTCGATGTGGATCTGGGTCGTCGAGGCGTGGTGATTTGGTATGGTGGTGGTGGTTCCAGTTTTGAGTTTAGAGTTTGAATTTGAACTGGAGCTCTGCCATGGGGTTTTGGGGTTTTAGGTGGGTAGTCGAGACGAGGGGATCGTTGGGGACTCGCGAGGTTGGTCGACGGTGAGGTTTGATGGTCAGAGGTATGCGTGCACATGCACACATTCATGCACGTCTCTGGGTGTTCAAACTGAAGAGAGAAGGAAGGCATAGAACATGAGGGAAGAAGAGAACTGGAAAGAAGGTGGTGGGTTGCATTTGTAATTGGGCCGATGCTGGGTAGGAAATTTGTTTTTGATAGAAAAGCAATTTGACAAATGTTTACATTTAAAAATCCTTTAATTCAGAAAACATATATTCTCATTCATTTAAAATCCAATCATCATGAATTTTTTTGCATTGTGATCTTATCACCGGATATTATAATCTGAATTAATGTTGTTAAATTTTGTTTAGTTTAAAACTTGATTATTTATAATTAATTGAAGTAAATAAATAATTAATGACTTATTTAATTTTATTTAATGATTAGTAAATAAATTAGTTATTAAATAGATTGTTTAGTCTTAATCAACTAATAGTAAATCGTTTTTATAATTTCTTTAATTTATAAGTAATTTTGGAGTAAAAATATAAATGGATTCAGTTAATTAAAGTTAATTAGATTCTGATTTGTGAACTTTTTAATATTAATTATTATCCGTTAAATTAGTTAACGATCTATGCTTTGGCTTTATTGCTATTGGATAATTATTTCAACTATTTATTGTCTGTGCCATTAAGTAGCCAAAAAAATAAAGTAGTTAGAATAAAATGTTGACGCATTTTTATTGGAAGTAAAACGATTCATACTTACCATTAGTTTAATTTCAGAAGAATGAAGTGATCACAATCAGATTTCTGTCGATGGCCGGTCATGATATAGTAGACATATGGAATGAATTTCATATGTAAATATTAGCACCGCGACTATGGAAATTGTCTGTGCCATTAAATAGTCCAAGTCATTTAAATCCAGTGACTTGGACTATTAATTTGTAATAAATCTGATTAACAGAAATCTGATAATTTGTAATAAATCTGATAAAGTATTATGAATTTCATACTTACTAAAGTATTATTTTAATAAATAACACAATATTAAATTATGAAAGTATTATTTAAATAACACTTTCCAATAATCACTGGATTATGGTACTTAGACACTTTCATAATATCACTGGATTTTCTGTTAAAGTGTTTTGGTTATCGTGAGCTTAAAAACCCGTCGTGTATACGTGATGTAGTCTTAGGTGTTATCTTGGTTTTTGAAGGATTATGATAACTTTAGTAGTTCAATTTAAGTGTTCTTACTCATGCTGGTTTCCAGCCTAACTCGAGTGTTACTTTGTTGTAATGCTCGGGTTAGACCGAGTATTACAGATTCAGGCTAGGTAGCTTTGGAGCTCAAGAGACAAGCTGAATGGCAGAGACGTATTGCACATATTAATTATATTCCACCGTGTATTATAGGCTGTATATTCAGCATTTTAAGGACAAGTACTATAACTTTCCAAATTTATATGTTAATGATTGCACTCTGATAATTTGTATGTATATTAACAGTTACAGTTTTTTTGTATAAAAAGCTGTTATTGCATATTATATTTTTTTTCCACTGCGTTTGTGAGATTCTGTATTGTTGTTATTTCTTTTTTTTCTTCTATCTCTTTCTTGTTAACTCTAACAACCTGGTATTTCCAACACTCGATTGCTCGACGCTCTATACAGGAAACATATTAGTGTCGATTTTCGAGGTCAAAAATCGCTCGGTCGTTACATCGAAACCGTCGATCTCCTCGAAACATCACTATAAACTCATATAGATTCAAAGATCTCATCACCATGGACTCAAAGAACCCAACTTTATAATTTTTCGTGGAGTATATAATTTGATTTTGATTTTTGATGTTTAAGCTCTGTTTTTCTTTTATAGTAAATGGTGAGTGAGTGAGAGAGGGGGAAAAGTTAAAGTTTGTTGAATAATCTAAGTTGATGTTTGTGTTTATTTGCAAATTTCATGCACTTCACTACATAAGATTTCGTTCACGTGCGAACCACGAATGATAAAAACAAAATACAATCGCGCACCAAAATGCGACACGATCTCAAAACAACAATAAAATATACTGGTTATTTTATTCTATAAAATTTCAAAACCACTATTGTTTAAAAAACCAATTATTTAAATATTTGAAATTAATTAAATATTCAAAAAGATAAAGACGAAATTTCAGAATGTTACAGGAGGAAAGCGTTGACCATATCTTCTTTAGTTATGATGTCGCATTTTTTATCTTGAACACCCGCACTTCTTATATCCTCAAATCACCCCTACTATCACCTCATTTTTCGACTTCTGCTAATGCAATAAACATGCATACTCACACATTGACATCCTCCCTTTTGCATTCTACTAGGTCATTTAGGGGAAGGAATGCTGGATGCTTCAATAATAAATCTAGTAAGAACATAATATTTTATCACAAAACTTTACGTTTGTTTCATGCTTGGACTGTTGAGTTTGTCCTTTCCTTAGCCATGAGGATCACTGGCACTATAGACGATGGCTAGTCGAGCAACAAGTCTAATGTTGGATCTAGAAATGATGCCAAACCTATTGCAAATTGAATGTCAATGGCTGACTTTATGATTAGGATTTTCATGATATTTGATGCTTTTTGTACGCTTATGTTATGAATTGATCAGCTACTATATGTTATTCATCTAGATTGATTTTGGCCACAGTCGACATCAAAAATGGGCATCAACACCCAATAGAATCTAGTAGAGATTACATAAAGAATGAAATTAAAATAGAGCAAATATCATAAATGAACACATAGATATTTATGGTGGTCCGACAATCTTGGCCTATGTCCACTTTATATTTTTATTGATCTTGCCCTTGATTATGATTACAAGAATGTTTGGATCAGCTTGGATCCATTAGTACAAGAATGAAGAATAAAAATGGGAGAGCCTTTTCAGTAGAAATAAGGATCCCTTTTCTGATGCCATGCCTGCTGTATTTATAGAGGAAGACATGCATGGATTGGACTGAAATTTCGGAAGAAGGTTTGGGAGACCAAGACGAGGCCACCCAAAAATTTCCAGGCCACCATCGAGGCTTGCAATTAGGATCAGTACCGATCCTTATTAGTGTGTCCAAATGGACTATGGTATCTATGAGGGGTGTCCTATGATGTTAGCTACTTGCTCCCTAAATTTCATACAATTCTGACGTACGGTTTCTTAAATATCGCATTTTCCATGAAATAATGTTGCTTGAATTCTGATTTCTGTCGATCCCTCCAAAGGGAGTTATGTCAATCCGTCCAACTTCCTCCAATTGGAATGAGATCCCTAAGGGGTGTTTCACATGTTGTAATAAGCTTGCATTCCAAATTTCATGTTGATAGCATGTGTAGATTTTGAGTTATTGATCAATCATTGCTGCAAAATTGAGTTGTGGAATGATATGATACGATCCAAATTATTGAATATGGATCGTACCTAATCCATCTTCGAGGTGTAGTGAGATTTCATGCTTTTGCTTCATATTATCATCTATGCTTGATTTTTGGGCCCCATAATCATTGCTCTAGGCTATTGGCCTTTATGACAGTCAAGTCTAGCTTGCCCAGTCAGTTTAGATATAGCCAGATCAAAATGCTTGATAACAATTTTCCCTCCAAAGTATATCTTGCTGAGTACATGATATGCTTTGAACTGAAGCAAGTTAGGGTCGTTGAAATGAAATCCATCTAATTTCCCGAACAGTCACTATCCTTCCATCGTATTATCTTCCCACAGTGCTGTATCCCTCTTTGATCATCATGACGTTTGGACGATTTCCAATAGTATAAATTCAAGATTGTATTCCGTTAGTTGCTATTTGTATCTGATTCTACATGGCTAGTATGCTTTGGCTATCCGATTCAATCTTTTATTTAGTAACTCTAGGTGAAAATCAATTTCTATCGATTTTAAGAAATCGAATTTTTTAAATATACGCGTGCACGTTTAGGTACACGTTTTTGTCGTTGGCTCCAAGATGTGTTTGTACGCTTACAAGTCGTCACCAATTCCTTCTAGTTAATTGCAATTGGATTGTAATTTCTTATTTATATATTATTTTATAATGAAATAGTGGTTGTAATAAGTCATTCGATGAGAGGGGACTTCAAGTTTTACGGGGATGATGACCTCGGAGTCGTAAGCAAGGGTGAATGGAGTATGGCTAGTCGCGGACTTATGGGTGGTTTTGTAAGCCCATAATGCTATTGGGAGTTCTTCCACCCACTTGTCTCTAGCCGTTTCCAAATGTTTCTTCATAATTGAATTTATGATTTTGTTAATAGCTTCAACCTGTCCATTTGCTTAAGGGTGAGCAACTGCCACAAATCTCTTTTCAATGTGATGCCGAAGGTAGAAATCTTTAAATTTAGCGCCAGTGAATTGAGTTCCATTATCAGCTATAATGATTCATGGAAAGCCAAAATGATAGATGATGTTCCAGACAATGAAGTTGATTATTTTCTTCATCATGATCGTGGTTAAAAGTTCAGCTTCAACCAATTTGGTGAAGTATTCAACTGCTAAGATAGCATATTTTGCACCACATTTAGAATCGGCAAGAAGTTTATGATGTTAATACCTTAAGTCGCAAATGGCTATGGACTGGTCATTTGAGTAATTTCTGTCGGTGGGGCTCTCTTGGAAAACATCTAGCACTCGTCATATTGTCTAGCGTGATCAGTTGCATATTGATTGATAGTTGGCCAGTAATACTCATAGTGGAATATTTTCTTTGTCAAGGTTCGCTCCGAGTGTGATCGCCGCATTATTCTTTATGGACTTCTCTTAAGATTCGTTTGACTTCATCATGGGTGATAACCGACATAGGGAAAAAAAAGAAAGCCTTCTATACATGACTCCTTGGATGATGCAGCATGAAGCTTTGGGGAGGATCGGTCGTTTTTCATTTCTCAATCTAGGAAGGATCCTCTATTGTAGATAGTCTTTGATAGGGGTTTTCTATGATTCCATTTCTAGCTCCGTCTCCAAGATCTAGTCGATCTCTGTCTCTTAATGCTTGGAATGTTAAGTACTTCAACCGAGACAAATTTTATTTTTTCCGCATCCCCAGAACTGGCCAGTAAGGCCAATGACTCAGCTTTTTCGTTTTTTTCTTAGGATGTGTGTAATGGTATAATACTCAAAGTCGGCTAGTAGCTCTTGTACCCGACCGAGCTAAGGAGAAAAACGTTGCCTCCTAGTAAGATAATCTTCCTTGATTTGGCATACAACTAATCGGGAATTACAAAAGATATGTAAAGTTTCCACTCCCAGTTCTCTAGCAAGTTTGAGCCTGGCGATCAAGGCTTCATACTTAGATTTATTATTTGTTGCAGGGAAGTCGAGTCTCAAGGTGTAGCAGATCGATCGTTCCTTTGGAGTCATTAACACAACCATAATGCTGGAATACCGATTATTGGAAATTCCATCCGTGTACATTTTCCATTGGTTGATCGGTTCTCCATTGCTCTTCGGATAGTCATCTGATGCAGCGAATTCAGATATGAAGTCTGCTAATGTTTGTCCCTAGATAGCTCTCCGAGGGAGATAAGTGATATCGAATTAGCCTAACTCGATATTCCATTTGAGCAACCTTCTAGGCGTCTATGTTTTAGTAGGACCCGTCGTAACGACTGGTAGGTGTAGACGTGATGATGGGGTGAGCCTGGAAGTAATGGTGAAGCTTTCGTGTCGCAATCAACAAGCAGTACACAAGCTTTTCCAACTTTAGGTAGTTTCTGTTAACACCTGTCAATTGCTTGCTAACATAATGTACATGCCTCTAGATCTAATTCTCTTCACATAATAGTGTGACACTTATGGTGTGTACCGACACCACTAAATTGATATATAAGTCTTCACGATCCAGCGTCTTGGATAGGATGGGTGGTCTCTCTTAATGATCTGCTAGAAGTTGAAACACATCTATGCAATCCTACATCCATTCAAAGTTCCTCTTCCTCTTCTGATCAAGTCCAAAAAAAGAATACACTTGTCGGTGGCCCTGGAGATGAAGCATATTAGGGCAGTAACCTTCTCATTTAAGCTTTGTACCTGCTTAATCGTCTTCGACACTTGGATGTTTCGAATTGCTTGAATCTTGTCGGGATCAGCTTCAATTCCACGAGAGTGGACGATGAAATCCCAAAATTTTCCTGAAGCAACGCTGAAAGAACATTTCAAAGGATTTAATTTCATTCCAAATTTTCGTAGAACACTGAACACCTCCGTTAAGTCATCAATATGGTCGTTTGATCATCGTAACTTCACGAGCATATCATCCACATATACTTCCATCAATCGCCCGATATGGTCTTTGAACATCATGTTGACCAGTCTTTGGTAAGTAACTTCATCATTATTTAGTTCAAACGCATCATAACATAACAATATAGCCCAAGATCGACAACGGAGCTGATGTGCTTCTGGACAGGGAGATGCTCGGGATATAGTTGTATTCGGATTACACATCCATAAATGAAAGCTTTTCATATCCAGCGGTTGAGTCTACCGACTAGTTGATCCTCAGAGGTGGAAAGCTACGTTTCGAGCATGCCTTTTTAAAGTCTGAGTAGTTGATGCATGACCGCTACTTTCCATTGGCTTTTCTCACAAGAACTGGATTAGATACCCATTTCAAGTAGAGCACTTCACAGGTAAACCTATTGTTTTCGAATTTATCTTCCTCATCTTTAAGTGCAGTAAATCCCTATGGATCCATGCCACATCGCTTTTGATTCATCAGGGCATGCCTCAGGTTGATATTTAGTGCAAGGTTCGCGATAGTCGGTGAGATCACATGCATGTCAGATTGGGTCCAAGCGAGCACATCAAGATTCATTTGAGAAAGCCAGCTAATTCCTTCATCATCGTTGCGTCGAGCCGTGATCTGATCTTCAATACCCATGATGGGTTGCCCTGGTTGACTGTAACATCGATGACCAGCTCAGTAGGTGCAGCCTTGGATTGCTTGAGTTCAAATGCAACTATTACATGTAACAATCAACGTGAAATTTGGTGGGATGTTCAATGATGATGGTTACTCCGGTCGAATCCTAGAGTCTTGTCATCAGTTATTGAGTTTGATAGTGAAGGGCTCTAAATGCTTTGAGTGATTATCTATAAATGGCCAAAGATCAAGCTTAGAAGCACATTGAATCAAATGTCAAGTAGGGTTTGGCCTCGTGTTGCGTGCAACTACATTGCTGGCTCTTGCTTTGAGTTTGAATCTGCTTTTATATTCAAGTAACATGCTTTCCATTCAACGTACTAATTATCTGTTAATTTTCGTTCAGGTTGGAGTGATGATCAGTTTCCCATAAGCTTGGGCATTGATTCGATGATTCTATCTCTAGGCATCCTTTCGGTCGTAGCCTCGAGTCATTATAAATATAGGTATGAAATACAGTATTAAGCTATCGCAGTTAGTCTTTGGATGATTAAACTTCCACCCCTGGTCTTTGGTTGGTAAATGTACTACATGGACAATCGAGTCTCGTCCTAGTCGCGTTTATACTTCCACCTAAGCTCTAAAGACTTAGAGTTGATCGATGAATGGTCAGTTCACATTCATCTTGTTTCTCACTCGGGCCCCTAAGTTTAGGGCATACATCGATAAGTAGGAAGGCAAGTCATGTCCAATCAGTGATTGATGCTCTCCCTATCGAACCAAGGGCAAGGATTAGTGTGTGAACGGTCGAGACCCAGCCATTTCGTATTGTTCTTGTAATCGGATCATGGTAAGAGTCAACGAATTAATGGTCACATTGCATTCATTCAGAGATGGATGGTCAGTCGTGCCCATTTTGATTCATATTCTCCCAGCAGATCAAGGGATAGATTTGGCTTAAGTGCAGTCGGTCATGCTCACCCAATTTCATGCTCCTCCTGACAAATCGAAGGAGGGTGCTGGAAAATTAATGATCAAATCACACTTGTTCGTGTTTTATTTTCCTGTCTACGCTCTGGTGACCGAAGTTATTCGATAGACATTTGGGTCATATCCATTTGTGGTTGGTGCGGATCGATATTGACCCTTGATCTGATGGTACGATATAGTCGGTCACCCGTAACTTTGGATGTATTAAGCCTTCTTGTAGTCGTTGCCTTAAGTTGTAAAGGTCACCCAACCGGAGCTGATGTCGTACTCAGCTTGTAGTAGTTTGTACTCTCATTCCCATTCTTTAGTTAGTAGAATTAGTTCGTGGACTGTCGAACTCCATCCGCGGTGAGTTTATACTCCTCCTGTAAAGTTCAAGTTGGAATTTATGAAATAATAAGTGGTTGAACCACACTTATCTATTTGTTTATACTCATATCCACACTCTGGGAATAAGAGTTTAATGGCCAGTGGTCAAACCGCACCCAATTTGTGTTTATACTCCAATCCGCACAGGGGGACCAGAGTTATTTGCTGGACGGTCGAACCGTGTCTAAGTATTGGTTTGGATTTTAGGCTTGTCGATGTTTAGGTAAGGCTTGGATAGTTCGTCGTACCTCAGGTGCAAACTATATCGTGGATGGAGGTATCACATCCTCTTTGGATTAGACGGTCAAACAACGTCCAATTTAGGTTTGGACTCTCAAACTGCCCCCTCCTTGCATCCAGGTTAGGAGTCGATGCATGGACGGTCATACCACGTCCACTTCCATTTGGATCCTATTTCTGCCGAGCCTTGGGAGTAAGATGAGTGTTCTGAAGAACTCTGAGCTCGAGTAGGGGAGGAGATGGTCAGATCGCATCCACTTTGAGTCGTGTGTTTACCCCCACGTCAAGGGCAAGTACTGAGGAGCGGATGGTCGAATTATGTAAACTTTTTATGGTATTTATACTCCAAACCTCACTAAGGGACTTGAGTTGATCAATAGGCGGTCGAACTGCGTCCATCCTTTTGTGTTTATACTCTGCTCAATGCTTAGGGGACTAGAATTTTATAATGGGTTGTCCGTCACGCCCATTTGATGTTTATTTTATAGTCTGCACTTTGGGAACCAGAGTGGGTCGATGGGTGGTTAGTCACACCCATCTAGTGTTCATACCTCCACTTTAGGGACCAGAGTTGCTCGATGGACGGTCATATCGCATCCAATTTTTTAGTGTTTAAACACCAGTCCGCACTCTGGCGTGATGACATTTGCCATCCAAAGCACGCCTTGAGAATGGAAGGTGTGCTTTTCTCAATAAAAAATATCAAAGTCGATTGAACATTAGTAATTGAATTTCTGGTTATCAACCAATCAGGCTGTTGCTAATCATCCCGTTCCTTTGGATTCACCTGTTAATTAAAGGTCATTCCAGATCTTGATAGCAATGGATTCAAGTCCTTGCTTGAGTGTTAGTCATAGATAATCATTCTGCATTCCCCCAAAAAATTTATTTCATTTATTATACCATAAATCAGAATCATCAAACGTTCATCCAGGATTGTAACGACCCAATTTTTCGACGCCCGAAAGTCGACGTCAATATGTCCACTGTATCAAATGCCATATAGTCGAATGTTGGAAAACCAAACCATTAGGATTTAAAGAAGAAGAAGATAGAAGAAGAAACAGAAACAATAACATAGTCTCACAATTCATAGCGGAACAAATATAATAGATAAATGAATAATCTTTAAAACAAAAGCACTATATCAGTTTATACATACATCATAATATCAGAGTTTACAACGACAAAATACAACACTGGCATTTATAATAACTTGTGCACAAGAAAATTTGTCTATTCTACAATTTATACACAGCGGACACTACAATATAAGTGATACGTCTCGCCATCCAGCTTGAGCTCCATATTTCCTTAGCAACTTCTTGAATTCGCTCCAGAACAACTGATAATCTGACTCTAGGCTGCCCATGTGGAAAATTGTGGGCACCCAGAGTTTAGAAAGTGAACAGCAAACTCCGGTCAGTCACGGGACTGGTGTGAGATCTTAAAAACAGTTATTTTCACAAAGAAAGGATGAGAAATCCGCTATGCTTTTGGAAAATGAAACAACCATAAGGCCTCCCCGCACACACACACACAATGCAAGTGCATAATTGGAGGAGATTTCTCCTTATGATAATCAAACATGCTTGATACGCAAAATCTCTTTTAATATTATTATTAGTGCATAGTGGAAAACATTTGCAAGTATAATATTAATCTTAGCCAGCATACGTACCATTATAGTATGCCTATTATAGCTACCATATTAAATGGAAGATTCTGCAACTAAAACCGTACATGGTGCGTATTGGTGATTGGATTTCCAACAAATGGCCAGGCTAAGGAACTTCCTGGGCCACATGGATACGCCACTGGAGGGACGCCCCAAGAACCTAATCGGATCTCTGCCAACACAAGGACAGGTTACCTCTGTAACTAGGTAACTACTACACGAGTATGCCATCCCCCAGTCGTTAGCGACCTTTATATGAGGATCCTCAACCATAAAGCAACAACCATAAAGTATAATAAATTTACGACAACCACATAGGTTAAATATCTGGGCTCCATACCATGATACAACCCTTTTCCATAAGGAAATGACATACCCTTAGGGGGGGCTACCCTGAAATAACCTTGTTGCATCCTTCCTGTTTCGACCATTTTCGGGTTGTGAGGTCCGACGAAGTCTCGTCGACAAAGCTACACTTTTCACAAAGCCATGCTTCGATCAACAAATAATTAGCAGCACTTCGTATTCCTCATTACCAATTTGGGAATATATCACTAGTAACCATCAACTACATAACCTCTGAGCTCGTACGTCTCAAAGAAGGGTGTTAAGCTAAGAGAATAAATGCTCCGCCACCAACAGAAATGCATTTGATAGAAACCGGCTTTACATCTCATAGTGTAACGTCAGACACACATCCATATAAGTCCGTTCCGGGATCGAACAGAACCGAAAGCACTTCAAAGAAGCCCTTGCAAATCCGTATATTCAGTAATCATGTCGGGAATCCCCATCACAATGGGTGATAAAATATCTATACCAGAGCAACCCGGTGCAGAGACATTCGACAGGTAATCCTTTCGTTTTCGAAAATACCTGATCTTCAACACCATCTTCAAATGCAATCCCATTTCATCGTATCATTATTCGGAATGGGTTTTATGACACGAAGTCCTCTCCCGGCTAATCCGAATAACGAGCACTTATTTTGAAAATAAGTGTTACATTCAGATTTGAAACAAATCACAACCGATTTCCACTTTGATCTTTCTAAATAAAAGAACCATTACAAAGATTCGATGTGGTTTTCGAATATCCATTTGGAATCCAGCCCCCGATTACATCGAAATTCAAACGTCGTTTAAAGGTCAATATTGATAGTCGGTTATTTAATTATCAATCAACATTCACAACAATCACTGAATTTCAAATAATTTCCCCCCAATTATTATTTTAAAAATATCTTCGCAAGATATAATTTTAACACTTCAACCATTTGAAAACAAAATTCAAATCACTTTTCACCGTTTAATCTTTTGAAAACAAATTTCGAATCACTTTTCACACTTCAATCCTTTTAAAACAAGTTTCAAATCACCTTCCTCACGTGGAACAAATGTGACGACCCGGAATTTTCGAGCGTTTAAAATCGAAATGTTTAAATTGATTTTAAATATTCAATAGAACAATTTTAACTTGAATTACAAATATCACAATTTATTTGATAATTGAATTATTAAATTAAATAAGTAAAGTTCGGTAAATTGTTGAATCTAGAATTTTAAGCCCGTTAAAAATAATTTGAAGGCTTGTAAAAGTTATATTGATAATACTGAGGATAATAGAAGTTTTAAATTTGAATTTGACACTGATTCGTTCGGTTTTGAAATTTGTATCGTTTAAATTGAATTTGAAAATAGCCTTCCGAGGCATAGTCTCGGAATTCGACGAAACCAGTTCCATTGGGTTCGTAATAGTGTTTTATTATCGGATTTCGAATTTTGTAGCTTTTGGAATTGTTGTGTGAGCATACGATATAAAAACGCGTTGAAAATTTACATCGAAAATTCAATTAAAATTTATATAAGTATATTCTTATATAAGCAACCTTCACAACCAACGCTCGTTCACGTCACGTACTCTGTCTTCCCTTAGAAGCTAATGCTTTTCTTTTAAAACCGATCCTTTCCTCCTCTTTCAAGAATCATCGGTGAAAATAAAAATAAATAAATTTGTTAATGGCCGAACTATTCTTCCCCTCTTCCTGTTTTCTTTGGTCCCAAACGAATCAAGTTGGATTCGATATTCTAAAAAAAATGATGATAAATGGCGACGGGGGGCGGACGATCTCGCTCGAGATCGAGAGTCGCGTGCGCGCGCAATAGAGGTCGGAGGCGAGGGCTTCTCGTGTTCGAAGGGGGGGCGTGGATCTGGATTTGGGGCGAGGCACGAGCGTTCGGCTAGCGGCTGAGGGTGGTGTTGGCAGTGGCACGCGCATGGGAAGAAAATAAAAGAAGTGAATTTGTAAGTGAAATAATTATATAAAATTTGAATAAATTAAGAATGAATAGAATGAAATGTATGTGATATCACAATACTAATAAATAACTTCGTGTATGAAAAGATTTTGAATAATCGGAAATTAATGAATTGTAAAATCAAGTAATATTATTTCAAAGGAATAAAGAATTATTTAAAAATTTAAAGTTCAAATTTATTTAAAGGAATAAAGAAGTAATTTGAGGAATCTAAATTGGTACTTCAGTTAAAAATATTTTAAATCATAACTAAGGAAATAAATATGAAATTAATGGATTTTGGAATTAAAAAGAAAGTAAACTGGGAATCAATTTGGAAATTGATTCAAGTGTTGGCTTGGAGATTTAAAGATGGATGTGAAGAGGAGTATATTTCTCTGGATAGCCAAGTACATTTAAAGGAAATTTTTAAATACAAGATAAAAAGTTTTAAATGTGGTTTTTAAAAGTATGTTTTATGAATTTATTATTTTATAAATATCAAAATTCTAAAGTAAATATTTTCAAATCTACTATCGTAGTACTTATTTAAAAGGTAACTTAGTGTTTTGTTTTAAAGAGTGAGAACCTAGTTTATATTTAATAAAGTAATCTTATTTTTAAATATTCACATAGTATGTATTTTTAACCAATTATTGAAGTAGTTTTAAATTAAATGTTTTAAAGTAAATTTCCAAAGTAAGTGTTATGTTTAATCTATTATCGTAATAATTATTTAAAGAATGATTTGGTATTTTGTTTAAAGAACAAAATCTAGTTATATTTATAAAGTAAACTTATTTTAATCATTTCTAAAGTATTATTTTAAATTAAGAACTAAAGTAAAATTTTCTAAATTAAATGGTAAACATATTTTATAATAAAGTGTTTTGAAATTATTTTAAAAATCCAAAATCTTGTGTTTGGTGATTTCAGTAGAAATAGAAATATTTGGAATTTATTCTGAGAAAGGAAGATTGGTTGAAAACTGTTTTCAAAGGGGTTTGAAAAGTGAAAATATATCTTGTGCAGATATTTTTGAGATTAATAAATAATTTGGGAAATTATTTATTGGTTGATGGTTGTTGTGAATATTAATTGATAGTTACATAACCGACTATCAATATTGGACAAATGCGTTGATCGTTTCGAAGAGACCGGGATCGAGATTTATTTCTCGAAAACCACTTCGATCCGGTTTGTACGTTTCGTAGAAAAAGATTTTGGATTCGAAGATGGAGCAGTGAAGTGCAAGGTCTAGTCGCTACTAATCCTGAGGATATTTCCAAAATGTATGTAGTAGGAATAGTGCATTCGGTTCCGTTCGAACCCGGGACGGACTTGTATGGATGAATGCTTGTGAAACATCGTCAGGTGGACGATGGGCATTCTAAGAGATATGTTCTAAAATGGTAACGCTTAGCCTCAAGCCTCATCAAATGGGAACGACTGAAATCAGGGGTTTTGCAGCAAGGCTAGGTGGGTAGCACCCAAGCAGGGTGAGGTCATCCCTGCATAGATGTACCTTTTTATTTCGACTTAGTGGGCGGTTGCTGATCCCAACCGCAGGGTAATCTCACTCGGGATTATCCAGTAAGGGGTAGTCCCGGTCTTGTGTTGCAGGGGAGTGGGCATACTACTCGCTACGGTGATCTAGGCCCCGTATTGTGACAGGTGGTACCCCAGTGCCTAGTCATTAGTTGGAAATCCATTTTCCCTACGAGCCTTGTACGAGTTTTGTTTGTATTACCCACTTTGTGGCTAGTAGTTGGAATTTAATGAATGTAACAATTTGGGCTATTTTATAAGTATTTGTATATAGACCCTATTATAATATCAGAGGATTTCTATAAAAATTGTTTTAGCTATCGTAAGGTAAAAACCCGACATGTTTATTTGTGGCATGGTCTTACGAGATGCTTTTGTTTTCAAAGGATTTTTGAAACTTTAATAATCAATTGAGTGTGATTTTCTCACACTGGTATTCCAGACTGACTCGGGTGTTATTTAACGCTCGAGTCAGATCGAGTATTATAGGGTACAGAATATGATGCCGTGGAGCTGAGGAGACGAGTTGGATGACGATACGTACTTCCGTACTTGTTTATATATATATATATATTCCGCTGTGTTGAGTTGCTGTGTATCCATTTGTATGTTATTGATGTTGAGCTGTGATCGATGTACTCTAATGATGTAATATATGAACAGATATATTTGTTTTGTGTAAAGATCATTTATTATCTATTATATTTTATTCCACTGTGATGGTTAGATTCTGTTGTTGTTTTCTATTTTCTTCTTATACCTCTTCTTCTTTAACCCAAATTGTTCGTATTTCCGTACAACTTGAGTTGATTTAGGTAGAATAGTGTTGACTTAAGGGGTTCGGATTTGCGGGCCGTCACAGTTGGTATCAGAGCTTAGGTTGGTGATAACCTTTGCTCTGGTGGGAAATTACTCAAATAGAGTCCGTAGTACTCTAGAATGAGTTTGAGCGTATTAATAGATATGAGCGCGTATTTGTTAGTGAATATAAATTGTTTTAATATTGTGTTGATTGGTTTATTGAGTGGCATATGAACCTTCGTCGGCACAGTCTGGACAACAGTATCGAAGAGGTTTCTAAACACTTGAATAGAACAATTAACACGGTATTGTTTTAATTGTGGGTGGATGAAATAATTTTACCCAAAAATATATTTTTGATACAAAGAAAAGTTTTTGTAAACTATTTTATCTAATATATGGTGGTTTGGATGTTAGAAATGATGATATTAAATTATTATCATCGGTGTGTAAAAATTTAACTGGAAATTGAAAATATAACCAAAGTTTAAGGGAATAAATTCATTATAAAATGAAATTTATAAGTATGAATTAGAAATGTAATTTATAAAATTGAAATATAACCAAATGAGTATTTGTATGAGCATAAGCTGTGCAGATGAATTAGTTAAAATTTATTTATGCAAGATTTGGAAATTTAAATCTCGGAGATTTTGGAAGTGTTTGTCGAAGTATTTTGAAGATAAATGATAGCATTATTGTTTTGGAAGTATTTCTGAAAGGAAATTTTTTTAAAAGGATTTTGGAAGTGATATAGCATTAAAATCATTTGGATCATTGGGAAATAATTTTGATGATGACGGCCGCATCATCAGTATTCATTTTTGAATTTCTAAGTGACGGATTGCTGCCAAATTGATTTGTTCAGGATGGCTAGTTGTTTTTGAAAATTTCAAAAGAAATTTGTTGGCAATAAAACCAGGATTGGTTTGACTTTTGAGAAAAGTATTTGAGATGTAGGAGATTTCAAAATAATTTGAAACCAAAGCCGGGTGTTTAAAATCCTGATGAGATAGTTATAAGCTTATAAATTGAGATGATTTTTAAATCAGGAAGGAAATATAAGCTTTGAATAATGGAATGTAAATTTAAAGTGAAAAGTTAAAAATGAAATTAACTTGGATTGGGAAACAAAAATTTAACTGGATTGAAATTAATTTGATAGGATGAAAATAATATCCAGTTGTATTCGAATTAAGTTGATGTCGAATTGAATCAAACAAATCTGAGTTAAAATAGAATTAAATTGGAATAAAATTCAATTGAGTTATTAAATGGAATTAGATTCTTACCTGAATAATTGGAAAATAAGTGGGATAAGGATTGAATTGAAAGAAATAAATTAGAATAACTTATAAAAGAATTAAAATGCATGGAATAAAATATGCTTGGGTTATAAATAAGCGTAAGGCTTGAGTTAAAAATAAAAGTAGAATATATTCAAGCCTAGAATGAATGGAAATGAATAAAATAATATGTTATGGCCTATAAAATTGAAAGGGTGAGATAGAAAACCCAAAATTTATATTGTTTGATGTTTGGAAATAAAACAAAGATCCAAACTTGAATTTATAAAATAGATTGAACTTAAGAAAATGAAATGAAGAGATTTTGAGATTTAAAATCAAGTACTAAATTATAAATAGGGAAAGAGCTATTTAGATAATGAAATATGTAATGAGAACCCAATGTAGTTAAATAAAACTTGAATTGTGAGTTTATGATGAAGTTTGAAAATAAACTCAAGTTATAAATTGAATTCGACTTAAGTTGTTGGTGAAGTAAATGTAATCGAACCGTGAGTTCATAAAATTGGGTAGTAAATTGGAAATGGATAGTGGATTCAGAACTTGAGTTATAAATTAAAATTTAACTTGAAGTGTTAATAAATTAAATATATTTGGAAATGTGTCGAATAAAGGAAATTGAAGTTGGATTAAAATAGTAATTGTATGAATTGCAAATAAAATCCAAATAAGTAGAAATAAATTGGATTTGGCCTTGTAATTGATTGATCAAGTTGAATATGAAAGTTAAATTTTATAATAACTAATTAAATGAAATTGCAGATTTAAAATGAGATTTAATTGAGAGAGAATTAAGTTGAATGGAAGAGAAAGATTTACTCGTAAGATGAAATGAGCTTAAGTATAAAATTGAAAAAAATTAACTTAAGTTAAATGAATGGAGGAGAGTTGAATTGAAATCAACTTAAACTATGTTTAATGATATTGGGTTGGATTTAAATCAAGTGAAAATAAATATTAATCGAAATAAAATTCGGTGAGTTACAGGTAATACTTAATGGAATGAAAATTCTTAAATAAATAGTTGTAACCATTTAAATTGTTAAGGAATTGAAATAACTTAGAGACAATGAGAAAAATAGAATAATTTCAAGTTTAATAGATCGAGCATAAAATTGAAATGGTTATTGAATGAAATAGCCTAGGTTGTTTTCGAGCTAAATAAAATAGTTGGAATAAACAGATATGGAATGAAATTCAAACAGAATGTGTCGAGCTAGATCAAATGATTTTGAATGAAACCTGTTTGAACAATGAAACTAGTTTGGTTAATAAAAAGAAATGCAAGCGAATGGATTCAAATTTAAAATGTAATGAAAATGAGAATATATGGATTGTGAATAAATTTAAGAATGGAATAGAATTAAGTATAAATTTAGTTGAAATCAATTTAAATTGGTTATAAAACACAAGTACTTATTTATTCACATAGATCTCGTCAAATTGCATAGAATAAATTGTCATTTGATGTAAATGGAAGTAATTAAAATTCTATGAATGGATAGAAGTAAAATAAATTGATTTTGAGAGCAATTGAATTAAATATGAGTTCACTTTGCCTAAAAATAAATTAAATGTAAGCGGTTGAGTTTAAACCATTCAAATTGAATGAAAATGGTTATAAATTAATTGGAACAATGGAAGTGGTATGAAAACTATATAAATTGCTTACGGAAAGTGTTTGGTGTGCATTTCTTTTAGAATTAATGTGTTTAACTATTGCTAATGAGCGAAATATTGATAAAATTTTATATGTATGGCACTTACATGTTTAAATTGAGTAAGCACAGGTACCTGGGAGCCGTGTGGCTGAATTTTGTTGGGGCTATTTGCTAATATAATAAGCTGTTTGCTTAAAAATGCTAAATAAAGTACGCCTACGCAATAAAAATAGGAAATATGAACCGTTTTTGTTTTTTCCGACCGTGTGGGTCGATGTATATATATTTATATCTTTTGCCAAATTGCAAAAGCTCCTCCGTACAAAGGAGACTCAGCCAAAAAATTTCGGAAATTTTGGGAGTTAGAAATTTTTTGAAATTTTTTGGAAAATTTTGTTGACAGCAAAACGATTTCAAACTGGGAATTGAAATAAATTAATAAATGAGACTAATTTAAAATAATGACATAATTAGTTATGAATGAAAAATAAAATTCAATATTTAGAGTTGAAAATAAATTGAATTCATATGGTAATGGAAGAATCAATTTGAATAGAAATTGATATAAACTAAAGTGGTAATGTGAAAATAAATATAAGGAACATATTTTATGCTTATACTAACTTAAGAGGGAATGGTGAATTCTTAAATGAAAAATTTATACTACTAATATAATCTAAGTCAACATTTGAATGAATAGATATTGGCATTTTGTGAGAAAGTCAATAAAACGTTTTTAGAATGTTGTGAATAGATATTAGTGCTAAGCAGGGTATGCAGGTAATATAAAGGGAAAAGAGAATTGATTTTTATTTCAGAAGATAAATTTGAAATGCTCGACAAAAAGGTATGTGTTTAAGTTTCTATATGAAATTTGATTGGGTTTTTGGATCAAGCCACTTGGCCTTTTGTTTTCTTTTTTGTTTTGGGAGGTTGTAGAGCCATTTTGTAGTTGTACCGAGCTAGCCGCGCAAAGGAGATGCTGGCAAAAATTTTCGGAAATTTAGGGAGTTAGAAAAATTTTGAGAAAATTTTGATAATTCAAAATTTAGTTTTGAATTATAATTTGAATAGTTGAACAAGTAAGTTATTTGAAAACTATAGAAGGTTTTGGAAAGGTTTGGAAAGTTAATAAGAATAATAATGGGTCTTTTATAAAAAGATAGTTGGTATGATGTTGAATTGTTAGAAACCGATTGGTTTCGGGGAAAAAGTAAACAGGTATTGGACCATTCTTCCTAACTAGTAATTTCAGGGACGAAATTCACTTAAGGGGGGAGGAATGTGACGACCCAGAATTTTCAAGCATTTAAAATCGGAACGTTTAAATTGATTTCAAATATTCAATAGAACAATTTTAACTTGAATTACAAATATCACAATTTATTTGATAATTGAATTATTAAATAAATAAGTGAAGTTCGGTAAATTGTTGAATCTAGAATTTTAAGCCTGTTAAAAATAATTTGAAGGCTTGTAAAAGTTATATTGATAATACTGAGGATAATAGATGTTTTAAAATTGAATTTAACACCGATTCGTTCGGTTTTGAAATTTGTATCGTTTAAATCGAATTTAAAAATAGCCTTCCGAGGCATAGTCTCGGAATTCGACGAAACTAGTTCCATTGTGTCTATAATAGTGTTTTATTATCGGGTTTCGAGTTTCGTAGCTTTTGGAATTGTTGTGTGAGCATACGATATAAAAACGCGTTGAAAATTTACATTGAAAATTCAATTAAAATTTATATAAGTATATTCTCATATAAGCAACCTTCACAACCAACGCTCGTTCACGTCACGTGCCCTGTCTTCCTCAGAAGCTAATGCTTTTCTTTTAAAACCGATCCTTTCCTCCTCTTT
The DNA here is from genome assembly GCA_030765085.1 of Allium cepa. Classification (NCBI taxonomy): domain Eukaryota; kingdom Viridiplantae; phylum Streptophyta; class Magnoliopsida; order Asparagales; family Amaryllidaceae; genus Allium; species Allium cepa. The sequence continues at coordinate 192,775,924 of CM060939.1, read as the reverse complement.
CTAGAATCATCCGCGAAAACGAAAAAAATAAATAAATAAATTTGTTAATGGCCGAACTGTTCTCCCCCTCTTCCTGTTTTCTTCGGTCCCAAACGAATCAAGTTCGATTCGATATTCTAAAAAAAATGACGATAAATGGCGACAGGGTGCGGACGATCTCGTTCGAGATCGAGAGTCGCGTGCGCGCGCAATAGAGGTCGGAGGCGAGGGCTTCTCGTGTTCGAAGGGGGGGGGGTGTGGATCTGGATTTGGCGGCGAGGCGTGAGTGTTCGGCGAGCGGCTGAGGGTGGTGTCGGCAGTGGCGCGCGCGGTAGCGTACTAGGGCAGAGGCCGGCGGCTCCGACGTCGAGCTCGAGTTCATGGACGCGCGCGGCTTGGAAAGAGGGGTCGTAGGCGATGGCGTTAGAGTTGAGGTGACTGTCGCATACTGTGGCAGTTGCGTGCAAATTGATGCCATGCTGAATATGTCAGTGAGGTATTTGTTTTAATTTAAATTTAATAATACTCATTTATGAATATATATGTATATGCTTGTAAACAGAGGAGAAAATAATTTTAGATTTGTATATGTATGAAATCAATAGCTATTTTAAATTTAGAAATAAATAAATAAACATAAATATGTGTATAGAAGATTTTGGAAAAATTATAGGAATTTTAAAATATTTGTTTAGGGTAATTAATGTATTTAATAAACTTATTTAAATTTATCTTAGTTATTGGAAATTGTTTATTATAGGAATTAGTTTAAGTACAAATTATTAAATTGAATTAAAATATGTAAAGGGAAATTAATAGTTCAATTTATTTCAAATATTAATAAAATTATATAATTGTTTATTTAAGGTCAAACACCTGGAAATCCAAGGCAATATTGAAGTGGATTGCCAAACAAATGTAAGGTGAGTTAATCTAACTCAGCTGATTATAAATTTAAATTTAAATGATTAAATTTAAATAATTATTTGAATGCTTGAATTTATTGATGTGATATAATATGGTATAATTTGAAATTTGCATATTATGTTGTGCTAACGTCTGTGGATGCAGGGAAAACAGGTTGGAGGGATCCAACTGGACCCCTCAACATTTATTTAAATTATTTAATACCCTCTGTTGTGATTATTTGATATTCTATGATGAATATATTGGAATATTGAATGCTATGGTTTGATTGGCTATATTTGGGTATAATGGGTTACCAAAAATATATAAATTGGATTTTGGGAAGAAAATAAAAGAAGTGAATTTGTAAGCGAAATAATTATATAAAATTTGAATAAATTAAGAATGAATAGAATGAAATGTATGTGATATCACAATACTAATAAATAACTTCATGTATGAAAAGATTTTGAATAATCGGAAATTAATGAATTGTAAAATCAAGTAATATTATTTCAAAGGAATAAAGAATTATTTAAAAATTTAAATTTCAAATTTATTTAAAGGAATAAAGAAGTAATTTGAGGAATCTAAATTGGTACTTCAGTCAAAAATATTTTAAATCATGACTAAGGAAATAAATCTGTAATTAATGGATTTTGGAATTAAAAAGAAAGTAAACTGGGAATCAATTTGGAAATTGATTCAAGTGTTGGTTTGGAGATTTAAAGATGGATGTGAAGAGGAGTATATTTCTCTGGATAGCCAAGTACATTTAAAGGAAATTTTTAAATACAAGATAAAAAGTTTTAAATGTTGTTTTTAAAAGTATGTTTTATGAATTTATTATTTTCAAAATATCAAAATTCTAAAGTAAATATTTTCAAATCTATTATCGTAGTACTTATTTAAAAGGTAACTTAGTGTTTTGTTTTAAAGAGTGAGAACCTAGTTTATATTTTATAAAGTAATCTTATTTTTAAATATTCACATAATATGTATTTTTAACCAATTATTGAAGTAGTTTTAAATTAAATGTTTTAAAGTAAATTTCCAAAGTAAGTGTTTTGTTTAATCTATTATCGTAATAATTATTTAAAGAATGATTTGGTATTTTGTTTAAAGAACAAAATCTAGTTATAATTATAAAGTAAACTTATTTTAATCATTTCTAAAGTATTATTTTAAATTAAGAACTAAAGTAAAATTTTATAAATTAAATGTTAAACATATTTTACAATAAAGTGTTTTGAAATTATTTTAAAAATCCAAAATCTTGTGTTTGGTGATTTCAGTAGAAATAGAAATATTTGGAATTTATTCTGAGAAAGGAAGATTGGTTGAAAACTGTTTTCAAAGGGGTTTGAAAAGTGAAAAAATATCTTGTGAAGATATTTTTGAGATTAATAAATAATTTGGGAAATTATTTATTGGTTGATGGTTGTTGTGAATATTAATTGATAGTTAAATAACCGACTATCAATATTGGACAAATGCGTTGATCGTTTCGAAGAGACCGTGATCGAGATTTATTTCTCGAAAACCACTTCGATACGGTTTGTACGTTTCGTAGAAAACGATTTTGGATTCGAAGATGGAGCAGTGAAGCGCAAGGGCTAGTCGCTACTAATCCTGAGGATATTTCCAAAATGGATGTAGTAGGAATAGTGCCTTCGGTTCTGTTCGAACCCGGGACGGACTTGTATGGATGAATGCTTGCAAAACATCGTCAGGTGGACGATGGGCATTCTAAGGGATATGTTCTAAAAAGGTAACGCTTAGCCTCAAGCCTCATCAAATTGGAATGACTGAAAATCAGGGGTTATGCAGCAAGGCTAGGTGGGTAGCACCCAAGCAGGGTGAGGTCATCCCTGCCTAGATGTCCCTTTTTATTTCGGCTTAGTGGGCGGTTGCTGATCCCAACCGCGGGGTGATCAAACTCGGGTAAGGGGTAGTCCCGGCCTTGTATTGTAGGGGAGCGGGCGTACTCCTCGGTACGGTGATCTAGGCCCTGTACTGTGACAGGTGGTACCCTAGTGCCTAGTCATTAGTTGGAAATCCATTTTCCCTACGAGCCTTGTACGAGTTTTGTTTGTATTACCCACTTTATGGCTAGTAGCTGGAATTTAATGAATGTAACAATTTGGGCTATTTTATAAGTATTTGTATATAGACCCTATTATAATATCAGAGGATTTCTACAAAAATTGTTTTAGCTATAGTAAGGTAAAAACCTGACATGTTTATTTGTGGCGTGGTCTTACGAGATGCTTTTGTTTTCAAAGGATTTTTGAAACTTTAATAATCAATTGAGTGTGATTTTCTCACGCTGGTATTCCAGACTGACTCGGGTGTTATTTAACTGTAATGCTCGGGTCAGACCGAGTATTATAGGATACAGAATATGATGCTGTGGAGCTCAGGAGACGAGCTGGATGACGATACGTACTTCCGTACTTTTTTATATATATATTCCGCTGTGTTGAGTTGCTATGTATCCATTTGTATGTTATTGATGTTGAGCTGTGATCGATGTACTCTGATGAAGTAATATATGAACAGATATATTTGTTTTGTGTAAAGATCATTTATTATCTATTATATTTTATTCCGCTGCGATGGTTAGATTCTGTTGTTGTTTTCTATTTTCTTCTTCTACCTCTTCTTCTTTAACCCAAATGGTTCGTATTTTTGTACAACTTGAGTTGATTTAGGTAGAATAGTGTTGACTCAAGGGGTTCAGATTTGCGGGTCGTTACAACAAATTTCCAAATATTTATTTAATTCCACTGAAAATTTGCCGAGTTCAAATACTTTAAAAATAATTTAAAATACTTATCCAAAATATATTTGGAAACATTTAAAATAAAACTATTTTAAAACCCTTACTTAAATATTAGTTATGAAAACATATACTAATATCTCATATAAACTTAAATACAAAATAATTTTAAAATATAATTATTAAATAGAGTGTAGTTATTTAAATAACTATTTTCTAATCAAATATCAATTAAATCTTCAAACAATCACTTCTATGATTAATTAAATAAATCTTTACTCTAAAGTTTTTCAAATAACTTAAAAAAATAATTTCTCTAAAACATTCTTTTTAATACCAACTTCAAAACTTTTAATTTTGAAAGCTACTTTAAAAACATACTCAGCTTTCCAAGGAAAATACACCTTCCATTTCAAAATGGACCATTTAAATCAATAAATAGATTCTTCTTGATTTATCTCAATTTATATTCCAAATCCGAAAATTTCTACCCGCACTTTAAAAATAAATAAATAATTTTTTTTAAAAATCCCTTTCCTTATTAAATTCCCATTGTGAATTTAAATTTTCAAAATATCTACTGATATACGATTTTTAAATTGATTTCAAAAATCAATTCCAAACACTAAATCAATTTCCAAATTGATTTCAAATTTTATTTAAAACACCAAATCAAATTCTAAATTGATTTCCAACTTTATTTCAAACACCAAATCGATTTTCATTCAAACACCAAATCAATTTTCATATTGACTTCCCAAAGATTATTTTTGAACACCAAACCAATTTTCGAATTTATATTTTAAATAAATTCCTTTATCTCTTCCAAACTATTTAAAATCCGTATTTTAAAATAAATTCTTCAACTTTTGAATAATTTTACTTGAAATCCATTTATTAAAATCCTTTCCATATTTTTGGAATTCATTCAATAGGACTAAAAAAAATAAAACTTTATCCTCTTAAAATTCCTTCTTTGAAATTTATCCAATTCTCAAAAATAAATTTTACTATAAACTTTGAACTTGAATTTCAAAAATCCAATTTTATTTATTTGCGGTATCCTATGATAATAAAAGTATATTCAGCTAAACTATAGCCTTCAACGATTTCAATCGAAAATATGATCACACGCATATTATAAATAATCAACACACAATATTGAAACAAATTCAAATATTTGAGGAATCTAGTTAGATCCCTCCAATCCGTTTCTGTAACAACCCGCATATTTGTCAATTGTATATTTAAATATTTTATTTAAATATTTCATCGTTCGTCGGATGTTAGTCCGAAAAGCTACTTTTTGCAAACAGTCGAATTAGGACGAGACCCCTCCCATTGAGTTCAAAATGTCGTTTGCAACCTTTTTGAGTATAAGCTTCGATATGTTTGGAGTTAGTCGAGTTTTGCTACTTTTTCACTTTGGGTTTGAGTTTGGGTTTCAGCCCAATATTCCACCTTAAGACCCTAGCTCCACTCCAACTCTTCATTATATTCCTAACACTTTAAGCTTTAAGCAACAATGGTGGAAGAGAGTGGAAATTAGAAATTCCAAGCCCTAGTTTCATTGCAAATCCAAGATCTAGCTCCAAATTCTAAGAGAACCCATTGGTAAGCATCTCCTTCTTCTTCTCCAACCCATTCTCCTTCCAATTTCAGAATTTCCTAAACCTAACTTAGGAAATATTTTATATGGAAGCTTAGATTGAAGCTTCTTGAGTTGTTATTGAAGAGGAATTGATCTTAGCTTGTTTTAAAAGCTTCTCCTTCATTGATTTGGGTTCAAAGGTGAGATTTTTATCTCACATCTTAGTCTATAATTATCTTCGATTGTTATGTATGAATTCCTAACACTTATTCTTGTGCAATTGATTTTGGTTTGGATTGATTTGGTGTATATTTCAATTTTTGTTGTTTTGAAATCAAAATATATGAAAATCCTTTTATGGATATTTGGACATTGATATTTGTGGCGTATCGAAGAGCCGTTAAGGCTGGGTTGTCGCTTGGCGTAAATCCTTAGTCGTTGTCGCTCGATCGATCGCTTCCGGTATTCGTTTGGCCATTTTTGGCCTAGGTTCAGGGAATGCCCTGAACCCTTGATTCAGACGTCTGAAAAGTAGGATTCAAACATCTGAATATTATACTGGGAATTTTTATTCCCTAGTATTCAGACGTCTGAATCTATATTTCAGACCTCTGAATTGGTTCATTTGGAACCAGAAAGGAAATAGGCTAAAAAGTGCCTATTTCAGACGTCTGAATTCAAAGATTCAGACGTCTAAATTCTGTTCTGGAAAACTTTTGGTTTTCCAGATTCAGACGTCTGAATCCTTGATTTCAGACGTCTGAATCTGCACTCTTTTGTCCTATTTGCCTATTTGCTTGAGAATTCCAACTTTAATCGACTTGTGTTGATTCCCTTTTGTTATTATCACTTATTATCGACTTTGATGACATTTTCTTCGTGATTTTGGGAATATCCATTTTAATGGATTCGGTATCGATTTCTTTGGATTTTATTCACGTCTTCGTATGTGAATTTTAGTGATTGATTGTTCCTTCAATCTTCTTTGTGATTTGTCACTTTAAAAATATAAAGGTTTTCTATACTAGTAGTAAATATCAAAATTCTTTCATCAAAACGATTTCAACACTATTTTATTACAAAGCTCGTTTCTTAAACCGTTTTCCAATCTATTAGTATATACAAGCCTTTACCTCACTCGGATGAGAAATCTAATTAAACGGCTTAGTAAAACAAGTGGTATGAAACGCTTGCGTTTACTTCGTCGGTTAATTCTTGGACTTGTTCGATTGAATCTCTTGTGACAATTTTCTAGTGGAGATCTACAATTTGTTCGTAAATATTTAAGTTAAGCTAGTGGTTATGGGACATGAAGCTAAGCTCATATATTTACTAGCTTACTGTAATTGACACTTCTTGTTGATCGATGATGATCATTTTATGGTTTAGACTAGCCATGTGCGATGTCTCGTTGTCCATGTGGAGGACTGTACTTCATTTTATTGAGCTTCGTCTCATTTCTCGCATGGGTCGTACCTATTTAGGTGCATCGATGTTTGTTTACTTCGTGGAGCAATCGGCTCAATAAGTTGGGGCATGGGGCGTATCTTTCTAGGTGCGTCGATGTTCGTCTATGCATGGGACGTATCTTTCTAGGTGCGTCGATGTTCGACTTTGCATGGGGTGTATCTTTCTAGGTGCATCGATGTTAGACATTACATGGGACGTATCTTTCTAGATACGTCGATGTTGGTTTGTGCATAGGGCGTATCTTTCTAGGTGCGTCGATGCTTATTTATACATGGGGTGTATCTTTCTAGGTGCATCGATGTTAGACATTACATGGGACGTATCTTTCTAGATACGTCGATGTTGGTTTGTGCATGGGGCGTATCTTTCTAGGTGCGTCGATGCTTATTTATGCATGGGGTGTATCTTTCTAATTGCATTGATGTTAGACATTACATGGGGCGTATCTATTTAGGTGCGTCGATGTTTGCCTTTGCATGGGTCGTACCTTTCTAGGTGCGACGATGTTTGACTGTGTATGGGCGTATCTATTTAGGTGCGTCAATGCCCGGTTTATGGAATTGCGTTCCGTTTGGGATTGGCCATCCTTTTCTTGTGATTTCTGGATCTCTAATTGTGTTGATTTCTGGAATTTATGTTTCACCACCTTTTTCGATTGGCATTGATAGGTATGTCAATATTTGTGGCTTGGTGAATGAAATTAGGAGTATGAAATTCCTTTTGATCTTTGAGAAGATTTTTGTGATATTGATTAATCTCATGTTGATTTTTCAATTACTTATTTATCACAGCTTGGCATTGTGATTATTATACGTTTAGTCATATCTCTTATTCTATATCATTTCATCTGATATTTATAGCTAGACTGATCCATTTATTGTTTTCTTATTAAATAATACTCGGCTCAGACCGAGATGTTACAGGTGCTTCTGCTTGACTTCCCATCCTGGATCATTACCTTGACTTTTGGCTAACTACTTAGATTAGTAGTTTTTGTTGTATACACTTGAGATACAGACTCATAGTTGTATTCTTTTGTATAGCACGTGTTGCTATTCTCTTGTATTACTATGGATCTTTTTGACTACTACTCTGATATACACTTTCATGTGTTAGTTATATATTCATATCTTCTTCCGCCTTGTGATATGAATTATCTGTGACTGATTTATGTTATGTTTATTTCTATATTTGTTTTCGAAGATTATATATAGCCACTGTGTAGTAGCTTTGAGTTTGCGTCGGTATGTCAGATTTCCTGCATGATATATTTTATCTGGCATATCGGTGCTCGCACAAAGCAATTACACGGATGGTCGCTCCTCAACAGCCTTATTCTCCGTGCTAGTTGACGGCATTACCCCGTAGTGTGCTTGGCTAGCGTGGGTATAGAGGTGGGGCGTCACAGCTTGGTATCAGAGCCAAACTTCGAAACAATATAGAATAATTTAAGAAGGATCATCATCCTAAGTCTTTCTTAGGAGTCGTGCTTTAGGATTTAATTCGAGTCTTCGTACCGATTCATCCTATTTTCTATACGATTCCTTATTTTATCTATCAAGATTGCTTGATATTCATTTGGTGAATAACCTTTTTCTCCTTCTTTCTTTTCTAAAGGAAGAGAAATGGTTAGTTCTAGCAGTCCTAGCGCTGGTCAATCCAGTAGCCCTTCCCTGGATGGCGCATTCATGTCTGTCCAAAAACTTTTGGATCTTGTAAAGAATCAAGAATTTATCTGTGCTTTGAGTAAGAACCCCGAAATGGTTCTACCTTTGAAACTTGAAGTTTCTTTCAATCAGCTTGTGGATGTTACTCTTCTTTATGGAGAGGTTGGTAAAGGAAGTGTTTGTGATATTGGGACTTCCAAGAAGAGGCATATTAAGTTCAAGAGCCTTAATCCCAATAAGAGAGTGAAGCAAACTACTATTGTAGCAAAGACTCCAATCCCTAATCGTGGAGGATGCTACAATTGTAATTCTAAGGACCACTATATAAACAAGTGTCCTAGGCCTATTTCTTGGCGCTATTGCAAAAGTGCGGATCATTATATGTCTTCATGCCCCATACTTAAAAGCAAGAAGAAGGTGGAACAAGAAACTTCGGTAGCCAAGACTCCTACCCCAAGTCATAAACGATGCTACAATTGTGGTTCCACGGACCATTATGTAATTAAGTGCCCGAAACCCCTCTATTGCCGCTATTGCAAAGGCTCGGGTCATTACTTATCTACATGTCCCAAACTCCCTAGCAAGAGGGAGGGAAAGTTGAAAGTCGTGCAAGCCCCTTGTGACACTTCTCTTGGTCAAGGTATTTTACATTCAATCCTTGATGCTATTGTTTTATTTCGTGATCTTTCTATTTGAGTTCTTTTTGATATGGGTTCGTATTATTATTTTTATATCAAAAGAACTTGTCGATTCTTTTTCTTTGAATATTTTGGGCTTGATGACTTCTTTGGGAATTGCGAATCCGGATGGTGGATCCGCAACACTCAACTTACTTTCTATTGATGTCGAAATTATTTTATGTGATTTTTCTTTCCGAGCCGATATTTTTACATAGGCTTCGGAATTGATATGTGTGAAAGGATTGGCTTAATCATTATGAAGCCACATCCTTTGTCCCTAGTGGACTACCTATCTTCGATATTCTCAATCTGTTAAGCAGATTTCTATTTCTCCTTTGTGATTTCGATTCCAACTTGATGGCATCATTTTATTCTTTAAGCCCGCATGATGAGGAAAGTGTTGTTTCTCTTATTCATGTAGTTTGAGAATTTTTCGGTAATTTTTAGTTTGTCTTAGGATCATCACCTAAGCAATATCTTGTGTGGTGTTAAGGTCTTTTCAGCTCGACCTTGCCACCGATGTTCATTAGTTACGAGTTGCGGAAGTTAGCATTCCGCTTACGCACTCCGCACTCGTTATGATTCTTATGAATGACTTATTTTGTCATTCAGTTTGTCCAGCTTATTTCATCCATTTTATAAATCGAATATTCTATGAATATTTCGATGAGACCATTCTTGTATTTCTTGATTTTGGATGAAAATAGCAATTTAAAATTTTGCAAATCTTTTTCATAAGATTTATTTATAAGTACAATTGGATTTTGTTCTTAAACGAGCAAAGAATATTCTTAAAACTTTTTAAGAGATATTTTTATCATATAGAAGATGATTTTGTGATTGTATTGCTCGTTGAGTGCTTTAAGAATTCTGGTCGATGCGCCTGATCAACGTTATCAATAGGAATTTCCTAAACGCTTAGATGAGACAGTCAGACACGATATATTGACTTGTAAAAATGTAAAATTTTCTAGAAAGATTATTACATAAGGATAATTGTAATTTTGAAAATTTTAACTTTTCAGGAAAGAAGATTGTTTAAAAGAACTCTTTTTCAGTACTCTTATTCTTGTGATTCCCGAAGGGAACAAAGACTTTATCTTTTGTACCAATGCTTATCGTATTGGTTTGGATGCCGTTCTCTTGCATAAGATAATGTGCTATCACTTGTGCTTCTAAATCATTAAAAGCCGATTGAGACTAGGTATGCCGCTCATGATCTAGTGCTCGCGGCTATTGTTTTCTCTTTTAGAGTTTGGCATCATCATTTTTGGGGAGAAATTTGTTCTCCACCTCAATCATAAGTTTTTGGAATATTTATTTTCTTGTAAGGAACTTCATGTCAACTCAGGTTCCTTACATCTTATGATCTTGATATTCTTTATACTCCCGGAAAGGAGAATCATGTTGCCTATGCACTTTGACGTAAGCAATAGGTGGTTGTTTCTTTGTTGATGACCAAATGAAATTATCTTTTTACCAAGTTCATCGGGCAATTTGATGTACTTCGTTCTTTGAGTTTCACCTCATTTCTTTTATAGACTTGCGTCTGATGTTCTTTTATGGTGTTCGGTTCATTGGACGTATCATTTTTGCACTACGTCGGTGTTCCGAATTATTTGAATTTCGGATCATTGGACGTACCATTTTTGTACTACGTCGGTGTTTCGAAATTATTCGAGCTTTGGATCATCTGGTGTACCGTTATTGTACTACGCCGTTGTTCCAAATTATTCGAGTTCCTCATTTCTCGGGCGTACCGTTTTTGTACTACGCCGTTGCACTGGCTCAATTTTTTGCTATTCTTGACGTTTTCCGCGTCTTTTAGCTATGGAAATACTTTTAGGTTTCCTATTTTTATTCTTGAGTCCGGTGTTATTGATGAAATTGAAGTTTCACCAGATTTGACTTATGAGCAACATTCCATTCGCATCATTGCTTCGGAGGTTGAACGCCTTCGGAATAAAGATGTTCATCTTTCGTGCTCTTTATGGTGAACTTCCTATTTCAAATTTCTTTTGTGTTGAATATGATTTTATGGTTATTACTTTATATTTTCTTCTTAAATATTGCGAGGACGCAATTTCTTTAAGGAGGGGAGTCTGTAACAACCCGCATATTTGTCAATTGTATATTTAAATATTTCATCGTTCGTCGGATTTTAGTCCGAAAAGCTACTTTTTGCAAACAGTCGAATTAGGACTCGAGACCCCTCCCATTAAGTTCAAAATGCAGTTTGCAACCTTTTTGAGTATAAGCTTCGATATGTTTGGAGTTAGTCGAGTTTTGCTACTTTTTCACTTTGGGTTTGAGTTTGAGTTTCAGCCCAATGTTCCACCTTAAGACCCTAGCTCCACTCCAAATCTTCATTATATTCCCAACACTTTAAGATTTAAGCAACAATGGTGGAAGAGAGTGGAGATTAGAAATTCCAAGCCCTAGTTTCATTGCAAATCCAAGATCTAGCACCAAATTCTAAGAGAACCCATTGGTAAGCATCTCCTTCTTCTTCTCCAACCCATTCTCCTTCCAATTTCAGAATTTCCTAAACCTAACTTAGGAAATATTTTATATGGAAGCTTAGATTGAAGCTTCTTGAGTTGTTATTGAAGAGGAATTGATCTTAGCTTGTTTTAAAAGCTTCTTCTTCATTGATTTGGGTTCAAAGGCGAGATTTTTATCTCACATCTTAGTCTATAATTATCTTCGATTGTTAGGTATGAATTCCTAACACTTATTCTTGTGCAATTGATTTTGGTTTGGATTGATTTGGTGTATATTTCAATTTTTGGTGTTTTGAAATCAAAATCTATGAAAATCCTTTTATGGATATTTGGACATTGATATTTGAGGCGTATCGAAGAGCCGTTAAGGCTGGGTTGTCGCTTGGCGTAAATCCTTAGTCGTTGTCGCTCGATCGATCGCTTCCGGTATTCGTTTGGCCACTTTTGGCCTAGGTTCAGGGAATGCCCTGAACCCTTGATTCAGACGTCTGAAACGTAGGATTCAGACGTCTGAATATTATACTGGGAATTTTTATTCCCTAGTATTCAGACGTCTGAATCTATATTTCAGACGTCTGAATTGGTTCATTTGGAACCAAAAAGGAGGTGAAACTATATTTTAGACGTCTGAATCTATATTTCAGATGTCTGAATTGGTTCATTTGGAATTCCAATTGAGTGTGAAGATCTCACCTTTGACAGTGCATGCAATCCATTTCCCATTTCGGCTTGTTTCTTCATAGTTTTTTAGACCTTCTATAACAATTATATGATTTTATTAATATTAATCTAATCAAACAATCTATTTTCTCTTTAATAATCTTTTTAGTAACTAGAATAAATTAAATAGGTTAGCTTAACAATTTATTCACCAAATCCATTATTTAAAATAACAAGTAAATTAAAATACTTATATTTATTTTATATTTTCCATTTTGAAAATAAGTTATGGATTTCCAAATTTATTTCTAAAAACATAGTACCGTTTTAAAATAAATCCTAATCTGAATATATCATTTAATTCAATTTTTAGTTATCAATACAACAGACTAATTTATATATACATATTTTTTTTTCATTCCTCAATCATAATTTAATTTGCCATTTTCATTCAAATTCGAGAACAAAAATTACATCACTGACGAACTCTCTACCATCCCTAGGTGTTGCTATGAAATCTCCAACCTTGCGTGCACTGTCGCCGCGCACGCGAAAGTGCTTCACCGACCATCGTGAGCATCGCAAAGCCTCTACCCTTCCTGCCATCTTGCTCGCGTGGGAATTCGCCTCAACCTCGCCTACCGCCGAGTGCACGCGGCCGCCTGTTGTGTCGCGACCCATCCCATCGTGAAACCCTCCACGCCGAGCTCCTCCTCAACGAATATCGGCAATCGTGACATATCCCTATCCTGAGTTCGATTATGATTTCGAACTCGCGATTTCCTTCTGCCATTTTTTTTGTTTTTGAATGAATGAAAAGGGATTGAAGAACTGGATTTGATTTCTCTCTATTGAACTGAGATCTCGCCCATTTTATTTTATTTTTTTGAACGAAGACAATTTCCTTTTTCTTTTCGTTTTGAACAAGATAACCAAAAAAAATTATTTTTATTTTTATTTTTTTAAAAGCAACGCGTGTCAACAAAGATGCCAAATGTTGAAGGGAAGAAATGTGTATAATTGCCTCGTGAAAACATTATTTATATTCAATCTAAATTCAAATTCAAATTCAAATTCAAATCGTCTCGAAAATGCAACTTAAAATTTCGAACTCCTATCGAAGCATGGCACCAGACGTTTATGATATTAAACCCCTATTTCGAACGGAATGGAATAGGTTGCGAGTCCAAATTCGATAGTATGGAGAAGATAACTTGCTGGACCAGTTATTTAATTGAATTTTCGATTTAATTTCAGCGTGTTTGCTTATCGTACGGCCTAAAGATCACTCCAAACACTATGAAAATTGTAATCCGATAATAATACAATATTATGGACCCAATGGAACTGGTTTCGTTGAATTCCGAGACTGTGCCTCGAAAGGCTATTTTTAAATATCGATTTAAACGATATAAATTTCAAAACTGAACAAAACTGTTTCAAATTCAACTCTGAAGCTTCTATTATCTTCAGTATTATCAATATGAATTTTCTAAGCCATCAAATTAATTTTAATCAGCTTAAAACTACAAATTCAAATATTTACCCAACTTAAATATATTAAATTCAATAATTTAATTGTCAAATCCATAATTAAAATTGAAATTCAAGTTTAAAATAACTTCCAAATATTTAAAATCAATTGAATATCTCAATTTCAAATGTTAAAATTTTTAGGTCGTCGCATTCTTTCCTCCTTAAAAGAATTTTATCTCGAAATTACTATTTAAGAAGAATGATCCTTAACCCTTTTACTATTTCCTCAAAACCAAACGGTTTTATCAACTTGCCAATGCCTGCACTGTCGCTGCGCATGCGAAAGTGCCTCACCGACAATCTGAGCACCCTAAAGCCTCTACCCTTCCTGCCATCTTGCTCGTGCGGGAGTTCGCCTCAACCACGCCTACCGCCGAGCGCACGCGGCTGCCTGTTGTGTCGCGACCCATCCCATCGTGAAACCCTCCACGCCGAGCTCCTCCTCAACGAATATCGGCAATCGTGACATATCCCTCTCCTGAGTTCGATTATGATTTCGAACTCGCGATTTCCTTCTGCCCTTTTTTTGTTTTTGAATGAATGAAAAGGGATTAAAGAAGAACGACAAATTTAGTTCGGCCATTGATAACTGGATTTGATTTCGCTCTATTGAACTGAGATCTCGCCCATTTGATTTTATTTCTTTGAACGAAGATAGTTTCCTTTTTCTTTTCATTTTGAACAAGATAACCAAAAATATTTTTATTTTTTTAAAAGAAACGCATGTCAACAAAGATGCCAAGTGTTGAAGGGAAGAAATGTGTATAATTGCCTCATGAAAACATTATTTATATTCAATCTAAATTCAAATTCAAATTCAAATTCAAATCGTCTCGAAAATGCAACTTAAAATTTCGAACACCTATCGAAGCATGGCACCAGGCGTTTATAATATTAAACCCCTATTTCAAACGCAATGGAAAAGGTTGTGAGTCCAAATTCGATAGTATGGAGAAGATAGCTTTTGGACCAGTTATTTAATTGAATTTTCGATTTAATTTCAGCGCGTTTGCTTATCGTACGGCCAAAAGATCAATCCAAACACTATGAAAATTGTAATCCGATAATAATACAATATTACAGACCCAATGGAACTAGTTTCGTTGAATTCCGAGACCGTGCCTCGAAAGGCTATTTTTAAATATCGATTTAATTGATATAAATTTCAATACTGAACAAAACTATTTCAAATTCAACTCTGAAGCTTCTATTATCTTCAGCATTATCAATAAGAATTTTCTAAGCCATCAAATTATTTTTAATCAGCTTAAAACCGCAAATTCAAATATTTACCCAACTTCAATAAATTAAATTCAATAATTTAATTGACAAATCCATAGTTAAAATTGAAATTCAAGTTTAAAATAACTTCCAAATATTTAAAATCAATTAAATATCTCAATTTCAAATGTTAAAATTTTAAGGTCGTCACATTCTTTCCCCCTTAAAAGAATTTCATCTCGAAATTACTATTTAAGAAGAATGATCCTTAACCCTTTTACTATTTCCCCAAAACCAAACAGTTTTATCAACTTGCCAAAACAATCTTTTTATTAAAGACTCATTATCACTTCAACTAACTTTCCAAAACATTCCATAAATTCCAATCAACAGTGTTCTCTTAACAATTCAAATTTAAATTTAAATTCAAAATATTAAAAATTTAAAATTTTCTCAAAATTTTTCTAACACCCTAAATTTTTGAAAAATTTCTCCAGCGTCTACTTTGTACGGTTAGCTTGGTACGACTATAAAATGTCATAACGGGCCTCTAGATTTCAAAAAGAAAACGAAAAGCCAAGCGGCTGGACAAGAAAGTCATCAAATTTCATACTGAAATTTAAAATACATACCTTTTTCGAGTAATTAAAATTTTTATTTTCGAAATCAAAATCCCAATTCCCTTTTTCCTTTATAACACTTGTATGCTATTTAACAACCATGTCCAATTTCTACATTCAAAATCATTTTGCACATTTCATTATAAAAATTTGAATTCAAATCCGTACGATATACATACATCATTCGTATGCAATATTAAATTCAATCGCTCACTCAACTACACAGTTTCACTTCCAAACTAGTATTGTCCACCCCAACTTCGTAGTGTGGACTCAGATCTGGTTTCTTGATCAGAAACCGTCATTCTCCTTGTGTAACAACCCGGATTTTTCAGCGTTGAATCTGGAATATTTAAATGGTTTTAAATATAGAAGTTGAATTATAAATTCGTTTGAATATGGAAAACTTGGATTTATCTATTCTGAATGTAGATACAACAATTCGTTGAATAATATAATTATTCAATTCAATAATTGAAGATTGAGTGAAATATTTAATCTTGAGTTTCGAGCTTGTTAGAAATATTTTAAAGGCTTGTAATTTTTTTATTGATAGTACTGAAGATAGTAAAAGTGTTAAAATTGAATTTGGAAGTGGTTTTGTTAAGTTTTGAAAATATATCGTTTAAATTGATATTTAAAAATAGCCTTCCGAGGCACAGTCTTCGATTTCGACGAAATCAATTCCATTGGGTCCGTAATATTGTATTATTATCGGATTTCAATTTTCGTAGTATTCGGAGTTGTTGCGTGAGCGTACGACATATAAACGCGCTGAATTTATATCGGAATTTAATATAATGATTGAGTCCATAAAGCTATCTTCTCCATAAGATCGAATTAGGACTCGAAACCTTTTCCATTGCGTTCGGAATAGGGGTATAACATTATAAATGCCTGGTGACATGCCTCGATAGGGGTTCGAGGTTTTTAGTTGTAATTTCGAGACGTTTAAATTAATATATACATAAATAATATGTTATATTGACCAGTCAAAAAGAATTCCACATCAGATCTTTTTTCCCTTCATTTCGAATGTCACTGCAGATGGCCAAATTGAACACGTTTCCCTCCTTTCAAAAACATCACGTACTCTTTGTCTTCCCTCAGAAGCTAAAGTCAAATCGAAGCCGCCTTCATTTTTTTTAAATCGTGTGCCCCTTCCCTTTGTTTCAAATATACAAAATCAAAGAGCAGAGAAAATAAAATGGCGTCCTCTTTCAAAATTTTCGTTCAAACTTTTAGATTTCGTTCCTCTTTCCCTTTTTATCCAATCATGGAATCGAGCAGCTCAGATTCATTCGAAAATAATAGAGCGTGTACGAATTGATTTCGGTTCGAAGCGCAAGGGTCAAGCCGTCGTGAGTATGAGAAGTGGAGGCGCTCCGCTGTAGCTTGCTGTTCGACTTGCTCGAGGGGATGGATAGGGTTTGAGCGCGTCAGCATGGATGATGGCGGCCAGTGGTGGATTCGAGCACGGCTGATTGGAAAGTGGGCGGGGGGGGGGGGGGGGGGAGTTGTTATCGAGTTCACTCGTGAGCAAGCGATTCGCGACAGTTAGGCGTAGTCGACTCGAGGTGCTACAACATTCGTTTGGACGTATTGTCAGGTGATGGCGCTTGCGAGGTAGGGTTCGACGAAGTTGGAGGCTGTGGTGTTCGGTGGTCTCAAACCTGGCAGCGGTGAGGTATAAAATTATTCTTTTCAATTCAAAGATGTATATACACATACCTATTTTCGTTTAAATATATATAGTTGTATAGAAAATTATTTTATACAGATAAATTTGGAAAAATATATGTAGTAAGGTGTAGGGTTATTTTGTTAAAGGAGATTGTATTTTTGCCAGCCCTTATAAATATGTATATAAGGTTTAAACAGAAAATGTAGGTTTATGTAAGGTTTTGAAAATAAAAATTTGTAGTGTTTGAAGGTTTATATATAAAAAGAAAAAAATATACCCATAACATTATAACTTACCAGTTTAATTAATGGATTGGTGATTAAATTGTTTAGTTAACTTATTTAACCATTTTAAGTTACTAAAGGGTTTTTAAAGGAAAATATTAGTCTAAATTTAAATTATTAGATTAGAATAAATTCGTGGTAAATGGGTTTGTTCGATTTGCTCGAATATTAATAAATCATATAATGTTTATTCAAGGTTTGGAATCTGAAAAGAAATAAGCTGGTATGGAGTGGATTGCAACATAAAAATCAAAGGTGAGTTCATCTCACTCTTCTGGATTGCTATTTAAATTTAAATGGTTAAATTTAAATAATTGGTTGAATGATTGAATTGATTTGATGTGCTATATTATATATAGTAGTATATAGTATGTAATGGAGTGATTGATTTTCCTGCATTATATAGCGGATGAGACCCTATGCGCCACATAATAGCGGATGATATTATATTTAAAACCCATATACCACGATATTCCACCTCGAAGTGGAATTAGTATTTTATTGTACTAACATTTGTGGATGCGGGGAAACTGGTTGGAGGGATCTAACTGAATTCCTCAAAATATTTAGATTTGTTAAATTAATCTGTGATATAATTATTTGCCATCCTGTGATGAATTATATTGATAATTGGAAATGTTGGATACTATGATTGATTTAAAATATTTCGGTGAACTGAGTTATCAAAATTTATAGAATTGAGATTTTCGAAAAGAAAATAAAAGAGTGAATTTTGAGTAAAATAATAATAGAAATTTGAATAAATTAAAAATGAATTGGAAATGAATAAAAAGTGATTTTTGAATTCTGATAAATAAAATTCCAAGTGCGGTAAATGAGATTTTGAATAAATGGGAATAAGTGATTTTTTTTCTCAAGTGTTATTATTTCAAGAAATAAAGAATTTATTTTGAAATTTAAGGTTAAAATCTATTTGAAAGGATAAAGAGGAAATTTGAAAAATATGAAATTGGTATTATCAGTTAAAAGATTTTAAATCATAATGAAGAAATAAAATCAGAAGTTAACGGATTTTGGAATAAATAGAGTAAGTAAGGAAATTTATTTAAAAGTGAAGTAAATTGGAAATCAATTTGGGGATTGATTAAAGTGTGTAAAACCGGGATTGTTAAAAGAGAAGCGAGACTTGAAATTTATAAACTGGGTTTATAAAAGTGAAGTAATATATTAGTGGATATTTGGAAGAATAAATTCACGGTGGGAATTTTTAAAGGAATGGGTAAATTTGTGCAAAAATAAATGGTGATTTATTTTTAAAGGATGTGAAGAGAAGTATATTTCCTTAGATAGGCAAGTACGTTTTCAAAGTAAATTTTTAAATATAAGTTAAAAGTTTTAATGTTGTTTTAAAAAGTATGTTTTAGAAAATTTATTATTTCTAAATGTTTAAACTCTAAAGTAAGTATTTTTCAAATCTATTATCGTAGGAATTATTTTAAGGTGACTTGGTATTTTGTTAAAAAAAAAGAGAAAAGCTAGTTTTATATTTTATAAAGTAACTTCATTTTAAATATTCCTAAAGTATATTTTTAATAAAGTATTGAGTAGTTTTCAATTTAAATGTTAAATTATATTTTATAATAAATTGTTTTAAATTATTTTAAAAATTTCAAGTTTTTGTGCTTGGTGTTTTCAGTGGAAATAAATATTTGGAAATTTATTTCGTGAGAAAAGTGTGGTTTGAAAACTGTTTTCGAAAGGGTTGAAAATAGAAATATATCTTGCAAAGATATTTTGAGGTTAATAAATAATTCAGGAGAAATTATTTATGTTTGATGGATGTTTGTGAATTTAAATTGATAGTTAAATAACCGACTATCAATATTGGACATTGCGCAGATCGTTTCGAAGAGACGGGGATCGGGATCTATTTCCTGAAAACCACTTTGATCCGGTTTGAACATTTTCGTATGGGAAACAAGAGTTTGGATTTGAAGGTGGAGCAGTGAAGTGCAAGGGCTAGTCGCTACTAATCTTGAGGATTATTCCAAAATGGATGTAGTAGGAGTGTGCCTTCGGTTCCGTTCGAACTCGGAACGGACTTGTATGGATGAATGCTTTCAGAGCATCGTTAGGTGGACGGTGAGCATTCTATGTGATATGTTCTAAAAAGGTAACGCTTAGCCTCGAGCCTCATCAACCGGGAATGACTTAAAATCAGGGGTTATGCAGCAAGGCTAAGTGGGTAGCACCCATTAGGGTGAGGTTATCCCTGTCTAGATGTCCCTTTTATTCGGCTTAGTGGTGCGGTTGCTGATCCCAACCGTGGGGTGATTTTACTCGGGATTATCCAATAAGGGGTAGTCCCGGTCTTGTGTTGTAAGGGATTGGGAGTAATCCTCGGTACGCTGATCTAGACATGGTACTGTGACAGGTGGTACCCTAATGCCTGGTCATTAGTCGGAAATCCATTCTCCCTACGCGCCTATACGGTTTTGATTGTGCCCAACTATTGCTGAAATGTGAGATGCAAGCATTTCAGCTAGATTCTTTTTTACTTTCTATAGACACTATTATAATATAAGAGGATTTTAATAAAAAGTGTTTTGGCTATCATAAGGTAAAAACCCGACATGTTTATTTGTGGCGTGGTCTTACGAGATGCTTTTGATTTCAAAGGATTTTGAAACTTTAATAATCCAATTGAGTGTGGTTTTCTCATGCTTGTATTCCAGATTGACTCGGGTGTTATTTAACTGTAATGCTCGGGTCAGACCGAGTGTTATAGATTATAGGAAAGGACGCTGTGGAGCTGGATGGCGATACATACTTCTGCACTTGTATGAGATATTCCGCTGTATATTCGGTTTTTGGAAGGACGAGATATTATAACCGTCCTGAGTTGTGTTGTTGTTTGTATTGAACTCTGATGCTGTACTCTGATGATGTAATGTATAAACAGATATATTTGCTTTTGTGTAAGGATTAGTTATATCTATTATATTTTATTCCGTTGCGATGGTAAGATTCTGTGTCATTTGTTTTCTCTTCTTCTACCTCTTCTTCTTTAACCCTCAAGGTTCGGTTTCTCGGGCGTCGGAAAATCGAGTCATGACGTTTTGGTATCAGAGCTGAAGGTTAAGTGAGAACCTTAGCTCTGCTGGGGATTACTCATTGGAGATAGAATCAGTAGTACTCTAAAATGAGTTTGAGCGTATTAATAGTTTTGAGTGCGTATTTGTTAGTGGATATAAAAATGGTTTTATATTATGTTGATTGATTTATTGAGTGGCATATAGAACCTTCATCGGCACAGTCTGGACAACTGTATCGAAGGGGTTTCTAAACACTTGAATAAGACAATTTGACACAATATTGTTTTCAAAAGTGGGTAAATGAAATAATTTTACCCAAAAATATATTTTGATATAAAAGAAATATTTTCTTAAATTTTTATATAACTTGGATGTTTGGATGATAATATCTTAAACAAATAAAGGTTGGAATGACTAATATAATCAAATGGGAAATTGTGTGAGCATAAATTATATAAATGAATTATAGTTAAAATTTGATTTAAATAAAATCTGTAAATTTGAAATCCCGGAGATTTTGGAAGTGTTTTTTTTGAAGTGTTTTGAAGATAAATAATAGCATTATTATTTTGGAAGTATTTCTGAATGGAAATTGTTTCGAATAAATTTTGGGAAGGGATATAGCATTGAGCTCACTTCAGTCACTGGAAAATAACATCGGCGATGACTGCAGCGTCATCGATGTTCATTTTCGAGTTTCTAAGTGACGGATTGCTGCCAAATTGATTTGTTCAAAAGAACTAGTCTTATTTTTGAAATTTCAAAGGAAATTTGTTGGGGATAAAAACAAGGATTGGTTTAAAATTTTGAGAAGTGTGATTTTTAGATAATTTAAAAATGATTTGAAAACCATAAGCCGGGTGTTTAAAATCTTGGAATCCTTATTTAGACAATTTAGAGATCATCAGGAGATGAGTTACAAACTTATAAATGGTAAATGATTTTGATGAGGAATATGGATATTGGATTTTGGAATTAAAATTTTAAGTGAAAAGGTTAAATAAATTTAATTGGGAGAAATTAAACTGTGGAAAATTTAATGGATGATTGGAAGAAATAAATTAGTAAATCTTGAATGCGATTGGAATGGGAAAAAAGAAATTAAATTTGGATTGGGAGGTAAAATTTAATTAGATTGAAATAAATTGAATTAAACTGAAAATAAAACCCAGTTGTATGTAAATTAAGTTGAAATTGAATTGAAATGAAATAAATCGAGATGTAGATAATATTAAGTGAAGGTAAGTTCTTACTTAATTTATATTCAAGTGGATTGAGTGGACTAAAGAAAATGGTATGATGCTAGATTTAACTGAAGTTAAGTTAAATAAAATTGAATTGAAATAAATTCAGTTGAGTTATAGATAACATTGAATGGAATAAAATTCTCACTTAAATAGATAAGCGTAAACTAAGTAAGTATTGAATTGGGATAAATAAGCTTTGGAAGCTTATAAAAGAATTGAAAAACATTGAAATAAAAATACAATCCCTAGTTAAAAGTAAAGTGAAAATGTGATTGACCGTAAATGGATGGAGAAGTATGAATATTATTAAGTGAGTAGCTTATAAAAATGTAAAAAGGGAATAAATAAGCCAAAATAAAAGTGTTGGAATTTTGGAAAATGAAAGAAAATTCATACTGGAATTATGAAAAAGAAAAAAATTGAATTCAGGAAAATTTAATAAAGTGTTTTTGTAATTAATATTGATTTAAAAGTTGGAAGTAAGCTAATTAGCTAAATAAATTATTTGATAGAGCATGTTAATAAAATTTAACTCGGTTAAATAAAATGGATTGTAATTTAATAATGAAGTTTGGAAATAAACTCGAATTATAAATAGAATTCGACTTAGATTGATAATGAATTAAAATAAGTGGAGATGTTGTAAAAATAAAATGGAATTGGATTATAATTGAAATGATTTGAGTTACAAATAAAATCCAATTCGAGTATAAATGAGTTAAGTATGTGTTTGGATATTATTTTGATAAATTGAGAAGGTGAATTAAAACAAAATAGATAGGCTAACTGAATTAAATGGAATTTGATTAAATGAGAATCAAATAGAAGTGAAATTAAGTTTGAAGTTGGAATAAATTAAAGTAAATTAACTTAAGTTTAAAATTTATAGAAGTTTGGCTTCGAGGAAGGGTGAAAGTTCAGCAAATAAAAGTTTGGGTTAAATTAATTTGGAAAATGGTTATTGATATAAGCATTAAATGTTGTCAAGCTCAATGAAATGGTTTTAAAATGAAACCAATGCAGAGATGAGATGAAATGCAAATGTATGGTTGGTGAATAAACTAGGAATGGGATGGAATTGAAAATAGAATGAGCTGGAATCAATTGGATGTGGATAAAAGCTAAAATGGATATTCTATTAGGTGAATATCGTCGAATTGCATAGAATAAATTAATCGTTCGACTTAAGCGGAAGTAAATAAAAATTCTATGGATTGGTAGAAGTAAATAAAGGAATCAACTGAAATAAATGTGAGTTGTTGGGTTAAAAATGAATCGAATGTAAGAAATTGAGTTGTAAATCATTAAAATTGAATGAAATGGCATATGAATTGGTTGAAAGCAATTGAATTAATTTTGAAATCATATAAATTGTTCATGGAAGTGTTTGGTGCATGTTGCTTATGAAATGCATGTGTTTAGCTATTGAAAGTAAGCGATATGTTAACAAATTTTGTATATTTAGTACTTACATGTTTGAATTGAGTAAGTATAGGTACCGGAAAGCCATTTGGCTGGATTTGATCGCGCAAAATGTTAAAATAATAAGCCGTTTGCTTAAAAATGCTATATAAAGGTACGCTTACACAATAAAAATAGGAATTATGAACTGTTTTGTTTTTCCGACCGGGTGGGTCGATGTATATATATTTATATCTCTTGTTAAATTGCAAAAGCTCCTCCGTACAAAGGAGAATCTACAAAAAGTTTCCGAAAAATTTGGGAGCTAGAAAATTTTTGTTAGCGACAAAACGATTTCAAATTGGAATTTGAATAAGGGATTTTGGGAATGGAAATTAAAACTAACTGTTTAGTTGGAATTAAAGGATTGGAGAGTGAATATGAGATTTTCACTAAGTGGGTTTTGTAAAGTTAATGGGTTTGGAGCATTCTTCTACCTTAGTAATTTCGGGGACGGAATTCTTTTAAGGGGGAGGAATGTAACAACCTGGATTTTTCAGCATTGATTCTGGAATATTTAAATGGATTTAAATATAGAAATTGAATTATAAATTCATTTGAATATGGAAAACTTGGATTTGTGTATTCAGAATGTAGATACAACAATTTATTGAATAATATAATTATTTAATCGAATAATTGAAGATTGAGTGAAATATTTAATCTTGACTTTCGAGCTTGTTAAAAATATTTTAAAGGCCTGCAAAATTTTTATTGATAGTACTGAAGATAGTAAAAATTTTAAAATTGAATTTGGAAGTGTTTTGTTAAGTTTTGAAAATATATCGTTTAAATTGATATTTAAAAATAGCCTTCCAAGGCACAGTCTCGGATTTCGATGAAATCAGTTCCATTGGGCCCGTAATATTGTATTATTATTGGATTTCAATTTTCGTAGTATTTGGAGTTGTTGTGTGAGCGTACGACATATAAACGCGCTGAATTTATATCGGAATTTAATATAATGATTGAGTCCAAAAAGCTATCTTCTCCATATGATCGAATTAGGACTCGAAACCTTTTCCATTGCGTTCGGAATAGGGGTATAACATTATAAACACCTGGCGGCACACCTCGATAGGGGGTCGAGGTTTCTAGTTGTAATTTCGAGACGTTTAAATTAATATATACATAAATAATATGTTATATTGACCAGTCAAAAAGAATTCCACATCAAATCTTTTTCGCTTTTTTTCGAATATCACTGAAGATGGCCAAATTGAACATGTTTCCCTCCTTTCAAAAACATCACGTTCTCTTTGTCTTCCCTTAGAAGTTAAAATCAAATCGAAGTCGCCTTCATTTTTTTAAATCGTGTGCCCCTTCCCTTTGTTTCGAATATACAAAATCGAAGAGCAGAGAAAATAAAATGGCGTCCTCTTTCAAAATTTTCGTTCGAACTTTTAAATCGCGTTGCTCTTTCCCTTTTTATCCAATCATGGAATCGAGTGGCTCAGATTCATTAGAAAAAAATGGAGCCATGTTCGAATCGATTTCGGTTCGAAGCACTAGGCCCGGGCCGTCGTGAGCACGAGAAGTGGAGGCGCTCGCCTGTAGCTTGCTGTTCGACTTGCTCGAGGGAGTGGATAGGGTTTGAGCGCGTCGGCATGGATGATGGCGGCCAGTGGTGGATTCGAGCGCTGCTGTTTGGAAAGCGTGGGGGGAGCTGTTCTCGAGTTCCCTCGTGAGAAAGCGATTCACGACAGTTAGGCGTAGTCGAAGAGAGGTGCTACGATGTTCGTTTGGACGTATTGTCATGTGATGGCACTTGCGAGGTAGGGTTCGACGAAGTTCGAGGCAGTGGTGTTCGGTGGTCTCAAACCTGGTAGCGGTGAGGTATAATATTATTATTTTCAATTAAAAGATGTATATGCACATACCTATTTTCGTTTAAAAGTATATAGATGTACAAAAAATTATTTTACACAGATAAAGTTGGAAATATATGCAGTAAGGTGTAGGGTGATTTTGTTAAAGGAGATTGTATTTTTACCAGCCCTTATAAATATGTATATAAGGTTTAAAAACATAAAATGTAGGTTTATATAAGGTTTTGAAAATAAAAATTTGTAAATGTTTGATGGTTTATATATAAAAAGAAAAAAATATACCCATAACATTATAACTTACTAGTTTAATTAATGGATTGGTGATTAAATTGTTTAGTTAACTTATTTAACCATTTTAAGTCACTAAAGGGTTTTTAAAGGAAAATATTAGTCTAAATTTAAATTATTAGATTAGAATAAATTCATGGTAAATGGGTTTGTTCGATTTGTTCGAATATTAATAAATCATATAATGTTTATTCAAGGTTTGAGATCTGAAAAGAAATAAGCTGGTCTGGAGTGGATTGCAAATTAAAAATCAAAGATGAGTTATTCTCACTCTTCTAGATTGCTATTTAAATTTAAATGGTTAAATTTAAATAATTGGTTGAATGATTGAATTGATTTAATGTGCTATATTATATATAGTAGTATATAGTATGTATTGGAGTGATTGATTTTCCCACATTATATAGCGGATGAGACCCTATGCGCCGCATAATAGCGGATGATATTATATTTAAAACCCATATACCATGATATTACACCTCGAAGTGGAATTGGTATTTATTGTGCTAACATCTGTGGATGTAGGGAAACAGGTTGGAGGGATCCAATTGGATATTTATATTTGTTAAAATATTCTGTGATATAATTATTTTCTATCCTGTGATGAATTATATTGATAATTGGAAATGTTGGATACTATGGTTGATTTAAAATATTTCGGTGAACTGAGTTATCAAAGTCTATAGAAATGAGATTTATGAAAAGAAAATAAAAGAGTGAATTTTGAGTAAAATAATCATAAAAATTTGAATAAATTAAAAATGAATTGGAAAAGAATAAAAAGTGATTTTTGAATTCTGATAAATAAAATTCCAAGTGCGGGAAATGAGATTTTGAATAAATGGGAATAAGTGATTTTTTTTCTCAAGTGATATTATTTCAAGAAATAAAGAATTTATTTTGAAATTTAAGGTTTAAATCTATTTGAAAGGATAAAGGGGAAATTTGGAAACTATGAAATTGGTATTTTCGGTTAAAAGATTTTAAATCATAATGAAGAAATAAAATCTGAAGTTAACGGATTTTGGAATAAATGGAGTAAGTAGGGAAATTTATTAAAAAGTGAAGTAAATTGGAAACCAATTTGGGGATTGATTAACGTGTGTAATACCAGGATTGTTAAAAGAGAAGAGAGACTTGAAATTTATAAACTGGGTTTATAAAAGTGAAGTAATATATCAGTGGATATTTGGAAGAATAAATTCACGGTGGGAATTTATTAATGGAATGGGTAAATTTGTTTAAAAATAAATAGTGATTTACTTTTAAAGGATGTGAAGAGAAGAATATTTCCCTGGATTGCCAAGTACGTTCTCAAAGTAAATTTTTAAATATAAGTTAAAAGCTTTAATGTTGTTTTAAAAAGTATGTTTTAGAAAATTTATTATTTCTAATTGTTTAAGCTCTAAAGTAAGTATTTTTCAAATCTATTATCATAGGAATTATTTTAAGGTGACTTAGTATTTTGTTAAAAAGAAGAGAAAAGCTAGTTTTATATTTTATAAAGTAACTTCATTGTAAATATTCCTAAAGTATATTTTTAATAAATTATTGAGTAGTTTTCAATTTAAATGTTAAAGTATATTTTATAATAAAGTGTTTTAAATTATTTTAAAAATATAAAGTTTTTATGCTTGGTTTTTTTAGTGGAAATAAATATTTGGAAATTTATTTCATGAGAAAATGGTGGTTGAAAACTGTTTTCAAAAGGTTGAAAATGGAAATATATCTTGCGAAGATATTTTGAGGTTAATAAATAATTCAAGAGAAATTATTTACGTTTGATGGATGTTTGTGAATGTTAATTGATAGTTAAATAACCGACTATCAATATTGGACAAGCGTTGATCGTTTCAAAGAGACCGGGATCGGGATTTAATTCCTGAAAACCACTTCGATTCGGTTTGAACGTTTTCGTATGGGAAACAAGAGTTTGGATTCGTAGGTGGAGCAGTGAAGTGCAAGGGCTAGTTGCTACTAATCCTGAGGATGGTTCCAAAATGGATGTAGTAGGAGTAGTGCCTTCGGTTTCATTCGAACTCGGAACAGACTTGTATGGATGAATGCTTTCAGAACATCGTTAGGTGGACGGTGAGCATTCTAAATGATATGTTCTGAAAAGGTAACGCTTAGCCTCGAGCCTCATCAACCAGGAATGACTGAAAATCATGGGTTATGCAGCAAGGCTAAGTGGGTAGCACCCATTAGGGTGAGGTCATCCCTGTTTATATGTCCCTTTTATTCGGCTTAGTAGTGCGGTTGCTGATCCTAACCGTGGGGTGATCTTACTCGGGATTATCCAGTAAGGGGTAGTCCCGGTCTTGTGTTGCAGGGGATTAGGAGTAATCCTCGATATGCTGATCTAGACCAGGTACTGTGACAGGTGGTACCCCAATGCCTAGTCATTAGTTGGAAATCCATTCTCCCTACGTGCTTGTACGATTTTGATTGTACCCAACTATTGCTGAAACGTGAGATGCAAGCATTTCAGCTAGATTCTATTTTACTTTCTATAGACACTATTATAATATCAGAGGATTTTAATAAAAAGTGTTTTGGCTATCGTAAGGTAAAAACCCGACATGTTTATTTGTGGCGTGGTCTTACGAGATGCTTTTGCTTTCAAAGGATTTTGAAACTTCAATAATCCAATTTAGTGTGGTTTTCTCATGTTGGTATTCCAGACTGACTCGGGTGTTATTTAACTGTAATGCTCGGGTCAGACCGAGTGTTATAGATTACAGGAAAGGATGCCGTGGAGCTGGATGGCGATACGTACTTCCGTACTTATATGAGATACTCCGCTGTATATTCGGTTTTTGGAAGGACGAGATATTATAACCGTCTTGGGTTGTGTTGTTATTTGTATTGAACTCTGATGCTGCACTCTGATGATGTAATGTATAAACAGATATTTTTTTGTGTGTGTAAAGATTAGTTATTATCTATTATATTTTATTCCGCTGCGATGGTAAGATTCTGTGTCATTTATTTTCTCTTCTTCTACCTCTTTTTCTTTAACATCATGGTTCGGTTTTCCAGGCGTCGAAAAATCGGGTCATGACACCTTGCATAGCAGTAAACTATGATAGGGAATTTCCGGAATCAACCAAAAATCCATATTCAGGGTTCGCTGTCGAAAATCAAGTGAAAAATTCCAACTCGGATCGATATAATTATCTCGAAATTCTGTGCTCGAATTCTGGATCAAATCGCTATGAGAATATCATAATATACGTACATCCTACATATTTATTTCTAATTGATTATTAGATATATCAAATTTTCTTTTCTTTTACTCACATTGATTTTCATCTCCTTATTCGCAATTACCATTTCACAATTTCCAGTTTAATCTTCACTCAATCATTTACTTGTATATTTTCAATATCAAATTTACTTAAGAATTACACCATTCGTTTTCTTAAGTTCGATACTAGTATTTTACTTACTACCTATATTTATTTTCAATTTACCACTTCGGTTAACATCTACTTATATTTAAACCGGATTTCAAATTCCATTTGAATTCTATTTACCTTTCATTTATAAATATTGAATTCAATTCATTTCAAACCATATTCAATTTTGTCATTCCTTCAATTAGTTTCACTTACTTATTTTATTTCAATACTTTGCTTTGTTTATCACAAATCAAATTCAATTCCAATTCTATTTACATACAAATTCGAAATGAATTTCAACATTCAATTTCACTTTCATTTACTTAGAGTGGTAAATTTATTTATTCATTCACAATTTTATTTTCCACCTTAATAAATTTTTATTCCATACTATTTTTATCAGATTCCAGAGTATTTCCAACATTTCAAAACTCATATTTGAAATCAATTCAAATTATCTTTTAAATTCCCAAAACCAAACGCAGTATGCAAACAATTTCCATTTAAAATAATTCGATAGCAATTCCTCTCTTGGAAATTCGAAAAGGAACACCGATGATGTCACGATCATCATCGGAATTATTTTATAGCGATCGAAAAGAGTTTAGTGCTTTTATCCCTTCAAAAACATTTTTTCCAAACCTTTGAAAAATCATTTTCAAACTAAAAAGGGATTTATATTCCAAAATTTCAAATCCTTTCAAAAACATTTCCAAATATTCCTTTGGAATTCTATTTAAAATTATAAATCACATTTATAACTTATATTTACAAAATCCCAT
Organism: Allium cepa; assembly: GCA_030765085.1. Taxonomy (NCBI): domain Eukaryota; kingdom Viridiplantae; phylum Streptophyta; class Magnoliopsida; order Asparagales; family Amaryllidaceae; genus Allium; species Allium cepa. Next base: position 192,746,273 of record CM060939.1, on the reverse strand, counting down.
TTGTATATGAATTTATTTCTTAGCTCTTTGATATGATTTCAATTTCTTATTTCAATATTTAATGATAATATTTAATATTTTCACTTTCTAACAATCAAGCAACCATATACTATAATAATTTACGAAAAATTATTTCCTTTATATACAAAAATAATTTGGGTAAAATTATTCCATTTACCCTATTTTTAAAACAATACTGTGTCAATTTATCTTGTTTAAGAGTTTAGAAACCCCTATCGATACAGTTGGCCAAACTGCACCGATCAGAATCTATAAACAATCAACCGATAAGTTAACACAATATAAAACAATTTTATATTCACTAACAAATACGCGCCCATATCTATTATTACACTCAAACTCATTCTAGAGTACTACTGACTCTATCTCTAATGAGTAATCCCCACCAAAGCCAAGGTTATCACTTCAGCAAAAGCTCTGATACCACTCTGTAACGACCCAATTTTTCGACGCTTGAAAGTCGACATCAATACGTCCCATGTATCAAATGCCGCACAATCTAATGCTGGAAAACCGACCGTTAGGGTTTAAAGAAGAAGAAGTTAGAAGAAGAAACAGAAACAATAACAGAATCTCACAATTCGCAGCAGAACAAATATAATAGATAAATGAATAATCTTTAAAACAAAAGCACTATATCAGTGTATACATACATCATAATATCAGAGTTTACAACGACAAAATACAACATTGGCATTTATAATAACCTGTGCACAAGAAAATTTATCTTTTCTGCAATTCGTACGTAGCGGACACTACAATATAAGTGATACGTCTCACCATCCAGCTTAAATTCCAGACCTCCACAGCAACTTCTTGACTTCGCTCCACAACAACTGATAACCTGACTCTAGGCTGCCTGTGTGGAAAATTGTGGGCATTCAGGGTTTAGAAAGGGAACAATAAACTCCAGGTCAGTCATGTGACTGGTGTGAGGTCTTAAAAACAATTATTTTCACAAAGAAAGGAAAAGAAATCCACTTTGTTTTTGGAAAATGAAACTACCATAAGGCATCCCCGCACACACACAATGCAAGCGCACAATTGGAGGAGATTTCTCCTTATGATAGTCAAACATGCTTGATACGCAAAATCTCTTTTAATATTATTATTACTGCATAGTGGAAAACATTTGCAAGTATAATATTAATCTTAGCCAGCATATGTACCATTATAGTATGCCTACTATAGTTACCATATTAAATGGTAGGTTCTACAACTAAAACCATATAGGACGCGTATTGGTGATTGGATTTCCAACAAATGATCAGGCTAAGGAACTGCCTGGGCCACATGGTTATCCCTCTGGAGGGATGCCTCAAGAACCTAACCGGATATCTGCCAACACATGGCTAGCTTACCTCTGTAACTAGGTAACTACTACACGGGTAGGCCATTCCCCGGTCGTTAGCGACCTTTATTCAAGGATCCTCAACCACAAAGCAACAACCGTAAAGTATAATAAATTTCCAGTAACCACATAAGTTAACTATCTGGGTTCCATACCATGATACAACCATTTTCCATAAGGAAATGACATACCCTGAGGAGGCGCTACCCCCAAATAACCTTGCCGCATCCTTCCTGTTTCGACCTTTTTCGGGCTGTGAGGTCCATTGAAGTCTCGTCCACAAAGCTACACTTTTCACAAAGGCATGCTTCGATCAACAAATGATCAGCAGCACTTCGTATGCCACATTACCAATTTGGGAATATATCACTAGTAACCATCAACTGCATAACCTTTGAGCTCGTACGTCTCAGAGAAGGGTGTTAAGCTAAGAGAATAAATTCTCCACCACCAAAAGAAATGTATTTGATAGAAACCAGCTTTACATCTCAAAGTGTAACGTTGGACATAATCCCATACAAGTCCGTTCCGGGATCGAATGGAATCGAAGGCACTTCAAAGAAGCCCTTGCAAATCCAGATATTCACTAATCACGTCCGGAATCCCCATCACAAAGGGTGATAAAATCTCTATACCGGAGCAACTCATTGCAGAGACATTCGACAGGTAATCCTTTTGTTTTCGAAAATACCCGGTCTTCAACATCATCTTCAAATGCAATCTCATTTCATCGTATCATTATTCAGAATGTGTTTTATGACACAAAGTCATCTCCCAGCTAATCCGAATAACGAGCGCTAATTTTAAAAATAAATGTTACATTCAGTTTTCAAACAAATCACAACAAATTTCCACTTTGATCTTTTTAAACAAAAGATCCATCACAAAGATTCGATGTGGTTTTCGAATATCCATTTGGAATCCGACCCCGGTCCCATCAAATTCAAACGTCGTTTAAAGGTCATTACTGATAGTCGGTTATTTAACTATCAATCAACATTCACAAACAATCACTGGATTTCAAATAATTTTCCCTCAATTATTATTTTCAAAATATCTTCGCAATATATAATTTTAAGACTTCAACCATTTGAAAACAAATTTTAAATCACTTTTCACCTTTCAATCTTTTGAAAATAAATTTCATATCATTTTTCACACTTCAATCCTTTGAAAACAAATTTCAAATCACCTTCCTCATGTGGAAAAAATTTCCAAATATTTATTTAATTCCATTGAAAATTTGCCAAGTTTAAATACTTTAAAAATAATTTAAAATACTTATCCAAAATATACTTGGAAATATTTAAAATAAAACTATGTTAAAACACTTGCTTAAATATTAGTTATGAAAATAATATGCTAATATCTCATATAAACTTAAGTCCAAAATAATTTTAAAATAAAATTATTAGATACAGTCTAATTATTTAAATAACCATTTTCTACTCAAATATCAATTAAATGTTTAAATAATCACTTCTATAATTAATTTAATAAATCTTTACTCTAAAGATTTTCAAATAAGTTAAGAAAATAATTTCTCCAAAACATTCTTTTGAGAACCAACTTCAAAACTTTTAATTTTGAAAGCTACTTTAAAAACATAATCGGCTTTGCAGGGAAAATACACCTTCCATTTCAAAATGTGCCATTTAAATCAATAAATAATTATATTCCAAGTCCACAAATTTCATTCCACACTTTAAAATAAATCAATATTTATTTTTTTAAACAAATTTTTCTTTGCTTTCTAAATTCCCACTGTGAATTTAAATTTTCCAAATATCTACTGATATACGATTTTCAAATTGATTTCAAAAATCATTTCCAATCACTAAATCAATTTCCAAATTGATTTCAAATTTTATTTTAAACACAAAATCAAATTCCAAATTGATTTCTAACTTTATTTCAAACACCAAATCGATTTTCAATCAAACACCAAACCAATTTTCATATTGATTTCCCAAAGATTTTTTTTAACACCAAATCAATTTCCGAATTTGTTTTTTTAATAAATTCCTTTATCTCTTCCAAACTATTTAAAATCTGTATTTAAAGTAAATTCTTCAACTTTTGAATAATTTTACATGAAATCCATTTACTAAAATCCTTTCCCATATTTTTGGAATTTATTCAATAGGATTTAAAAATAAATAAAACTTTATCCTTTTAAAATTCCTTCTTTTAAATTTATCCAATTCTTAGAAATAAATTTTTCTATAAACTTTCAACTTGAATTTCAAAAATCTAATTTTATTTATTTCTGGTATCCTACGATACCAAAAATATATTCGGCTAAACTATAGCCTTCAACGATTTCAATCACAAATATGATCACACATAGATTATAAATAATCAACACATAATATTGAAACAAATTCAAATATTTAAGGAATCCAGTTGGATCTCTCTAACCTGTTTCCCTGCATCCACAGACGTTAGCACAACAATTAAATTCCAATTCCACTTCAAGGTGGAATATCGCTGTTTATGGGATCAATATAATATCATCCACTATAATGCGGCGCATAGGTTCTCATTCGCTATATAATGCGGGAAATCAATCATTCCAAATACATATATAATACCAATTCCACTTCGAGGTGAAATATCGCGGTATATGGGTTTATATAATATCCACCGCTATTATGCAGCGCATAGGGTCGAATTCAATACAACTGATAATAATTTATCATCCAAGCACACAATCAACAAATTTAAATTTAACTATTTAAAATTAAACTTGGAATTCCAATTGAGTGAGAAGATCTAACCTTTAATAGTGCATGCAATCCATTTCCCATTCCGGCTTGTTTCTTCATAGTTTTTTAGACCTTCTATAACAATTATATGATTTTATTAATATTGATCTAATCAAACAATCTATTTCCTCTTTAATAATCTTTTTAGTAACCATAATAAATTAAAAGGTTAGCTTAACAATTTATTCACCACATCCATTATTTAAAATAACAAGTAAATTAAAATACTTATATTTATTTTATATTTTCCATTTTGAAAATAAGTTATGGATTTCCAAATTTATTTCTAAAAATTTATTACCTTTTAAAAATAAATCCTAATCTGAATATATTATTTAATTCAATTTTTAATTATCAATACAACAAACTAATTTATATATATATATATATATATATAGACATATTTTTTTCATTCCTCAATCATAATTTAAATTACCATATTCATTCAAATTCGAGAACAAAAATTACCTCACTGACGAACTCTCTACCGTGCCGCAGGTGTCGCCGCGCACGCGAAAGTACCTCACCGACCATCGTTAGCATCCCAAAGCCCCGACCCTTCCTGCCATCTTGCTCGTGCAAGAATTCTCCTCCACCTCGCCTGCCGCCAAGCGCATGCGGCCACCTGCTGCGTCGTGACCCATCCATCGCGAAACCCTCCACGCCGATCTCCTCCTCAACGAATATTGGCAGTCATGTCCTATCCCTATCCTGAGTTTGATTATGATTTCGAACTTGCGATTACCTTCTGCCATTTTTTTTGAATGAATGAAAAGGGATTGAAGAAGAATGAAAAATTTAGTTTGGCCATTGATAACTGGATTTGATTTCGCTCTGTTCAACTGAGATCTCGGCCATTTGATTTTATTTCTTTGAACGAAGACGGTTTCCTTTTTCTTTTCATTTTGGACAAGATAACCAATTTTTTTTATTTTTTTTAAAAGCAATGCGTGTCAACAAAGATGCCAAGTGTTGAAGGGAAGAAACGTGTATAATTGCCTCATGAAAACATTATTTATATTCAATCTAAATTCAAATTCAAATCGTCTCAAAAATGCAACTTAAAATTTCAAACTCCTATCGAAGCGTGCCGCCAAGCGTTTATAATGTTAAACCCCTATTTCGAATGCAATGGAAAAGGTTTCGAGTCCAAATTTGATCGTATGGAGAAGATAGTTTTTCGGACCAGTTATTTAATTGAATTTTTGATTTAATTTCAGTGCATTTGCTTATCGTACGGCCAAACGATCACTCCAGACACTACGAAAATTGAATTCCAATAATAACACAATATTGTTGACCCATTGGAACTGGTTTCGTTGAATTCCGAGACTGTGCCTCGGAAGGCTATTTTTAAATATCGATTTAAGCAATATAAATTTCAATACTGAAAAAAAAAATTAAATTCAACACTGAAGCTTCTATTATCTTCAGTATTGTCAATATGAATTTTCTAAGCCATTAAATTATTTTTTATCAGCTTAAAACTGAAAATTCAAATATTTACCCAACTTCAATATATTAAATTTAATAATTTAATTATCAAATCCATAGTTAAAATTGAAATTGTCTAAAATAACTTTCAAATATTTAAAATCAATTAAATATCATAATTTCAAATGTTAAAATTTCCGGGTCGTCACAAGGGGTAAGTAGTCATATGTTGAAATCTCGACCTTTTCAGATCGTTAGTAAATATGTGGCTATGTATGGCCGATAGTTAAATTCGCGATCTCTCTAGATCATAATTGAATTCGCGGTCATTCAAGGCCAATGGTCAAATCCATGGTCTCTCCAGACTATTTATCAAATCCATGGTCGTTCTGGGCCGACAATCAAATCCATGGTCTCTCCTAACCATTAATCAAATCGATGGCCGTTCGAGGTAGGGAATCAAATCTATAGTCTCTCCGGACCTTTGCTGAGCCTAATCTGTTTGCTCTTCGATGAGAGGACTCAATGACAAGTAAGCCCATCTGCTTATGCTTCGGCGAGGTGACTTAATTCTTGCACTCTGGTCCCTGCTCTTCGGTCGGGAGATAAAATGATGAGTATCATACAAATCCATCTGCTTGCTCTTTGATGAGGGGACTTGCACTTTGCACTCTGGTCCCGTCTCTCCATACAGGACTTAAAGCGATCAATATCGCACAAATCCATCTGCTCACTCTTCCACGAAGGGACTTGCACCTTGCACTTCGGTCCCGTCTCTTCGGATGAGGGTTTAAAGCAATCAATTTAAGTCATCGCATTCAATGTTTTTTTCATAAATCCAAATATTCAAATCAAATCAAAGCAAGCAAGCAAAAATCTTAAGCATTCAATCAGAACATCTGACTTAGAGCATGCCTAAAGACCAATCTAGGTCATGTATACATGTAAGTCATTCGTGGTTATTATCGTCTGAAGTAGTCATCTCAAGCATCCGACTTAAAGTGTGCTTAAGGACCGTTCGAGATCTCATGCATGTGTAAGCGCACTGAGGTTATTATTGTCTTCATTGCTTAACACGAAAAGAAAAATGCAAGAATAGAAATGAAAAAATAAAGTGCGAGAGTTGAATTCGATTCCCGTCCATACCGATCATGTGATGACTATCCTCGACGTCGATCGAAGATCGTTTCCATTCGTTATAATGGCGGCTCATGTTCCGCCATCGCAACTCGGTTTCTCACATACTGTTGCAATTGGTTGTTTTTGACCCGTTCCTTGATCAAACGACACACGTGTCCACATTCTTGTTTCGTGCCCATCAAGCTCATAGAATAGGAATATTTTCTAGGCATCCTTTCGTGGTCTGTAGCCTCTCTCCTTGCTGGTTTCCAATAGGGGACATGTTCCTTAGTATCTAGGTAAATCCGTTCCACGGTCCCGTTCAAATCTGTATAAGAAGAGAATTTCGGTTCCCTTCTTTGTTGCTTTGATTCTTCAAGCCATCATCCATCTTCTATTTTCTTTGTCTTTGCTAGATCCTTCTTTGAGCAGTCCTCTGCCATTCACAACATTATTCTCTTTGTGACGAATGAGATTTTCGACCCTCGAAAATTGATATTATTATACCCACTGTATTGTGCGTAGAGCATTCAAGTGTAAGAAAAACTGATTGTTGAGGGTAAAAGAAATTAAAGATAGAACCAAATCTTACATAAATGGAATAATATATATTATTTCAATAATTTTTACAGTAGAAAAAACTTTTAAATACATATCAGAGTTTATCCTAAGCTCAGCCTAGACAGTGAGAAGTACTATCCTTAGAAATGCTGAAAAACAACAAACATAACAATAAATTAAAATACGTCCATACATTGATGAAAATCTTTAGCTCCTCTTTGGAAACTCCAAGCATCTTCAGCTAATCTTGAAACTACTCAAATCTGAATTGAGTATACTTGGATCAGGCTTGGCAAACCAGCATGAGACACAAATCATAAATAAGTAGGATAGTGTCATAGATCGACTTTGATGTCAAACGAAACCTTAGGAAAGAAGAGTATCTCATAAGCCCACGTCATACATAAACATGGACGGGCTTTTACCTTACGATAACTAAAACATTTTTATCAAATCATTAGCTATTATTTCTAATGACATTTCTTTGCAAACACTTTTCGAATAACATATCTTTACCTCTTTACTACTAATAAAGAGAATTCATTGAATAGATTCACTCGATGTCGTTTTGAAATTCCAAATATACCCTTTTACATCTCATAGAAAAATAGTTTTCAAATATAGGGATATAGCATGTTAATTTCAAAGTACAACTGTTAGTTACCATGGAGAACTACATTGTGCGTTCACAAGATGAAGTATCCGAGTGTACCATATTATTTGTAATTTATGTGTGAGTTCATCGGTTGAAGTTTTTTCAGATTCCAAGTTAGTATGAAGAAGTTATTGCAGTCTAAACAAAAAAATAGCGGCTTCTGCACTGGACGGAGTTCAAATATTAGGATGTAGTACCCTGTTATTTTCTAAGTACAACTATTAGTCCCCATGGAAAACTATAGTCTACGTTCACAAGATGAAGTATTTGAGTGTTACATATTGTCCATAATTTTGGTGGGAGTTAATCGGTCGAAGTCTCACCGGATTACGAGTTAGTATAAAGAAAATATTGCAGTTTGAAAAAAAAATAGCGGCTTCTACACTAGGCGGAGTTCAAATGTAGGGATGTGGTACCATGCTATTTTCTTAGTAAATTGTTAGTCCCCTTAGAGAACTACAGTGTGCGTTCATAAGGTAAAGTATCCGAATGTACCATATTGTCCGTAACTTAGATGGGAGTTCATCGGTCGAATTTTTGCCTAATTTGAGTTAGTATGAAGTAGTTATTGCAGTCTGAACAAAAAAAAAATAGCGGCTTCTGCACTAGGCGGAGTTCAAATATGGGGATGTGGTATCCTGGTATATTCTAAATACAACCGTAATCCCATGGAGAACTACAGTGTGCATTTACAAGATGAAGCATCCGAGTGTTCCATGTTGTCCATAATTTATGTGGGAGTTAATCGGTCAAATTCTCATCGGATACCGAATAGTACAAAGAAGTTATTGCAGTCTGGACAAAAAAATAGCGTCTTCTGCACTAGGCTAAGTTCAAATATGGGGTTGTGGTAGCCTATTATTTTCTAAGCACAACCCTCAGTCCACATAGAGAACTACAGTGTGCATTCACAAAACAAAATATCCAAGTATTCCATATTGTCAATAACTTAAGTGGAAGTTGATCGGTCAAAGTCTTGTCGAATTTCGAATTAGTGTGAAGAAGTTATTGCAGTCTAAACAAGAAAAATAGCGGCTTTTGCACTAGTGGAGTTCAAATATGGGGATATGGTGGCCTGTAATTTTCTAAGTATAACTGTAAGTCCCCCATGGAGAACTACAATGTACATTCACAAGATGAAATATCCAAGTGTTCCATATTATCCGTAATTTAGGTGGGAGGTAATCGGTCGAAGTCTCGTCGGATTCCGAATTAGTGTGAAGAAGTTATTGTAGTCTGAACAAAAAAAATAGCGGCTTCTACCCTAAGCGGAGTTCAGATATAGGAATGCGGTAGCACGTTATTTTCTAAGTAAACTGTTAATCCCCATGGAGAACTATAGCATGAGTTCACAAGATGAAGTATCCAAGTATACCATATTATTCGTAATTTAGGTGGGAGTTCAACTGTCGAAGTTTTGCCTAATTCCGATTTAGCATGAAGAAGTTATTGTAGTTTGAACAAACAAAATAGCGGCTTTTGCCTAGTCGTAGTTCAAATATGAGGATGTATCATGTTGTTTTCAAAGTACAACAAATAATCACCATGGAGAACTACAGTGAGCGTTGAAGTGGGGATTTAGCCTGTTATTTTCTAAGTCAACCGTTAGACACCATCGAGAACTATAGTGTGCATTCACAAGGTGAAGTATCCGGATGTACAGTATTGTCCATAATTTAGGTGGGAGTTAATCGGTCAAAGTATCTCCTAATTCCGATTTAGTATGAAGAAGTTATTACAGTCTGCACAAAAAATAGGCTTTTGCACTAGATGGAGTTGAAACATGGTGATGTGGTAACCTATTATTTTCTACGTACAACTGTCGACCCCCATAGAGAACTACAGTGTGCGTTCACATGATGATTTATCTAAGTTTTCCATATTGTCCATAATTTAGGTGGGAGTTAGTCTGTAGTAGTCTCGCCGGATTTAGAGTTAGTATGAAGAGAATATTGCATTCTGAACAAAAAAATAGTGGTTTCTGCACTAGGTTGAATTCAAATATGGGGATGTGGAACCATCTTATTTTGTAAGTAAACTATTAGTCCCTTTGGAGAACTACAGTATGCGTTCACAAGATGAAGTATTTGAGTGTACCATATTGTCCATAATTTAGGTAGGAGTTCATCGCTCAAAGTTTTGCCTCCGAGTTATTATGAAGAAGTAATTACAGTCTGAACAAAAAAAATAGTGGCTTCTACCCTAGGCGGAGGTCAAATATGAGGATGTGCTACCCTATTATTTTCTATGTACAATTGTCAGTCCCCATGGAAAACTATAGTGCGTTCAAAAAAATGAAGTATTCGAGAGATTAAATTGTCCGTAATTTAGGTTGGACTTAATCGGTTGAAGTCTCACCGGATTCCGAATTAGTATGAAGAAGTTATTGCAGTCTGAACCAAAAAAATACGTCTTCTGCACTAGGTGGAGTTCAAATATGGGGATGTGGTAGCCTATTATTTTCTAAGTACAACTGTTAGTCCCTATGGAGAACTACATTGTGCGTTCACAAGATGAAATATCCGAGTGTACCATAATGACCGTAATTAAGGTGGAAGTTAACCGGTCGAAGCCTCATCAGATTCCGAATTAGTATGAAGAAGTTATTGCAGTCTGAACAAATAAATTACGGTTTCTAGATTAGGTGGAGCTAAATATAGAGATGTGGTAGCCTGTTATTTTCTAAGTACAATTGTCAGTCTCTATGGATAACTTCAATGTGTGTTCACAAGATGAGGTATAAGAGTGTTCTATATTGTCCATAATTTAGGTGGAAGTTAATCAGTTCAAGTCTCGCCGAATTCCAAGTTAGTATGAAGAAGTTATTGCAGTCTGAACGAAAAAATTACGGCTTTTGCACTAGGCGGTGTTCAAATATGAGGATGTGGTAGCATGTTATTTTCTAATTAAACTATCAGACCCCATGCAGAACTGCAGTATGCGTTCTCAAGATGAAGTATCCGAGTGTACCATATTGTCCATAATTTAGGTGGGAGTTCATCGGTTGAAGTTTTGCCTGATTCCGAGTTAGTATGAAGAAGTTTTGCAGTCTGAAGAAAAAACGGCTTTTGCCTTAGCGGAGTTCATATATGAGGATGTAGCCAATTATTTTCTTAGTACGATTATTAGTCACCATGGAGAACTATAGTGAGCGTTGAAGTGGGGATATAGTTTGTTATTTTCTAAGTACAACTGTTATTCCCCATGGAGAACCACATTGTGCGTTCACAAGATGAAGTATCCAACTGTACCGTATTGTCTGTAATTTTGGTGGGAGTTAGTCGGTCAAAGTCTCACCGAACATCAAATTCGTATGAAGATGTTATTGCAGTCTAACCAAAAAAAATAGTGGCTTCTGCATTAGGCGGAGTTCACATATGGGGATATGGTTGCCTATTATTTTCTAAGTACAACTATTAGTCTCCATGGAGAACTACGATGTGCGTTCACAAAATGAAGTATCAAAGTGTTCCATATTGTTTGTAATTTAGCTGGGAGTTAATCGATCGAAGTCTCGTCGGATTCCGAATCAGTATGAAGAAGTTATTGTAGTGAACAAAAAAATAGCGGCTTCTGCACTAGGTAAAGTTCAAATATGGGCATGTGGTAGCATTTTATTTTCTAAACAAACTGTCAGTCCCAATGGAAAACTACAGCGTGCGTCAACAAGATGATATATCCGAGTGTACCATATTGTCCTAATTTAGGTGGGAGTTCATCGATCGAAGTTTTTCCTGATTCCGAGTTAGTATGAAGAAGTTATTGTAGTTTGAACAAAAAAAATAGCGGCTTTTGCGTAGGTGAAATTCAAATATGATGATGTAGCATGTTATTTTCTAAGTATAATTATTAGTCACCATGGAGAACTACAATGATCGTTGAAGTGGGGATATAGCTTGTTATTTTCTAACTGTTAGTCACCGTGGAAAACTACAGTGCGCCTTCACAAGATGAAGTATCCGACTGTATTATATTGTCCGTAATTTAGGTGGGAGTTAATCGGTCGAAGTCTCATCGGATTCCAAATTGGTATGAAGAAGTTATCGAAGTCTGAAGAAAAAAAAGCGGCTTCTGCCTAAGTGGAGTTCAAATATGAGGATATAGCCTATTATTTTCAAAGTACGACTATCAGTCACCATGGAGAACTATAGTGAGCGTTGAAGTGGGGATATAGTTTGTTATTTTGTAAGTACATCTGTCAGTCCCCATGGAGAACTAAAGTGTGCATTCACAGGATGAAGTATCCGATTATATCGTATTATCCATAATTTAGGTGGGTGTTAATCGGTCGAAGTCTTGCCGGATTCCGAATTCGTATAAAGAAGTTATTGCAGTCTGAACAAAAAAAAATAGAGGCTTCTGCACCAGGCGGAGTTCAAATATGGGAATTTGGTGGCCTGTTAATTTCTAAGTACAACTGTTAGTCTCCATGGAGAACTTCAGTGAGCGTTCACAAGATGAAGTATCCAAATGGTCAATATTATCTGTAATATAAGTGGAAGTTGATCGGTCGAAGTTTCGTCGGATTTCGAATTAGTATGAAGAAGTTATTGCAGTCTGAACAAAAAAATAGCGGCTTCGGCACCAGGCGGAGTTTAAATATGGAGATGTGGTAGCATTTTATTTTCTAAATTGTAAGTCCCTATGGAGAACTGCAGTGTGCGTTCATAAGATGAAGTATTCGAGTGTACCATATTATCCGTAATTTAGGTGGGAGTTCATTAGTCGAAGTTTTGCTTGATTCCAAGTTAGTATGAAGAATTTATTGCAGTTTACAAAAAAAAATAGCAGCTTTTGCTTAGGTAAAGTTCAAATATGAGGATGTAGCTTGTTATTTTCTAAGTACAACTATTAGTCACCATGGAGAACTACAGTGATCATTGAAGTGGGGACATAGCCTGTTATTTTCTAAGTATAACTATTACTCACCACGGAGAACTACAGAGTGCATTTACAAGATGAAGTATCCGACTGTAACGTATTATCCGTAACTTAGGTGGGAGTTCATCGGTCCGTATATTTAGCTTGAACAAAAAAATAGCGGCTTTTGAACTAGGCGGAGTTCATATATTGGAATGTGGTAGCCGGTTATTTTCCATGTACAACTGTCAGTTCGCATGAAGAACTACAGTGTGCATTCATAGATGAAGTATCTGAGTGTTACATATTGTCCGTAATTAAGGTGGGAGTTAATCGGTTGAACTCTCACCGGATTCTGAATTATCATGAAGAAGTTATTGCAACCTACACAAAATAAAATAACGGCTTCTACACTAGACGGAGTTCAAATATGAGGATGTGGTGGCATGTTATTTTCTAAGTAAACTGTCAGCCCCCATGGAGAACTATGTGTGCATTCACATGATGAAGTATCCAAGTGTACTTTATGATCCACAATTTAGGTGCGAATTCACTGGTTGAAGTATCGCCTAAGTCCGAGTTAGTATGAAGAAGTTATTACAGTATGAACAAAAAAAAATAGAGGCTTCTACACTCGATGATGTTCAAATGTAGGGATGTGGTAGCCTGTTATTTTTAAAGTACAACTGACAGTCCCCATGAAGAACTACAGTGTGTGTTTATAAGATGAAGTATCTGAGTGTTCCATATTGTTTGTAATTCAGGTGGGAGTTAATAGATCGAAGTCTCATAGGATTCTAAGTTAGTATGAAGAAAATATTGCAGTCTGAACAAAAAAATAGTCGCTTCTGCACTAGGCGCAGTTCAAATATTAGGATGTGGTAGCCTCTTATTTTCAAAGTACAACTGTTGGTCCCCATGGAGAACTACAGTGTCCGTTCACAAGATGAAGTACCCGAGTGTTCCATATTGTTCGTAATTTAGGTAGGAGTTAATCGGTCGAAGTCTTGCCGGATTCCAATTTAGTATGAAGAAGCTATTGCAATCATAACAAAAAAATAGTGGCTTCTGCCCTAGACGAAGTTCAAATATAGGGATGTGATAGCATGTTATTTTCTAATAAATTGTCATTCCCCAAGAAGAACTATAGTATGCGTTCACAAGATGAAGTATCCAAGTGTACCATATTGTCTGTAATTTAGGTGGGAGTCCATTGGTCGAAGTTTTGCCTGATTCCGAGTCAGTATGAACAAGTTACTGCAGTCTGAACAAAAAAATAGCGGATTCTGCCTAGGCAGAGTTCAAATATGAGGATGTAGCCTTTTATTTTCTAAGTACAACTACTAGTCACCATGGAGAACTACAGTGAGCATTGAAGTGGGGATATAGCCTGTTATTTTCTAAGTACAACTTTTAATCACCATGGAGAAACACGATATACGTTCATAAGCTGAAGTATCCGAGTGTTCTATATTGTCCGTAATTTAGGTGGGAATCCATCGGTCGTAGATTCGTCCGATTCCGAGTTAGTATGAAGAAGTTATTGTAGTATAAACAAAAAAATAGCGACTTCTGCCTAGGAGAAGTTCAAATACGGGGACGTAGCCTATTATTTTTAAGTACAACTGTTAGTCACCATGAGAACTATGGTATCGTTCTCTAGATGAAGTATCCGAGTGTTGCTTTTTGTCTGTAATTTAGATGGGAGTCCATTGGTCAAAGTCTCGCCAGATTCCGAGTGAGTATGAAGATGTTATCGCAGTCTGAATAAAAAAAATAGCGGCTTCTGCCTAGGCGGAGTTCAAATTTGGGGATGCTACTATCAGATCTATTTCCACTGGTACAACTAAAAATGCATGCACGTTGTGATTAAATGCAGGCCTACATGGGCGTACATATGTACTCATTAAAATAGCCAGAATTGTAACACTAATTAACTTCCAACATAATAAATATACAATCAAGTCCGCAAATACTACGTATTAGAGAATGAATTTCCAACGATGACAAGATAAGGGACAACTTTCCGACAGTACATTTCTAGAGAAATGTACCGAGACATAGCCCCACTGCCCTCTACTAAGAAAGAACCGGCTTGCCTTTACCATAGATGGTACCGAATATGTCATCACCCCATCATTCTCCATATATAAGTGGACACGACGTACATAACAAACCCGAAATATAGAGGGTAATCTATAAAGGTGATGAACATCTCCTAATGAGAGCAAGCCACCAGCCGTGCGGCATCTACCCTATTATTGCCATTACCGATGTGTGAGGCATGAGGTAATATTACGCAAGACGAATCACTTTGAATGCCATATTGCCATTTCCGATGGCACACTAATTGGTTTCCACAAAAGTACAACCCCTCAAGTTCATACACCTCAAAGAAGGGTGCTAGTATAAGAGAAGTTACCTCCTACACCACCAAACAGATGTATGATTGTAAACAACTAATGTATGTCATCTTAGAAATGCAATTTCAGTCATTTTTCCATATCAGTTGTTAAGGAACATGATAAACCAATGGTACTTCTACTACATCCTATTTAGGAATCACCCATACGATTAGTAGCAAGCAGTTCTTGCATTGAAGATTTCAAAATGAAGGTACTATTGCTATTATATGTATATAATATAGGAATCACAAGGTTGGTGGAAAGCAACCCTACATCATGATGATCTCCATCTTCAAAATCATTGTCTTCAAAATGTCTTCACTTTTGATAGGGTATATTGGTTCGAAGTGGTTTTCGAATAGGAATCACGCAAATCTGATCTCAGCCTCTCCAAACCAATTATCGATAAAAAGACGTGTATATATGTGTTTTCAGAAATGTTAAACCTCTGTCATAAAATCATCTTTTCTTCTTTTACTCGGAATATTTTTAACTTTGAAGATATCTTTTTATCCAATAAAATATCTTTTACAGATATATATATTTAAACCATTTCTGTTTTGGGATATACATGATTATTAAAACTATTTTTTTACTTTGAAAAAACCAAACCATTTCCTTTTAATTACTTAGGAAAAATATTTCCATCTTCTATTATTGGTATAGTTTCAATCTTAATGGAGATTACTTATTTCCAAAACATATCTTTAATTGGGTTAAAAACAATGTTAATTTAGACATCATTTACTGTAAACTCAAATCACTTAGTATTGAGTAAAAAGGGATTCATAGATTTTAGATTAATTATACTCAATACTAATTTCCATATTCAACCTGTACTGTTCGTTGAATAATGATGAAATCACCTTTTAAATTCATTTGGATAGTACAAGTTTCGTCCTTAGAATTTAATACAGATTTTAACCAGAATGTTTTCTTTACCATTAAAATCCTATTTTTAATCTTGTTTAACCTTTTTGGAAAACTCAAAATCTCTTTTCCTTTATCATAAGAAAATGCGATCCGAGTAAATCAAATTAACTATCCCCTTTGTTGGGCAAGTCTGAATAGACAGGGGAGCATGCAGCTGGTTTCCCAAACTCCAGCCTAGAGACTATCTCTTTTTCATCCATAAGGCGATCAAGTTATTTGATCGACTACAAACTTTAAAAGTATTTGATTTATCATTTGGAAAACATTTCCAAAATATTCAGGAAGAAAACCCAAGTTCAAATCATTTATTCTATGGTTACTAGATTCCATTGCTAAATTATTGGTGAATAGTGATTTTAGAGCTTTATAGTTTAAAACACTAATTTCATTACACATATGTCCATTTTTAATCTCAAATCCCACTTAAAAACATTTTGACATATCCAGGGAAATTATTTCATATGTTTAAAGATTTAAAAAAATCCATTTTAAAGAGTTGAAAATAATATTTTACGAACTGCCAAAATGTGACGATTTTAAAAACTTGATTTGGACATATTTCACTTTAATAAATGGAATCTTGATTTTTCTTTCTCATTTGAAACAATAATCATAAGGTTCCGAAAAATTCTTATTTCAAAGAATTCCTACTTATGTTTTATCCTACACATCCTTTTAACTTTTTAGTTCGTGAAATCGCAAACTGCCGAAACGCGACGTGTTTAGTTTTCACCTTTTAGTCAAATTTTATAAAATTTGTTTAAAATTTTTTAACTCATTTTAATCCATATTAAACTATGTTAAACAAATTTTTAACTATTACTTTATTAAAAATCTCATTTTCACTTTATTTTATATCTTTAATATTATATTATTATAATATTCTATTTCCATCTTTTTAATTCAATTTTTTTTATATTAAAAAATACGATATTTTTCCATGTATTTTCCACCTTTTAAACTATTAATTTCAAAATCAAACCTTTGCTTTACCTTTTCCCAAATAAATTAAATATTCTTCTTTACCTTTTCAAAACCATTTTTTTTCAAAAAAGATAACTTTTTGATCTAAAATTCAAAAAAGGCTTAATACTCCTTATACACACATTATTTTAGAATATAATAGGGACTACTTTTTATTAATTAACATGGCTATTTAAAGTAATCATTTCTATTCCGTTGGATATGATTTTCACATCATTAGTTATAATAATTCTTTTCAGCACAACCAAGTTATCAACCAATCAAAATCAAGTTATCAACCAATCAAATCAACAAATATTTATCCAAATATTTTAATTAACAAATTAATCATGCATACCATCATTTAAAATCAATTAAAGATTAAAAAAAACTAAAGTTAGATATGTTCTCACTATTATAGTTTTCACTTACGAACTCCTTGATATTATTCCGGTGGTACTCTGGCAGTAATTCCTTCCATTTTCTTTATTCCAGAGCTTTTAGATCTTGTTTCACCTATTAGGAAAACTCCACAATGGCGCCTTAAAATGGTGTGCTCGGCCAAGCAGGGTGGAAGTGGGTGACCGTGGGTATGAGGAGTATAGAGGAGTGTTTTGGAAGCACTTTGGAGGTGGATCTCTATGGTGTATATGTATGTATACGTATACCTTACTGTCTTTCCAAATTTCTTTCCATTACTCTAAGGTATATTTTCTTAGAGGTGGAGGCCATTAAAGAGGCCATTAGAGCTCAAAAAGAAGTGGAAGAAGATGTGAATTGTGTGAATTTTAAGTGAAACTTAAGGGTGTATTTATGGCCTTCCCAAGCCTTAACCTTTAAAAAACCACCAAAATATCTTCCCCTCCACATGCTTAACCATATACCATGTTCCTTCCATCCATCATTTCATACCCATCTTTTCCCCTTGCCTTGGTTGTAAAGAAATGAGGTGGAAAGGATGAAGAGATGTGCATTAGTAATTAGGTGAAGTTTTCATTTTTAATCACAAACCATGTTCACACTTAAGTAGATGTATGTAATATGTATAAGTGTATGTGCATGCATGACATGTATAAACATGTGTATATATGTGCATAAAACAACAAACAATAATGCAATATTTTATTACAACTTTTATTCTTTAAACGGTTGAAAATTCGGAATCCGAATTTCGGTCATTTTTACTTTTTACTTAAACTATATATATTGGTGAACAAATCATGAAAATATATTTACTATCATATTTAAATAATTTAAAACGATCTCTTTTGAATTTTATAACCATACTTTATCTGCCAAAGCGCACCGTCGAACTGCCAAAGCGCGACGAAATTTTATACATTTATAAAACAAGTTAATATATTTATCAAACTATTATAAATCAATTATTATTATTGTATAACAATTAAATTAGACTACTAGTCATTTAAATAATTATTTTAATGTTTAAATACCCAAATTACAAAAACTTTCCTTATATGCTCATTTATGAAAATGATGACATCATCCGTGACATCATAATTATCTTATTTCCCAAAATAGAAAATTATTTTTATTACTTATTTTTGTTTAAATAGTTAATTAAGCGTGTGCAACAAAACCATTCACGGCTTCTGGTGGTTAAAAGGCTACTTATCGATAAAATGATTTTTCGATCACTTTATCGATATTTTTCCAACAAGTATATTTTTGTAAACATTTTTCCAAAACTAGGTCACCATTATTATTTATCACATAAAACATAATTATTTATGTTTAATAAAAAATATATTTGAATATTTAAAATTAATTAAATATTCCAAGTTAAAATGACAATATTACAGGCCGTTACGTCTTCCTCTTTAACTTTAGCATCTTCCTGACTCATATGCCTATTAGCCTCATGATAAAATCTTGCAAGGTCCATTGGTGGATCTTGCTAGCAACCTTAAAATATGTTTTACTAGCTACTCTATAAACTACCATAACAAAACCACTGATGGACCAAGCCTATCTACCGTGGCAGCCACCGCATTAAATCTCATCAAAAAACTCCAGAGGGACTCTCTGTCTCTCTTCTTCACACTCGATAATGTCATTAGGTTCTTCGATCTTGAGATATAGACTAGAAACTATTTCAAAAATCTATCCACTAACTCAATCCACATGCTTATGGAACTATTTTCTAGCTGCCTAAACCATAACGCTGCCAAATTCATCAAATTTATTTGAAGCACTGTCCTATTACGTCTTCAAATGCACCCAACACCTCCACATTTCGGATGTACCTCATCAAATGAACTATCAGATCCATCTTTCCTTCATACATTACATTGGTAGCTTGAAATCCGACGGATTCCTGGCGTACTGGAATGTTTGGAGTGAATGGACTCCTATTTACATCTTCCGGGTTTCGGTTGGGTAATCCACACCTCTCATTACCCATCTCACTATCTCGGCAAGTATATCATTGTCATGCAAAGGAATTCTCAGCATCCTTAGCATGCCCTCCATTTCCACGAGGAAATCCCTGTACATACTTCTCTTGTCATTCATCCATATTCTGATTCACATTCAAACGCTCAGCTGCATTCCCTGGAGATGGAACATTTTCATGTAAGCCATCATAGGCCATGCCCCTTTGTTCTTGTGGATCATATCGATCCATGCTCGTGGATCGGTATCGTTGCATTCAAATTGTGTAGTGTTCACTCCAATTTGTCCCGCTCGGCTCCTAGGTGCATTCGCTTCAGCTTCTAGTCTTTAATACTATTAGCGCCAAAATTGGCCACTAACACCCAACCACCGATGAAAGCACCAACTAACAGTTACAGATCACAGACAGAGTGTATGTAGAGAATATAAATATGAAGAGTAGTAAAAATTAAAAAGAAAGCAGTAAAAACAGAGGATTTATAGTGGTTCGGCTGACTCTGGCCTACGTTAACTACAGAAATTTCCTTTTTATTGATATAAGAACCAATTACAGGTACAATCCGGAGCTTTTAAAACAATAATGGAAGAGTAGCCTTAATGAAGAAGAAGAAGGGAAGCGTAGTGAAGATCACTTTTCTAAAGCCACTCCTATTGTATTTATAGGAAAAACCCAAGTTATTGGACTTCCTGAGTAGTTCGAGCCCATCAAGGCTATAGCCGAACCCAACTTCATCATTATGACCGACCCCAAACTTTGAGCATGCCAATCCAATATTGCCTCGGGAGTGACTCGAAAGAGAACATATGTAGGACTCGAAGTAATTCGTGCTAAGACTTTAATTAACATTACATCGACCCTTGCCTTCAAACAACGATCCCAATGTGAGACCCCAGCACCGATTCGAGGTTAACCGAGTATGCTGACCCAACGTGTTACTTACCTGCCTTCCTATATAGACCTTGTTGAATATGCAAGTATATGATTTTTGTTTGATGATAATAAACATATATATATATATATATATATATATATATATATATATATATATTCATTTAAATGTATTGTTAATATACTGTTTTATTTTCATTGATTAAATAAATATTTGATGAATAAAATAAATAACACAGAATTTGAATTCAAACGGAAATTTTATTCAAACAAATAATTATTACAATTTTTGAATAGTACAAATTTCAAGCTCCCACTACATATATACAATTTCAATTACAATACAAATTTGATTACATTACAATTTACATTTACATTTGACCTCACTACATATTACTAATTCACTCAACTCGTATTTACCATCAACTTCATTCCAATGTGAATCCAGCATCTGAGTAATCTGTAGAAATATACATTAACGCAGTAAAATTGAAAATAAAATATTTTTGCAGTATAAAATAAAATGTGGATTTTGAAAATAATATTTGCCTCATTTATTTGGGTTGTTTCTCATTATTTAAATTCGAATTCATCATACACGAACAGCTTGTGACATGCACAGTGTGTCACTGTACATGCCACAAGGCCATGCACACCGATATATACATTTGATAAAATTACAAGGACAGGGGAGCACTGGTCGAACCTAAAACGTCGGGATCAACTCAAGTGTAATAAAAATAATGTCACAATATCAGCACAAGGTCAAACCCAAGCTTTAAGCTGGATTCAACTCAGGTGCGATACAAAATTGTCATCTACAAGTGAAAATGCTCGATCAAAGCAACACAGCCTCAACAATGCAATGGGCATGTTCAAAACAACACTACAACTATAGAATGCACATTCAAGTGCGAGCTTGGATGAGCAAGTGTCGACCAAGAAAAATTGACAAACAAGAACAAAATGCAAATGAATTCAGTTGTCAGTGCAATGCAAGACCAAATCCTAACCAAATTGACCAGGCTCAAAGATGAATGAATATACAATGCATCAGTACACATGAGGACCAACTCAGTGCACATGTTCAACCAAGTTAATATGTCAACATACACAGTGGAAAAGATGAATTCAATGTCAACATACACATAGCAGTTTTTAAGTATATGAAAATAGTGTATTAAAGGCAACATGAAATACAACAGACTCAAGTCTGCAACTCAACTTGAAGACCAGCACAAGAGGGACCAAGGTAAACCACCAAAAATGTTAACCAAATGAGCACTGACCATATAGCAAGGCCAAATACACACAAACCAGCAAACAAGGCTACATCATCAAATGAAACAGGGGCAAAACTGCAAACAAATACAAACTGCCTCGATGCATACATATGGCCAAGCGATGCACTAGAGAATAATGATTGATACAATGACAATGCAAGCCAACATCAAAGACACAGTAGAATGGAAATGGTCAGGCAACTTGAGCTCCAAAAGATACAACATGTATGCAACAGTGAAACTGGATAGTGCAAGCTTCAAAAAGTATCAGACTCAAATACATATACAGGAATGCACAGTACAACATCAAGTGATAATAAGTACAACAGAAAATCAAGAAGAGATGAATAAACCATGGTGGCAAGTTCGAACAGATCCAAAGCCGAGAAAATACAAATATACATGTATGCATATATATATATATATATATATATATATATATATATATATATATATATATATACACATACATACATACATACATATCTATATCAAATGAAACAGTACCAAAATCAAAATAGTTCAAGTGGCCGGAGTCTTGAAAATGCAAGTAAAATCGAACAAGGTCGAAAGTGCTATCAGGGATGAACACAAATGGCCAGAGGGATTAATATGGCAACACAGCAACCATGAAATACAATGTGCAGAGAACTGTAATCAGTTGAACCAAAACTATGACACAAGACCACCAAGTTCAACAGTCAAAGCATCATCAACAAAGTGATACAACAGTCAAAGAAATAATGGCCGAAGTAAGTACAAAGGAAATGCCAAAAACAACATAATCAAATCAAATGACCAGAGGCAGTAAACAGTATGGCCAAAGTCGAACAAAATCAGCATCGTCAAAATCAAGGTCAAAGCCGAAGACAACAAGAACGAGAGATAACGAAATCAACACCGTGTCAATCAAGGAATCGAACCAAGTCAGAAATCAAAACCATGTTATTCAAGTAATTTGAACAAGTCAGAGATTAATCCCAAGCATTAAAACAAAATCGAATGGCCGAGATAAATCAAGTGACGAATTCATATAAATGTATACAAATGAAAATCAAGGATCTTGAATCCTATATAAACAAGTAACGTCATCGGCAACTGCAATCATCGAGTTCAAGAAAGCAAATCAAAAGAAGCAAAAAAAAAGGAAAATTTACATACCAAATCAAAGTCAGACTCGATCAAGGAGGAGGAGCCGCGAACGAATCAATTGAAGTAAGCAATCGAAGCAACAACCATCAATTTAAGCAGCGACTTCATAAAGCCCTAATTTTAGAGATAAGAGGAACGAACGAAAGAAGGAACGAGGCCATTGTTAAACAATGGAGTGGACCGAATAAAGGATGAGGATAATATTGGGCCGACCCTTCTTTTTTTAGTGATTGGTTTATATTAAAAGGGAGATAATTAGGGTTTTGGTTTTTAATTATCTTTTAAATTGTTGTTTTTGTATTTTCTTTTGAAAATTCTATATTTACTAGTCGTGTGACTAGGGGACAAACTACGTGGCGTAGTTTCAGAATTCGCAACTCAGTGGCCGAGTTGTGGCAGGATTTTGAGTGTAGAGTTAGGTTAGTCAGTAGCGGGTGTCACGAGTTTACGTATGTAAGCGCGTGACTACTTAATTTCTAGTAGAAACCTTGGGGCAACATGTAGGAAGGGTTTCGTCGAAGCTGGGTAAATTCTGTGTCGTTCTATTTCTGCATTTATTATTTTGCTATTATCTGTGCTGCTATTATTTTGATATATCTGTGTTGAAATAATTTTATAAGCTTCCGCAATAATTTTTATAATTATCAGCATCACCCTATTTACCCCTCTCTAGGGTGAAATCGATCCTACAAGTGGTATCAGAGCTAGGAATAGAAGTTAGTTTTCTTGTTTTTTAAAAAAATTTGATTTTTTTTTTTCAAAAATCAATTTTTTATTTTAAAAAGTTGAATTTTTTAATTGGCTTCTTTTAATAATGCTTTTGCCGATGGTCGGTCCATAGTTAGACCACCAATGTTCAATGGTGAATACGCCTATTGGAAAAATAGAATGAAATTTTTTCTGAAAACCATTGTCACTTGGATTATTGTTGAGACAGGTTATAGAGCACCAACTATAATTGTAGATAATCAAGAAGTAAATAAACCGAAGGATCATTAGACTGAACCAGAAAATAAATTACAAAATGCTAATGCTAAAATTATCAATTCTATTATCTTTTCATTGGATCAATTTGAATTTAATCATGTCTCACATTGTCTAACTGCGCAGGAAATATGGCACACACTCGAAGTGACTCACGAAGGAACATATCAAGTTAAAGAATCTCGCCTTGCCATGCTAAGCAACAAATACGAGAATTTCATAATGGCTAAGGAAGAAAATGTCAAAGAGATGTATGGACGACTTTCCAATATTATATACAAATCAAAAGCTCGTAGAACATCATATACGGGATTGGAAATAGTCCGAAAAATCCTCAGAGTCCTTCCACGAAGATTTGAAGCAAAAGTGACTTCCATTCAAGAATCGAAAGATTTAAAACAAATGAAAGCTGAAGAACACATCGAAAATCTCACCACTTATGAGCTAGAAATAAAATTCAAGGAAGAGCACGAAGGAAGAGATATTCGAAAGAAATCAATAGCTCTCAAAGGAACAACTGAAAGTGATAATGATGATGATGGAGCAGCTAAGCTGGTGTTAATAATGAAGAAATTCAAAAGATGGAACCGTAAATATAGAAATCTAGCTCTAAATCAGAAATTGAAAAGCAGAATAGACAAAATACTAGACAATCCAGAAGAACGAGAGATCATTTGTCATAAGTGCAACCAACCCAGACATATCAAGCCAATTGTCCTCAAAACCGACGCGACTTTGAAAAGAAATCTAAAAGGAGAAGTTTTGTAGCCACGTGGAATATAAGTGATGAAGATAATCAAAGTACTAACAGTGAGAGTGAGAAAGAAGATATGTGCCTTCAAGGTAATATAACTGATAGCGACGATGACGAGCCAAGCGAGGTATCAAAAATCACTCACTCACAACTACTTATATAATTCCACGAAGTAAATGGCTATTTTGACAGACTTAGGGAGAAATATGCTAAAATTGAATCACAAAGAGATAGTTTGATAGAAGTAAATGACCAGCTTGAACAATTAATTAAAACCTATCAAAGTAGGATCCCTAAGTGTGATGAGTGTCCAACATTCGAAGAAGAAATTAAAAAAATCAGAAATTAATATAAAATCACTTGAAAAAGAAATTCTGATTTTGAAAGAGAGTGAAAATACTATGAGAGAGAACTCTATTAAAAAGTGCACATAATTATTGAACGAAAATGAATCTCTCAAAACACAAGTCCAACAACTGTCAATGACTTTAGATAAATTTTCAAAAAGTGAAAAATTGTTGAACCTACTATTAGGAAAACAAACTGTTAATATAGTCAGACAAGGACTTGGATATAATCAATCCGAAAATGTTAGAAATAAAATTAATCAAGTTAGTTCAATGTGCATAATTTGTAGAAAATTTGGACACAATCAAAACAATTGTTGGTATAGACCCAAACACGTAAAAACCATTCCAATTTGGGTTCCAAAAGGCACAAATACAAAATCTCTCAAAGTTAAAAAAAATCTGGGTGCTAAAAGGAACATATATAAATAGTTTTAGGTCTCCCCAAAATTATTTTTCAAAATATTATGCCAATAACAATCATGGACCTATAAAAACAAATAGGTCACAAAAATCTTCCATCGTGTAGGTGTGGTTGCAGGCTAAAGAACAACAACAGTGTTATCTGGATTCTGGCTGTTCCAGAAACACAACGGGCGACAAAGCAAAGTTCCTTAGCCTAGTATAAAGGTGACAGAATCACAATGGGCAACAATGAAAAATTATCGTAAAGGTAAAACAGGTAATGGTATATTTTGAACGATATTATAAAATGTGATAATCTGCACCGTAGTCTGAATTAAATCAGCCAATAATGTGATGATAAAATAAATGATGATTTTGATTCTGACTTATTCAAATTGTTGGCCAATTATATTCTTATGCAAAGAACACTATAAAAATCTATAGAGTCTTTGAATTACTTCATATACTTTATTTTGGATTAATAATAGTGTTTTATTGGATGATAATACATTTAGTTATTTTACGGTTGACTCTATATTCGCGGTTTTTGATTATTTACATGGTTTCAATTCAAATTCAAGAGAATGCCATTTAAAAGGCTGTTAAAATTGATTTTAAGATATTTTGATGCACACTTCATGATCTGGTCTATCAAATTCAATTAATGTTGTTTTTGAGTGAAAGAAGAATTCAGATGCAGATTACACTGGTAATCTAGTTGATAGAAAAATTACTAGTGGAACATGATTTTTGTTGAGACATTTAATAACTGCATCGTTTTTCAAAGAAAATATCTTCATATTTTTCATTTCAAATAATTTTCAAATAGCAGAAATTTTTCTCATAAAAACCCCTTCTAGAAAATCATCTTTGACCTTGTTTTCAGATTGGTCATTTTTAGAAAAACTGATTTTATAATTATTTTTGAATTTAATTTTTAAATTATAACAATGACTAATCTGACTCCCTTCTAATTATCAAAAAGATAAATAGTGATTGAAAAAAGTAATGAGTGTTGATATTTATTGTATATTATGACTCGAGACGGTATAATTAGTAAATTTCTTTAGAAATTTAAACAAGAGTTGTAAAACTTTTTTGTTGGTAAAAATTCCATGACCATCTCAATTTCTATCATATTTCTAACGACCATCACTCATCAAAATTCAATATAGTTTGTCGATCTGTGCTACTCTAAACAGGAATCATTCGTTTTTCATTTTATATTTTTTTAATAAAAAAATAATAGTAATAAATAATAATAATAAAATGAAATAAAATAAAATCCAAAGTATTCACTCTCATTTAAAAGTCCTCACGGTTATGCATGGGTGAATTACTTGGAATTTGTTATGTGCTTTCATGCTCATTTAAAAGTCCTTACGATTATGCATGTATGGAACGCATATCAAAATTGAGTTTTTAAATAAACAAGTTGATTCTAATCCCATTTAAAAGTCCTCACGGTTATGCGTGGTTAGAAGATATTTGAATTCATTTTTTTTAAAATAAAGTAAAATTGGAATACTACTAATCTCATTTAAATGTCCTACCTGTTATGCATGGTTGGTAGATATTCAAATTCCTGATATAAATATACCACAAATAGACACAACTGTATGGTTTTATATGATGACATCATTCCCATCATTCTAAAAGTGGAATATGCGTCTAACAGAGTATTTATGATTTTTGTTTGATTTTTTATTGAAATTTAATATTTATATTCGATTGAGTTTTAATGTTGTATTAATATGTATCACTTTATCTCTATTTTTCTAACACTATTACTCTTTTGCTAATAACAAAATGGGGAGAGAAAAGTTAAGAATTTGTCAAATAAAATCAAGCAAAGGTCAAATATTTTCTATTTGCATCTAGGATAATTTGCATATTTTTAATTGTATGCATATATGAAGGGGGAGCTTTGTGTAGAGAGGAAGTATTTAAATAGGGGGAGCAATTAGAGTATATTAATGACTAAATACATTTAACATATTCAAAATCTTAAATATATGTTTGTTATCATCAAAAGGGGAGATTGTTGAATATGCGAGTATATGATTTTTGTTTGATGATAATAAACATATATATTCATTTAAATGTATTTGTCAATATACTATTTTATTTTCATAGATTAAATAAATATTTGATGAATAAAATAAATAACACAGAATTTGAATTCAAACAGAAATTTTATTCAAACAAATATTTATTACAATTTTTGAATAGTACAATTTTCAAGCTCTCACTATATATATACAATTTCAATTACAATACAAATTTTATTACATTACAATTCACATTTACATTTGACCTCACCACATATCACTCATTCACTCAACTCGTATTTATCTTCAACTTCATTCCAATATGAATCCAGCTTCTGAGCAATCTGCAAAAATATACATTGACGCAATAAAATTGAAAATAAAATATTTTTGCAGTATAAAATAAAATGTGGATTTTGAAAATAATATTTGCCTCAGTTATTTGGGTTGTTCGCCATCATTTAAATTCGAATTCATCATACACGAATAGCTGGTTACATACACAGTGTATCACTGTACATGCCACAAGGCCGTGTACACCGATATAAACATTTGATAAAATTACAGGGACAGGTGAGCACATGTCAAACCCAAAACTCCGGGTTCAACTCAAGTGTACTAAAAATAATGTCACAATATCAGCACAAGGTCAAACCCGAGCTTTAAGCTGGATTCAACTCAGGTGCAATACAAAATTGTCAAGTACAAGTGAAAATGCTCGATCAAAGCACAACAGCCTCAACAATGCAATGGGCATGTTCAAAACAACACCACAACTACAGAATGCACATTCAAGTGCAAGCTTGAATGAGCAAGTGTCGACCAAGCAAAATTGACAAACAACAACAAAATGCAAATGAATTCAGTTGTCAATGCAATGCAAGACCAAATCTTAACCAAACTGCACAGGCTCAAAGATGAATGAAAATGCAATGCATCAGTACACATGAGGACCAACTCAGTGCACATGTTCAACCAAGTTAATATGTCAACATATATAGTGGAAAAGATGAATTCAATGTCAACATACACACAACAGTTTTTAAATATATGAAGATAGTGTATTCAAGGCAACATGAAATACAACAGACTCAAGTCTACAACTCAACTTGAAGACCAGCAGAAGAGGGACCAAGGTGAACCACCAAAAATATTAACCAAATCAGCACTGACCATACAGCAAGGCCAAATACACACAAACCAGCAAACAAGGTTACAGCATCAAATGAAACAGGGGCAAAACTGCAAACAAATACAAACTGCCTCGATGCATACATATGGCCAAGCGATGCACCAGAGAACAATGACTGATACAAGTGACTGTAACATCCCAAAAATTTATCAAATTAAATTAATAATATATTTAAACCCTTGGAATTTAATTTGAAAATAAATTGGAAAAAAATCTTAAACAAATAAAATAAGTGAAAAATTTGATATGAATAAATTCCAATTTTATTTTGAGTTTAAAATATTGAAATAATGAATGTTTTAAAAAGTCATTTAAATTTAAAATTATATACATATATGTATATTACATATATGAGTAGGGTTTAATACATATTGAAAATTAATTTAAAATTTTCAAGGTATGTGTGAATATATAAATAGACATAAATGGTTATATTTCAAAGTTTAAAATTTAAATTTGAATTTAAATTTAAAATAAATATTTTTAAAAATAAGTGGCATTTAAAAATCATTAAGATGTAATGTATATAATATAAATATGGGTTAAAATCCATTCTTTTAACAATTGTATACATATATACACAAATGAATAGGATATAAAAATGTACAAAAATTCTTTTGTCTCGTAAACTACAAATGCTAAATATACATTCACATGGGAGATGGAGTAAAGAGATTAACAAAATTTAGAGCTCATGATTATTATTTACAAATGGCATGAAACATCATTACTTTAATAAAATAATCAAATTAAAAATTTTAGGAAACTTTTCAGCTTCCAATTTCAAATTTATTTAGCTCCAAATCTCTGAAAAGTAAAGTAACTAAGATCTAGCAATCTCAAACTCCAACACTCAAGAAAATGTAAAAATCAGAAAAGGAAAAAAAAGAAAACTGCCTACTTTATTCAATTCAAAAATTAAATCTGAAGTTCTTTCTTAAGCATCAAACTGTAGTGTATGATTCCATCTCTCTGGTAAGTTTTTAAACTTTATAGTTTAATGAAATTATGATTTTGAAATCAAGTTTTAACAACAAATTCAAAAAAAAAAACTGCAGATCTGAAAAAACAAGTGCTTCAGCTTCTTTCTTGGGCCAGAGCGGTGCAAAGTTTTTCTGGAAATAAGTTAAGGCAAGTGAAATTATTTCTTTTAAAGATTTAAAATTGAGTTTGCTAAACAATATTAAAGAAGGAATTAATCAATTGAATCAATCATTTGCAGGGAAATCAAGATCAAAGATTTAATCTACTTCTGGTTTTCAAGTTGCAGAAAAAAGAGAGGCTTTCTCTGTTATAATTTTTTTAACTGTAAGTCAATTTAAGATTTGTTGTTCTTAATGATTAAGTACATAAATACAACAAGGAATAATCAAAGATCTGTAATTCTAACTTGCAGATCTAAAAATCCAAATTTTAAAGTAGGAAAAGAAGAAAAAGTTACAGGCTTCATCCCTATCTTTTGAATCAGTCAGGAAACTTTTCTGTCTTCTGGGAAAAAAGGTGAGTAAACCTTTGATCTCTTCAACCATTTGTTGATTTTGTGAATGCATGAATGATGCTATAAGCTTTGCATGTGAATGAATTGTGGTGCTTGTGTTTTTCTTTGCCTGGAAATGTGGCTTTTTTTCTTGTTCTTCTATTCTTTTTCTTAGTCCCTGGTTTACAAAAAAAATGAAACCATGATAGATTTAATATCTTTCTCTCTATCCTTTCCTGAAATTAAAGTCTAAGCAAGTTGGAGTTTTGTTTTAAACTTGCACTATGTTTTTAGTAATTAATCAAAGCAATTTTTGTAGTTTCCTTTTTTTACTGGAAATTGTGAAATTCAGGTATCGGGTTCACAGAGCAAGCCATGCTAAAATTCAAGATCTCTCTCCCTATCCTTCTTTGAGATTAAAGTATAAACAAATTAAAGTGATATTGGACATGTATTATGGTTAGTAACAGATCAAAATCAAAGCAACATGTTTATTCTTTTTTGGAAAATGTTAAACACAGTCACAACCCAAATAAGCAATAAATTCGAACATCATAGATTTTTATTTCAGTAATATTACTTGAATCCCCTTCAAAAATGATGATTTTTGAAACCAAAATCCATTTTTTCCATTAAGAGTTCACTGGGATATTTGGGATGATCAGAGAAATGGATTTTTGTAAAATTTCAGGGATCTAAGCGATGGTGGCCCTCGGGTTCGTCATCACATATTGTTTGAAGGTTCGACATTACTAGAAAATTACGAGAAGAATTTATAAATCCTTAAATTTTTGATTCAAGATCAAATTAGGGTTTAGTGACCCATTTCTATTCACGATCGAAATGATGGTGCTGTGCCATCAAGGGGTGATCGGACTGCGTGGCAATGGTGCCAATCGAGGCGTCGCACGTTGATGGGGCATGGGTCGAAGTTTGGCGACCGCTGACGGCCAGAGGAGGCAGGGCGTGACGTTTTTCTGATGACGTTCTGCTGTGTTGTTTGGGTCGAGATGACTCGATTCTGGCTTTCGAAATTAATTCGAGTTTCGGGTCGTGACAGTGACAATGCAAGCCAACATCAAAGACACATTAGAATGGAAATGGTCAGGCAACTTGAGCTCTAAAAGATACAACATGTATGCAACAGTGAAACTGGACAGTGTAAGCTTCAAAAAGTATCAGACTCAAGTACATATACAGGAATGCACAATACAACATCAAGTGACACTAAGTACAACAGAAAACAAGCAGAGATGAAAAACCACGGTGGCAAGTTCGAACAGATCCAAAGCCGAGCAAATACAAATATACATGTATGCATATATATATATATATATATATATATACACACATACATATCTATATCAAATGAAACAGTACCAAAATCAAAATAGTTCAAGTGGCCGGAGTCTTGAAAAGGCAAGTAAAATCGAACAAGGTCGAAAGTGCTATCAGGGATGAACACAAATGGCCAGAGGGATTAATATGGCAACACAGCAACCATGAAATATAATGTTCATAGAACTGTAATCAGATGAACCAAAACTATGACACAAGACCACCAAGTTCAACAGTCAAAGCATCATCAACAAAGTGATACAACAGTCAAAGACATAATGGCCGAAGTAAGTACAAAGGAAATGCCAAAATCAATATAATCAAATCAAATGACCAGAGGCAGTAAATAGTATAGCCAAAGTCGAACAAAATCAACATCCTCAAAATCAAGTCAAAGCCGAAGACAACAAGAACGAGAGCGAACGAAATCAACACCGCGTCAATCAAGGAATCGAACCAAGTCAGAAATCAAAACCGTGTTATTCAAGTAATTTGAACAAGTCAGAGATTAATCCCAAGCATTAAAACAAAATCGAATGGCCGAGATAAATCAAGTGACGAATTCAAATAAATGTATAAAAACGAAAATCAAGGCTCTCGAATCCTATATAAACAAGTAACATCATTGGCAATTGCAATCATCGAGTTCAAGAAAGAAAATCAGAAGAAGCAAAAAAAGAAAAATTTACATACCAAATCAAAGTCAGACTCGATCAAGGAGGAGGAGCCGCGAACGAATCAATTGAAGTAAGCAATCGAAGCAACAACCATCAATTTAAGCGGCGACTTCACAAAGCCCTAATTTCAGAGATAAGAGGAACGAACGAAAGAAGGAACGAGGCCATTGTTAAAAAAAGGAGCGGACCGAATAAATAATGAGAATAATGTTGGGCCGGCCCTTCTTTTTTTAGTGGTTGGTTTATATTAAAAGGGAGATAATTAGGGTTTTGGTTTTTAATTGTTTTTTAAATTGTTGTTTTTGTATTGTCTTTTGAAAATTGTGCATTTACTAGTTGTGTGACTAGGGGACAAACTACGTGGCATATTTTGAGAATTCGCAACTCAATGGCTGAGTTGTGGCAGGGTTTTGAGCGTAGAGTTAGGTTAGTCAGTGGCGGGTGTCGCGAGTTTACGTGTGTAAGCGTGTGACTACTTAATTTCTACTAGAAACCTTGGGGTAGCACGTAGGCAGGGTTTTGCCGAAGCTGGGTAAATTCTGTGTCATTCTATTTCTGCATTTATTATTATGCTATTATCTGTGCTGCTATTATTTTGATATATCTGTGTTGAAATAATTTTATAAGCTTCCGCAATAATTTCTATAATTACCAGCATCACCCTATTCACCCCCCTCTAAGGTGAAATCGATCCTACAGACCTCAAGTTCGTACTATGCCGACCCGGAGTTGAAAGCTCAATGACCCAAAGCAGCCGACCTTTTACAACATACCAACCCCATATTCATCGAGCCCAAAACCAATCCACCAACCCGAAACACGAACTCCACCGACCTAGAGCAAACCAAAGTCGTTGATCCAATTCGCCACGCTGACCCCCTTTTCTTGCCAACCCAAGTATAATTCTATGCCAACGCCGAGCCACTTCAACCATGCCGACCCTCCAACAAGATTGACCCACAGTGTTTATGCCCGACCGACCCAAAGCATGCCGAACCACTACATTATGCCGATCTCAAAGCCTACCACTCTTATGACCCGAAGCGTCGTCCAGATGAATCGGAGCGACCATTAAGAAAACCTGAAGACATCCCAAGTACGACTCGATGTAAGTCTCTAGGCAACTCACGATAACTTGACTTTTGTCAAAACCCATATTTCGAGTATCCCACGACTTTTATCCATCGAAAA
This sequence comes from Allium cepa, assembly GCA_030765085.1. NCBI lineage: Eukaryota > Viridiplantae > Streptophyta > Magnoliopsida > Asparagales > Amaryllidaceae > Allium > Allium cepa. The sequence continues at coordinate 192,713,048 of CM060939.1, read as the reverse complement.
TGCCGAATCTAGGCTTCATAATCATGATTTTCATCCGTGATTTATCGTCTATCCATCCGGCTGACTCAAATCCATTGTATTCCAGTCTTGGCAATCAAGTAGTCGATTTATTTAAATCCACCTGTCTATGGCCTTGCCAAAAGGCGGGTTAACATTTGCCCCCTAAAACATGCCTTGCTATTGGAAGGTGTGTTTTGAATAGCCTCAAATTCAATATTTGAAGTCCATGTCCCATTCATGATCAAGCAATTCCATCCAAATCTGATAGTCCACTCCATGACTGTTCCGAGTCATTATCCAATTCCGAATCCATCCCAAATCTATCGGAATTCATGATCTCTCCGGATCATTTTATCCGAGTACAGGACCTCTCCGGGTTCGGTAATACAATTCGAGGACCTTGCCAGTCCAAATCCAAAGCAGAGACCTCACCGGGTCCTAAAATCCATATCCAGGACCTCGCCTGGTCCAAATCAAGAGCCGAAATCAGAATCCAATAGTCGAGCCCTAATCCATCCATATCCAATAACCAATAACCAAATCCATGACCTCTCTTGGTGGATTTCCAAATCCAGGATGCTCCAGGTCCATGCCTAAATCCTTAGCTGTTCATAACCAATATCCAAATTTGTAACCTCTCCGGGTCTTGCCAAGCGTAATCCATACTCGACGACCTATGTTAATCATTGCCTTAGTGTTCTCAATTTAGTGTCCCTGAACGTTGAATAATGCCATGGCTTAAGTCCTAAGCCAAATCCTAGTCACTCCGGACCCTTACCGAGCATGGTCCATACCCGACGACCTGATATAGAAAGTGATTGATAATATGGGGCTTACGTTCTAGGCTGAATCCTGGTCACTCCGGACCCTTGTCGAGCATGCTCGAAGACCTTAATAAGCTAATCCGCCTTGCTTGGATCATGCGGCTTATCCCTTGTCAGACATAATCCATACCCGACGACCTTTTAGCCAAAAACTAGAGGAAATCCAATCAAAATCCAAATCAAACCTGAAAACCAGAAATCCACATCAAAAATCCAAACCAAAGGCAAACATCCAAGCCAGAATCCAAACTAGAAAACAAAAAAACTAGGAGTTCAAACCAAAGCAAAAAAAGCAAGTGTCCAAGCCAAAAATAAAAAAAATAGATTTCACAAACCAAAGCGTCACCGTCTATCATCATCTCAGAGCATACCTAAGGGTTGTCTCCGTCCTCGTACATGAGTAAGTGATTTAGCCATTTTCCCAGAGTTTGTTACTTATTCCAAACCATCACGATAAGTTGATGACTAAACGACCACCATTCCTGGGCCTCGCGCCATCGTCGTTTGAGGTAGGCGGTGGCTGCTCCTATTCCACCGCCGCATCCAAGTTCTAACATATTTCCGCAATTGACCATTTCTTACATACTCCTCGATTATATCTTTTAAATTCCTGTAGCGATTGGTATCATGTCCGTCAAGGTCATGAAAGAGACAGTGCCTTCCTGATGCTCTCTTGCACTCCGAGGGCTCCCACCTTGTCTATCCTCGATAAGGAAGGCGATCTCGAGTTTCCATGAATATTACTCCAATGTTTCATTTAATCCTGTGTAAGTGGTGAATTTTGGTTCTCCCCAGCGCTTCCTTGCCCTGCTAGATTCGTTATCCGGCTTCCTCTTCCCTTTATCCTTATCTTTACCTGAGCTTTCACTAGATGGTTCTCCATCCTTAACCATGTTTACTTCCTTTGACTATATATCCAAACATGCATCCTCCCATCGAAAAAATAACTTGATTTCATGAAAGAATTCCTTGAGATCCATTGGTGGATCCCATATCAACGATACTTTGAAATCCGAATCATCCCTGACGTCTGACACCACTACCATCAGAACCATTGATGGATCCTGCCGATCCACCAAAGCAACTGCTACATTAAACCGAGTTAAGAAAGTCCTGAGTGATTTATCCATCTTCTGCTTAATTGACGTCAGTGTCCTCACATTCTTCGGCCTTTTTATGTGAACTTGAAACTGCTTCAAAAACCTACCCAACAGTTCTGTCCATGTTCTAATAGATCCATCTTCCAGCTGCCTGAACCACATAGCAGTTATATCTATCAAGTACATGGGGAAACACCAGGCTATAACCTTCTTTGATGCTCCTAGCACTTCCATATGTCTTGTATTTCTCATCAAGTGGTCAATGAGATCTGTCTTACCATTGTATATTTCCAGTATGGGCAGCTTGAAATCAGGTGGATTCCTAAGCTCCTGATGTTACGGGCAAATGGACTTTTTTTTACTCCCTCTAGATTCCTATTTATCAGACCTCCACGAATAGTTTGCCGGATAATATTGGCTAGTACGGTGTTATCTATCAAGGGTTGCCCCCCATCTCCATTTTCTAACTGGCTTCCAAGTCCTTGAGGGAATTCCGATACATACTCCTTATCAGACACTTCTGTATTCCTATTGGCGCCGAGCTGTGCCGTGCCATCTGGTATTCCTTTATCGATTGGTCCAACATTACCTAGAGGTATGCCCTCAAGTCTAGGTCCATCTAGGTTGATAGTCGTTTGTTGATCAGGTCGGCTATCCCCTACCGTACCACTCCATCTGCTTGTCGGTTGAGTCCTTCTGATCCAGCTCCATGGATCTGAGCTCCTACAGTTCTTGCTTGTCCAAATTTTCTGAAAAGTGTCTACATCATTTCCTCTTGCCTTTTCATCAATTGCTCCTGCATGGAATTTGTCATGACCTACATCTCGTCCCTAGTGATGTAGATGGATGCCTGATCTGATCCAGCTCCAGAAGAGGTCTCTTGACTTCCCCCTACTGAATCCTTTCTACTCTTTGTCTCCTTGTCGATTTATTTTTCATAGTTTCTAGAATTCGAATTCCTAAGTCTTTAAATCCAAGATCCAAGCATCAGAATCTTTTAAGGTTTGGTCTTCCGAGCTTAAGGTGTGTCTCTCATACTTGACGAGACAAATGAATCGTTCTTTGGAAGGCCATTTCATTTATGTTTTAACGATATACTTTCTGATGCCGTATAAATACATTTCATTTTCATGTAAATAATAATGAATGTTCCTTTCACTTGGGTTGACTATGTGGACACTGTAAAAATCAAGTGTAGGGGGAGACTCGCCTTTTTTTCCATAGTTTATTTTACATTTTATTTTCAAACCCAAAAAAACAAAATCTCAATTTTTTTTAAAGCATTTTGATATATTTTTAAAGAAACACTATAGGATAAATATATGGTTTTGGTTTACTAAATTGAATTTTTTAAAAATTATTTGTCTTAACAAAAATAAAAATGAAGTTTGATTACAAATAACAATGGTTTAACTAGTATATAGGAAGATCCATACATGTTAATTGTAAAATACATCCTAATTGAAAATCTTTGTTTTAAAAAAGTGGTTGATTTAAAGTAAAGTATATAACATTTTTTTGTCTTCTAAGTTAAGTGGTGCTAAGATGATTTTGCAAAAATTTCCCTTTGTAGGAAAAAAATTGAAATATATATATATATATACACATACACAAAAAACACATAAAAAACAAAACATTTATATATATGTGTAAATATTTTCTATTAACACCTACGGTCGACAGGTGTACACATTTGTGTGTTCACTCGCCGTGCTCTGTACCTTTCTCTCGTAAGCCCGAAAGGCAGTGCATAATCGGTATATCTGGCCTCAATTTATCTGAGTTAGGTGTATATATAAAAATTCTTTTTAATAACGCCTACAGTCAATAGGTGTTCACACTCGTGTGTTCACTTGCCCTCTCTTTATTCCCCTAACATAAGTTCGCAAGGCAGTGCATGGGTAATATATCTGGCCTCAGTTTATCTAAGTTAGGCATATATAAATATTGTAAATATCAATAAAATTTTCAAAAAAATAAGAGAGAGTAAGCAATTGAAATCCTAGCACTATTTTTTAACTTATTTGATTTGACTTTTTATTGAAAAGAAATGAATATACCACTTTGATAAACTTTGATAATCAACTAAAGACCCATTTTATATTTACACTTTGTTATCAACCGAAACAACAAGTTAAAATATAGTCTATAAGTTGAGATAACTTAATTTTTGTTGGAAATTTTGATGAGTAAATGACTTAAATTTCAAGATAACGACCAAAACCTACATTTAACTTATTTGTGTCGATTTAAAAGTGAATCCTTCATTGTAAATATTTTCAAAAACTTGCATTCATCTATTTGTAAATAAATCTTACATTTTGTAAATATTTACATCCTGCATTTGGATTTTGTGGGTAGTATCGCTGAAACCCTCACGAGAGAACACTAGTCCTAATGGGGACACCCAAAGGTTTAAAGGCCTGTTCCATACGCTCAATGCAATCGTGCTTCCTATGAAAAAGGAATTATCTTAGTTTTTCTTTATTCGAGGGTGAATAAAAAAATAAGTGTGGGGGTATTTGATGTGCACGTAAATGTGCATATTTTTAGCACCATATTTAATCTATTTAAATTGAATAAATGATCATATTAGGTATTTTAACTTGTTTAAACCAAAATTCAAATTATTTGAAATTGTCACATATTCATCTTCATCCAAGGGCAAAATGGTCATTTTTGTGCATATATTAAATTGAGAAAAATTAATTAGAAATTTCTATATTATTTTATAGGAAATTAAACTCAATTACAAATGGTTTCATGAAGGAACATGCATGCACAAAGAAGATACAGAAGAATGAAGATGGAAATAATTCAAAGTGAAGAACATAGAGGACCCTACCTACTTACCTTGATTTTCAATTAGGAGCAAATGCACATGCTAAAAGGCCATTAAAGCTTCATGTACATTTATGTGGGGGATTATTGAAGCTAATGATAACTTGGCCGCAACACTACCTCAAGAGCATTTTGGGCATTCCTAAAAAATATGAATTATGGTTTAACACATGTATATATACCCCTTATGTTTCATGTAACCCTCCTTCTTCCTTAGTCTCTCTTAGTTTTAGTTTAGGCTCAAAAATAAATCAAGCTCTCTTCTTTCTTTTCATGGCTACTTAGCCATTTGTTTTTATTTTCATGTAACTTTCTGCTTCTTATGAATTTAATTACTTGTTCATTTTACTTTCCTTATTCATTTACGCTAATGTTGGCAGTGTAGATTTACATTCATGCAAAGTAGATTAGTTTCAATTCTTGTTAATTAGATTCTCTTTTCCATTAGCATTCATTTTTCTTTCTTTTTGCTTTCATGTTGCTAGCTACATTTGTTAATCAAATGACAAATATGAGAGGCTAAACCCCTTCAATTTAGAGGTAATGAAGCTCTGTGATTATGTAGCTTCAACTATTTGTTAATTCATGCTCTCTTTATGTGCTTAACAATGATCAATGAAGTGTTTTATTTGTTGTTCTTGCTTTGAATTTGATAGCCTATATTATCACTAACACAAATGCATCTTCATCAAAATATGATTATGGCATATGAAAGTGATTTGAAATTCAAATTTGATGGTCTATATTTCTAATCAATAGTTAATAGGCTATACATAAAATAGATTTCATTTTCATTGTCAAGTTTCATGAAAGTTAGTAAGTTGTTTAAGGGGTGAGTTATTGTTTGATGGCTTATGTTGGCTAATCAATAGCATAAATATGCCATACTTATGATAAGCACATCAATTAAAGCACTAGTGACCATAAAAGAGAGATCATGATTTCATATGTGTTGAACTACATGATCTGGAGAGTGGATTTATTCTCTAAATTATCACTTAACTCTTGTATTTGCTTCTCTTTTCTTTTCGTTGGTTAGTTATTTCTCTAATACTCTAGCTTAACTTTCACTCGACTTTGGGTTTAATTTAATTGAATAGAATTTAAAATCTAAACAATTCTCTGTGGATCGACCCGTACTCGCATACGTGCTACTTTCGTACACCGTGGCTTGCGGTTAAATTTTTATTTCAAAATTCATTCGGCTATTTTTTTTACTCGATTGACATTTAGCCATCCGAACACTAGCACTTGTACCTATTCTTTTGTGATGTAGTGGATCTAGTATGACCACTACTTTGATGTTCACTTATATACGTTATATTCATATCTATTTCCACCTTAATGATATGAATATCTGTGACTAAATTGTTTTATGCTTATTTTATATTTGTTTCCGAAGGACACATAGCCATTGTGTGGTAACTTTGATTTTGTATTAGATATGTCAGATTTCCTCTTGAAATGAAATGCATGACCGTCTATCTAGCATATCGGTACTCGCACAAATCTATTACCAAGATGATCGCTTCTCAACAGCCTTATTCTTCGTGTAGTCGATGACATTGCTCCGTAGTGTCCTTGGCTAGTGTGAATATAGAGGTGGGGTGTAACAACCCGCATATTTTTACGATTATAAATTTAAATGTTTAATTTAAATATAGCATCGTCAGACGGATTGAGGTCCGAAATGCTACTTTTTGTAAATGGTCGAATTAGGACTTGAAACCACTTCCACTGAGTTCAAAACAGTATTTGCGACCTTTTTGAGTATAAACATCGATATGTTTGGAGTTGAGTAGAATTTTGCTATTTTTCGGTTGGGCTTTAGGTTTGGGTTTCAGCCCACTAACCGAACAAAATACCTTAACTCCAACGCTTCTTCATTCATTCATTCTATTTTCCTAACACTCTCAAGCTAAAGGAAAATGTGGGAAAGAAGAGGAAATTAAAATTCCTAAACCCTAGATTACTAGGAAATTCAAATTCAAGCTCTAAGATCAAAGAGAAGCTTAGTTAAGCATCCACTTCATCTTCTCCATCTCAATCTCACTCCAATTTTCAGAAATTGCTAAAACCTCACTTAGGAAATATTTGCATTTGATCATAGATTGGAGCTCCTAGAATTGAAGTTGAAAAGTGGTTGATCTTTCCTTTGTTTTAGAGCTTCTCATTCGTCATTTTTGGGTTTAATGGTGAGTTCTTGAACTTACATTTATGTATGTACCTTTGATAGTTGTTAGGTATGAATTCCTAATATCTATTTCATGTCCATTTTCTTTTGAATTAAATTAGTGTGGCGAATTATTCAATTTTTGGAATTTTGAAGTCAAAATCTATGAAAATCCTTATATGGATGTTTGGACATGTTGTTCAAAGTGTATTGATGAGTCTATAGGGATGGGTTGTCCCTTGGCATAAATCCTTAGACATCGTCACTCATTCGATCCCCTCTAATATGATTTGGCCATTAGTGGCCAAGGCTAAATTCTACCCTAAGCTTTAGCTCAGACGTTTTGATGTTCTTTTCCAAACGTTTGGGTGATCTGAAAGAAAATTCCAGACCTTCAGCTCAGCCGTCTGAGGTTCTTTCCCAGACATCTGGGCGACCTGGAAGAAAATTCCAGACCTTCAGCTCAGACGCCTGACATTGTTAAATTCAAGGAAATTGGCTATTTCTACGTGGCTTTCCATTTATATTGATTTTTGGTTGATCCGATTGGTCGTCGTCATTTGTTATCGAATTTGATGAATTCTTTTTGGATTTTTGGAAATATCCATTTGATGGATTTGATATCGATTTCTATGTTTTTGATTCATGTCATCGAATGTGAATTTTCGGTGATTGATTGTTTTTATAGTCATTTCTGTGATTTGTCACTTTAAACTACAATTGTTTCTATACTAGTAGTAAATACTCAAACACTTTCACAAAAACGATTTCAACGTTACTTTTAATACAAAGCTCGTTTTTAAAACTGTTTTTCAACCTATTAGTATATAAAAATCTTTACCTCATTTGTATAAGAAATCTAATTAAATGACTTAGCAAAACAAGTGGTATGGAACGCTTGCATTTTCTTTATCAGTTAATTCTTGGACTTGTTCAATTGAAATCTTGTGTCAATTTCGAATGGAATTCTACAATTTGTTCGTAAATAAGCCAGTGGTTATGGGACACGAAGCTAAAATCATTTATTTACTAGATTAATGCAATTCACACTTTTTATTGATCTATGATGATCATTTTCTGGTCAAACTAGCGATATGCAATGTCTCTTTGTCCATGTAGGGGACTGTACTCGTTTTATTGAGCTTCATCTCATTTCTTTTATAGTCTAGCGACCTACGAGTTCTTTGGAGTTTCGACACATTTTTATGGGCTAACAACCCATGTTCTTTTATGGAGTTCAGTTCATAGGACGTACCGTGTACTACGTCGTTGTTTCAGCTTATCAGGTTCGTCGGGCATACCGTTGTACTACGTCGATGTTCTAATTATTTGAATTTCAGGTTCCTCGGACATACAGTTGTACTATGTCGTTGCACCAGCTCTATGGTTACCGACCATGGGATAGCGTCCCATTTGTGATACACGTGTTGGTGAGTTTTCGTGCTCCCGTTTTTGATAGGCCTCCCCTTTTGTGATTTCTGGATTTCTAATTGATGATTTCTAGAATTTTTGTTTCACTAATTTTTAGGATTTGTATTGATAAGCTTTATCAATATTTGTGGTTTGGTGAACAAAATAAAGAATATGACATTCTTTTTTGTTGTTAACGCCAAAATTGGTCACTAACACCTAAATACGAGAGAAAGCACCAAATACCAGTCACAGTTTATAGATAGAATTTATGTGGAGGATACTAATATAAACAAAAACAAAAAATAAAATGGAAAAAGTAAAGGACAACAGATTTTATAGCGGTTCGGCTAACTCCGGCCTACGTCCACTCTAGAATTTTCCATTTTATTGCTGTAATAATCGATTACAGTTACAATCCAGAGTTGTCTAATGGCAAAATAGCCTTAGCCTTAACAAAGAGAAGGTATGAAAGTCGAAAGCAGATCCCTCTAATGGAACCGCACATGCTGTATTTATAGGCAAATCCAGGTAGTTGGGCCTCTTGATTAATCTGAGCTCATTAAGGCCATTGCCGATCCAGTCTCAACACTACGACCGAGCCATGTAGGCCAAGCTGCATCCATTGATCCCCATTCCTTAATAAGCCAACCCATAGTAGCCAGGGTACTGTCCCAAAGTGTCCCTATCGTATTCCATCCTCAACAACCAAGCTATTGATTTAGTTAAACACGCCTGTCCACGGCCTTGCCAAAAGGTGGGTTAACATTTGCCCCCCAAAACATGCCTTGCTATTGGAAGGTGTGTATTGAATATCCTCAAATTCGATATCCGAAGTCTATATAGCCATGCCTTCCCATTCAAATCCAATCCAGTAACCAAATCCTCATCCATCCAAACCCAACAGCTGAGTTCTAATCCATCCATATCCAATAACTAATAACCACATCCATGACCTCTTCAGATCGATATAAAAATCCAGGACCGCTCCGGGTCCATGTCTAAATCCTTAGCTGTTCATAGCCAATATCCAAATCTGTAACCTCTCTGGGCTCTTGCCAAGCATAATCCACACTTGGCAACCTATGTAAAGGAATGCCATGGTGTTCATGGTTCAGTGTCCCTAAATGCTAAGTCGTGGCTTAAGTCCTAAGCCGAATCCTAGTCGCTCCGGACCCTTGTCGAGTATAGTCCGTACTCGACGACTTGTGTTAATAACCGATAGATAATATGGGGCCTAAGTCCTAGGCCGAAACCAGGTCTCTCTAGACCATTGTCGAGCATAGTCCATGCTCGACGACCTTTTAATAAAAAACCAGACAAAAACTCAACGCAAATCCAAAAATCCAAAATCCAGATTCAAACTAGAAAACTAAAAATCCATATCAAAAGTCCAAATCAAAATCCAAATCAAAAGTCAGACATCCAAACTGAAATCAAATCAAAAAACCAACAAAAACGGGAGTTCAATCCAAACACCAAAACTAAAGCAGAAAAAGTAAATGTCACAGTCAAAAGGAAAAAACAAATTTCACAAACCGGAGCGTCTCGGTAACCATCATCTCAGAGCTTGCCTAAGGGTTATCTCCAACCCCATACATAGTAAGTGATTTAGCCATTTTCCGGAGTTTGATACTTATTCCAAACCATCATGATTAGTTGATGGCTAACTGGCCACCATTCCTTGGCCTCATGCCTTCGTCATTTAAGGTAGGCGGTGGCTGCTCCTGTTCCACCACCGCATTGCGAGTTTTGATATATTGCCGCAACTGACCATTCCTTACATGTTCCTCGGTTATATCCTTTAGATGCCTGTAACTGTTAGTATCATGCCCGTCCAGATCATGAGAAAGACAGTGCCTTCCTAATGTCCTTTCATGCTCTGAGGGCTCCCTCCTTGTCGGCCTTCGATATGGAAGGCGATCTCGAGTATCCAAGAATATCCGCTCCAGTGTTGCATTCAATCCTGTGTAAGTTGAGAATTTTGGTTCTACCTAGCGCTTCCTCTTCCCTTTGTCCTTGTCCTTAACCGAGCTTTCGTTGGGCATTCCTCCATCCTTAACCATGTTTACTTCCTTTGACTTCATATCCAAACATGCATCCTCTTGTCGAAGAAATCTCTCAATTTCATGAAAGAATTCCTCGAGATCCATTGGTGGGTCTCGTATCAACGATACTTTGAAATCCGAATTATCCCCGACTCCTTATACCGCATCCATCAGAAACATTGATGGATCCGGCCGATCCACCAAAGCAACTGTTGCAGTAAACCGAGTTATGAATGTCCTAAGTGATTCATCCTCCCCCTGTTTAATTGATGTTAGCGTCATTACATTCTTTGGCCTTTCTATGTGAACTCGAAACTGACTTAAGAACTTGTCCACCAGTTTTGTCCATGCTCCAATAGTTCCATCCTCTTTGAACCACATAGCAGCTATATCGGTCAAGTGTAGGGGGAAACATTGAGCCATGACCTCCTTTGATGCCCCCAGCACTTTCAAATGTCTTGTGTACCTCATCAAGTGGTCAATGGGATCTGTCTTACCATTGTATACTTCCATAGTGGGTAGCTTGAAATCGGGTGGAATCGTAGCTATCTTGATGTTCCGGGTAAACGGACTTTTGTTTACTCCCATCAAATCTCTATTTGCCAGACCTCCACGAATAGTCCGCCTAATAATGTCAGCCAATCTAGCGTTTCAAACCAAGGGTTGCCCCCTATCCATATTTCCTAGCTGCTCTCCAACTCCGCATGGAAATTCTGGCACATATTCCTTGTGACATACTCATGTGTTCCTGTTGGTGCCGGGTTGCATAGCATCACCCGATATCCTTCCATGGGTTGGTCCAACATTATCCGACGGTGTGCCCCCAAGTCTTGGTCCATCCGGGTTAGTAGTTGTTTGTTGATTGGAAGCTGCCCCTGCTAAATCACTCCATCTGCCTGCTGGTTAAGTCCCTTTAATCCAGCTCCTAGAACTTGAGCACTTGGAGTCCTCGATTGTCTAAATTGCCTAAGAAGATCCTGCATCGTCTCCTCTTGCCGTTTCATTATCTGCTCCTGCATGTAATTCATCATGACCTGCATCTCGTCCCTAGTGATGTAGACGGAGGCTTGATTAGCTCTAGAGGAAGCCTCCTGTCTTCCCTCTTGCTGACTTCTTTCCGTTGCTTGCTTTCTTATCCATGGTCAAGCCATTGCTTCCTAGAATTTAAGTTCCCAAGATTTTGAATCAAAAATCCGAGCTCCAAAATCCCCGAGTGCTAGCTTTCTCGGTGAAAGCGCCAAACTTTTCGCGCCAAAATTGGTCACTAACACCAAAATCCGAGCGAAACCACCAAATACAAGTCACAATTTACAGATAGAATTTATGTGGAGGATGTTAATATGAAGAACAACAAAAAATAAAATGGAAGTAGTAAAGGACAACATATTTTATAGTGGTTCGGCTAACTCTGGCTTACGTCCACTCTAGAAATTTTCTTTTTATTGCTATAATAATCGATTACAGTTACAATCCAAAGTTGTCTAATGGAAAAATAGCCTTAGCTTTAAAAAAGAGAAGGTAAGAGAGCCGAGAGCAGATCCCTTTAATGGAACCCCACATGTTGTATTTATAGGCATATCCAGGTAGTTGGGCCTCCTGAGTAATCCGAGCCCATCAAGGCCACTGCCCATCCAGGCTCTACACTAAGACCGAGCCAGGTAGGCCGAGCTGCATCCACCGATCCCCATTCCTCAACAAGCCAACCCGAAGTAGCTAGGGTACTGTCCCAAGTGTCCCTAACCTCGACTCGAAGTAAAGTGCTAAGCGACTCGAAGCCACTTGCTTACCAACTCGGAGATAGATGAATGCCGATCCCGATCCACTCACTATGACCGAACGACCTTTATGCCAAACCACTACCTTATGTCGACCCACTCGTGAACTCCATCAGGCCGAACCATGAAGTCCAGATCGAAGCCGACCCACATCATCTTTCCAACCTAAACCATACAGAGCCACCTCCAATGCCGAGCGACCCTGATCGAACCACAATGTCGAGCCACCCGATCCTCACCACAATGTCGAGCATCCCTAACGAACCTCAATGCCGAGTGACCCTGACCGAACCATAATGCCGAGCCACCCTATCTCACCACAAAGCCGAGTCGCATTACCCTACCAAGCCGCACTATCCTGCTGATCCACACACAACCAATCCACCAATGTTGATCCCTTCTTCCTACGTGCCAAACCTATCCACCAGACCGCCCCAGGGCACCAACACCATGCAGGTCAAACCACCATAGACCGAACCATGACATCGAGGCCAAACGACTCATTCTGACCAAACCACGGCTCTTCTTCACTTCTCAACCGACCCATGCTACTACACCGAGCTATTAGCCATGCCGATTCACTTCGTCCAATCCAATATCCATCTTCCAAGCATGCCATATCATCTATCCGTCCAGTTGACTTAAACCTGTCGTATTCCATCCTCAACAGCCAAGCAATCGATTTAGTTAAACCCCCCTATCCACGGCCTTGCCAAACGGCGGGTTAACATTGGTGTTTGAGAAAATTTGAGATATTGTGTGATTTTTGTTGTTATCTAATGTATACCTGTTATAGTATGGCATTATTGTTATCATACATTTTTGTCATATCTCTTATCCTATCTCATTTTATATGATATTTATAGCTAGACTAATCCGTTTATTATTTTACACTTAAATAATACTTGGGTCCGATAGAGGTATTTTAGGTGCTTTTGCTTGACTTCTTATTTGGGTACGTCATCTGACTTTTGGCTAACTACTTAGCTTAGTAGTTTTTGCTTTTATACATTCGAGATAGAGACTCCTTGATGTATACATATTCTTTTTTCTAGCACTTGTACCTATTCTTTTGCGATGTAGTGGAACTTATGTGACCACTACTTTGATGTACACTTTTATGTGTTATATTCATAACTGTTTCCGCCTTAGTGATATGAATATCTGTGAGTGATTTATGTTATGCTTATTTTATATTTGTTTCCGAAGATCACATGCCACTGTGTAGTAGTTTTGAGTTTGTAATGGATGTGTCAGATTTCCTCTTGGAATGAAATGCATGTAATACTATCTGACATATCGGTACTCGCAAAAGCAATTACACAGATGGTCACTCCTTAACAGCCTTATTCTTCGTGCTAGTTGACGACATTTCTCCATAGTGTCCTTGGCTAGTGTAAGTATAGAGGTGGGACGTCACATAAATCAACTTTTATATGATAAACTTAAAATCAAAACAATGACAATAAATAAAATTATACCTCCTAATGAAGCCTTTGAGCCCACGTTGGACAATGATTTTTCTTCTAAGAACAATTCACAATCTGTTAGTTTGCTAATCCGGGATCGGAGACCTTCTAAGTAGTATTTTTAATTTTGAATTGGATTTGATAATTTTAAGGATGATTTTAGAGGAAAGTAGCTACCATTAAAATGAGGAAGGGTAAGAGGAAGAAGAAAGTGGCGGCTCAAAAATGAATTACCTTATTGTTTGGGTTTTGAGATTGGCTTTAATTTGGATATCACAAGTGAGCAAACAATGATCTCAACCAAACATCTCAAAATCTAATCACATGTTGTAGCCACCTCTTATCTTTCTCCTAACTAATGCATATCCTCTTCAAATATCATGGGTTGTTGGCCCATTTAGCCAAAATTAAATAAGTAAAATCATATTTAACATATTTTGTTGTTGATATCTCATATCGATCAATATATTCATAACTTTTATAAATATATGCAATAATTTTTTTCTCTCAAATCACATTCAAAGTTCATAACTAATATATGATAAATATTAATTTATTTAATTAATCTATAACAATTATAAACTAATTTAATTGTTTGGTCTAAAGAGAATTCATCGTTGCAGTTGTGTGACTCTTTGGTGTAAATTCGGTCAGCGGTTATCATCTAACTATTCAAACGTTAACGTTTACACTTCACTTAGCAGGTAGTATGACATTATGGCCAAATTTATCGCTTACTCATTTTTGAAAAAAATCTTATTTTAATTTAATAAGCATTAACCAGTTGTGATAATTATTTACTCCAATTCTCTTCGTCAAACCTATATCACTTTGGACTTGCAGATTTGGTACTAGTCAAAATTCCTACATCTTCAACATTCAACTCTGTAATCCAAACACAAAGTCCTTGGTTCAATAATAATAATTATTATCAACATATCTGCTCTGGCCAAAGATTTTGACTTGAGTTGACCATGATACTAACCTCATATAATTGAGGAGACGAATCATCTTTTGAATAGTGCTTCACTTTAAATACTTCCACTCGACCCAACAATAGTCACTCGATGGACGTTATGCCACGATTTGACCATAATCAATGCGGAGCATTCATATCGAAGATTCACAATATTCTCAAGTCGAAAAACTGTATAAATTATTCACATTGATATTTTTTATTTGACCTTAGTTATATTAACCAATAGAAAACTACCGAGTGATTCGTTCTATAGTTATCCAATAACTATTACTGCATAACCCCTAGGTGCCCCAGTAGTCCTGAGTAATACACTACCCAACATTTGAAGAGCGTTACATAATCTAGTCTCAACAGATCAGTCTTGATGCATCTTGACTAGGAACATTTAAAATGATATATTTGTTTCATTGTGATAAATTACTCACGGTTCCAACACTTTGCAACAACTATCACAAAACATACCATTTATGGATTTCCTATCAAATATACTTTTGATTGAATTAATTTAGCGATATAACCACATTATATCAAGTATATAATAGAAAGACAACACCTTTATTTCGAACTAGATTTGTCGACTAGCTAGACATATGTTATAAATTATATAATTGCCCTTTAGGGAATTCTACTAACTTTATCAATCTTTCACTTGCAGTTGGGGTGTATTATGGAATCTTATTCCAACTTCTCTAATCGGATTTCTCAAAACCAATTGGGTTAGATCCTTTGTGAATGGGTATGCTATTTTGTTTTAATTATCTATTTGGTAAATCAACTCTCTCCAACAGTGATAAACTATTTTATCATATGGAAGAATTCAGAGTATGTTTCTCAACTTCTAGTAAGCTGTAAGAGCTATTACGAACTATATGGCAACATTGTTACCATATAACAATGTTATGAGATTCTCAACATTTGAAATCGACTAAGTTATAAATTTATGCACTTATATGCTTATATATGTTGTTTTTTATTATGGCGCTATTTAAGACAATATACTTAGCCTTTTTCATTGAACTAGCCATGATCTTTTATTTGGAACATTCCAACTTAAAGATTCTTAACTTGAATTTATTATTGACATATTATACATAATATCACTAATGATGTTAGAGTCTGGACAATCCTTTACGAGTAGTTTCTGTTTCTGTAAATAATTTCCTAATATTACATGAATACATGAGAAATAATCAAACAACCATTTAGTGATATCAATTTACATTTGATATTTACTTTATGTATCACATACATAAATAAATCACGATATCGTAACCAATGTAACACGTAGAATAATTCCTATTGCCAATGCACAAGGAACACACAAGTTCCATAATAAACAATTTAATAAATTGTATTTACACTTCGACTTGGGACATTCCCATTATCTTTTATACCCACTATAAAAGACATCATTTATAATCCAAAGTTGAGTATTAAAACAACTAAGGTTGATTTCAACACAAGCGCACTGTTAAAATCAACAATGTGTTATTCACTTACAGTTTAGAAATTTCACTGTATTTTTTAACGTTTTTTCTTATGAACACATGCTTCGTCGGCACTTTGATTGAAAATCAAACTATATGATTTATATCAAAACACCTACTTAATCTTAATACTTATAAAATGATACTTTCATATCATTTCTTGGATCATATCCAAAGACTCACAAACTCAATATTTCTCTCACTAACTTCGAGACATTTTTGGTTAATATGTGTAAATAACTACATTTTAAACATTATTTAAAATTTTCCGTTTCAATACGTATGTACCAAAACACTAAGTTTTATCAAGCGATAATTTTTGAGTAAGTCCGAATTAACTTGAGCATGTTGAATACCGAATCTATTATGCTAATGTCAACAACTAAAATTTGTGACGTTATTCTTATCAACATTACTCGTTTAAGTCCAACTGCATTAGCCTTTCTCATAAAGGAACAATCTCGACCGATGGATCACATCCCTTTGGTTACGACCACCAAAATCTTATTTTGATAGTGTACTTCGAATTCTTCTGGATTTGCGCATCATACCGTATGGAGTGAACACTCTTAATGGTTTAATTAAATAACCGAGGATTATATAATTTTGACATTAATAAGAAACTCGTAGTTTCTCTTCGATGGATGAAAATACTTATTAGACATTCTAATGCTATATGTTCATTTAGGCTAGTTAATTTCACTTCATCTCATATAATCAGTTCTACCTATGGATCGCATCCAATTTCATTTAACTATCAATAATTCCTCATAAAAATTCCTTCACAATGAAGTTGGTATACCTTGAAATAACAATTGTTTTTTAGTGTAAATAGAGAAGGGATTTATAAATGCTTTATGAATTTCTTCATTTATAAAACTGATTTGGTTTTAGTTTATAAAAATTATGTTCAAAACATAAATATGTCATTCAATGATAGCTATTTACAAAATCCTTTCGGGAGATTCATACAATATCCCTCATAAACGGATATTATGTGCAATCTTTTGACTCACATAACCTATGAACTTTTTGGTCTAGGATATGTTGGATTTTCAAATAAACCCTTATGTTGTAAGATTTTGTAAGTTGTTATTCAGATGAAATAACTGTTATTTAGATGAAATAGTATTAACTTTATGTACTACTCTTAAGTACATCGCCTTATGAAAAAAACTAACTCAACTTCACTCACAACTAATTGTACATTGTAACGACCTACAAATATTCACTTTAACAAATTTATTGGAAATTAAAAAGATTTAATAATTATTTTAATAATTTTGATAACTAATTTTTAAATAGTTATAAAGTAATAATTTATCATTAATTTTATAAATATATATATACTTAATTTGAAATCATAAGAAAAGAAAAAAAGGGAATTCATTTCATTTTATCGGTGTTATAACAATTTTTGTAAATAATTATTAATATTAATTTATATGTTTTATTAATAAAATATGATCATTTTAATTAATTATTGATGATGATAAATTTATTTTCAAATTTTGTTTACATTTATATGCAAATTACTTTATAAGTAAAAATGTGACCGGGGATTGGTTTCTCGATTTTCAACGGTTTAACGAACAAAAGTTGTTCAAAGTCATTGAAACGTTGTTTGTTCTCTTGTGTGCATACATGCACATGTATATACATTTCACATGCACTTATGAACATATACACTTTTATATATAGACATATATAACGAAATGTCTAAGATGTTCTCACAAATTTCATCCTTAAGCTTCCTTAAGTCAATGCACATGGCTTGGAAGTGAAATGATGTGATGGAGCACATGGAGGGAAGGGAGAACCTGCGTAAGGGGATGTAGATGGTAATAATGGTGGTGCATGTGAAGGTGATGTAGACGATGACGTATATGTAGATATTTTCTACCTCTTCTTAGCCTGTAAATACCACACACCTTTTCTTCCATTTCACAACACTTCTTCTTTATTTCTAAGCACTTTTCTCTCCTCTTATATGGCTTCTCATGTTAACAAAATAATGCCAAATTATTTATCAAAATAAATTTAATTATAATATATATATGCACACACACTTAAGAATCTCAAAACTATTTTAAAACTCCACTCTTCCTCTCCACCATCCACGGCCTCTCTTCTACCATCAAAAGGTTAGGCCCTCCTCTTCTCTAACCTTTGGCTATGTGTAACGACCAGAAATTTTTTAATGGGTTTTATAACGTAACTAAAATTTTGTGAAATCTAAAAACTATAAAATTTTGCAATGAAAATTTCTCATTTGCTACGTCTAAATAGACGTATTTGAAATATCGGATTTTCATTGCAAAATATGAATGTAAATTCTGTTGTGTAAAATTTTCAATTCCAGTTCAAATTAGTTATAACTTAATGTAAATAAAATATCTTTGAAATCTGAATATTTTTATATAATTAAATTTTAAATCATTTTATAAGTAAGACGTCAAAATTCGTTCCGTCAAATTTGGACTTCTCTAGCTCCGTCTAGCTTAGTTTCGACAAAATCGCAGTACTTTAGCAGCGAAATATCGACTTTTGATAGGATGGTTGTATCGCTGATATGTGTGTACCATTTTGATCGTCTCATCATGCAGATCTCTATAGTATGTCCTTTTGTAAATTTTAGTGTCCTGTATGTGGTGGAATCTATGAAAACGATAATCGTATCGTTACCCGTTTCATGCCTCTTTAGTTTCCGTTTGTCTTTCCATTTTCCACCATATAGCCTAATAGCCATTTCCTTCTATATCTTTCTAAAATAAATATATCATTTGTCAACATCACCATTGGTTATATTTATTTTCGGTTGCCATATCATTTCTTTCTTGGTTCATTATGGGCTGAAGGCTACTTATCTTCCTTGACTTTTGAACTCATATTCTAGTTATATGTATGCTTTTGAACTTCATTCCAATAAATATATCGGAAGTTGCATTATTTTCAAACTCTTGCCTATTATTTTTCCTGATCCTTCATTTTGCAAACCACTCCATGTTGCAATTCTGCCAGTTCACTTATATATTTTGGCATTTGTTCACTGCTTTGATAAGAAATATAAAGGCATACATGGTCTGTGTCTTTCTGAAACCTTCTCTTTCTCTCATTATTTCTTTCCCTGTTCAATTTTTTTTCCTTCTCTTGAAATAATTTTTTCGCATGGAAGAATACTGACCCGCCACACACTTCCTTCCACCTCACCTTGTTCCCATCACTTGACCTCTCACCTCTAGCCACACCACCCAGTGCTCTGGCACTTTGCTCCACCACACCCGCTCCTACGTGCCTTCTCCGGCCTTTAACACACCATAGCCCAGACCCGTGACCCGACCATCCTCCAACCTCCACCCAATGGCCTAAGTCCGCATCTTTCTCAGCTCACCACCACCGACAATCCTCATTTCCCTTCGTGCCCGCCTTGACCATCTCCCATCATCGGCCAGGCAGCAGCACCCCGCCACCGTAGCCTTCTCCTCCTTGTTTCTCCTCTTTAGCCGATATATGTATGCAGTAGCCTTCACCTTCTCTTTTATAATATATATATATATATATATATATATATATATATATATGTTATTTCATAAAGATTTAAATTTAGATTTTTAAAGTTATACGTTTTGAATTATAAAGGTTTAAAATTTTAGATCTAGAATTAAAGTGACTAAATGAATATTTCAAGTATGAATAAATTAAAGAAAATATTTAGTTTATTTGAATTTTAAGGCTTATTAAATGATATTGGATTTTATTAGTAAATATTTCAAAAATGAAAAATAACGAAGTTAAATTTTGATATGTGAAATTATCAAATCTTGTTTTGAAAATGTTTGAATATTAAAGCTTTGAAATATATTGAAATTTAAATGGTTTATCTTATGGTTCGCATCTGTATTTGAAATCGATATAATTTGAAATGGTCTATTGAGAAATTGAATTGAATTGAAATTGGTGAATTGAGATTGAATTAAATTTGAATTTTGGAATCCGAGTTGATTTGAATCAATTTTGTGAAATTTGAGGAAACTATTTTATTATATAAAGTATTTTTAAATTTTATTTAAACTATTATAAATTTTACTTTATAAATTATTCAATATAAACTATTTTAACATGCTAACCTTTTTTATATAAACTAGTTTAATATAAACTATTATATATACTAATTATTTAATATAAACTCTTTTATTCTATAAACTATTTTATTATATACTATTATTAATATCTAAACTGTTTAAGTGGTTGAAGTTATGAATTTCAAAGTATTATGATTTCAAAAGTGTTATAAATTCAAGTATTTTGTTTTAAAATGTTATAACTTTGAAAGTGCTATGGTTTTGGAAATGTATATATATTTGGAGTGAAAATGATATGTGTTGATATAGTTTTGAAATGGATATGATATTCGAGGGTTTTGAAGTATAAACTGCTTTGAAATGACCACGGTGTTATAATAACGTTTGGTTGTTAAAGAGATCGAGATAGGATATTGTCATACTCCAGGCCAATACCGAAACTACTTTAACAACTGTGTATGCAGTGGAGATTCCAAAATGAAGTAGAATGGTTTGGTGATGGTTCTATATAGTATTTACATAGTGCTGACTCCCATGAGTCAGCGTGATGCGACTAAAACAGGAGCCACGCCGGGCCAAGTGAAGTCATTCCTCGTATCGGACACATTTCTTCGATACCATTCTATTGCTTTTGTGATGTGATTGGGCGCACCCTTTGATTTGGGAGTGTGTCACGAGGTGGGCGAGTAGCTGCTATGCGTTACCACTAGTCCGGATATGCGAACGGTATATCTACCCTGGCATTGCCTCGAGTGCCTTGTCGCATGCCATATCGTGTCTTCTACGAGTTTGTTTTGTACCATACCTATGGAGTGCCCTCTGACATCCCTCTAGTGTACGGAGGAATTACGGTACTGTATAGACTATGGGGATATATAAAAATGTATTAAGGGGGATATGAGTAATGCCTTAGCGCTATTTTAATAGTTTACTTTACTATGGACATTATTATAATAGCGTATATTACTACGTAGTAGATAGTTTCACGGATCCTTAAAAGATGGTTATCCCAAACATTCTTTAAGTTACTTTTATTTTAGTTGATATTTCACTTGAGTTGGATTTATTGATATAAGAATGTTAATCCTAACTCGAGCGCTTTGTGTTTTTCTTTACGCTCGGGTCAGACTAAGTGTCACAGCATTTGAGGCTCACCTTTGGAGTTGGAGCTTCACTTGGAGATTCATCTGTATCTATTTATCTTTCAGCTATCTAGTGGTTTTATTAAGAGATGGCATCTGTTTGTATTCAATACTTCACTGTATTTGAGATATTCTGTTGTATTTTATTTCAAACTCTATTGTTTATATAGTAGCTTCATGAACTACTATTTATCTATTCCACTGCTTATTGTTATATTACTCTATGTCTATGATTCTGTGATTGATTTATTTACTGTATATGATGAGTTTTGCCAAACATAAATTGACAATCGGATATTTTGAGCAATTCAAGTCCAACATGTGTGGATGCAAATGACACGAAATACCCAGGTCGTTACAGTGGGTATCAGAATTCTGGTTTTAGGCAAAACTTAGCATATGGAGTAAATTTAATTACAGTCGCCTTCGTTTGAGCTTGAATCCTTCCTCCTTGATTCGGTTTCCTTTGAATTGTGGTAAAAATATGCACATTTACAAGCACATCAGTTCCAAAATCCATTCTTATATCTCCATATTCGTGTTTTCTTGATTCCGGAATATCCCATAGCTCTTGTAAAGGTGTGAAAGTCCTTTATAATGAGCATTGATTCACTGGAGATTTTTGTATCCTCGGTTTAGATGCAGCTATCTCTTGCTATACCCGAATTCTCTCTCTTGAGATCGGATGCTAGTTTTCCTTAGAATTCTGCATCAATCTTATTCATGAAGTCACGGTTGACCCGGTTAAGGTCACCCGTGATTTATATAAATCTATCCATCTTCCTGTTTTGTAATTTAATCATCTTATCTTTGTTTCGAGCCTATCTTCTTAGTCAAAATTCTCTTTTATTAGGGTCCCCTTGAATTTGGATCTTTATCTTTGTTTTGAAAAATATTCTTGTATAATTGAGCGAGGGAGTTTATCTGTAATTAATATTGAAATGTTTTATTTTGTGTTTTTGAGTTGTTAATTTTGCATTTTGGGTTTCGATCGATTTGTATGATCAACGTTACCGATAGTAATTCTAAAACACTTAAACAAAGCAAACGGGCACAATATTATTTTCAAATTTGATAAATGAAATAAATTTTTATGATTATAATTTATATATATAAAAGTATAATTTTATGAAATTGAATAGTTAAATGAATTGGTTGTTAGAAATGATAATATTTGATTACCATTTATTGTTTTGTAAATCATTAACTATTGCAACATGATATAAATAAATGAAATTATAAATATGGTTCATAAATTGATTTGGATTTGAAATATCTTTAAATTAAGAATTTGAGAATTAAATTTTAGGTATTTTTAGAAAATTTGGCTTTAAATTTTAGAATATATTATCTAAAAGTATATTTTGAATAGAAATCGTTTCCAAAGAGTTCTAAATTTTTTAAATCAATACTCTCTTTTTTTGTCACTGGGAAATAATTTTCGGTGAAAACTGCAGCATCATCATCATTCATTTTCGAGTTTCGAAGTAGAGAGACCACGTAGTAGCTTTGCTACACTTTTGGTTTGAAAAAAGGGAATTTGATTTAAATTTTTTATGTATAAATTAATTTATATAATATGTATGTATATAATTGTTTCAAAATAGTTTGAAGTGAAACCGAAAATTTTGAATCTTAAGTTTTATATTAAGCAATGGTCTCAATATTGAAATAAAGTGAAATGTTTGAATAATTGGAAAATCCAAAATGATAAATGGAATTACACAAACTTGAAATACAGAATTTGAATAAACTTATTGGTATAACACTAAATTGCATTCTAATATATATATAACTTGCCAAAAATATTCAAAAGGTTAAATATTAGGGTATAATAAAGGGTTGTGCAAGAAGAAAACTTAAGTAGTAAATTGTTCAAACCAAAATCTGACTGATATAAAAGAAAATTTGTATAGTGTTTAGTTACACTCAGAAACATTAATATAACTTACCTAGAAAGTTTAAATGTAATTAGAGTGTAATTGGATAAAATGTACTATAATATAAGTAATGAGATATCAAAATGATATTTCGTTAAGGGAATTCACAGATAATATTTGAATAATAAATTGAATAAATGAAAGAAAGTTTATTTTTTGAATAATATATGGTTATAGAAAATGATTATACACTTAATATATGTTCATGGTGCCCATGCTTCCTCTCATGGTGTCCTCTTATGGTGTCCTCTCATGATGTCCATGCTTCCTCTTCCAGTCCCATCCCTATCTCCTTACTATTTGTCCTGGCCTTATCTTCTTCTCCCATCCCTTCTTCTCCTGTCTCATCTACCTCTCCTTCGTCTATCCTTTACCCGGTCAGGTCGCCGCTCCCTACTCAACCCCCTTATCCATCGCTTCCATCATCTTCAGCTCCTCCCCATCCTCTATCCAACCTTTCTTTCCCTCCTTTTTCTCCATTGATTCTGATCCCTCATCCCTTCTTCCTGTTCCTGCCCCTGTTCCTTTGTCTAATTGGTCCTCTCTTTTTACTTGTAAACCCAGGAATGCTGGTGTTTACACTCCTATACACTTTGGCTTACAATACTCTGGTGTTCCCCTTGAACCACCAATGAAATTAGTTAATGAAGGAATCAAAGCATGGTCTGAGTGCTTGGTTGGATTTTTCTAGCAGGTACTGTCAACTTCATGGCAGTTAAAGCTCGTTTGGAAAAAGCATGGAAACTAAAAGGGTCATATGAGATATTTTTTGTTAAGTAGAACTATTATTTCAAGTTCTCAAATGAGGAGGATAAGCTTAATATTCTTATAAAAGACCCTATCTTTACCAAAGGGCAGATGTTCATTGTTTCGAAATGGAACCCCTCCTTTGCATCAGCTCAAGCAACAGTTAAGTCTGTTCCAATATAGGTTCATTTTTATAGGATTCCAATACTTACATGGTCATTGTTGGGCATTAACTGGCTAGCGTGTCATCTTGGGAGATTAATATGTTATGATGGAAATACTGAAAGAATGGAATGATTTGAGTATGCCAAGTGCTTAATTGAAATATCTCCTAATAAGGAATTGCCTGATTTTATTGCTGTGGGTGATGATTCCTGCCCTAATGTATTGATTGAATATGCTTCTAGTCAGTGTGAATTCAATCAAGTAACAGAAAAGAATGAAGTTGTTGATAAGGAGGAAATTAATGATACTATGGATGGAGTTGGTGATCCATGCAAAGTTAAAGACAAACAAGGTAATGGTAAAGTGTTGTTCTCTGTTAGGACAAGAAGGAAAGCGAAATCTGTTCAGAAGGTATGGAGGAAGATTAAACCAGTATCTAATGCTATTGATGTGGTTGATATTACTAATGTTATAGCAAGTGATAAGAAGAATGAAATTCATGGAGTTGTTGTAGACAGTGTGGAAGTGACAAGTGAAATTGAAAAAGATAAAGGAAAGGAGACTGAATTGAATAATGGAATAGTATTAAATGCCAATATGAATGATCCTAATTGTTCTAATAATGTTCCCATGCATGACATGCAGCCTTCTTCTTTGCATGGCTCATATGATAAGGATACATCTGGTTTGGGTTTGGAAAATTCTATTTCAACATCAAACCCTTTTTCTATCCTTCAACTAATGAACAATGATTCACGTCCAATAGAAAACTTACTCTCTTCCAATTCTCCTCAAATTGATGACTCTGAAGGGATTCCCAAAAAATACTTCAAGTGCCTCTCCTGCTGACTTGCACAATGACATGCACGTATCTCCATCTTCCCTTCCTCTTCAACCCCCTTGTCCCCCTACCTCAGGTTCACCTTTAAAATCTCCTTGTTATTTAATTTCATTGCCATTCCACTTATTCAATGATATTATTCCATCTGATATTAGTCCTCCCTCTCGTATGGCATCAGCGCCAAATCCTTCAATACTTAATTCGTCTAACTTGGAATCTTCGCCAAAATCAAAAAAGAGGTAGGCCTAAGAAATTTGTTCCTTCCTCAAATGACAATGACAATGGAATCTAATATACTGTAACAACCATGTATTTTGTGATTATTTTAATTGTATATTTTAATTATGTTAATTAAAATTTTGATTTAAAAACTTATTTTACTTATTTGGAATGATTAAATTTTGTTACTTTAAATATAAACTTTGATTTTGATATGAATTATCATTCCAAAGCATGACTATAAAGAATATTTCCCAAAAAGTGAATTTTAGTCAATATGGTCAAAATTTGACTTTTAAATTTAAAATTTGAAAGTTTGAAAATTTTAATTTTATCTTTTATTATGAAAATAAATAAAATTTTAAGAACACTGCTTTTCGTTTCATTGAAATCTGATTTATAATGTGAAAGTTATGCCTTTTTAACTATTGTGTGAAATTGATGTATTTAACAAAATTGTTTATTTTAAATTTTATAAATAATATTTTATTTCGTCATGTAAAGTTATAAGTTATGTTTATATGGGTAAAATATCATGCTATTTATATATATTGGTTTTAAATATTTTTAAAGTGTAATTGACATTTTCTAGTAAAAGTTGTATATTGTTTACAATTTCTAATTTCCTAGTTTCAAATAATTAAAGTAATTCTTTATTTACCTTTATATTTTTCTTAAGAACTTATTTGTTCTCATTCCCACTTTATTTTATTTCTCATTTATTTTATTTATTGGACTTTTATTTGTTTTAATGTGAAATAGAAATTTTATAAGGCAAGTGATACTTATTTGTAATTTTCATGTCTTGATTTCAATTTTTAAACATTTCTTTAGTTCTTTTCTGTTTTCTCTAAATTTAATTATTTATTTCACTTTGAATATGTTTTAAAGATGATTTTATTTCAAAATTTGCTTTAAAATATTGTTAAAATGAAGTAGATTTTTTTCCAAAGCCAATGATGATCTAATTGTAAATTTTGAACCCTGTTTTGAATTTTAAGCAATTTCTTAGATTCTTTTTCTATTTTCTTTAAATTTAATTATTTATTTTGATTTTACTTTACTTTTTTTCATTTTTTAAATTCATTTCATGAGTTCATTTGTTTTTGTTTAATTTAAAGAGAATGGAAAATTGAAAAGACTTAAGCTTTTAACTTATGACCTTTTATTTGCCAAAACTCTTCATTTTCCCATGACCTTCCACTTGCACTATTTTGGCCATACCTTTTCTTTAGTGTAGCCATGAGTTTCTCATTTGTGTTTCATGTGAAAAACTTTATTTTCATTTTATCTTCACGACCAAAGAAGTTTGGTGTAATGGCTTCTTCCATTTTTCTTTTCTCTTTACTTTTCCTTTGGATTTTCAATGTTTTGCCTTGGATTCTCTTGCCTTGCTCGGCCTATACCCTCCACCATCACAACCGACCACCACATCAACTCCTTCCCATATCATCCATGACCTAACCCTCCTCCTCCTCTGACCATAGATGGCCATGAACTCCCATTGAAGCTAGCACCATAAAACAATGTCAAAAATTCCAAAAACAACTACGTAGCCGAGCCTACCTTCATCTCCCCGTCATTTTTGACTTCGGCTACCACATTTAGCCGCCGCCGCCACTTTGTCCAGATCCCTACTCATCATTTAAACCACTATCCAGACCTGAAATTGAATGGACAAGCCAAATCACTTCAAGGCCGAGCCCTTTTGTTGACCAAAACCATACTATTTGCCTTAAACCCTTCACCATCTCACTATATAACTTCCCCTCCATGTTTCACCACTTTGGCCATGCATTCACATGACCAAACCTGAGCCAAACTTGTGCAAACCAGAGCCTAACAACATCCCTAGGCCGTGACAAATAGTAGAGAAAGCAAGGCAAAAGACTTTACATTCAAATTTCTTTTTAATTCAAAGTTATTCCATTTCAAGTTGCATTGAAATTTATAGTTTTTTTGATTTTGTTTTGGGTTGTAACACAAGCTCTTTAGCATTGGATTCACTCTCCACTCAAGTCCGTAGTCTTGTCATCGTCCTTTTGATTCCGTTGTGTCATTGGTTTTGTTATCTCCATCATTTAGAGGTGAGTAAATCTCACACGACACTATATACTTATGCAATTGTGAAGCGACAACATTTGAATATGTTGAATTATAAATGATGCTATAACTGCTTGTGATTATTTATGTATGATGTTAAACCTATTAAATTACATGTCATCTCATCTGTTACTGTTATATGTTGTTAACTGTTCATTTATATCTGTTTATCACACTGCAAGTTCTCTGTAGATTAGGTTCACTATGGGTTGAGATGATACATACCCGAATGGACTTTAGAATAGGGAAAAATCGTTATGGACTGAAATGATAGGCCTGAGCGGTTTTTATTTATTTTATTTTAACTTGGGACTGCGGGTTTGAAATGATAGAACCCAGATTTTCTTTTTAAATTGCGGATTGAAATGATATATATGCGTATCACTTGACCTAGGCTAGAAAACTATATACAGGTCCTTGGTTATTTTATAAAGTATTTTGGAATATTTTAAATATTTTTAAAAGTGAATAATTACGAAAATTTGATTTAAATTGGATTTTTAATGTTAATTTTTTTTTGGATTTTTCTAGAAGTTAAAAATGTAATTTAAATGAATGGTAAAAGTGAAATTTTGAAATATAACTTAAATCTGGAAATTTGGACTTTGGCTTTTAAAATGACATTTAAATTATATAAATAAAATTTTAATTGGTTTAAAATGTAATTTTATGATAATTTGATTTAAACAGATTTTAAAGTGTTTTAAATAAAGGATTTATGATTTTTTTATAAGTGGAAAGTGTTAAATAAATAAATGGTTAAGTTGAATCATTGAAATATAACTTAAAGTCTAGAAATTTGGGTTTTTGGTTTAAAACGGGAATTTTAAGTTATATAAATAAAGTGGAAATTTAATTATATATATTTTGAAAATGTGATGATTTGATTAAATTTGAATTTAGATGATTTAATAAAGTGTTATTGATTTTTTTTCTCTATGCATTAAAATGGTAAAATGAAGGAATGCTTAAAAGTGTAATTTTAAAATAAAACTTGACTTGGAAATGTGAATTTGGTTTTTAATTATAGGTTTAAGTTAATTAAATAGATTGGAAATTTATTTTAATTTGTGAAATGATAATTTGAAAATGAAATTATTAATAAAGTATCAAATGTAAAAATGGGAAAATTGTACATTTGAATTTGTTAAGTGAGATTTTTTAAAAAAAGTTTGGATATTTCTGTAAAAATTACTTTATAAAATCATAAATATAAAGAGTATTTTAATGAACATTTTTGAATGTTAAAATATGATTTTATAATGAATAAATGGTTTAAATTAAAATGTTTTCAAGTGTACCTTATAACAGTTTTTTCTAAATGCTGCGAAAGGCTGAAATTGTAAATGTTTATGGTTTTGACTTAGTGAACGAGCTCAGAATGACTTGGAACTTTGAAATTTGAATACTTGACTTGAAAGAATAACAAATTCACTTTTAAATAGTTTAAATGAATTAAGTAAATTGGAATATAAACTATTTAAAGGAAATTTGAATTGAAATAAATGAATGTTATCTTTGAAATTTAAAGGGTGATTAAGTTTGATATTTGAATTTGAATTCAAATAATGATTTGAAAATAAAGTTTTGAAAGATATGATATTTTGATATTAAAATGATTTGAAAATAAAGTTTTGAAAGATATGATATTTTGTTATTAAAATGATTTGACAATAATGTTTTGAAAAGGTATGATATTTTGATATTAAAATGATTTTAAAAATGAGGTTCTGAAAGATATGATATTTTGATATTAAAATGATTTGAAAATGAAGTTTTGAAAGATATGATATTAATGTATTAAAATAATTTGAAAGGAAGTTTTGAAAGGATATGATAATTAAATATATTGAAATGGTTCGAAATGACTTGATATTTATTTTGATAAATATTTGAATTTGAAAGATATGGTATGTTGATATATTGAAATGGTTTGGAAATGATTTCATCTTTATTTTGATAAAGATTTGGATTGAAATGGTATTTTATTTTGAAGTGTAAAATATTAATTTTGTTACTATAACCACGGGTTATAATAACGATTGGTTGGCAAAGAGACCGGGGTCGGATATAGGCATACTCTCTGTCGATACCGAAAACCACTTTGACAACCGTGTACGCGGTGGAGATTCCAGAATGAAGTAGGATGGCGCGACGTTTTTAAGGTATATTACATGGACCCAACTCCCATGAGCTGGCATAAGGTGGCTTAAACAGGAGCGATCTCAGGCCAAAAGGGGTAGCTCCTCTGTTCGGACACATTTCTTCGATACCATTCTATTGCTTTTATGATTGTTTAGGCGCTCCTCCGATTTTGGGAATGTGTTCCGAGGTGGGCGTATGTGGCTGTTGCGTTACCACCAGCCCGTGTGCGTAATTGGTATATCTTCCTTGGCATTGCCTTGTGTGCGGTGTCACCTATCATACC
Source organism: Allium cepa (assembly GCA_030765085.1). Lineage (NCBI taxonomy): Eukaryota > Viridiplantae > Streptophyta > Magnoliopsida > Asparagales > Amaryllidaceae > Allium > Allium cepa. The sequence continues at coordinate 192,683,275 of CM060939.1, read as the reverse complement.
GAGACTTTACTTCGAGTTTGTTTTTCTCCCGTAGCCCGTGTGGTATCCTCTGATAGTCTCCCGATCTGGAGATATCATGATATTGGATGGACTACTGGGACTATTATGTGTGAAGGGTGATATGGGTAAGCCTGAAATGCTATTTTAAAGTAAGTTTATTTTACTATAGACATTATTATAATAGCACAATATTACTACATAGTAAATAGTTTAACGGATCTTTAGAGGATGGGCGGTCCTAGGTATCCTTTAAGTTACTTGTACTTTTACTACAGTTCACTTGAGTTGGTTTACATTGTATAAGTATATATGTCCTGACTCGAGTGTTTATATTTCATTTACGCCCGGGTCAGCCTGAGTACTCACAGATTGGGATTCCACTTTCTGGAGATTTGGAATCGCTGGAGATTATCTGCTTGTCTAGTTTTATCTATTTCACTTCCAGTTATCCTGTTGATCCCATTATTGCATTCATTTTGTACTTGGTTATCATCTTGAGACTTCTTTTGTACTTATTTCTTCTGTTGTATCTTATATAACTCTGATATATTTACATAGTAGCTTCATGAACTTCTATTTCTTTTACTTCCGCTGCGCTATTATTACTCTGTGTCTATGATCTGTGATTTTTATTTACTGTATATTCTGAGATTTGCCAAATTTTATTTACAACGCGGTATTTTGAGCAATTTAAGTCCGACATGTGTGGATGCGAATGGTTGAAAATACCTAGTTTTTACATATACCATAACTCAATCTGCAATCCAAATGTCCAATTCTGATGATATTACTGGTTCACCCATTGGTGTTAGAACTAGAGCTTCCTTATCTAAATCAGTGATGATTGACAGGATAGGATTTTGGAATATTAGGGGTGCAAACTCCCAAGCCAAACAAATGGAAATTAGCAACTTTATAATTACCCATAATATTCATCTGATGGCTATTGCTAAGACTAAACTGAATCATTCAACTACTAGTAAAGCAGCATCTCTAGTTAATCATAACTAGAGTTATATCCATAATCTGGCTCAAGCTCATTTTGGTAGGATCCTGACTATGTGGAATCCTTCCATATTTTCCATTAATCCTATATGTGTCCATAGACAGTACATTCATTCTCAAATCATTCATATTCCTTCTGCTACTAAATTCTTCTTAACAGTGGTCTGTGTTGAAAATTATGTTTCTCATAGACAATTGTTCCTTGATAAACTTCCTGGCATTCACAACTCTAACACTCCTTGGCTTTGTTTTAGGGACTGGAATTGCATGCAATTGTCTACTGATAAAAGTGGTGGTCCTCCACTTTCTTATCAACATACTAGGCCTTTAAATAATTCCATTTATAAAGCCCATCTTCTCCCTATTGCATCCTCTGGATGTTTCTATACTTGGAATAACTCTAGCAGGTCTGCTAACAAAACTCTTTGTAGACTGGATAGATCTTATCAAAATTTTGCCTCCATGTTGAAATGGCCTAAGCTTAATACCTTGATCCCGCCTCCATCTTTATATGATCATTCTCCTTTGATTATGGACTGGGGCATGGCCACTGAAAGAAGAAACTCCTCATTTTCATTCTTTAATAATTGGACCGATAATCCTGATTTTTAAGTATTGTTGCTAACTGCTGGAATATGCATGTTTTCGGTAATCCTATGTTCATTTTGCAAACAAATCTTAGGCATTTGACGAACAAATTGAGGAGCTGGGCTAAGGAAAATTATGGGAATGGAAGTAGCATCTCTTCATCGATTAGAGATAATTTGTTGCAGGTGCAGAGGAATATCCTTTCTGATCCTAATAATGCTTTGCTTAATGAACAAGAAATAAATCTCAGGCTCAGCTTACCTAATGCTCTAGGGGAGGAGATCAAAATAGCAAAGTAGAAGGCCAAACTAAAATGTCAAATCCATGGGGACAAGAATTCAGCAATCTTTCATAATTCCATGAAGATAAAACATGCTTCGTCTACTATTTGTAATATTAATGATATGAGTGGCAATCCTTTTAATACTAATGATTCTATTCAGGAAGCTTTTCTGGCCTACTATAAGATCATGCTTGCCAACCATGACATGCTTGACGTTTGCACGTAATTATTCTCTCATGTTTCTCTTCATGTCATATCTTACAGTAATAAGGAACTTCTGATTAGGGAAATCTCTCCTGATGAAGCTAAAGATACCATTTTCAATATGAAGGGATGTAGCAGCCCTGAAGCTGATGGTTATAATGCCCATTTTTTCAAAGTCGCCTGGAAAATTATTGGGCATGATGTGACTAAGGCCGTCCTTAATTTCTTCAAACACAACAAACTATTAGCTGGAATTAATGCCACCGGTCTTACTTTGGTTCCTAAGACTCAACATCCTTCTTCTGTTACCTAATTTAGACCCATTGCCTGCCGCAAAGTTATATACAAAATCATCTCTAAAATTATGGCTGTTAGGATGAAGCATGTGTTAGCTACCACCATTTCTTATAACCAAAGTGCTTTCCTTCCTCACAGAAACATTACTGATAATATTCTTCTGTCCAATGAGCTATTGAGAGGCTATAACAGGTTTAATATCTCTTCCAGTTGTGTGATGAAATTAGTTGTTCAAAAGGCTTATGACACTATTAGTTGGAAATCATATATATTCTTTATAGAATGAACTTCCCCACCTCTTTCTTGGCTTGGATATTCACATGTATCTCTGTATTTAAATTTTCTACTAGACAAAATGGTGGTACCTTTGGTTATTTCGAGGCTACTCATGGCATTCGAAAAGGGGACCCCATTTCTCCATACCTTTTTATTTGTATCATATTGACTGGCCTTATCAATAATGTTATGACTCATAAGCTTATTAGCTTTCATCCACTTTGTAAGAGCCTGAAAATTTCTTCTCTTCTTTTTGCTGATGATTTATAGTTGTTCACTAAACCTAATGATAAGTCAATAAATGGCATTTTGAATGTTCTGACTATATTTAAACTGTTAATTGGATTGGATATTAATAGATGCAAAACCAAGATTAAAATTGCAGGGTTGGATGATAATCAGATGAGTATTATTACTGCTTTATCTAGATTATCTCCCTTTGATGATAATGAGACTTATCTTGGTATGCCTATCTGCTCTTCTAAAATCCGAACTAATCAATGTTTACTGTTGTTTGAAAATATCACTGCTAGATTATCTTCCCTGTCAGACTCCTTCTTATCTATGGCTAGTAAGTTGGTTGTTGTTAAATCCATTACTTCTTCCATGTGCTTATACTATGCAAGGATCTATATTTTGCCTGCCAAGCTTTTATCCATGATTAATTCCGCTTTAAATCATTTTCTTTAGCACGACAATCCTTTTTCTAAGAAAGTGATCCCCATTGCCTTCAGTTTTGTTTGTTGTCCTTTCAATATTGGTGGTCTTGGCATTTTAGACATCAATGAATGGAATTAGGCAGCTCTTTCTACTAGAATTGATAAATTGATGAATAATGTAAATAATCTCTGGGCTTCTTGGACTAGGATTAATTTAGTCAAGAATATGCATTTCTAGACTATGGATATCCCTACTGATTGTAGCTGGGTTTGGAGAAACATTCTTAGATGATGGTCTACTTTTCTCCCCATTTTTTAGAAATGTATTAAGGATAATGATACATCCTTCTGGTTTGATCCTTGGTCTGCTCATGGTTGCATACTTGAAAATGATTAATTTTAATTTGAGGGTCCAGTTTGGGATCAATGATAAAGATAAAGTTAGCTCATTCTGGTCTGATGGTTGCATTAATATTCCTTACTCTAGCTCTTATGCTATCAGACAAGTGTGGGCTAATATTTAGAACAATGTTTACTTAAAGGATAATGTTCATGATTTATGAGCTGGGAAGAATCACTCAGTTGCTACTATTTATAAGTACATTACCAAGGCTTGTCCTCTGTCCTGCTTCCCTTGGTGCTCTTGAATTTGGAAGAGCAGTTCTCTCCCTAAAGAAAATATCATGCTGCGGAAGGAGATAAGGAATGGTATTCAGACCCTTGATATGCTTAGGGCTAGAAATCTAGTTTTATCTGCTACTTGTACATTGTGTTGCAACGAGGATGAGAGTATTTGTCACCTATTTTTTAACTGCCCTTACTCTTTTTTCATCTGGAAAAGAGTTTTGAGGTGTCTTAACCTGCACAATCCTAGTGTGAACTCATCTATTGAATGGTATAACATCTTCAAAGCTGCTAGATGGGAGTCTAGTAAAAGTGATTTATTATTAAAGCTTCTCAAGAAATTTGTGTATTTTGTTTGGACGGAAAGGAACAATAGGGTGTTTTATCGCACTTCTTCCCCTAAACATGTTTTGTTCCTCTCTGTGGCTAAACATTTTAATGCCTCTTGTTGGTATTTCCATGCTGCTAATTTTTGGTGGTTTACTTGGGGACTTTGTGGTGCTGCTTCGGGTCTTGCGTGATGTCGGAGGTGGTATGCTTCGAGTCCTTTTATTTAGTGTGTTGATGGTTGTGGTTGGCCACTTTGGGTCCTGCTTCGTGCTTTCTACATGATCCTTGGTGGCTTTCTTGAGTTGCTTGTGGTTATTGTTTGTTGCTATGTTTATTTGCTGATTTTTGTCTCTTCTTTACTGTATTTCTCTGTACTTCTTTTTTATACTTGTATAATTTTGCATGGTACAAATATAAGGTAGGGGTCTTTTTAACCCCGCTGGCTTTGCCAAAAAAATGTCAAGTGAGATAAATTAAATAAGAGAAAGGAAAAGAATGATATTTAAGGAAATAAATATGAACTTAAGAATAGTGAACTGGAATTTTTAGTGGAATCAACTTAACTAAAGAAAAATGGATAAAATAAATGAGGTAATTTGAAAACGAATTTGTTGAAGGAAATTTTGATAAAATGAAAGAAAATCAATTTTGAATTTAACGACTATTTATTAGTTGAATGAAATGGATTAAACCAAATTGTTGAATATTAATTTATCTAAAATTGAAATCTATATGGTTACGAATAGTTGAAGTTGAATGTTGAGGTGGAATTAACTATGACTGATAAAATAAATTTAATGAATGTGTAAAATATAACAAATTTTGCTGTGAAAATTTTGTAATAAAAGTTAGTAAATGGGAAACAAATTAATCGAATAAAAATATATGGAAATGAAACCAATCAAATGTGAACAAAATAAATTTGATTGACTAAATAAAATGAATTAGAATCAACTAATTGAATATAAGCCAATTTGAAAATAAATGTAATTTATATGGTTTTGAATTTACTGTTGTATTTTATTTTTCTTCTGGTTGTTTCTTTTCTCCCACCTCCTTCCCTTTCGGGGACGAAATTTTTTGAGTGGGGGAGACTGTAACGATATAAATTTTTTTAACGGGTTTCATAACGTAATTAACTGAAATTTTGTGAAATTTAAAAACTATAAAATTTTCCAATGAAAATTTCCCATTTACTATGTCTAAATAGATATATTTCAAATATCGAATTTTCATTGCAAAATATGAATGTAAATTCTGTTGTGTAAAATTTTCAATTCCAATTCAAATCATTTAAAATTTAATGTAAATAAAATATCTTCGAAATATGGATATTTTTATATAATAAAATTTTAAATCATTTCCTGAGTAAGACGTCAAAATTCATTCCGTCAAATTTGGACTTCTCTGGCTCTGTCTATCTTATTTTCGACGAAATCGCAGTAGTTTTACAGCGAAATATCGACTTTTGATAGGATGGTCGTATTGCTGATATCTGTATACCGTTTTGATCGTCTCGTCATGTTGATCTCCACAGTATATCCATTTCATATTTCAGAGTCCTATACGTGGTGGAATTTATGGAAATGGTAATCTTATCGTTACCCGTTTCATGCCTCTTTAGTTTCCTTTTGTCATTCCACTTTCCACCGTATAACCTAACAGCCATTTCCTTCTATTTCTTTCTAAAATCAACATATCACTTGTCAATATCATTATCGTTTATATTTATTGTCGGTTGCCATACCATTTCTTTCTTGGTTCATTATAGGCTGAAGGCTACTTATCTTCCTTGACTTTTGAACTCACATTCTAGTTATATATATATATATATATATATATATATATATATATGCTTTTGAACTTCATTCCAATAACTATATTGGAAGTTGCATTCATTTATTATTTTCAAACTCTTGTCCATTGTTTTTCCCGACCCTTCATTTTGCAAACTTATCCATGTTGCAATTCTACTAGTTCACTTATATATTTTGGTATCTGTTCATTGCTTTGAAAAGAAATACAAAGGCATACAAGGTCTGTGTCTTTTTGAAACCTTCTCTTTCTCTCATTATTTCTTTCCCCTGTTCAATTTTTTTTCCTCTTGAAATAATTTTTTTCGCATGGAAGAAAACTGACCCACCACAATACTTCCTTTCTCCTCACCTTGTTCCCACCACTCGACCTCGCACATCTAACCTCGCCACAAATGCTCCGCCACCTTGCTTCATCACACCCGCTCCTACGTGCCTCCCTCGGCCTTCAACACACCACAGCCTAGACCCATGAACTGACCATCCTCCAACCTCCGCCCAATGGCCGAAGTCAAGGAGGGAGGACGTCTCCATTTCCCGTCCCACCCACCTTGACCATCGGCCATCATCTGCCAGGCAGCATTACCCCGCCACCGTGGCCTTCTCCTCCTCGTTTCTCCTTTTTGGCCGATATATATATGCACTAGCCTTCACCTTCTCTTTTATAATATATATATATATATATGTGTGTGTTATTTCATAAAGATTTAAATTTTAGATTTTTAAAGTTATACGTTTTGAATTATAAAGGTATAAAATTTTAGATCTTGATTTAAAGTGACTAAACGAATATTTCAAGTCTAAATAAATTGAAGAAAATATTTAGTTTATTTGAAGTTTGAGGCTTATTAAATGATATTGGATTTTATTAGTAAATATTTCAAAATTGAAAAATAACGAAGTTAAATTTTGATATATATGAAATTATCAAACCTAGTTTTGAAAATGTTTGAATATAAATGCTGAAATATATTGAAGTTTAAATGGTTTATTTTGTGTTTCAAATCTGTATTTGAAATCGATATAATTTGAAATGGTTTATTGAGAAATTGAATTGAATTGAAATTGGTGAATTAATGTTGAATTAAATTTTAATTTTGGAATCTGAGTTGATTTAAATCAATTTGTGAAATTTGAGGAAACTATTTTATTATATAAAGTATTTTTAAATTTTATTTAAACTATTTATATATTTTACTTTATAAGTTATTTAATATAAACTATTTTAACATCCTAAGAATTTTATTATATAAGCTAATTTAATATAAACTATTATATATACTAATTATTTAATATAAAAACTTTTATTCTATAAACTATTTGATTATATAATATTATTAATATATAAACTGTTTAAGTGGTGGAAGTTGTGAATTTCAAAGTATTATGATTTCCGAAGTGTTATAAATTCAAGTATTTGGTTTCAAAAATGTTATAACTTTGAAAGTGCTATGGTTTTGGAAATGTACATATATTTAAAGAAAATGATATTGTGTTGATATAGTTTTGAAATGGATATGATGTTCGAGTTTTGAAGTATATACTGTTTTGAAATGACCATGGTGTTATAATAACGTTTAGTTGTTAAAGAAACTGGGATCGGATATTGTCATACTCCCTGCCAATACAGAAACCACTTTAGCAAGTGTGTATGCGGTGGAGATTCCAGAATGAAATAGGATGGTTTGGTGACGGTTCCAGAATGAAATAGCATTCCTTTAACCGCATTCAGAAGCTCAAATGGATTCTACAAATTGCTAGTTATGTCCTTTGGGCTAATAAATACTCCTGCCTATTTCATTGACCTAGTGAATAGGGTATTTAGAAAAGTACTGAATAAATTCGTATTAGTCTTCGTAGACAACATTTTGATATATTAAAGAATGAGGAAGACATGAAGGGCATCTTGAAATCGTATTAGAAATAGTGGGGAGAAATGTACCGAAAGATAAATTCTCAAAATGCCACTTCTGCGAAAAAGAAGTAAGGTTCCTTGGACATGTGCTGTCAGGGGAGGGAGGGAACTACAGTAGATCTGGCAAAGATTACGGCTATTCTTGACTGAAAATAACCAAAAACTCCGAAGGACGTTCGTAGTTTCTTAGGATTAGCGGGATACTATCGAAGATTTATTCAAGATTTCTCCAAGATTTCCTCTCACATAACAAAGCTGACCACGTAAGATGTGAAGTTTGAGTAGACACAAAAATGTGAAAACGCTTTTCAAGAGCTCGAGAAAAGATTAACCACTCCTTTCGTATTAGCAGTAGCAGATGAAAACGGCGGATTTACTGTACATATAAATGCATGTGGGGAAGGAGTAGGTGCTGTTTTAATGCAGCACGAGAAGGTCATTGCTTATGCAAGTAGACAACTGAAGATCCACAAGAGGAATTATGCAACACATGACTTGGAATTATTAGCCATTGTGTTCGCATTAAAAATGTGGAGACATTATCTACTAGGAATGAATTTATTATCGTTTATTTTCAATAGACTTTAATTGACCTTAGTAAATAACATTCCTTCTTTAAATAGGTGAAAAGTTTGAGCTCTTCACGGACTACAAATCTTTTAATATCATTTTACTTAGAAGCACTTAAATATGAGGCACAACTTTGGTTGGAATTCCTAGCATCATATGATTTGGATATTCTATATACACCAGGAAAAGCCAATGTTGTGGTTGATGCTCTGAGTAGAAAGCAGGCCGTTATACCTCATTTAGTAGTGCATCCAGCTTTGATTTGTCAAATAAAGGAGAGTCGACTCTATGACCCGATCATGGAAAAAATAACAAGGGAAGTAGAAAAGAATATGATACTTAGAAGATGGGAAGGTATCAAAGTGGACGAGCAGGGAATCCTGAGGATGAGTGGAAGCATATGTGTCCCTAATGTCGATGGGATTAGACAAGAAGTTTTAACTAAATGTCACAAGTCTACACTTGCAATACATCCTGGAGTAAAAAAGGTGTATAGGGATGTGAAAAAGACTTTCCAGTAGGGAGGTATCAAGAGAGACATTTCCATCCAAGTGAGTAAATGTGCAAATTGTCAACAAATCAAGAGTGATCAACAAAAGACTGCTGGGTTACTTGTTTCCCAAGGAATTGACCGGGCAACTTAGTACTCAGACTCCCCCCGTTCGGCATCAAGATGCGCCCGGTATTGAATACCGTTCGGCCAAAAGGAGGCGCTCGACCTAAGATCATTCGAAGATCAAAGATCGCTCGGCCACCCGAGCATGCTCGACCGGAGCTATCGTTCGGCGAACCTAGATGGTTCGGTCTCCCAAGCACGTTCAGAATCCAAAGGATACTTGGTCTCCCAAGCGCTCAGCACAAGGTACGTTTGGCCAAAGTGAACGTTAGGCCAAAGTAAACGTTCAACCTACAAGGAACACTCGGCGTAAAGTATGCTCGGCATCTCCGGACGTTTGGCCTGGCAAACCAACATTCTATACTGCTCGGCATCACATCGTCCGTCACAAGGAACGTTCGACCTCCCAAGAATATTCGGTAATCAAAGACGTTCGGCATTCTCCCCAGCACGTCCGGCCTCGATTGTCGCTCGGCCTACTCCTCCCACACAACAAAGAGATCACTCAGCATGAAAAGATGGGGTCGGTCTTCAACTGTTCGGCCCGTTCGGTTTGGCATACAGAGCACGTCCTATTTGGATTGAGTTATTCAGCTACCTGGCACACCAGAGAAGTCCAACCCACCTTCGTCAATAAATAGAGGGGCACAGGAAAAGGGAGAGATCTGAGAGAACACTGGGGAGACTCTGCCATTTTCAAGACTCAATCCAGCCTTATTTCTTTTACTTTGCAATTGTATTAAAGTAAAAAAAAATGGACCGTATCAGTAATCAACTTTCAAGGAAATCAATGGAAATCAACTATAAAGTGGATGTAGGCAGTTACGCCGAACCACTATAAATTTGGTGTTCTTTCTTTCTGCATTTAAATTTATGCTCTCCTCTCTGTTTTAATTTGTTTTCTTCATTAATCTCTTTACAAAATCTTTCTAAGGGTGTTGATGACCAATTTTGGTGCTAACATTTTAGTGCTTTCACTGAGAATTGAATTCTCAGGCTATTAGGATCTACTTTGTACCTACTGGATTGCATAAGTCCCTCGAAGGAGATCCATAATCATTTATAGGCATTTGTTGATTCAACTCAGAGTTACAACCAATAACTCTACCATGGGAAGACCACGGACAAGATCAGCCTCTCAAAATGCAGATGCCCACGAAACAGCTAGTGTGCAATAACTCGGGCCTAACAATCAACAAGCTGTTCAAGGTGCAGGACCCTCCAACCAAAACCAAGCAGAAGTTGTTTCCCGAGCGAAACTCAATGACTTGATAAGAGAACTTAAGGAGAGTAGAAAGCAAATTGCTGAGCAAATGCAAGCCAATGCTGACCTCATAACTTAGCTTACTCAGCAGCAGCATCAGAACGCTGGAGGTAGCCCTGTCGCTTACACTGAAGATGATAGCTCAACTTCAGCCGATGAACCGCCTAAGCGTGGACGCCGCAAGGATGAAAATGCACAAGAAGGTGCTACAGATCGATCTACTAGAAATCAAGCCCGTGGAACGGAACCCCACCTCCCTTCTTCTATACAAACCCCGGACTTGACAGCTATGATCAGGAAGTTAATGAGAGAGAATCAAGGCTTGACTAATGAAGATTGGAGAGTGTCGAAAAGCCATACTCCCTTCACGGACCCCATTCTACAAGCTGAATATCTGAGAAAGTTCAGCATGCCTACCATTCCAGCCTATGAAGGGAAAACTGACACTAGACAGCATGTAACGAGGTATGGATGGATGATGGATTCAGCAAGAGCCAATGACGCAACCAAGTGCAGGTGCTTCCCGATTACTCTATCCGGAATTGCCACCATGTGGTTTACTCGACTTCCCCCATGATCAATATCCAGCTTCGACGAATTAGCAATGAAATTCATAGAACAATTCAGGATACACACCACTCGTCCAAAGGACGTGATGTCCTTATCAAGTGTGACCCAAGCTCCAGGAGAGTCACTGAAAGCATACTTGCAGAGATTTCATGTTGCTGCTACCGAAGTGAGCAATCCTAATGACCACGCAATTTTGACGGCAGTAATGCGTGGAGTGGATCCCGATTCTGAATTTGGAGATTGGTTGCCGGGAAAGCCCCCAGCCAAATGGAGCGTTTTTATTCGAAAGCTCATCAGTTCGTAAGGAGGGAAGAAGCTCGGTGGACAAGGAAAGACAAGGCGCTAGGGCCCATTCAGGAATCTGTAAAGAGCAACGTCGCCGTGAAGACAACTGGCAATAACCCTGGAAAGACTCAAGCCAACGTCCAGAACAAGCCCGGACAGTCTAAAGAATCTGGAGGTGGAAATCCCGGAAAGAAGAAGGAAACGGGGAGATGGAAGCCAAGAATCCCAACCTACAACGAATACACTCCACTGAATGAATCTCTTGAAAACATCGACTTATCAACCTGCTATACTTTTCAATACAGAAAACCATGCCCAAAGGAATCAACAGAGGAGCAGAAGCGGACTGGAAAGTATTGCCACTTTCACGAGTCTTATGGGCACAACACAGAGGAATGCAGACATCTTCATGACGCTATTGAGAAATTGATTAGGCAGAAGAAGCTACAGGAATTTGTCAAAGACCCACAGGACGGAAGGTAAGAGACATTAGACCCTAGGCGAGGGCCAGCCCCACACCAACCAGAACAACCCACTCGAACTGTGGGTAGATTGGTCATTAACACGATTGCTTGCGGACCTCACCCTGTAGATAAGAATTGGCAGGAGATGGAACGATATGCTAACTCTCTGAGACATGCGGATTATGAGTGTTGTTCGAATGTAGAGGATGGAACTCCCGCAAAGCAGCAGCGCACGATGAATGATGACATCGTGTTCAGGAGTTGAGATGGGGATAAGGTAGAGGCCCCTACTATCGACCCAATGGTCATATCCGCGACCATCGGGCTAACATTCGTAAAGAGAATTCTAGTTGATTGCAGAAGTTCCATTAACATCATCTTCTGGAAGGCATATGACCAAATGAAACTGGAAACCAAGGATTTGAAACCATCCAAAGCCAGGATCCATGGCTTTAACGGCGCGACAACTGATGCCATGGGATATGTGGAATTACCTGTCGAATTGGGGCAAGATGAACGCAGGAGAGTGCGAATCCTACCATTCATAGTGCTGGATGTCGATTCCCCATACAACGTGTTCCTGGGACGTCCAGCCTTGGCGGAATTCAGGGCAGCCATGGCCTCATGATGTTTGACGTTAAAATTTCCCACAGAAAAAGGAGTAGGAGTAGTGCACGGTGATCAGGCAACCGGTCGTGCATGCTATGTGGCTGAGCTCAGGGAGGCGTAACGTAGGGAGAAAGGAAAGGTTGTGGACAGCTGGGTCCGCATCCAAAATTCTGATGATTGACAACTAGCGCCCGAGCCCTGGCTCGGGCGACAATCTCGGATCCATAGAGACATAGATCCGAGAGAAGATGATGGGGAACCCAGGGAAAAAAATGCAGCACCGGCCGAACTGACCATTGACATCTCAGTTAGCTGCAACGACCCATCACGAGTTCTTAAAATAGGATCACAGCTAGACACCGTAGCAGCTGAAAACCTCATTGATTTCCTCCGAGCGAACCTTGATGTTTTTGCTTGGACACATTCTGATATGTGCTGGATTTCTCCTATAATTGCGAGTCATATGTTGAACATAGACCCGAAACATGTCTCTTTGAAACAGAAAAGGAGAGGCATGGACCCAGAGAGGTCTGTAGCTCTCAAAGAGGAGGTGGACAAACTAAAAACGAACGGGTTCGTCCGCGACGCCCTCTACCCTGAATGGGTATCTAACCCGGTGTAAGTAAAGAAAGCAAATGGAAAATGGAGAACTTGTGTCGATTACTCTGATTTAAACAAAGCATGCCTGAAGGATAGCTTTCCATTACCAAGGATTGACCAACTGGTCGATTCAACAGCCGGGCACGAGTTACTATCATTTATGGACGCATACTCTAGTTACAATCAAATTCCGATGCACATCCCGGACCAAGAACACACCAGCTTTGTCACGAACGTCGGGTTATATTGCTACATAGTAATGCCCTTAGGATTAAAAAATGCAGGAGCAACTTATCAACGTCTGGTAAATCGAATGTTCAAAGATCAGATTGGGAAAACAATGGAAGTCTACATGGATGACATGCTTGTAAAGTCGCGACAGTCAAACGACCACATCCGAGACTTAGCAGAGATGTTCGATATACTCAAGCACTACGGGATGAATGTCAATCCTCTGAAGTGTTCATTCGACATAGCTTCAGGAAAGTTACTTGGGTTTCATTGTGAACACGCAAGGGATTGAAGCTAACCCAGAGAAGATCCAGGCTATCCAAGATATACAGGTACCCAAAACCATAAAGCAGGTGCAAAACCTGAATGGAAAAGTGGCTGCGCTAAGTCGATTCATATCCAGAGCTACAGACAAGTGTATTCCCTTCTTCGACATTATAAAGAAAGGAAAGAGAAACTTCGAATGGACGTCCGACTGTGAGGAAGCATTTTGGGCTCTGGTAAGGCACTTAGAAAGTCCCTTGGTACTATCGAAACCAGTAGACCACGAGACGTTGTACGTGTACTTGGCTTTCTCCCAGCATGCCATCAGCACAGCCTTGGTCCGCAAGGAAGACCGAGTTAAAAGGCCAGTTTAAACGCTTGACGGGGGTGGAAAGGAGTTATCCAAAGATTGAGAAACTCGCCTATTGCTTGGTGATTGCGTCAAGCAAGCTTCGTCCCTACTTTCAAGCACATTCAATCGGTGTGTACACTAACCAACCCTTGCGACAAGTACTCCAACGACCAGAAACTTTCGGAAGGATGTTAAAATGGAATATTGAGCTGAGTCGGTTTGACATTGCCTACCTGCAGCGAAGGGCCATACAAGGACAAGCACTAGCTGACTTCATCGCTGAATTCACACCGCCAGATGAACCGAGCAGTCACAGGGTCATACCTCCCGTTCGATGGAAGATGTACACCGATGGGGCATCTAAAGACCATCGCTCGGGGGCAGGCATAGTCATCGTAACTCCGAAAGACCGGTTAATCTGCTACGCTTTGAAGCTTGAGTTTGCAGCAACAAATAACAAAGCCGAATATGAAGCATTTATTGTTGGCTTAAGACTTGTTATCGAACTGGGATTGAAGTCGATTGAAATCTTTTACGATTCACAACTGGTAGTATACCAAGTGCGGGGAGACAATCAAGCAAAGGGACAGCGACTAGCTCCTTACCTCGCTCAGGCTCGAGAGTTACTGGCAAGTCTCGAATATTATGACATCTCCCATGTCCCACGCGAACAGAATAGAGAAGCTGATTCGTTAGCAAAATTCGCAAGCACTGGCGATGCACAACAAATGGGATTGTTCCCTGTTGAGACCCTGCTTGCTCTAAGTATAGACATGATGGAGATAGATTTCGCGTTGGAAACCGAGCTCGAAAAGGAATCGTGGTTGACCCGATCAAACAGTACTTGCTACAAGGGGATTTGCCTGAAAAAAGGAGCGAAAGACGCCAAGTCCTTCGTAAGGCTTCGCATTATTTAGACAGGACAGAATAATGTATCGGAGGGGATACTCGACCCCCTTACTCCGGTGCGTGGCCCATGACGAGATAAAACGGGTACTGAAAGAAGTCCATGAAGGAGAGTGTGGTGATCATACCGGGGGGCAAACATCGGCAAAGAAAATCCTCCGTTATGGATACTTTTGGCCAACCGTGAATCGTGACGCCGCAGACTATGTGAGGAAATGTGACAAATGCCAGATATACGCAAAAATTCCAAGAGCTCCGCTGATGGAACTCACACAAATGGTTAGTCCCTGGCCGTTTGCAACGTGGGGAATAGACCTATTGGTTCTTTACCCATAGCCAAAGGAGGCGCGAAATATGCAATAGTGGCAGTCGATTACTTTACCAAATGGGCAGAGGCAGAGCCTATGGCCACGATCGCCACCAAGAAAGTCATTAATTTCGTTGTGCGAAATATCATATGCCGCTTTGGCCTCCCACGGACCATCATAACAGACAATGGAACTCAATTGGAAAGCAAGGAGTTCAAAGAATTTTGTCAGAAATGTGGCATTGAGAAAAAGTTTGCAGCAGTTGCTCACCCAAAGGCGAATGGACAGGTGGAAGCCGTAAACAAAATAATCAAGTTCATATTAAAAAAGCGTTTGGAAAAGGCTAGAGGCAAGTGGGTAAATGAACTCACGACGGCGCTTTGGGCTTATAGAACTACCCAAGACCGCGACTGGCCACACTCCATTCGCATTGGCATATTGCACAGAAGCTGTCATACCCGTGGAACTTGAGGTTCCATCACATCAGGTAACTTATTATGACCCTACAACGAACCAGGATCTCTTACTGGAATCATTGGACTTTATTGTTGAAAAATGCGAAGAAGCTGATTTGAGAGCGGCCTCATACAGACACCGAGTCGCTAGATATTATAATGGAAAAGTCCAACCAAGAACCTTTGATGTGGGAGATCTCGTTTTGAAACGAGTCCTTCCAACTCCATCTCACATGAATCCTACATGAGAAGGTCCATACATCATCGAACGGAAGCTTGGAGAAGGAACTTTCAAGCTAGTGACCGTCGATGGTGCGACACTCCCCCGAGCATGGAACAACGAGCACTTGCGGCATTATTACACCTAGTCTGTCTCCTTCATGTATTAATTGCTTCTATTTCCAGTATGTTTTCATTTCTAGTTCTTGGCATGTAATAAAACAGTCTAGTGCTTTCATTAATAAAGGCTTGAAGCCATCTTTTTCATGAATGATTAATGTTTCTACGTACGATAATCCTATGGCAAGCAATTACAATTATATTATTCTGGCCGGCGTACGAACGCTCAAAACGGTTCAAAATCTCCAAGTCCCCGGAGTGCGAACGGGAGTACTCGAAGTCCCCAGAGTGCGGACTCGAGTATAAACGAATAAAAAATCTCCAAGTCCCCGGAGTGCGACGGGAGTACTCGAAGTCTCCAGAGTGCGGACTCGAGTATAAACGAATAAAAAATCTCCGAGTCCCCGGAGTGCGGACTCGAGTATAAATGAAAAAAAATAAAAAATATCCAAGTCCCCGGAGTACGGACGGGAATACTCGAAGTCCCCAGAGTGCGGACTCGAGTATAAACGAATAAAAAATCTCCAAGTCCCCAGAGTGCGGACAGGAGTATTCTAAGTCCCCGGGGAACGGACTCGAGTATAAACGAATAAAAATCTCTAAGTCCCCTGGAGCGCGGACTGGAGTACTCTAAGTCCCCTGGAGCGCGGACTCGAGTATAAACGAATAAAAATCTCCAAGCCCTCGGAGTGCGAACTGAAGTACTCTAAGTCCCTAGAGTGCGGACTCGAATATAAACGATTCAAAACCTCCAAGTCCCCGGAGTGCGGACTGGAGTACTCCAAGTCCCCAGAGTGCGGACTCGAGTATAAACGAATAAAAAATCTCTAAGTCCCCGGAGTGCAGACGGGAGTGCTCGAAGTCCCCGTAGTGCGGACTCGAGTATAAACGAATAAAAAAATCTCCAAATCCCCGGAGTGAGGACTGGAGTACTCTAAGTCCTCGGAGCGCGGACTCGAGTATAAACGAATAAAAATTCTCTAAGTCCCCGGACTGTGGACGGGAGTACTCGTAGTCCCCAGAGTGCGGACTCGAGTATAAACCAATAAAAAAATCTCCAAGTCCCCAGAGTGCGGACTGGAGTACTCTAAGTCCTCGGAGCGTGGACTCGAGTATAAACGAATAAAAAATCTCCAAGTCCCCGGAGTGCGGACGGGAGTACTCGAAGTCCCCGAAATGCGGACTCGAGTATAAACGAATAAAAAAAATCTCCGAGTCCCCGGAGTGCGGACTGGAGTACTCGAAGTCACCGGAGTGCGGACTCGAGTATAAACGATTAAAAAATCTCCAAGTCCCCGGAGTGCGGACGGGAGTACTCGAAGTCCCCAGAGTGCGGACTGGAGTACTCCAAGTCCGTGGAGTGCGGACTCGAGTATTAACGACTAAAAATCTCCAAGTCCCCGGAGTGCGGACTGGAGTATTCTGGGTCCCCGGAATGCAAACTCAAGTGTAAATGTTTAAAATTCTCCAAGTCCCCAGAATGTGGTCTGGAATGTTCTATGTTCTCGTTACACGAGTTGAAAAAATATATATTCTAAATGCTTGAATCATGGAGAAAACTGAATAATACGAATCTTTTGAAGAAACAGAAAAGGAAACTAAACTTTATTCAAGAAAAGTTTTCCTCTACAAAACAATCCAAAGTTCGGAGTCGACAGTCTATTTACAAAATCTACGATAATTATTACATGACTTAGATTAACTCTCGTTGAACGAGGATAGTGGTCACTTCTTGTATTTCTTTGACTTCTTCCCAGACTTCTCCTCCCCAGAGCGTTTACCCTTGGAATCCTTTCTTGATGAAGGAGTAACAACTGAGGAAGTAGGGGGAATGTCCGAGGGCTTGGACCTGCCAGGAAGGATGGCCTTCAATGGCTTGTTCAGGGATCATCCAGGTCCACCTCACGCGGCTCAACCTTGACCATGGCTATATCTCTTTTCTCTTTTTCGAGCCGCTCCTTCATGCTTAATTCAGATGTATGCTCAGAGGCGCCTGTGACTTCGACTTCGTAACTCCTAGAGGAGGAATCGGACTTGCCTACGTCAAGCGCCCCGATCACTTGAGCATCTAGCCCAGGAACCTCACCAGCACGAGCACCCCCACCGGACTTTTCCACCTCCTTGACGACATCGCTCCTCGGAGTGGGATCGAGGTCGAAATGACCTGCACAAAATTCGAAAAGATAAGCATTAGAATGCAATAGTACTTCACAAAGAATGACGACTTTCAAAATATCAAGGTGGAAGGTTATCTACCAGGCCCGGGCAAACTCTCTGTCGTCAAAGGAGTTTCGCCCTCCGGGATAGGAGACAAAATATGAACGCCCAGGCCAGTGGCTTCCGAATCATAGCCAATGTACTGTTCAAAGGGATCAAGTGGCGGCCGACCAAACGACTGGGAAGGCACGTGAACAGGAGACTCGGCCCCGGATGGACTGGCGACAACTTCTTTCCCTTTCCTCTAGGGGTAGCCTTTACATTAAAGAGCCTTGGCCGCCAATAGGTCCGAAGGCTTATTTCCCTTCAGAAATTCCTTTATCAAATCCTCCTCGTCAACCTCCTCGACACCGCGCTCGGCCTTCCTGATCTGAATTAAAGTTTCCCATTCCTCGAGTAACGATTCAAGATAGCCATCGCCCAAAAAAGTTAAGTTGCGGTGCATGAGCACGCGGGCGTTGAATTCGGCAATGAGAGGGTCGAACGCGGTTTTGATCTCTTCTCTACCTACCTCCCTGGCTGCCTCAAGACGGGAGTCGATGTCCGTCAACGCCGTCTTCTTGCCCTCTTCACGGGCCTCACTCTTTAACATCTCAACCCTGGAAAGCTCGCCCTCAAGTTGTTCTTTTAAAAGTCGGGTGGCGACAATCTCGTCACAGTATCGCTGTGACTCTTCTTGTATAGCCGTTTTCTCCTCTCTCTCTCTCTCTGCGGAGAAGCTCTTCAAGTTCCTTGACCCGAGCGCTGAGCGCATCCCTCTCCTTTTGAACACAGTTCTTTTCCAAGGCCAAAGCCCCACATCGTTGAACCTCCTCGTCAAGCTCTTTCTTGTGAGTTGATTCCAAGCGAGTGACGGCCTCGGCAGTATCCCTGGCACTCTGATGGGCGGCCTTGATTTTAGATTTATAAGTGGCGATTTCTTCGTCCTGGGCCTTAATGATGTTTTTATCGTGGGTAGCCTCAAGTTTCAAACGGTCTATTTCATGCTGGCGCTCCACAGAGACTTCGTAAAGTTTCTCAGCTAGGTGGATGAACGCGTCATGTTGAACATAGACTCGTTGGTACAGGCAATGGCGTGCTGCTTAACATCTCTGGGTATAGGATGAATCGCTGGAAAGAACTTCAACCCATCAAAGCAGATCTTGGGAAATGTGGCCTTGAGCTCGCTCAGTCCCTCTGATACTGTGGGATCTGATGCAGGAGCAGGAGGAGACGACTTTGCAAGTTTGCCCATTCTATGAGAATCTCGGTACTGTCAAGTGGAAGAAGAATCAGAGCATTGATCTCAGGGGATATCAGACTGTGACCCATTGTAACCAGGCGGATCCTTGCTTTTCCCCGAATGAGAAAGGGGTGTTGGTGATGCTTGGGCGGGTAATACGGTTTCTTCCGAGATGATGAGTCCCGAGAATGACGGTCCCCACCACCATCACCATCTCTATCTCGACGTCTCCCGGGACCCGAGTCCCGTTCGGACGAATGAAAAATAGAAGAACCACGGAGACGATCGAATCCGTGCGAGCGTCCCATGTCACCTGCATGAAATTCAAATAACAGCAAATTAGCAAGAGGAGTTATAAAAAAAATCTAAGTGAGACTTGAAGTGCAAGTGTTCGTGTGCGTCCTAGTGTTTCCCCTCGACGGACTAGTAGCCTTGCTAACAGGGGTTTTCTCTCCCTGACTTTGGGATGGAATGCCCACATCGCCTTTGATGGGCGAATGGAATTTGAATGCCTCCGGATCGCCAAAGCCATAGTTAAGTAGATCATCGGGGATGGAGAGATTCGACAAGCCCTTTAAAGAACTTTCCACTTGCTGTGAAGAAGCCTCTTTCTATGCCGGGATGAGCGTAACTTTGGAAGTTCCGCCAACCTTCTCCTTCCTTATCCTATACATCAACTTCTTTTTTCCCTTCCAAGGGGAAGATGACGTCTCAATATCGTGCACCTCGACCAGTGGATCCGGAGTGGGACCCAAATTCTCGCCTTGTTTTTCAAGGGCATCACCCTCTTCGATCTCCCCCTCCTCCTGTGCACCAGGGGTGTGACGTGATGACGATCCAGCCAACTTTTTCACTTTACCAGATTTGAGCTTAGGAGTGGAGATGACCTCGGGAAGACTCACCCGATGACCTTCGGCTAACAGCCCGAACCTCGACAACGACTCATTTGAGATGAGAGTTTGAATGTCTCGTTCTTCGGCAGGAAGAGCCCTAACGGCTTCAACAGCCTTAGAGTGACCACGGTCCTCAGGACGGGGACTGACATCTAGAAAGATAAAACAAGAGTTAGGAAAAGCATAACATCGATAAAAACATGAGCACCATTCAAAGAAGAAGACTTACTTCCTTCAACCTATCTCCTCGCGAAGCCGGAAGGGCAGCGCACATAGAACCATTCCTTTTTGTACAGGGAAAACTTGCTCCACGCTTCGGTTAGGATTTGGCACTTGTGATGCGGCTCGAGGAACACGAAAGAGGGACTATCCTTCCGCTTCTTGATCATGTAAATATATCTGATGTCGTTGGGAGTTGGAGGTCTAGAGAAGACGACCATGAAGAGGAGGTAAGTCCTATATATGAACGCGTGTCCGTTAGGGTGTAGCTGCGACGGGGCGACGTCGATATGTTGTAGCACGTCCCAGAGAAAAGAATTAAATGGGGGCACGCTGCCCACCCAGCACATAAACTTGTTACAAGCGGTGTATCCGACTGGGGGCAGGTGTGGACGATCACGGCCCGACGGAACCAACACATCGACGAAAGGGATTCCCTGAATCGAACGTATTCGCCGGAGCGCGGCTTCGTTAATCTTCGAAGCCTGTGAATCGATCGGATTATCCAAGAGAATCGTCGACTCCAAGGTATCAGGGGCAAAATCATGAGCGGGGGAGGTCGACGGATTAGAAATGTCTACGCCCCCTTGTTTGGAAGACGGCCCGGGCCTGTCTGAGATAGTGGCAGAGCTGGATCTTTTAGACATCTTCAATAAATAGCGGATCTGACAAAACACCTGTGTGAACTATACTCGAAAAATGATCGATGTTAGAATTAACAACATGAATAATTCCGCCACGTGGTGTGTGAACTAGTGCAATCAATCATGCATAAGCATTGAAAATTTAGAAGTCGCAGGGTTACTGATAAAAAACTAAGCTTAAAATCACCGCCTCCAAAGACCTCATCGTTGACCGTCTCCAAAAGCCTTCCTTGTGGCGATTACACTTTCAGGTTCAGAAAATGCTAGAGGAAGTTATCTGATTACGTCAAGTAAAATTCAGGTTTATATCTGTTGGGAAGGTTATCAGTCCAAATTAGTTTGATATACAAGTATGCTGGAGTTTATGTCCTTACCCAGTTATGAAATTGGGCAAGGCAATTGTTTGGTCAGTTTAAGTTATGTTCGGCCAATAGAGTATGGTCGGCATTTACGTTCGTTCGGCTTAGGTCATGTTCGGCCAATAAAGTATGCTCGGCATTTATATGTGGTTCGGCTATGCATTGTTCAACACGTTTGCTCGGCATTCATATATGGTTCGACGTTGACATTTGTCTGGCTAAGCTGTTACTCGGCGAAGTTGTCGTACGACCTACAACTATCGTTCGGCCTAACTATAGTTCATACTGATTAACGCTCGATAGAGAACCGTTCTGTCAAAATCCCATTCGGCCGAAGCCACACTCATTAACCTCTCCGCTAACTCATGCATCCTCCCAAAACCTTCCTTCCTACCGTTTGGCATGTGATGTGTCATACCGAACCAGAACTATGTCGAGCTCATCGTCCGGCACTCCACCCTAAAATCCTTCCCTTTCGTCCACCATCCTCTACCGAACAGCAAGGTCCAAGCGTTCGGCAAGTTGTGCCAGGACGTGCTATTCGGCATCCCGACTACCTCCTGCTCCTCCTCCACCTTCTCTTCCTCCGATATCGTTCGGCATGAGGGTACTACGACAGACCGACACACACCTAACCAAGGCCCCCTACTGAACTCGCCTCAAATCGTTCCTCCTTACCTGCAGTCATAAGGGTCGAAGTTCGACCCACAAACCTACGGCTTTAAGTTTAACCATGGATAAGGGATAGATGAAAGAGATTATACATATTCGTAAAAGCGAAGTTAGGAGGGATCGATTAGCCTCTTGATATCGGGTTAGCAAGCGAAATCGTGAACTCTTGGAGGATGGAAGAAATAAAAGTGAAAAGGAAGTGAAGGGGGAGGCGCCAGGTTTTATAAGAGAGAAGAAGAAGTTGAAGAGGTTATGACCGTTCTGCCGATCAAGGCTATATCATTCAGCACTCATCTCGTTCGACTATCTCGGTTCGTTCGTCCTGGGATAACATGGATCATTCGGCACTCATCTCATTCGGCTAGATTGTTCGGCATACGAAGTCACTTGGGGGTGATGTGTATCGCTCGGCCTTCTCTACAACATTCGGCCAAAAGGACCATGCGACCCCCCAAGGGTGATGACCAAGGTTCGATCAAAGCGTATCACGTTCGGTCACGTGATACACTTTGAGGTGCAAGTGTTTCCCATGGAATTGACTGGGCAACTTAGTACTCAGACTCCGCCCGTTCGGCATCACGATGCGCCCGGCATTGAATACCGTTCGGCCAAAAGGAGGCGCTCGACCTAAGATCATTCGAAGATCAAAGATCGCTCGGCCACCCGAGCATGCTCGACCGGAGCTATCGTTCGGCGAAACTAGATGGTTCGGTCTCCCAGGCACGTTCGAAATACAAAGGATACTCGGTCTCCCAAGTGCGTTCGGCCTAAAGTAAGCATACGGTCTAAAAGGAGCGCTCGACACAAGGTACGTTCGGCCAAAGTGAATGTTAGGCCAAAGTAAACGTTCAACCTACATGGAACACTCGGCGTAAAGTATGCTCGGCATCTCCGGACGTTCGGCCTGGCAAACCAACATTCTATACTGCTTGGCATCACATCATCCGGCACAAGGAACGTTCGGCCTCCCAAGAATATTCGGTAGTTAAAGACGTTGGGCGTTCTCCCCAGCACGTCCGGCCTCGATCGTCGCTCGGCCTACTCCTCCCACACAACAAAGAGATCACTCGGCATGAAAAGGTGGGGTCGGCCTTCAACTGTTCGGCCTGTTCGGGTCAGCACAAAGAGCACATCCTATTTGGACCGAGTTATTCATCTACCTGGCCCACCAGAGAAGTCCAACCCACCTTCGTCTATAAATAGAGGGGCAAGGGCACAGGAAAAGGGAGAGATTTGAGAGAACACTGGTGAGACTCTGCCATTTTCAAGAATCAATCCAGCCTTATTTCTTTTATTTTGCAATTGTATTCATGTAACAACAAAAACGGACTGTACCAGTAATCAACTGTCAAGGAAATTAATGGAAATCAACTATAAAGTGGATGTAGGCAGTTACGCCGAACCACTATAAATTTGGTGTTCTTACTTTCTGCATTTTAATTTATGCTTTCCTCTCTGTTTTAATTTGTTTTCTTCATTAATCTCTTTACAAAATCTTTCTAAGGGTGTTGGTGACCAATTTTGGTGCTAACACTACTCCAACCTCTTGAAATTCCACTTGAAAATGGGACCAAATATCAATGGATTTCATAGACGTATTGCATTGATCAAGAAGGGCAATGAAGGCATTTGGGTCATCATAGATTGGCTAACCAAAAGCGCACACTTCATCCCTGTAAAGCTAAAATGAGCTGCTACAAGCCTTGTGGAAATATATATGAAGGAAATAGTTTGATTGCATGTGTCCCTAGTAGCATAGTTAGTGATAGAGACCCAATCTTTACCAGCATGTTTTTGGAAGCATTGTAGTCAGCTTTGGGAACAAAGCTAAACATTAATACCGCATATCACCCCAGACCGATGGATAAACTGAAAGGGTAAATCGAGGATCTTCTAAGAGCTTGCATCTCAGATTTCGGAGGTTTATGGGAAAGCAACCTTCATCTGATAGAATTATCTTATAATAATAGTTCTTAGGATAGTATTGGAATGGCCCTATACGAAGCTTTATATAGTCTCCATGTAGATCCCCAGTATGTTAGATCGAGACCAGACACCGATTGGTACTTGGCCCTGACATGATTAGAGAAGCTTCGGAAAAGGTTTACATGATAAGGGAAAAGATGAGAGAAGCCCAGAGTAGGCAAAAGAGTTATGCGGACAGGAGGCGTAGAAATTTGGAATTATCGGTACGAGATTATGTATTCCTCAAGGTTTCCCCAATGAGAAGAGTGGTGAGATTTGGAAGAATTAAAAAATTAGCACCTCGATTTATTGGACCTTTTCACATTCTCGAGTGGATTAGCCCATTGGCTTATCGGGTGGAATTGCTCAAAAGATTGTCGGGTGTGCATAATGCCTTTCACATATCTCAACTACTAAAATTTGTACATGATCCATTGCAAATTATAGAAACATGTGCCCAAGAAGATTTAGAAGTTGAGCCTAATTTGGCCATATTAAGCAACCTATGCGAATTGTGGATCTCCATGAGAAGCGATTAAGGTGGAAAGTTGAAAGTCCAATGGAATGGTGATGTAGCAGACTACACATAAGAGATAGAAGAAAGAATGCGTAAAGCCTAACCTGAGTTTAGAATGGGTATATAGTTGTATGTTGTATAGTGTATTCACCGGTCTATGGTGATGTTATTTTCTATATCTTATATTATGTATCACTTCGTTATATATATTTGTTTCCAAGTTACCTTCTTCTTATCCTTAATTTCGAGGACGAAATTCTTTTAAGGGAGGAATTCTATAACGACCCGCAAATATATCACTTTAACAAATTTATTGCAGATTAAAACTTTTAATAATTATTTTAATAATTTTGATAACTCAGTAAAGTAATAATTTATTATTAATATTACAAATATATATATATATATATACACACATATATAAGTATATATATACTTGAATTAAAATCATAAGAAAAGAAAAGAAAAAAGGGGAATTCATTTTGCTTTATCGGTGTAATAACAATTTTCGTAAATAATAATAATTATTATTTTATATGGTTTTATTAATAAAATATAATCATTTTAATTAATCAATAATGATGAGAGATTATTTTCAAATTTTTTTTACATTTATATGTAGATTAGTTTATGAGTAAAAATGTGACCGGGAATCGGTTTCCTGATTTTCAACGGTTTAGCGAACAAAAGTTGTTTAAAGTCATTGAAACGTTATTTATTATCTTGTGTACGTACATGCACATGTATATACATGTCACATGCACTCATTAACTTACATATACACACATATAACATATACGCTTTAATATATAGACATATATTACAAAATATATAGGATATTTTCACAAAATTCATCTTTAAGATTCCTTAAGTCAATGCACATGGCTTGGAAGTGAAATGATGTGATGGTGCACATTGGGAGAAGGAAAAACATGTGTAAGGTGATTGAGATGGTAATAATGGTGGTGCATGTGAGGTGATGTAGATGATTTTGTGTGTGTGTCTATATATATATATATATATATATATATATATATATATATATATATATATTTTATACCTCATCTTAGCCTGTAAATACCACACTCTTTTCTTTCATTTCACAACACTTATTCTTCATTTCTAAGCTACTTTCTCTCCTCTTTCATGGGTCCATGTTAACAAAATAATGGAAAATTATTTCTTAAAATAAATTTAATTATAATATATACATATATATAATTAAGCATCTCAAAACTATTCCAAAATTCTACACTTCCTCTCCATCATCCATGGCCTCTCTTCTTCCATCAAAAGGTCGGGCCCTCCTTTTCTCCAATCCTAGGCCATGTGCCCTCCTAGTCAAGGCCGAGCCCTCCAAAGTCAAGAATCCAAGTGATTGTGAGCTTTAAAATCAAAATAGCGGAGCTATAGCAAAATTTTAGTTCATCATTTAAACCTAAGGTCAGAAACTCCTAAATTATAATATTATATGCTATTGGATGTTATATATGTTTGATTATGATAATTGATGACAGTTGTTTAATATGAATGGTTAAAATATATGCAAGTCGCGGAAATACACATCAATAAGCACAAAGGAAATCACTTTTTTTATTGAATAAATTTGTGTTTACAAAATGTTAAACGTCTTTAAAATATTTAAAAATGAGTTTGAAATGTTTTATAAACATATAAAATTGTTTTGGTGAAGTTTGAATGGTAATTAAAAATTTAGTCAAAATTAGGCACGTCGCGTAACGGTACATTGCGATTTCGCGCCATAAAAGTCAAATGAGTATAGAGAATGGAATATAGCTCGAAATTCTCCGAGATAAGAATTTTACAAACTATTATATCCATAGTTTTCAAATAAAGAAATAAAATAAATATTTCAATAAGTAGATGAAATTTGAGTAAAACAAGTTTTTGGAAAAATCATGGTTTTGTAGTTCGAAATCCATAACAGTATTTCTTTAAAAATGATATATTAAAATTGTTTAAAAATATAAAATAAATTTAAAAAATATTATAAAATGTTTTAAAAGTGATTTGAGTTATAAAAATAAATTTTTTAATTATAAAAAGTCATTTTGATGAATATAGCTTAAAAAGCACTTTCCGCAGCACTTTCTATAACTTTTAAAATACAGTTTCATACACAGCCTTTCTTTTCCAAACCTTTCGAAAATATTTTAAAATTAGTAATAAAGTGCTTTAAATGTAACTTGAAGAATTTATGGAATGGTTATATGATTAATGATTTAGAGTCAAATAACTTGACCGCCTTATGGGTGCCAAAGAGATAGTGTCTAGGCTTGGGTTTAGAAAACCAGTTTCCTGCTCACTCTGCCTATCTGGACTAGCCTGAAAAATGGGATGGTAAATTTGATTTGCTTGGATAAAAAGTTTTCAAAGTATAAAGGATATAATTTTCCAAAATAAATAACTTGGATTTTATAGGGATAATCTTCTTGTGCTCGGTGTTAAATCCCGAAGAGGGAACTCGTACTATTCGTGGAATTTAAAAGGTGATTTTGCCATTATTCCGCCTATAGTACTTGTTGAATATGGTAGTTTAAATTGAGTAAAATTAGATAATTCCTTTAGATGCTGCTCAATTTTTACTTGTTTTTGATTAACATCCTAGAAAACATGGTTTTAAATGAAAAATTTAGGTTTTGAATTAAGAAATCTATGTTAAGATTTAAATGAAATGATTTGAAATTTTTCCAAGATTTAAAAGGTTTTTTTAAGTAATCAAAGAATTTGATAAGAGAGGTTCAATGATTTCGTATATACCAGAAAGAATATTTTAGAAATTTATATCCCTAGTAGATATTTTGATAAAAAGAAATAAATCAATCAAAGAATAATTCCCTATTCACTTAACATCATTTTATCGATGATTGGTTCGAAGGAACGGGGGTTGGATTTGGGTGATTCCTATCCGAAGACCACTTCGAACTAATTTACGTATTCGAAGTGAAGACATGGATATGAATTGGAAGATGGAACGCAGGGTTGCTTGTCACCGACCCTCGGGGGAAATTTCCCATATCATATTATGTGGCAGTAGTTCTTCATTTAAGATCTTCGATGCAAGTATTTCTCACTACTAGTCCTAGAGGTGCCTCCTGACTGGATGTAGTAGGAGAGTGCCTTCGGTTTGTTCTGTTCTTGGGAAACTTGTATGGACGGATGTCTGACGTTGTATTTCTACTTACATAAGTGATCACTATGAATGTAGCATCTGCTTGGTGGCAAAGAAGGTAACTTCTCTTAGATTAACTCCCTTTCGTAAGACGTACGAGCCCGAGAGTTATACATTTGTAGAAATCAGTTGTGTGACTATGGGATGGCAATGTGGCAATCAAAGTGGAACGTGTTATGTGAAAGGTAATAGCTACCTCAGACCTCATCATCCGATAATGGCTAAAATAGGTATGTCGTAAGGCTATGTGGTTCGCAACCATTAGGGTATAGTCATCACCTTTCTAGATTACTCTCTATGTCGAGTATGTGATGTACGTTATGGGATCCCGGATAGGTCAGTTATGACCGGGGTGATGTCGTATTCGATTCTATCTAGGCCATATATGAGTGCCAAATAGGGGCAGGCCGGTCTTGCCAGATGGGATTGTTTGTATATCCTCGGTACATTCCTCTAGAGATGTATTATACGGAAGGTATCCCATACATACCATTGTATGGAAATCTATTCTCCAATGAGTACCTTCGGACTTGATTGTAAACCTATTAGGCCATTAAATTTAACCAATGTAATAATTTCGGCTATTTGAATATATTTGCTTGCAAATGTTTTCAAAGCATTGTCATTAAAAATAATTTCAAATGTTTTTTGTGTAGCAAATGTTTTGGTTATCATATGGTAAAAACATGTTCCGTGTTAATGTGTGGTGTGGTCTTATGAGAAACCTTTTACTTTAAATACATATTTTGAGTTTCTCATACCGGTCCCATGACTGACCTGAGTTTATTTTTCTTTCCTCTTAAACTCTGGGTGCTCTAATTTTCCCCAGGCAGCCTAGCAGTTATCTGAATAGGAGCATTTTGGAGTATCTGGAGCATATAGAGTTTGAAGCCTAAAGCATGATGCAGTTTGGATTTCTTTTGTTATTACCACCACTTTCCGCAATGTTTATATTATGTATCTACTAGTACCTATAGGGATAGGCCGTTATAACTGTCCTAGTTGGGTTAGTACTTATTATGACTCTGATATCCCACTTTAAGAGTGATTCAATGTACTATCTTTATGGTTACCACTTTTTAAATACGATGTGAGATTATGTTATCGTTTTGTCTTCTATCTTTATTTTCTTCTACCCTACGATAACTACCTCTCTAACACTTGGATTTGCAACACGTGAATACCGAGAACATATTAGTGTCGATTTCTAAGGGTCGAAGAGGTGGGTCGTCACATACATTGTCCAACATAGTTCGATTACTCCATATTGATGCATCATTATGTATCACATGGAGGAGTTATTTTGAGATTGAATCTCTATTCAATTTAGGTACATTCAGAACCTTTTCTAATATACTCACTCATTCAATCATATTGAATCATTTCTACCAAATGTTATTTTTACTTCTGTTTTATATTCCATGAGTTTACCATAGGTACACAAAAATACCCATTGTAATATGTACCAATTTTCACCTTTTATTTGAAAACGAAAATATTTTCAGCTTCAAATAAATTCCAAATTGATCCCTTGTCACGACACCGATACGATTCTAGTGCAATTTGTTTCATCCAAAACGGACCTCTTATGAAGGAGTTATGATTTTCATTAATAACAATATAATTTAAACTTAATCAACAAACTAAATAAAATAATAATAATAAATATGTCACCTTCCTTCCCATTCGTTCTCGCTATACTCGTTCTAGGCCAGTGACTCACGACTTCCCTTTAGTTTTTTTTCGAAGGATCGATCGTCGCTTCCTCAGCCCACCTCGATGCCGCCGACCGCACGCCATCCACTCCCCCAACTCATGCTTGAGGCTACCACGTGATCCAACCCAGAAAACCCTCAACGAACGCGAGCAGATCTTGACGATCTCGAACCCAAACCCTAAAAGATGTCGAACGCGATGTCCTCCCCAACCGACCACATCCATTTGCATGCCTCTCCCCAGGCCGAGGTCGTACTTCTCCATCGAGCGCCTTCGTTTGTTTTATAAAAATTTTCCTTTTTCCAATCGACTGATTTTAT
This sequence comes from Allium cepa, assembly GCA_030765085.1. Classification (NCBI taxonomy): domain Eukaryota; kingdom Viridiplantae; phylum Streptophyta; class Magnoliopsida; order Asparagales; family Amaryllidaceae; genus Allium; species Allium cepa. The sequence goes on along the minus strand of CM060939.1, from coordinate 192,653,510 downwards.
TTTGAACATGAGAAGAGGGGATGTACAAGCAGATAGAATGTATGCGACCTTGTACAAATGTCTGAGGAAAGAAAAGTAAATATATAATATTTCAAACTGAAAATATCCAGCTTCATAGCATCCGACAATTCTCGAGTTCCAAACGAGGTGTGCCGCCTGGCATTCTATGTGTTTTACCCTCATTCCAAATACAATAGAACAAGTCTCGAGGCTTAATTCGACCGTATGTAGAAGATAGCTTTTCAAAAATCAATTTATTTTAATCGAATTACTTAAATTAATTTCTATGCGTTCGAAGCTCGCATGGCCAAATGAGAAGTATGATCACAATAAAACTTGAAATCCTACAATAATTCACTACTACGGATCCGATGAAACTGGTTTCGTCGAAATCCGAGACAATGGGCAAAATGACTATTTTTACTTGTTAATTATAATATAAAATTTCCAAATTCTAATTATTCACTTTTAAATCCAATTTTAAATGTTAACAATCTTCATTCATATTTAGATAAAATTTAAATCAGCTTCTGACATCATTTTCAATCACATTAAATTTAGAATTCAATTACTTGAAAATTTCAATATTAAATTTAAATAATTTAATTATTCAACAAATTACATTATTTCAAATATAAGTTATTTAGCTTATACAATTTACTTTTGTAAATGAATCCAAATAATAAACAACTACTTTTATTTTACAGTAATTCCATATTTACTATTCAATTCTAGTTATTGATTGTAAACATATTAAATATATAGAATTTCATTTCAATAATTATAATCACCAAAATCTTCAAAATTGTTCATTTCAAATTTTATTATATTCAATAAAATACAAAAATAAATCATTAAATTTTTATTTCTAACCATTTTTTGTAACAACCCGCATATTTATCGAGTTTACATTTAAATATTTTTATTTAAATATTAAATCGTTAATCGGATTTTGGTCCGAAAAACTACTTTTTGCAAACGGTCAAATTAGGAATCGAGACCACTTCCATTGAGTTCGAAATGTCGTTTACAACTTTTTAAGTATAAACATCGATAGGTTTGGAGTTAGTGAAATTTCACTAACTTTTCCCGCTTTGGACTTTGGGTTAGTTTAGCCTATTAAGCCCAAGTTCCAACCCTCTTCTCCTCACTCTTCATAAATTTCCTAACTAACTCAAGCTTTAGCATTAATGGTGAAGAGAATGGGAAATTAAAACTCCAAGCTCAAATTCAATTGCAACTCCATCATTCAACTCCAAATTCAAGTAGAAGATATTGGATTCAAGCTTTGGATTGCTTCTCCTTGCTTTCAAGCTTCATCTTCATAAATTTTAGTGCAAAGGTGAGATTTTTATCTCACAATTCTAGTCTATAACTATATTGGACTGTTGGGAATGATTCCCTATCACTTTAGCATGCATATTTGCTTTTGGTTTGGATTGGATTGGCGAAAAACTCCGATTTTTGGTGCTTGGGAGAAATTTCTGCATTTAGGTCGTTCTGGCCGTTTTTAGCTCGCTCGGAGTTAGGTCGTGAGGACCTTAGGTCGTAGGTCGCGTACGAGTTAACCCCTAGGTCGTTCTGGCCATTTTCGTGTTTTCGGAGTTAGGTCGCTCAGGACCTTAGGTCGTAGGTCGTATGGCCGTTAGGTCGCTCTGCTTTGGCTCTGGCCATTTTTGCTCACTCGCAGTTAGGTCGCTCACGACCTAGGACTTAGGTCGCTTGGAGTTAGGTCGTAGGTCGGCAGGTCTTCAGCTCGCACGCGTTGAAAAGGCACGTCTGGAGTTAGGTCGTTCGCGAGTTAACGTTAGGTCGTTTGCGAGTTAGCGCCCTAGGTCACTCGCGTATAGCTCGTTCGGAGTTAGGTCGTTAGGCCTTAGCTCGTATGGCCTATGCAATTTGGTTAGGTCGTCCAACCTCAACACCTTAGGTCGTAAGACCTTAGGTCGTACCCCTTAGGTCGTTAGACCTTAAGCCTTCACTATTGGAACTCGTTAGGTCGTAGCAACCATAGGTCGTAGGTCGCTCACACGGAGTTAAGTCGTAGGTCGTCTCCGACCTTATATCGCTCAGCCAGGTTTCACTTTAAGTCTTTATGTCGTTTGGACCTTGTTTCCAGTTAGGTCGCAAGACCCTTAAACCGTTAGGTCACTAGGTCGCGATGTTTTAGGTCGCTGCACCCTATGCCTCTATAGGTCGTTCGACCTTGCTAACTTTTAGGTCGCGAGTTTTATAGGTCGCTCGACCTTATTCCCCTTAGGTCGTTAGACCTCATTTCGTCTTCACTAGGTCGTACCGTTTTGGTCGGGGCGCTGCCCCACACCCCGCCGGGGGCGCTGCCCCCTGGACCCCCGCGACCTGACCGGGCAGGTCGAACCCCGTAAGCGGTGGCGTTGCCCCCGCACCCCCACCTTGGGGGGTTGCCACCCCCCCTGGACCCCCCCTCCGTAGGGGATCTTATCTGAAAAATATTGAGCTGATTTCCTTGGATTTTATTCGCATCTCCGTATGCGATCTTTGTGACTGATTGTTTCTACACTTGCTTATGTGTTTTGTCACTTTATAATATAAAGGTTTCAATACTAGTAGTAAATATCAAAACTCTTTCAACAAACAATTTCAACTCTATTTTTAATAACAAAGCTCTTTTCTTAAACCGTTTTCCAATCTATTAGTATATACAAGCCTTTACCTCACTCGGATGAGAAATCTAATTAAACGACTTAGTAAAACAAGTGGTATGAAACGCTTGCGTTCACTTCGTCGGTTAATTCTTGGACTTGTTCGATTGAACCTCTTGTGACAATTTTATTAGTGAAGATTTACAGTTTGTTCGTAAATATTTAAGTTAAGCAAGTGGTTATGGGACATGAAGCTAAACTTCTATATTTACTAGCTTAGTGTAATTGACACTTCTCGTTGATCTTGATGATCGCTTTATGAATTAGACTAGCAATTGCGCGATGTCTCTTTCATTGCAAGGTTAGACTAGACACCACTTGTGTGATTCCATTCACACATACCTTTCTGCTTTTTGGTTAGTCTTGACCTCATTCTGTGTGATTCCACTCACACATGTGGGGTAGCTCCCCATGGTCTTCGGACCGTCATGTGATAGGCCTCTTTCCCTTTTTATGATTTCTGGATTTCTCGTGTTGATTTCTGGAATTTATGTCATTGACTTGTTATGAGTACGAGTTTAGGGTATGATGCCCCCTTCGAATCTTTGAGAAGATTCTTGTGATATTGATTATCTCTTATTGATTGATCTTCTGTTGATCATTATTTACATACTTATAGTGGTATGTCGTTATGGATGTTTATGTTTATGCCATATCTTTTATGTTATATCATGTCATCTGATATTTATAGCTAGACTGATCCGTTTATTATTTTCTTAAATAATACCGGATCAGACCGAGATGTTACAGGTGCTTCTGCTTGACTTCTTCCCAGGGATTCATCACTCTGACTTTTGGCTAACTGTTTAGATTAGCAGTTTTTGTTGTATACACTTGAGATATAGACTCATAGTTGTATTCTTTTGTATAGCACGTGTTGCTATTCTTTTGTATTATCGTGGATCTTATTGACCACTACTCTGATGTACACTTTCATATGTTAGTTATATATTCATATCTTCTTCCGCCTTTGTGATATGGATATCTGTGACTGATTTGTGATATGATTATTTCTATGTTTGTTTCCGAAGATTATTTATAGCCACCGTGTGATAAGCAATTACATGGATGGTCGCTCCTCAACAGCCTTATTCTCCGTGCTAGTTGACAGCACTTCTCCGGAGTGTTCTTGGCTAGCGTGGGTATAGAGGTGGGGCGTCACATTTTTATTCGATAATCATATTAAATTTTATAATTTAAAATAGTTAAAAATAAGGGTCGTTGCATTCTCACTCAAAACTTTTCGTCCTCAAAAAGGGACTAAGTACGGAATTTAACACTTGATATATTTTATTCAAGTAATTAACTTATGAAACGTTTAAAATCTTTTTTTGGGTACTTGTACAAGGCTCTCGCTATGCCACTCCGAGATCGGTTTTACAGAAATTACAATTTATATATAAAATGAGTATCCAATTTTAAATCCAATATCAATCTTTTTGGCGGAATATTACCGTAACCTTTTATGATCTTCGTATATTTTCGTTTTTATTGTCGTTCTTCTAGATTTACATCGGTTTAGTCCGACAAATTATACCAAAAACTAAACGGAATAAATTTATGATCGAAAACATCCGAGCTGTAAAAAAAAACTTAAGATGGAATTATTCTGCACACAAAACCGAAATTTTTTTCTAACACCCGAATTTATATAAAATTTGAGTAGCGTCTCCTTTGCGTGGATCGATTGGAAATTTTTTACAATAAATAACTCAAATAAATATCAAATATTTCAAATATATATCTCATCTCAATGACGAGGCATCTCGTAGGGAAAAATATAAAAGCGCAATATATAATCCGAGATATGTACCTTATTATTATTAATACAAGCGAGTTCGCTCGTATTAACCAAGCAAAAGCAAAATAGAGCATGCGTACACGTCAAAACGGTCTTCATATGTACCTATCTCAACTCAATTTAGAATATTAGTCATTTATGAAGATGTATAAAGTATATATGTTTAATATAACTATATAACATTGATTTTGAATCTAAACCTTTAACACAAGCACAAATATACAACATAAAACGATCATATGTAATCAAAAATAGTTAAAACAATACTTTGCAAATAAAAACACCATTCAACCATCAATATTTTTCAAAGTAATCCAAACTATCACTACTTACGTTTCCAATGTCAATATTTCAACTTATGCACTTCATTTCTTATTAACATCCAAATTTCATCAACATTTAATTGATTTACTTCCAATTTATTCACATTTATTTCATTCACATTTAATTTATTCAATTCAATCCGTAAAATTTCAATTGTTTCATTTTATGTTTAACAACATCTCATATCAATGTATTTCTGAGTCATTTTATAAAATTGTTTCATTTGACCTTACTAAATTAAGTTTTATTTCACTATCACTTAGTATATTCTTTTTAATACCAATCTTGTTTATAAACCATTTCATAAACATTTAAGTTTATTACGACCATTTTATAAAACACAACTCATGTTTATTTATTTTCTTTTCATAGCTTAAGTTCATGTTAACTAATTGATTCGCTTAATTAGTTTATTTCATAAATTTAACTTCATATTAATAATTTTTTCTCACAGTCAATTTCATTCAACTTATTAAGTTAGCTTCATCTTATAATTCATTATTTTAACTTATCCTATATTAAATTAGTTAACATTTGATTTTATTGAAACTTATTTCAATTGCATTTAATTTATTTACATCCAATTTAAATTAAATTCAATTACTCATGTTAATTTTACTTAAACTCATTTATTTTTATTCAATTTCTTTCACAGTTCAAATTTCATTTTATTTTATAATTTAATTTCATATTCATTTTATTAATTCATTTTATAGCTTAAGTAGAATCAATTCACTTTAGTAATTCACTCAGTTCCATTCAAATCCAATTTGATTCATTTAATATTGAATTAAACTTCATTTCATTTAATCCATTACTTAATTTATTTAACTTTATTTAGAAAATTCTTATCATTCACATTCAACAAGTTTAGATTTTCTTTTAACTTGATATTTCTCAAATCTATAAATTATACAAACCTATTCATTTAAATTTCACTTCATATTTTGTATAATTCATTTCAAATATAATTCACTTTTATTTAAGCTTCCTTGAGTTGAACTTCACTTTATTTTCTTCATTTTACTAACTCAATTTATTTAACATTTCTTAGATCAATTCTTTTATTTCATATCTCAAATCCAAATTTTCTTTTGTTTGCTCAACCAAAATGTTCAATAGTTTTTAAAATTCGGTTTTATTTTCCTGTTCAAATTCATAAATTATAAACTTATATTTTTCTTTCATATCATTTCAATTTATAAGTTTAAAACTATTTTTATATATTTATCAAATCATACTTAGCATATAATTTTTCATAATAAAAACTTGTTTTAATCGAAAATAAATTTCTTTTGGTAGCAATTCTCCCTCAAAAACTTGAAAATGAGTACGATGACGTTGTAGTCATCCTCAGAATTATTTCCCAGTGACTAAAGCGAGTTCAATGATTTTATTTCTTTCAAAATCTTTTCAAAATATTTTCCTAGTTAAAACTCTTCCAAATAATATTATTATTAATTTTTGAAGGCTTTGAAAACAATTTTGAAAGCAACAGGTTTTTAATTCAAAAATTCTCGACTTTTAAATTCTTCCTATTTATAAGCCAGATTATAAATATACTTATACAATTTCATTACCTTATTATGAAAATATTTCGTTAATTTACATCTTTATTATTTCAAATAATTCTTATTGTAATTGGTTTCAATTCAATTTAGTTATTGTACACTTCGTGAAATGGAGTTCCCAAAGTATTCGTTTTTAAATTTAATTCAACCAATAATCGATGATAATTAAATATTATCATCTCCTAACAACTAAAATTAATTAATAATTACATTATGTATATAATATAATTTAGGTAAAATAATTTCATTTGCCCTATTTAAAACAATATTATGTCGACTTATCTCGTTTAAGTATTTATAAACTCCTATCGATATCATGGCGTCCCACGCACCGACCAGAATTCATAAATAACTCAATGCATAAGTAAACACAATATAAAATATTTTATAACACTAACAAGTATGCTCTCATATATATATATATATATATATATATATATATATATGTATGTATGTATGTATGTATGTATGTATATATATAGACACACATACACTCAAACCGACTCATTCTAGGGTATTACAACCCTATGTCTAATGAATCAAACCGCATAAAGCTAAGGTTATCGCTAAACCAAAGCTCTGATACCAACTTTGATGGTCAATCGATAGTGGAGTAATGCCCATCGTAGCATACAGTCGTACCTGTGTTCTGCTTTTACGACCAGTCTCTCGACTGCACCAACCTCGTGGGATATGTAGGAGTAAGAACCATCTGTTCGCTACCAAGCCCAGAAGCGAGAACCCCTTATCATGCTGCACCCTCCGAGTGCCAAAGCAGACACACATGTCCAACTTGAACAATAAAGAACATAGATAATCAATGGGGTTAATTAAGAAAAATAAGAAAAGAAGAAGGAAACAAATAAAAAATCTCGCAGTTGAATGACAAAATATAATAATCAAATAAACAGTTCATGAAGCTGTTTATTATGCATCTGATTGTAATTTATCCAACATTTATCAAATTTATATATACAATTGGGATAAATAAAATAATGTAGTTGACAACATGATGAAAGGAATAATAATAGTAATAATATACCAAATCTTCGTCTTCGTCCTCCAGAAAATGATCATCGGTGCACTGAAATACTTAGGGCTGACTCGAGTGTAATGAAAAACAAAACATTCGAGTTAGGACTAAAATATTCTTATGTGAGTCAAATCGATATCGCATATAACATGAGTGCCGTGGCATTAGAGATTTTATAAGGTTTCACATCTCCTAGCAATGTATAACTTGCGTGCAATAACTCAAGAGATGTTATGGGATTTTCCATCTCTTAAGAATCTGTCAAATTATGTATATATACTACAATACGCTACATATATAATGTCTAATCAGTAAATTAAATATTTTTCTTTGCATTAAGGATTTACATTTATCCCCCTTAATGCATTTTTAAGCATTGGCCATTTTGTATTTGACACAACCAATAGCACGTTGGTATTTAATGATGCACCGTGATATGACAACACTAAACCGAAATTGTAGGGGTCTCCTATTGGGATAAAAGTATGAAAATGCACGTGAGGCAATGCCCGAGGTAGGATACTACCAGTTCAGGTCGTAGGGCTGGTGGTAATGCATCCTAGCTACACCGCCCACCTCGTCATCCATCCCATATCGAGTCAAAGGGAGGCTATCCTAAATCAAGGTGCACCGATGAAACAAACAACAAGAGTAATAATATGAACCAAGTCCAAGAAAATCAAAGAACGGATGTCCGCTAATGGTAGCTAGCCTGCTTGGCCCTGTCAAGCCGTCCTGTTTTAGTCATTTCAAATTGGCACAAGTGTCGGGGTCTATCCATCATCATTCACTTTCTTCAAATCCAGCAAACGACGCCAAATCCAACCACTTTGTTCTAAAGTCTCCTCTGCGTACACAGTTGTTAAAGTGGTTCCAATATTGATAGAGAGAGGCCCTGGTCTCTTTAACAACCAAACATTGTTTTACCCACTTGTAGGTACTTTTATATTTGAAAAACAATTCGTGCTTAATATCAAAATATCATATTTGCTTCAAAATCAATTTCATTTCGAAATACCACATTTACTTCAAAAATCACATCTAGTTCAATACGTCATTTACGCTTGAAAATATCATTTCACTCCAATATCTCGATTTAGGCTATAACTACATTTTAACCCAATTCACTATTAAATCCATGATTTAAATATAAACAATCCCATCCAACCAGTTTGAATTTTTAGAAAATAATTCGAATAGTTTAAATAATTAAAATAGTTAGAAGTGTTTTAAATGGTTAAAAAAGTTTGATATAAAATAGTTTAAGTATTAAAATGGTTTACAAAGTAGAATAGTTTAAAATATCAAGATAATTTAAATATTTAAAAAAGATGGATTTTAAATAATTTATATTAAAATAATTTATTGAAAATAGTTTCAAAGTCAAATTGGTTCAATTCCAAATTTCCAATCCAAATCAATTTCAATTTCCATTTCGATTCAATTTCAATTCAAATCATTTTCATTTCAAATCAATGTCAATTACAATTTCAGTTTAAGTTTATTTAATTTTCGATTTCAATTCGTATTTACTTCGATTCTAAATTCAATACAAATCAATTTAAATTTGATTTCAAATTAATTCAATTTCACTTCCAATTCCAATTAATTTCAATTTCAAATTTGAAGTAAATTCAATTCGATTCTTAATTCTACTCATTTCCATTTATATCGATTTAAATCATTTAGTTCACGTTAAACTTCAATGTTTGAATTTTAAATTCAAATCTTTTGAATAATTCAATTTCGAGCTCAAATTTTGAAATGTGGATTTAAATTATCTTTATATAAGTAACTTTGAAGTTCAAGAAAACTTCAAACCTTTTAAACAATTGAATTTCGATAATTCAAATCAAATTTGCATCGTGACCTCGAATTCCAATTAAATTTCTTTAAAACAATTCCTTTTAATCAAATTTAATTTTAGCATTTCAACTCAAATTCTTAATTAATTTAATCTCCTTAAGTTCGATTTTTATTTCCTTGAATCAAAATCTTTTAAATAATTTCAAAACCAAGACTTTTAAAATTATCTAATTTAACCAATCTAGTGTCCGTATATAATTTTCTATCCTATGGCCAAGTGAATAGTTATTTCAATTTAATTTCAAGGATGGATATATATCATTTCAATCCAAAATAAATGTCATAGGTATATATCATTTCAACCTAGTTCTCAATTTATTCAAAATAATTCAATTTTCGGTTTTATATATTGTAAATAATATACAGGACGATAACATGATGTATAAAATAAATAAACATCCAAAATCATCCAAAATCTCAACCAATTAGCATTCATCGTAAACAATCATCCAAACAATCAATAAATCACATCAATTAACCAATTTTCAATAAACGGAAATTTTACTAGCAGTTTAATTCTAATTTCCATTTAACTGTTAATTCAAAATTTCTAACATATAAATTTTTATATCGATTTCCGTGTCATTTAAATTCACCAAACAATAATCAATAATTTAAATCACTCTGGAATTTCAATTTAACTAACATAAAAATAAATTAGTCATTTGAGCATTTAAAACACTCAACTTTTATTTTAAACCGAAAATATTTTCAGCTTCAAATAAATTCCAAATTGATCCATTATTGTAGACGAAACTAATACAATTCCAGTGCAATTCGTTTCATCGAAAACAAACATCATATGAAGGAGTTACTATTTTTATTAAAAATGATTTAATTTAAACTTAATCAACAAACTAAATAAAATAATTAAAAAAAATTATGTTACCTTCGTTCCCGTTCGTTCCCACTATACTCGTTCCTAGCTAGTGACTCATGATTTCCCTTTAGTTTTTTTTCTCGAAAGGTCGATCGCCACTTCCTCAACCCACCTCGACGTCGTCGACCGCACGCCATCAACTTCCCCCAGCTCATGCGCGATGCCACCTCGTGATCCAAACTAGGAAGCCCTTAATAAATGTGAGCAGATTTCGATGATCTCGAAACCAAATCCTGAATTCCATCGAACGTGATGCCCCCCATCTGACGACATCTATTCGCATGCCTCTCCCCAGGCGGAGGTCGTACTCCTCCATCGCGCGACTTCGTTTTTTATAATTCTTTTTTTCTTTTTCCAATCAGTTGATTTTATTTTGAAAGAGAGACGAGGTGTGGTACGAGTAGACATAATGTATACGGCCTTGTACGAAATTGGAGGAAAGATATGTCAATATATATTATTTTAGTTTGAAAATATATAGCCTCATAACGTCCGACAATTCTCGAGCTCCAAACGAGGCATACTTCTTGGCGTTCTAAATATCTACCCCCATTCCGAACACAATAGAACTAGCCTCGAGGCTTATTTCGATCGTATACAGAAGATAGCTGTTCAAAAATCAATTTATTTTAAATGATTTCCTTAAATTAATTTCTATGCATTTTAAGCTCGTAGGCTAAGTGATAATACGATCGCTACGAAACTTGAAATCCTACAATAATTCACTATTATGGATCAGATGAAATTTGTTTCGTTGAAATCCAAGATATGGCCAAAATGGCTATTTTTACTCGTTAATTATAATATAAAATTTCCAATTTCTAATTATTCACTTTTAAATCCAATTTTAAACGTTGACAATCTTCATTAATACTTAGAAAAAATTTAAATCAACGTCCGACATCATTTTCATTCACATTAAATTTAAAATTCAATTATTTGAAAATTTTAGTATTAAATCTAAATAAGCTAATTATCCAATAAATTACATTATTTCAAATATAAGTTAGCTTATAAAACTTAATTTTGAAAATGAATCCAAATAATAAATAACTACTTTCACTTTACAGTAATTCAATATTTATTTTTCAATTCTAGTTACTGATTGTAAACATATTAAATACATAGAATTTCATTTTAATACTTGTATTATCGCCAAAATCTTCAATATTGTATATTTCAAATTTTATTATATTCAATAAACTATAATAATGAATCATTAAATTTTTATTTCTAACCATTTTTATTCATTAATCATATTAAATTTTATAATTTGAAATAGTTAAAAAATACGGGTTGTTGCATATTTTGACCTTGAAGAAAGCTCGACAAATCATAAGCCCGCATACGATAGATAACCCTTTATTTGTTTTATCACATAAAACTCCTAACTATTGGTACCTTTTACTAATCATGCATTTACCTTAAGGAAAGCTCAACAACTAAAGTGAGACTATCCACCCAGACCTATCATTTCACGACAGCCAAAGTATAGTAAACGTACCTAAGGAAAGCTCAATAAATACGTGCGGTTATTTTACCTTGTCTATTCAATATAATAATAGTATTACATATAACATACCTAGTTTGAGGAAAGCTCAACAGCTAAGGAGTAAGCAAGTAATCTATTAATATATAAATGATAGGAGACAAGTTTGTATTAAAGATTCATAATCTTCAATATATTACGGGTGACATCGACTTATGGAATAATGTATTTTTTATGAAATACTCTCATGATTTAAGTGTCGGACCCATCAGAAATCAGGGTATATGTACATTTGCGTATATATTTACTCCTTAATTCTATTAGGCTTTCTTTAAAGTTCGACCGTCTGTTATACATTCATATTATATAAGCTGAATTATTATATAACTTTTATAACTTAGTTAACTTATATAATTGTCTTATGTGTAATATTATATTAACTAAATCTTTTTTAATTTATTTTAACTAATTAAGTCTTCAATTAATTTACTCTTTAATTAATTTTATATTATAATTCTAACACAATATTTATATTTGATATATCTACTATAACCTTTATAGTGCACACCATAACCTTTATAGTATAACACACACACACACACACATATAACTTATATATGTGTATTATATTTATTTAATTAAACATTAATTAATTTATTAAATTAAAAATTTTTGATTGAATTTTATTAAGTTCAAAATTTATCTTACATATATACATGTAAACTTATGTTATCCCAAACATTTTAAAATAACATAACATATACCAACGTATATAATTTATGCATACATGTATCAACTAATTAACATATTTAATTAATTTATTTAATAATCTTATTAATAAGTTTTAAATTTTGAAATTAGTATAAAAATATTTTCAAACATTTTTGAAAAAATCATTATCTTGGCCTTGCCAAAAAAATCATTATCTTTTCAAACATTTTGTAAACTTATGCTGTACTATAACTTTTATAATAAACATGTTTTTATTTTAATTTTAAAACAATTTTGAAATGTAGCCAAAGGCCCAATTCAAATTGGGCCTTTTCTATGAGGGGAAACCTTTGGACTCACTCACCTTTCAGGCCTGGCCAGTAACCAGGTAGAAAAGGGTACTTGATTACCCAATTCCTAGCCTAGACATTCCCTTTCTAGCGCTGTGCTTAATGGGCAAGTTTAATTAGTTACCCATAACATGACTAATTTAGACCGCATAGGCTATTCGGCTTTGATACCTTTGGAGGAACTGGGCCAGCCTACAGCAAAAGAAATGGATGAATTTTAATTTATTTTTACCATTTTGGATCTTTAATGGGCCTACGAAGTCTAAATTTCATTTAGAACTTTTCTAGATTAGGTTCAAATAAAGTCTTATATTCTATTTAAATTAGTTAAAGGGAAGTTTAAATAAATTTAATTTCAAATGTATAGTATATCAAATACACCTATCATTTATTTATAAGTGTTAATGTATAGGGAATGAAACATTTCATTTCTTTCCCTAAAATAAGAATTAATGGGGAGCATTAATTGTATGAAATAAAGAGAGAAACTTTAACAACCCAATAATTCTGGTCATTTGATTATTAAATGTTTAATTAATTTTAAATATTTAAATAAATGGATTTAAAATATAATAACTCATAATTCAAGTTAGGGAATATTTAAATATTTGAATTATGAATTAAATTGATTTAATAATTTCATTTAACTCCTTTTAATTAATAAATTATATTGGTGCATTCAATTTGTAAAATTTGTTTACAAATATAAGTTGATCGAATAAATTTCGATAATTAAATATAAAACGATATTTAAAGCTTTGAAATTGTCGTTTCGGGGCATAGTCTCGAATTTCGATGAAAATAGTTTCGTTAGATCCGTATTAATGAATTATATTATGTCGTAGAATTTCATGGCAATCAGACGTATAGTTTGATCGTGCGAGATCGAAACGTGTGGAAATTAATATCGAAAAATTAATATATAATTGGGTTTGAAAAGCCATCTTCTACATCGATCAAATTAGGCCACGAGACTTGTTCAATTATATTTGAAAAAGGGGTATAACATATAGAAAGTTAGGCGGCACGTTTCATTTGGAGTTCAAGATTTTTGGGGTATTTCAAATCGAAATATTTTATTAAATAAAGTAATATATGTACATGTTTTTCAACTCCATACCCACCATTTCTGCCGTACCATCAGCCAATATCCCATCATTTCTTAGCCCATGCTTCTCCCATACTTTTTTCCTCTATTTAAACTTGCCTGGAAATGAAATTGGAGCTTTCCCTTTCGGAATAAAACTTCAAAATTCAAAAACCAAAGATCTACTCCACAAAAAATCTTAATTCTATATTCGTTGAACTCGTATGACAATTATCTTCAACTCTATACTCTTCATTGTGTGTTCGATCATGGTTTGGGGGCAGGCCCTGTGCTTGCTGTAGCTAGGGTTGGAAATTGGAGGATGTTTGGTCATCGATTGTCGAATTGGAGCTTAGTTTTGGGTTTGCCGAGGCAAGTGGCAACTGTGGACGAAATTTCACGAAGGATGGCCCTCCTTTGGTGATCGCAACCAGTGACGAGGGAACATAGGAGTAGGTCACGATTAGGGGGGTGGCCATTGGGTATGATTTTTGGTTTGGACGTGTCGAGTTCGTAGAAAGAAGTTTGTCAGTGAAGACGGAATTCGATTTCATCGAGGAATAAAGGTGATTGGGTGTCCGTGCATGTTCATCCACGTCTTGAGTTATCCTGTGCATGTTTGTTTTTGGATTGGGAAGAAAGGTTGGGAGGAATATTTGTAATTTTTTTCAGATTGGTTAGTTGTTGATTTAAATAATTCAATAACTTATGGTTTTATAGCTTTTTCCTATGAGGTCGGATTCGAATGTCGTTTTTTGCATTCGACTTATGTCGTCGAGATCTTCACGGTGGAGTTTATTTGGTTGGATTTGGAGTAGATGAAAATTTATGTTAAATTGAATAACCGTTTGGTTTTAGTCCAAAATCAGGACGTTTCGGCAAAAAACGAAAATCAACGTGAGTTTAACTCGCATTAAATTTTATTATATTATACCAATGATGTTATAAATGTTTATTAATTGCTTGGATGTTAGTCTAATTTTTTGATTACTTATTTAGTTGAATTTCCATTTGGAAAATGGATGACATATTAATTTGATCGTTATAAATCCAGATGATTATCTACATATTATCCATAACCATTGTTTTGCAAGAAAAAACTGTAGAGAGACCTTGAGGGTTTCTCGCCAATAAATTATTTATTCACATTCATATGATGTTATATTAATAGCTAGTTCAAATATAATCTTGATATTCCATTTAACCTGTTAATGTCGTTATAGTGATTTCGCTATATCGTCATTTATTAAATTTCATCCCCAGAACTTTGTCATATAAACTTGGGCTTGTGTTTCCACTAAACTGAATATTGAAAATTCATTAATCATTTTGATTATTGATAATTTATATTAATTAACCAATTTATCTAATGATTTTGAAATCAATTAACCAATTTAAAGATAATGTTTTAAAAATTGTTTATCTTTAGAATTAATTAATTATTTTAATTAATGATGTTTTATACTTAATTAATCGTTTTAACTAATGATTATTTGAGTTTAATTAATTATTTTAATTAATGATAATGGAGTTTAATTAATTATTTTAACTAATGATAATTGAAATTAATTATCATTTTAATTAATGATATTTAAAAGTAAATAATCATTTTAAATAATGATATTTGAATTTTATTAATCATTTTAATTAGTGATTGTTTTAAATTTTATTAATTGTTTTAACTAGTGATATGGAAATTGGTTAAATCGTTTTGATTAATGATGTTTTATGCATGTGGGATTGCTCTCATTAAAGTATTTTCACATCTCATCTAGCTTGGATTCGGTTGTGCACTTCAATATGGAAATATTCAGATTCTCGGTAAGATCTGGCGAGGCCCGACATGGAGGTTTCTCAAATGCGTCACGGAGTATATGAGCTTCTTAGGAGTATATTACTAGAGGTAAATTCCAAGGGGGTGCACCTCCCTAGTCCGTTATTGGAAAATTTCCTTTCCTTATTTGATTCGAATCCTTGAATCTGTTTACTTTTAAATTGCAACGAGTAGAGCCAACTCCTCTTTACGACATTTAAATATTGATTTGGTCTATTCTATCAAGTTGGATTGTTACCATATTCTGTCCATTTTATCAAGTTGGACGGTTACCTTATTCTACCCATTCCATCAAGTTTGGACTGCTACCTTATTTAGCACATTCTGTCAAGTTTGGACTGTCATTATATTTTATCCATTCAATCGAATTTGAACTGGTTTCTTGTTAGTCCATTCTGTCCAGTTTGGATTTTACTCGGGTTATTTCCATTATTCCAAGTCTTGTTTTAGTATTAAATATGCCTACTCATATTTGGATTTGTTTCCTGATATTTATTTCTGCTTTTGCTTGTAAGGATATTATTCTTGTGAGTTAAAAACCCATTCCATGACAGCGACGTAGTCTCACAAAACTTTTGTATGTTCCTCATTATTTGAGTTATCTCACACTGGTATTTCCAGACTGATCCAGATGTTTTTTATTTTTAATGCTCGTGTCAGACCGAGTGTTTTCCCAAGTTGTCTTTGGAGACATGAAGATCATGGAAGGGAGATGAAGATTCACCTATTATAGTGTTTTATTTTCCACTGCATTATATAGTATCCCTATCAGCATTTGTAAGGTTGTGATTTTATAACTATCCAGCTGATAAGATTTTTTTTAAACTCTGCTATACTCTATATTCTTGGAGTGACAGTTTCTACTGTCCTTGTTATATTATATGTTGTCGATTCCGCTATAAGATTCTTTTTTCTCTATTCTCTGTTCTTTTCTTTTTATTTACCCTAACAATCTTCCCTTTATCGATCGAATGCACGACATTAGAACACAGTGTAGTGTTCGATGTCGACTTTGGACAGTCAAAAAGGCGGGTCGTTACAGAAACCATTCATTTTCTCTCTTTAATTTGAATTGATTAAATCATTGAATATCATTATTAATAATTTATTCATGGCAATATTTATTACTATGTCCATATGCATTCTAACTGTTTAATTTTTAGTTTGAGATTTATTTTATTTTATTTTATTTGTTAATACAAGTATACATGTGTGTATATATTATATACATATATGTGCATGCGCATGTGTAACATCATAATCCGTCAAGGGTATAATATGCCCGTATATAGATACTGAGATTTACATTGAAACAAACACATTAGCTCATCTTGTGTGTACTATAGTTTGTCTTATTATGTGCTTGTATAATATGTCAAAACAAAATACTAATATATATGTGTGTGTATATACATACACACACATATAATTTATTGAATAAAATGATTTCTTCCATAACAAATTAATATAAAATAATTATATGATAATAATACAAGTTTTTAAAATTTTAGAAAATCTAGAAACACATTTTGGGCTTAAGATTAATTTATACAATTTTTACAATTAAAATAATATTTTTTTATTAAATAATTGACAATAGCTCGTAATCAAATTAATTCTTAAAAATAGGAAATAAAGTTGACAGATTCTAAAGATAATTTTGAAGGCATCTAAGACATATTTTGGGCTTAGAAATCTTTTTTGGAATTTTCTCAACCGAAATTGTATCTTTAGTTAAATAGTTAATTCCGTTTTGAAAATAGCTTAATTCAAAAAAAATTAAGTTATAAAAATCTAAATTTTATTGAACATTCCAGATTTACCTAAGGTATAGGAAAATTTTCTAGAATTTTCTCAACTGAAATTATTTTTTTAATTAAATAATTGATTACAAGAAGAAAGTAAATTAATTTTAAAAATAATAAATTAATTTTAAAAAATCTGAAAATTTTACTACAATCTTGCTACATTATGCAGTAAATATAAAAATAAAAAACTGAAATTTTGAACCATTTATTATTTTATTCAAAATGAACAATTCACGAAATTATTAAATATTAATAAAATATTTTTATATTTTATGATTCCTAATAGGTATAAATCTTCATAATAAAATTTTAAGATTAAATATCTATGATATAGAGACACATATACAATTATACATATTTATAATTTTGTAGATATACACACATTTAATCTAGATACAAACATACATACATACATACAAATATATAAATCAAAATTAAAACCCTTTTTTCAGAAAATTAATTCTATAAAAAAACAATAAACAAAATATTATAACAAGCACATAACCAATCTAATTGTAATAAACACAAGTACACACTCAAATCACACCTAATCTAAATAATAAACAGAGTTGAACACAAACAGAGGATTTGGATGTAAATCAACTTTTTTGTGATAAACTTAAAATCAAACATTGATAATGAATAAAAATACTCCTCCTAATGAAGCCTTTGAATCTATGTTGAACAATGATTTCTCTTCTAAGAATAATTCATATTTTGTCAGGTTGCTAAACCTGGATTGGAGACCTTCAACTACAAATTAGCATTTTTGATTTGAATTTGATTGGAGAATTTTAGGGATTATTTTAAAGGAAAATTGTAACGAACCAGGATTTTTGACACTCAAAAATCGACACTATGTGTTCACTGTATTGCGTGTCGAGAATTGAATGTCTAAAAGTTGATTATTAGGGGAAAAAAGAAGAAAGAAGATTAGAAGAAAGCTAAATAACCATAATCTCACAGTGGAACAAATAATCTATAAAAATCTTTACCCAAAGAAAAATGCAATATATATATACTAATCAGAGTATACTTACTTATATCAGCCCGCACAGTTGTAACAGCATGTCCTTACAATTGCTGATAAATAAAACCAACAGACAACATAGCGGAACACAATGGAATACATAGATACGTCTTAGACCTCCACCTCATCTCCTGTGCTCCAATGCATCCAAAGCAATCTGTAAATATGCCCATTTTGATCCATGCATTGAAAAGGAAGAATACTTTGATCAGTTTGGTAAACCAATGTGAGAAAAACATATCTAAATGGAATTTAATGTTTTTTAAAAAACTATTCAGATAAAGGTATCTCGCAAGACCATGTCGTAGATAAACTGGATGGGTTTTAACCTTACGATAACCAAAACATTTTCTATAGAAAATTCATTGATATTATAATAATGTAACGACCTGGACTTTTCGACGTTTAAGTTTGAACATTTAAATGGTTTCAAATATTAGATTTTGAATTTCAATTTAGTTAGTAAGATTTAAAAACTGAAAATTTATAGTGATTTTTAAATTTTTGAAATCGTCAATTTAAAGGACGCGTTATATTAGCGATCCAGGGCGTAGTTTTGGAATTCAACGAAACTAGTTCCATTGGATCTGTAATAGTGTATTATTATCGGATTTCAAATTTCATAGCTTTTGAAGTTATCATTTAGTCATACGGGATAGAAACGCGTTGAATTTAATATCGAGAATTCAATATAATAATTGGGTTCAAAAAGCTATCTTCTCTATAAGATCGAATTTGGACTTGAAACCTTTTCCATTGCATTCATAATAGGGGTATAACATTATAAATGCCTAGAGGTAAGCCTCAATAAGGATTCGAGATTTGAGTTGTGTAAATCGAGACGTTTTGAAATTTTAATAAATAAATTGTCGAGTCAAATATTCACATCAATTTTTTTCTTCTTTTCAAATCACTATACTGTCACCTATTCAAACACGCTTCCCTCATTACTTTTAAACCACGTCTATCTCTTCTTATCAGAATTGAAATGAGGGAAGTAAAAATCACGTAATCCTTTTTTCATCCCGCAAAATGAAATTCGTCCTCACTTATATAAAAAATCAAAAATAGCCTATACAAAAAAAATATAACACACCACGATCGGCTCGCAGGAGGGTGACGAGGGTAGCGGCCTTGACGAAGATGTAGTCGAGCAGTTGAGTTTAAGTATGGGTTGAATTGGGCACAGGATGGATCGGTGTTGTTCCGGGTAGAAGGACTGGCGTCGATGGGGGGAAACTCGATTACATTTGCTTATCGATCGGAGTTAGGGTTAGATGAAGGCAGCGATTCAAGTGAAGCGGCATTGTCTGAGCTCTCATGCGATTTTACGACTGCATCGCGATTGTCAACGATCGCGAGGTCATGTTGATGATGCATGGTGGTGCTGGGGCCGTTCGTGGCCAGTTGGGGCATTTGAGCTAGGTGCAGCAATGTCCTGTAGCTTGTTTGGATAATCAAGAGGGGGTGGAGGCAGCGACTCAGTGAAAAAATGTGATGCGGTAGTGGTATAGGGAAGCGAGACTACCTCGAAGGCAACGAGAGAGAGAGGGTTGTGGAGATGGGGATTCGAAGTCGATGTTGCGTATGCGAGTCTGTACGCACGATAGCTTGGACGGTGAGAAGCTGGAGAAGAGGGAAACGTTCAGTTCCTTATTTTTTTAGCATGATTAAATACATATAATTATATTATGTAAGATCTTAAACTGGTAAATGAAATATTAAATCTATATGAGGTCAGATTCGAATAGAACAAGTTGCAATGGGTTCATGTCAGCAATGCATAGGACTTAGTTTGTGATTTTTCGAAGGCATCTGGAATTTTAGAAAAAAAAGAAAATCTGGATGTTCGGAAAAAAAAATTAAGGTGAGTAAAATCTCACTCATTTGGATTGCTAGTATAATTTAAAAATTTTGAATTTGAATTATTGATTGTTTGGACGAATTTATAAATTATTCTTAGTTTGGATGTCATATATATAGTAGTATATATATATTGGTAATTGGATATATACCCGTCGATTGGAGCGGATGAGACCCTATGCGTCTCGCATAATAGCAGATGACCCTATATACCATGATACCCCCCTTAAAGTGGGATTGATATTTCATATGTTGTATTAACATCTGTGAATGCGGGATAACAGGTTGGAGAGATCCAACTAGATTCCTCAAATTTATATTGATTGTTAATCATATATAGTAATATATGATGTGTTAGAATAAACTTTTATAGATTATTGCTATGATGTGAATCATTGGATGTTATAGTAGCGCTAGCCTTAATTTTGGTACTTTAAATACTATAAATATTATTTTGAATTTTTAAGAAATTAAAGGAGATTTTTAATATGTAAATATTTAAATCAGAATTCAGATTATTTAAAAGAAAAAGTTTTGGATAAACAATAATTGGCCTTGATCGTACTTAACAATTCAAAAAAAAACATTTTTAGAGAGATTTTAAAATAATTCACATAGAAGATTTTACATAATGGATTAAAAAAACGATATTTCTGAAAATATGGAAAGGCGTTGAAATCGATATTAAAAATAGAATTGAGAAAAAACGGAATTTGTAAAGAAGTGGACATATAAGGGTTAAGGAAAATACTGGGTACTATTTTTGAAAAGTGAAAATGGTTTGGAGAATCGAAATGAAATTGATGGGTTGTGAATCAAGAGGAAACTATAAATTATTTGGTTATTGAGGTTTTAAAAAAAATTGTTACTAAGAAATTAAGTTGTTTTAAAAAGGGAAGTTTTATTTACCAAACTATGCAATTTTTAACTAGCAGAATTGAAATACATCGAAAAATGAATTTTTCAAACACTTAATATTCATTTTAATAAATCCTAAATTTTAAAAACCAGCTTTGAAAAGTGATGTTATAAAAAGTGTTTCAATATTTTAGATAATTACTTGAACATGTCTTAGAAATAAATTATTATTATTCTTTGAAATACTTATTATATATAGAGAGAGTTTTGTAATGTTTTAAATATGTTTATAAATCTTCTCGGAATTCTGGAAATGGGCTTATTAAGTATATGGGATCTATAAGAGAATTCTCTAAATGAAATTGGAAAAAAAGCAAGAAATTCCTAAAGTAGTTAAATAAAGGTGCACTTAGAAAAATGAAATAGAATTCATAAAAGAAATAAAAAGGGAAATTTGAATTATAAGCAAGTATATTAGACTTTGGAAATATTAATGGGAATTAATTAAGGAATTTTGGAACTTATAGAATTCGTAGTAAATGAGATAAGAAATTTACAAATAAATTGCAAATGATTTAGAGATGATAGAAAGTAGGGAATAAATGGAATACTTCGTAAGCACTGAACGTAAAATGGAGTTGGAAAAATATTCTAAGTATTGGAATGGTTGGAAATATTCCATTGAATAAATAAGGATTTGAAATGGTTTCAAATATTGGAATACTATATATAGTTTAAATAACTATCTTATAATGATATTTTGAAAATAAATTTTGGGAAATTTAAAATAAGGCCTGATGTCTGCTGAAGGATTTTCATTGATTGTTAAATAACCGACTATCAATTTTTTCCAAATCCGCCGATCGTTTCGAAGAGGCTGGGATCAGATTTAAATATCCAAAACCCACTTTTGATCCGATTTGAACGTTACGTATGGATATAGTGAAGATAGTGAAGACGGTGATTCGGTTTATCAGTGTAACAACCCTAGATTTTTGTATATTATTTAAATTGGACTTTCTTTTATTTTTAAATTTTTTAAATTTTTTTTATTTGAAACATTTCTTTTTCAAATATAAATGATGATTATTAAATGATTTATAGTTCAAACCAGTATAATTTGAATATTTTACTGTAAAGTGGATTTCAGGTCAAGCCGTTCAAACTGTGACATTTAAATTTCAAATTTAAATTATTTAAAGTCTTAAATTTTATCTTTTATTATTAAAATAGATGTAATAACTTGAACGCTGCTTATCGTTTCGTTGAAAACGGAGTTAAACTGTAAAAGTTATGTACATTTCAATTTTGAGTGTAATTCGATTTATTTAACAATTTTGTCTATTATAAATTATATAAAAAAATTCTTTGTCATATTTATTTTAATATGTTATTGTATGTATATTTTTTTATTATAATAATTTTAAAATGAAGTAAACAATTTTTCAAAGTCAATGGCGATTTATTTGTAATTTCTGGACACTGTTTTGGATTTTTAAGCAATTTCTTTAAATCTTTTTCTATTTTCTTTAATTTTAATATTTTTTTTATGTGTTAATATGTTATTTTAGGTATGTTTTGTCTTTTAAATGTTTTTAAAGTGATGTTTGAAATTTTCCAAAGCTTATTGAATCTATTTCCAAATTTTAAAGCCTAGTTTCCATTTTTCTACTATTTTCTTTATTTAAATTATATTTAAATTTAAAATTTATATATTTATTTGTGAATGCATTTTATTTTATGTTATTATATTTGTTATAAATATTTTTACAAGTCCATATAAATTTTCCAAAGCTCATTCTGTTTATTTTCCATTTTTCTTGACTAGTTTGCAAATTTGTGCTAATTTCTTATTTTAACCTTATATAATTAATAGCTATTTATATATATTTTATATTTGGTTATATTTTCGAAATTTTGACTGGAATTATTATTACTTTCAGTAATGTAAACTTATATGAATAAATTAAGGAAATTTGAAAGGTTTTAAAAGCTTTTGAAACGTAAAGTCGTTTCACCTCCTAAGTCGTTTCTTTTATCGTTTCTTCATTTACTCTTTGGCATTTTTTTATTTATTAGCCACATCTTTCAGCTACATACTCTATTTCCTATTCAAGTACATTCATTTTCATTTCTGGAGCAAAAAAATTTCGGCCATGGCTATTGAGAAGAGTTTGGGTAACGATTTTTCAACTTTTCTTATTCTTCTTCCTTGTTTACATTGATTTTTGCACTTGTTCTCATCTAGATTTGATTGGCTCCTCCTCCTCCAGCTCTGACCTGACCTCCACCACCCCCTTCCACTGACCATCACCCATCCTACTACCTCTCCATTTCAGGCCGAGCCAATCCAAGGTGAAGATCATCACCAAAATCCACAAATACATCACCTATTCACACAAACCGAGCCTAGTTTGCTAGCACCACCTTCACCTTCCTTTAGCCGCCACTTCCACCACCACCACCAGCCCAGATCTGACCACCACCCTCTGGCACATCACTCATCACCATCTGGACACCTGGCCATGCCCCTATAGCTTGAGGGACGAACCCTATGGTGCAACAAAAGCCACCATTTGCCTTAGAACCCTTTGTATTCCATTGCCTTCTCTACTTGTAGCTCCCACTCACCATTCAAAACCATGTGTAGGCCGACCCTATAGGGACCCAAACTAGACCTAAATCCATGCCTTGGCTGTGCTATTTCAGTTCGTAACTGAAGTATGTGAAGTTGAGAACAAGTGCAATTCATTCGATGTTGTTTTAGGCTTTGAATTCTAATGTTATTTGATGTTTAAATCGTGTTGAAACTTACATATATTTGTATTATTTTGTGTAAATGTTTGAAAAAGGCTATTAGCTTTGGCTCTCCACTCTCTTGTCGTATCCGTGTTGTCGTGCCTTCGTAGTGTCGGTATGTGTGTTTTGGCAGCAATCTCCAGCTTTGAACATGTGAGTTATTCTCACCAAACAATATGTACATATATGACTAGTAAATTGACCCCTTTTGAATCTGTAAAATGCATTATCATGTTACACCTGCTATATTATGATTTTATGATGTTAACCCATGCTTAAACACCTTTTATAACATATATTACTGTTATATTATGTTGTTTCAGCTATTTTTATCAGTTTATCACACTGCAAGTTCCCTTTAGATTAGAATCACTATGGGTTGAAATGATACATACCCGAACGAACTTTAGAATAGGGGAAAATCGTTATGGGCTGAAATGATAGGCCTAAACGATTTTCAACTTATTTTATTTACTTGGGACTGCGGGTTTGAAATGATAAAACCCGGATTTTTCTTTGTAAATTACGGGTTGAAATGATACATTACCCGTATCACTTTACCTAGCGTAGAAAATTATATACAGGCCCGTAGTTAAAACATGTTTTTCTAAAAAATTTAAAATATTTTAGAAATTTAATTATTATAATATTTTGATTTAAAATGAAATAAAAATATAATTTTTGTGAAGTATTATTGATATTCTGGAAATCTATAAGTTAAGTAAATTATGGAAAAGTTAGAAAATCTGAATGTAAGTTATTTTGGAAATTTTGATTTAATTTTTAATGGAATTTAAATTAACTTTGAAATATGATAAATTTATCATATTTTGAATTTAAATTAATTTAAAATGATTTTATAACATATTAATGATTTTTGAATAAAGTTAAAATGTTAATGAGTGAATATTGAGTTGAATTTGGAAATATAACTTAAATTGGAATTTATGAATTTGGTTTAAAAGTGAAATTTTAAGTTAAGTTAAATAAAATGGAATTAAGTTATATTTGACATTTTAAACTTAAGTGTTAAGTTGAAATTTAATGTAATGAATTTAAATTTGAATGTTGAAATTTAATAAGCGAATTATTAATAAATATTGATTTTTGAAAGGAAACTTAACTTTATAAAATCATGAATTTAAGGAAAATTAAATGATGCTTATAAATGTGAAAATGTATGATTTTATAAGTTAAAATTGTTTAAATAAAAATATAAGTGTTTGTGAAATTCTTTTGAATATTTGAAGTTAATTAACAGCATTTTTAATACTGTCTTTTGTTAAATTGAATTGTTTTTGAATGTAACTTTCTGTAGCATTTTCTAAATGCTGCGAAACTTCAATTTTCATTGTTTTAATAAATTTAAGTGCATAAATGAACATTGAAAAGATTAAATTTTTGGAATTTAATAATTTAATAATTAAATGTAATAACTTCATTTTTATGATTTAAAATGAAGTAATTTGTTTGAAATATAACTTTTGATATATTAAATTGATTTAAAATGTGGTACTAAAAGATATGATATTTTGGTATATTGAAATGATTTGAAATGTGGTTTTGAAAAAATATAGCTATTTTGATATATTAAAATGATTTGAAATATGGTTTTGAAAAGATATGGTATCTTGATATATTAAAATGATTTGAAACGAAGTTTTGAAAGATATGATACTTTGATATTAAAATGATTTGAAAGAAGTTATGAAAGATATGATATTTTGAAAATGAAGCTCTGAAAGGTTATGATATTTTGATATATTAAAATGATTTGAAAGGAAGTTTTGAAAGGATATGATAATTTAATATATTGAAATGGTTAGAAATGACTTGATATTTATTTTGATAAATATTTGAATTGAAATATATGGTATGATGATATATTGAAATGGTTTGGAAATGATTTAATCTATATTTTGATAAAGATTTGGGTTGAAATGATATTTTATTTTGATGTATAAAATATTGTTTTAAAGTTATAACTACGGGTTATAATAACGATTGGTTGTTAAAGAGACCGGGATCGGATATTGTCTTATAGCCGGCCAATACCGAAAACCAATTTAACAACTGTGTACGAGGTGGAGATTCCAGAATGAAGTAGGATGGTGGCGACGTTCTCGAGGTATATTATGTGGACCCAACTCCCGTGAGTTGGCATATATGACTAAAACAGGAGCTATACCGGGCTACACAAAGGGTCGCACCCTTTCAACGAGCATGCTCCATCGGAAACCATTCTATTACTTTTGTGATTCGATACGTGGCGCCACTTTGATTCGGGGGTATTGTTCAAGGTGGGCAGAAGCTGCTGGCTTGCCGTCACCACTGATCCGGGAGTGCAAACGGTGTATCCACCCTTGCATTGCCTCGCGTGCGGTGTCATATCCTTATATCGAGCCCACTACGATTTTGGTTTTAAAGATCCGACCGCGTTAAGGTTCACCATCCCCTTAACGCTATTTTCTATATGATTATACTTTACTGATTGGACACTACTGTATATAGCGCATATTACTACATAGTAAATAGTTTAACGGATCCTTAGAGGATGGGCGGTCCCAAGCATCTTCTAAGTTACTTGTATCTTTGCTACAGTTCACTTGAGTTAGTTTACATTGTATAAGTATGTATGTCCTGACTCGAGTGTTTGTATTTTTTATTTACGCTCGGGTCAGCCTGAGTTATTCACAGATTTGGATTTTTACTTTCTGGAGATTGAAATCGCTGGAGATTGTCTACTTGTCAAGTTTTATCTTTGGCAGTTTGTTGTTCCTTTCAGCTCTTTTATTAGTAGACTTCAGTGTAGTGAGACTTCCTTTGTACTTTATTTCTGCTGTTGTATTTTATGTAACTCCGATATTTTTATATAGTAGCGTCATGAACTACTATTTCTTTTACTTCCGCTGCATTATTATTACTCTGTGTCTGTGATCTGTGATTTTTATTTACTGTATATTCTGATATTTGTCAAATTTTTATTTACATCGCAGTATTTTGAGCAATTCAATTCCGACATGTGTGTCTACCTATACACTTATAATGGATGCGAATGGTTGAAAATATCGGGTCGTCACAGTCCAGACCCAAGACAACATGTATGGATGAATGCTATCTGAACATCATTATTGGAGGACGATTAGTGTTCTTAGTGCAATTGTTCTTGAAATGTAATCGTAGCCTCATCAACCGAAATGACTGAAAATTAGGGGAGATGCAGCAAGGCTAAGTGGGTCGCACCTAATTAGAGTATGTTATCACCATTCTAGATACCGTTGGATATATTAAAAATTATGGATATGGTGGTGCATGCAAAGAGCTCTCGATAAGGGTAGGAACACCCGGGGTGATAACATATTCGGTTCTATCCAGGTTAGGGATAAGGCCAGTCTTGTGTTGTTGGGAATCCCGGCGAGGTCCTAGGTACATTTTTCTAGATGCGTACCGTGACAGGTAGTACCTTAGTGCCTAGTCATTGTATGGAATCCATTCCCCAATAAGCGGCATACGATTTTGATTGTGCCCAACTATGCTAAGACGTGAGATGCAAGAATTTCAGCTATTTTCTATTTACTTTGTTTGGACACTATTATAATATTGGACGATTTTGATAAAAATGTTTTGGTTATTGTAAGGTCAAAATCCATCATGTTTATATGCGAGATACCTTTGTTTTCCAATGGATTTTGATAAAAGTTAATAATTGAAATTGAGTGTGTATTCTCATGCTGGTTTTCCTAACTGACTCGGGTGTTATTTTGTTATAATGGTCGGGTCATATCGAGTATTACAGATTCAGGATAGAATGCTATGGAGCTCAACAGACGAGATGAATGATAGAGACATATTTACGTACACCATTTATATTTCCGCTTTATGAGGATAAGTAATTATAACTTTTCAGATTGATATAATGATTGCTGTACTCTGATGATTGTAAAAAATAAATAGTTACAGATTCTTTTATATAAAATTTTATTACTGTATATTATATTTTATCCCGCTACGATTGTGAGATTTTGTGTTGTTGTTTCTATTTTCTTCTACCTTTTTCTTCTTCACCCATAATGAGCTGGTGTTTCCGACTCTCAATTGCTCGGCATTCTATATAGTGGATGCATTGATGTCGATTTTCGAGAGTCGAAAACCCCGTTCGTTACACTTAGTATCAGAGCTTAGGTTAAGTGCGAACCTTGGCTTTGGTGGGGATTACTTATTAGAGATAGGGTCAGTAGTACCCTATAATGAGTCTGAGTGTATAAATAGATATGAGCGCGTATTTGTTGGTGAATATAAATTATTTTATGTGTTGACTTATCGGTTGAGTGCCTATAAATTCTTGTTGGTATAGTCTAGACAATTATATCGATAGGGATTTATAAACTCTTAAACTAGGCAAACAGACACAATATTGTTTTAAAAAGTAGGTAAATGAAATAATTTTACCCAAATCGTATTTAGATCTAAAAAAACTAATTTTCTAAAATTATTAAAGTACATTGGAGTGTTTGGTTGATAATATTATAATCCAACCATATTATAAAATTGGAAATGGTTTTAAAAAAAAACCAAATAAAAATTGTATAAGTGTGAATTTTACAACTGAATTATAATTGAAATGGATTCGAACTTGAATTAGGAATTTAAACCCCAGAAGGTTTAGAAAATATTTTTCAGAAAGTTATAGAAATGAAATTGGTGTTATTTCTGTTGAAATAAATAATAGAGTATTATTTGGAGATAATTTTGAATAGAAAATGCTTTAACTAAATTTAAAAATGGGTTTTGGGAGAATAAATGCACTAAACTCACTATAGTCACTGGAAAATAATTTTGATGTTGATCGCGACATCGTCGGTGTTCATTTTCGAGTTTCTAAGTGATGGATTGCTTCCGTAATTGATTGTTTCAGATTAATCGGCCAAACAAGTTTTATTTAAAAATTCCGAAGGAATTGTTTTGGGTAAAACCAAATTGGTTTTGGAAATTCCGAAGAATGGTTCATTAAAACCAAGGAAGAGCTATATATTTGACTTCATAATGATTTGAAATAAGACTGGGTGTTTGAATTCTGAATTCCTAGCTATATGTTCTAGAAAATATTAGAAATGAGTATTTAAAACTTAAACGTAGATGATGATTGCGTGAAAATTGAATTTTGGAATTTAAATTTAAATTGAGAAGGTTAAAATGGAATGTAACTTAAGTTGAGTTGAACAAATTGAATTTTAGAAATTTAATTGATTGTGATTTGAATGGAATAAATTAGTAAAGTGGACTAATTAACGAATTAAATTGGAATGTGAATAAAATAAATGAAAAGAAATTGAATGTATATAAATGAAAAGAACTAATAATGTGAATTGAAATAAATATAACGAAGTGAAAATTTCGAATTTGAAATAGAATTCTTACTCGATTGACTTCAATTGAGTTATGTGAAATAAAAAAATTGAACTTATGCAAGTTAAATGAAAACTGAATGGAATATATAAACTTGGATTGTAAAGTGACTAAATAACTTTAAGTTATAAAATTTTATTGGAATAAAAATTTAAGTGGAAATTTGGTGAACTATGAATAAATAAATTAAATAGTTTACAAAATTGGAATTTATGGAATACATACATACATACATACATACATACATATATATATATATATATATATATATATATATATATTTAAGCAATGAAGTGATGTAAATCTTGAGTTAAAAGTAAAATATCAATATACTCCAGTAAAGAAGTTATGAAAATGAGAAAAATAAGTTGGAAATTCATTAAAATGAGAAATGAAATGGTAAATCAGGACGAAATAGTTAAATATTTGGATTAATAGAAAGGAAAATCCAAACATGAACAATAAAGATGAATTTGAACTCAAGTAAAATTAAATGAAGTGATTTTTAAAATAAAAATTAGATATTAAATTATAAAATGAAAAGGAGCTAATTAGATAAATAAATTAGTAGAACTTGAGTTATATGGGGCTGGATTTGATTGATAATGAATTAGAAAAGTGGATATGAACTCAAAAATAAAAAGAATTTGACTTAAGCGTAAATGACAAAAGATGTGTTTGAAATATTATGTGACGCTCCATCCTAAGACCCACATTAACATAGAGTATTACTGGATAATACTGTTTGCTAATGAGGAAAGTAGGGCTGGTTAGGAGCGACCATCTATAGCCTTGTCTTCAATTTCTATTGAATACGTCGATAAATGCTCTATATTTTTTCTTCTAATTCTAGTGGAATGACATATCCAATAAATACTTAATACAAAGCCATAGGTGGCTATAGGCTCTATCAGAACAAAATACAACTCAAATGCATAACACATCACAAAACAGGAAAAATATATATATATATATATTTATATATATATATATATATGTACATATATACTGATACATCCCAATACCATACAAATAATACGTCGTAAGTGGTATGACAACCACAATATACACACCAGCCAAAACAATATACATATCAGAGTAGCGACAAAATGACTACAACAAAAAGGGCTAGCAGATAAGTCCATGCGGAAGTAGAAGAGGCTAAGTCCATAAGGGCACCGAACTGAAACACCTCTGTCTAACCCGAGTATAAAATACACGAGTCAGTCTAACGAAATGAATCAGTTTATAAGGATAAGTGATAATATGAGCATAAGGCAAGGTGATAAACTTCTCAAAAGAGTGGATACAATTCAACACATATGGTTACTTAAAGTGGCATAGTCAAGTAAGGATAGTTACTTCATGTGGTATAAGGTATCACAAAGCATGTGCACAATCTCAAAAGAGATGAAACTCTAAAACAAATCTCACAATAAAAGCATGCCTCATATCATCGACGTATCACAAAACATTAAATGTGGTTTAGGGGTAAAACATAACTCCAAAGAGGAGAATCCCAAACCCGCCAAATCGGTGAAACCAAAAACATACTCAAAGAGGTCCCATCTCAAAACACGCCATAAGGCAAATATATCTCCAATTGGAGAATAAAACTGTAACGACCCGCAAATCCGTACCCCTTGAGTCAACACTATTCTACCTAAATCAACTCAAGTTGCACAGAAATACGAACCGTTTGGGTTAAAGAAGAAGGGGTAGAAGAAGGAAATAGAAAACAACAACAGAATCTAACCATCGCAGCGGAATAAAATATAATAGATAATATTTGATCTTTACACCAAAATCAAATATAGCTGTTTACATATTACATCATCAGAGTACATTAATCACAGCTCAACAACGACATCATACAAATGGATACATAGCAACTCAATACAGCGGAATATATATATATATATATATATATATATATATAAACAAGTACGAGAGTACGTATCGTCATCCAGCTCGTCTCATGAGCTCCACAGCATCATATCCTGTATCCTATAATACTCGGTCTGACCCGAGCATTACAGTTAAATAACACCCGAGTCAGTCTGGAATACCAGCGTGAGGAGATGACACCCAATTGATTATTAAAGTTTCAAAAATCCTTTGAAAACAAAAGCATCTCGTAAGACCACGCCACAAATAAACATGCCGGGTTTTTACCTTACGATAGATAAAACACTTTTTATAGAAATCCTCTGATATTATAATAGGGTCTACATACAAATACTTATAAAATAGCCGAAATTGTTACATGATTAAATTCCAACTACTAGCCACAGAGTGGGTAATACAAACAAAACTCGTACAAGGCTCGTAGGGAGAATGGATTTCCAACCAATGACTAGGCACTGGGGTACCACCTGTCACAGTACGGGGCCTAGATCACCGTACCGAGGAGTACGCCCGCTCCCCTGCAACACAAGGCCGGGACTACCCCTTACTGGATAATCCCGAGTGAGATCACCCCGCGGTTGGGATCAGCAACCGCCCACTAAGCCGAAATAAAAAGGGACATCTAGACTGGAATGACCTCACCCTGCTTGGGTGCTACCCACCTGGTCTTGCTGCATAACCCTGGATTTTCAGTCATTCCTATTTGATCAGGCTTGAGGCTAAGCGTTACCTTTTTAGAACAATATCCCTTAGAATGCTCATCATCTACCTGACGATGTTTCGCAAGCATTCATCCATACAAGTCCGTCCCGGGTTCGAACGGAACCGAAGGCACTATTCCTACTACATCCATTTTGGAAATATCCTCAGGATTAGTAGCGACTAGCCCTTGCACCTCACTGCTCCATCTTCGAATCCAAAATCGTTTACACGAAAACGTACAAACCGGATCGAAGTGGTTTTCGAGAAATAAATCTCGATCCCGGTCTCTTCGAAACGATCAACACAGTTGGCCAATATTGATAGTCGGTTATTTAACTATCAATTAATATTCACAAACAATTATCATACAATAAATAATTTCCCAAATTATTTATTTAGCTTAAAATATCTTTACAAGATATATTTCTATTTTCAAACCCTTTTGAAAACAGTTTTCAAACTATCTTCCTTTCTCAGAAATAATTCCAAGTATTTTCTATTTCCACTGGAATTACCAAGCACAAAATTGTAGATGTTTAAAATAATTTATACGCTTTACTTTGAAATATATTTTAAAACATTTAAGTTAAAACTACTTCAATAATTTATTACAAATACATGCTATATTAATATTTGAAAATAAGGTTACTTAATAAAATATAAAACTAGATTTTCACTTTTAAAACAAAATATAAAGTCACTCTTTAAATAATTACTGCTATGATAGATTAAAAGAAAATTCTTACTTTAGAAGTTAAATATTTAGAAATAATAAATTTTCTAAAACATACTTTTTAAATCAACATTAACTTTTATCTTATATTAAAAACAAATTACTTTGAAAAGGTACTTGGCTATCCAGAGAAATATACTTCTCTTCACATTTTTCCTTTAAATCTCTAACTCAAACACTTGAATCAATTTCCAAATTGATTTCCAATTTACTTCCTTTTTAATTCCAAAATCCATTAATTTCAAATTTTATTCCTTAATTATGATTTACAATATTTTTAACTGAGAATACCAATTTTAGATTTCTCACATCACTTCTTTATTCTTTAAAATAAATTTAAACTTTAAAGTTTAAAATAATTCTTTATTCCTTTAATTGATATAACTTGAGTTTACAATTCATTAATTTCTGTTTTATTCAAAATTCTTTTCATGCTTAAAGTTATTTATTAGTATTTTAATACTACTTTTATTTCTTTTCAATTCATTCTTAATTTATTCAAGTTTTTTTATAATTATTTCGCTTACAATTTCACCTCTTTTATTTTCTTTCCAAAATCCAATTTATACATTTTTGGTAATTCATTTTACCCAAATATACCCAATCAAACCATAACATTCAATATTCCAATATAGTTCATCATAGAATATCAAATAATCACACCAACAGAATGATAAATAATTTAAATAAATGTTGAGGGATCCAGTTGGATCCCTTCAACCTGTTTTCCCAGCATCCACAGTTGTTAGCACAACATAAATACCAGTTCCAAAATATACCATACCACAGCGCATCAATCAATTCAATCATTCAAACAATTATTTAAATTTAAATTTAATTGAGTGAGATTGACTCACCTTTGCTTTTTATTTTGCAATTCAACCCAAACCAGTTGTTTTCTTCACGATTCCAGACCTTGAATACACATTATATGATTTTATTAATATTTGAATAAACCTAACAATTTATTTCCACTTAGTTAACAAATCATTTAATTTATACAATTTTCCTTTAAACCTTTTGGTAACTGAAATATTTAAGTATGTTAAATAAACAAGTTAATCACTAAATCCATTGTTTAAAAATAAACTAGCAACTTTAAAACAGGTATATGTATATTAATTTATTGTTCTGAAACTGCATATACCTTTTATTTAAATTTAATTATATATAGGTCAAATCTGATTTCCTATAAATTTTTTATTTCAGTTTACTAAAATGATTCATAACCACATCTAAAATCTCAATATACTTCCAGAATATTTCAGTAAATAATCAAAACAAATTCCTACTGCAAAAATTTTATTTTATTTTCTGTGCTTAAACAATATATATACGTATTAAGATAAATTAAAGAATGCATTACCTTAACTTCCAAACACAGATACACCAAAACCCACAATCGACCCAACGCACACGTCCATCTGCGGCAACCTCGAGTTCGCCGAGCCCTCCAATCCCAATCGAACGAATTCTAACCCAGCTTCCCCATGAAGCCATCGCCAAAGGAGATCGATGACTCAACAGGTCGGCCTCCATCGCACGACACCCTAAGCCATGACCTTCCAGAGCATGCGCGGTTCGATGCTTCCCCCAACGCCACTCGAACACGGTCAAAGCCCACGACCTCCAAGACAAGCGTCTCCAACCCACGATGTCATCACCAGACCTCGCGTACTCTAGCGTCGCGAATCGAAATGCGAGCAGATGGTTTTTTTTTATACATGCTGAACGCTGAACTCGAAGAGGAAAGAAACAAAAAGCTTGGCATCTCACTGAAGGGAAATCGAATTGATTTCGTAGAAGAGGATGCGGCCATTCGATTTGGGATTTAATTCACAGCTCGACCATTTAATTTGATTATTCTTCAATTTAAAAAGAGATGAGATTCAATTTCCAATTTGATTTTTAATGTGAGATTGTAAAGGCCCGAAAATCCGTACTCCTTTGAGTTGGCAACATTCCACAACAATCCAGCCAAAGAGGAACGAACTTTCGAATCTTTAGGGTTTAAGAAGAAGAAAGAGGTAGAAGAAGAGAGAAAAGAGAGAAGAAACAGAAACAAACAACAGAAACATGAAGATAATATCAGAATCTCACAATCGCAGCGGAACAACATATAATAGATAAATGAATATTCATTAAAACAAAAGAACTATACATTTTATACATTACATCACATCATCAGAGTGTACAACAACGAAAACAGCGGAAAAAAAATACTACAATAGTAATATACAACGCTATCCAAGCTCGCCTCCAAATCTGCATAGCAACTCCCGAATCCAGGATAACCTGATAACCTAACTCTAGACTGCCCGTGTGGAAAATAGTGGGCACCCAGAGTTTAAGAAGGAAAACAATAAACTCCAGGTCAGTCATGGGACTGGTGTGAGAACTCAAAACAGTTTATCTTTGAAAACAAACAAATTTAAGAGAATTTAAATTTTCAAATCCGCAATGCTTTTTGGAAAATGAAACTACCATAAGGCCTCCCGCCACACACACAATGCAAACGCAGAATTGGAGGAGATTTCTCCTTATGATAGTCAAAGATGCTTACTACGCAAATCAAATCATTTTTGATATTATTATTAGTGCATAGTGTAGAAAACAATTTCGAAAGTAGAATATAAATCCTAGCCAGCATAGGTACCATGATACTATGCCTATTATAGCTGCCATGTTAAATGGTAGGTTCTACAACTAAAACCGTACAAGGCGCGTATTGGATGGATGGATTTCCAACAAATGATCAGGCTAAGGAACTTCCTACTGCCACATGGGATCGCCTCTAGCGGGACGTCCGGAGAAACTAACGTTACGGTTAGATCTCTGCCAACACAAGGCCGGGTTACCTCTGTAACTAGGTAACTACTACACGAATATGTCATCCCCCGGTCCTTTGGGACCTTTATCTGAGCGCTCGATACCAACAACGCCACACAGAAATAGGTATAGTGTATCAACATGAGTAAATATCTGGGCTCCATACCATGATACCACCCTTTTCCAGAAGGAAATGACATACCCTAAAGGGCGCGACCCTCATAACCTTACCGCATATTCCTGTTTCGACCATTTTCGAGGAGTGAGGTCTGACGAAGTCTCGTCCACAAAGCTACGCTTTGTGCAACAAAGCCATGCTTTGGGTCAACAGATGACCAAAGCCATGATCACAAAGATAAATGATCAAACAAATGATCATATCACAAATGACCAACCAATGATCATCACACAACAACACTCAGCATGTCACATTACGAGATTGGGAATATATCGCTGATAACCTTCAACTACATAACCTCTGAGCTCGTACGTCTCAGAGAAAGGTGTTAAGCTAAGAGAATAAATTCTCCGCCACCAACAAAAATGTATTTGAAAGAAATCTGCTCTATATCTCAAAATGTAATGTCAGACATGTAACCATACAAGTCTGTTCCGGGTTCGAACAGAACCGAAGGCACTTCCAAAAAAGCCCTTGCAATCCGGGTATTCACAATCCCGATAAAATTTCCCATCACAAAGAAAATCTCCATACCATAGCTAACGATGCAGAGACAATCGATAGGTCATCCTATCGTTTTCACAAATACCCGGTCTTCACACCGGTCTTCAAATGCTATCCATAATGACGTATCACATATTCGGAATGGGTTATACGACACAAAGGTCCTTTCCCGGCTAAACCTAATAGTGAGCGCTTATTTTAAAAATAAGTGTAGCATTCAATTTCAAACAATCACACAAATACCATCCAAGGGTAAATACTGATAGTCGGTTATTTAACCATCAATAAAGATGCGCCACATCATCAGATTCCAAATAATTTTCCAAATTATTTAATATATACACCTTCCAAATAATTGCCCAAATTATTTGTTTTACCAAAATATCTTTACAAGGTAAAATTTCCACACTTTCAATCATTTGAAAACCAATTTAAAATTACTTTTCATCTTTTATACCCTTTGAAAACAAATTTCAAATCCTCAAATAAATCCTTACCGATTTATTTTAAACTTACGTTCCAAATTCGTAAATTCATTCCCATACTTCAAAATAAATCAATGTTTATTTTTAAACAAATTTCCCTTTCCTTTACAAATTCCATAGTGAATTTCAAATTCCCAAATATCTACTGATATACGACTCTCAAATCGATTTCAAATTATTCGCTTTCAATTTACCTGCGAAAGATCTCAAAACGTTTCATTTCATATTGGGAAAGCATTTTCATACTTATTTAAAAATAAGTAACTCAAAAATTCTATTTATTTTCAACAATTTGAAAATATTCAATATACTTAAATCACAGTTAAGTATATATTTCATTCTTTTAAGGAAAACATTCTTTTATTCACTTTTATTTGGGTCAAAACGAATGTTGCGTAAAACATCGTTACGACAACCCAAAATCACTAGAATAGGGATTCAAAATTAAAATAGAGACATAAATTCCAATACTACACAAAATATTTCCGTTTGGAAACCATTTACTATAACAACAGTGTTATAGTCCACCGTTTCTCTATTTTCTCGAAAACGCCTATTTCAACAATGAATGTTGAAATCTACGTATTCATTCCTTTTTATTTCTCGAAAACGTCTATTTCAACAATGAATGTTGAAATCTATGTTTTCGATACTTAATGCATTTTAAAGCATTTTTAAATCGTTTTAAATTCCATTTAAAACATTCCTTTCCCAAAACATGTCCATTTAATATAATAATATATTCACCGTTCAAATTAGTGAAAATAATTCCTTTAACAAATTCTATATTCAATTTATCAAATTCAATTGATTTTCGAATTTATAAACAACATTTATAAATTCCATTTCCATAAATAACTTCGGTTTAGAAATCTCTTTTATCCGTCCAATTCAGTTTATAAACCCAATTTCTATACCAAAGGTTCGTATTATAAGTTAAGAGCTTATAATCCATTTATTTACTAAACCGTTCTTTTAAATCTTCACAAATTTTTAAATCTTATCACTGATAAGATTCCTTTATATTTTATAATAGTTTTCAACTTATAAAAACCTCCTTTATTAACAATTTCTATAAATATCCCCTTTAAATGAAAAAATCCAATTTTATAAGTTAATTACTTATAAAACTTTTATTTTCAACATCCATTCATTTTATAACTTTCACAATTTATAAAGCTATGGTTTTAAATGAAATCCATTTTATACTTCATTTTAACACTTAATAAACTCGTTTCATAATTCCAATAATTTTAAATTTATAGATATCAATATAAAAAATCTTTTATGTAAACTGTTTATAATAATTATTCAAAAACCCCAATTTAACTATTTTATAAAATCTATTTATTTTAGAAATTACCTTTTTGTTATTTTTCACAAAAATCATAATTTTTATAACTTAGTAATAATAAAAAAATTAATTTATTTAAAATGAATTAATTCAAAAATTTAATATAAACATATACTTGGAAAAATTACTTTAAAATCCTTTTTAAATTCAAAATCGTTATTTTTAACTTTAAAAATGAATCCGATGATGCAACAGCATTAAATAGTCAATCACGGGGACAAACATCATATATCGATATGATAGTCAACAATCATCACAATATTTATAATCAAATAAATATTTGTGAGGAATCCAGTTGGATCCCTCCAACCTGTTTCCCTGCATCCACAGACGTTAGCACAATACCAATTCCACTTCAAGGTGGAAAATCGCGGTATATGGGATTTTATAAAGTATTATCCGCTTAATAGGCGGCGCAATAGGGTCTCATCCGCTATACGAGGCGGGAAATCAAATTCAATATATACATATGCCAATATATATATATATTGCTATATATAGTATATATCCTACTATATCTACTACCACAATCAAACAACAATCATCAATCAACAATAACTATTTAAAATTTTAAACCAAACGGTTCGATTGAGTGAGGAGTTCTCACCTTGATTTTATTTCCGGTTTCAGCGTTCGTTTCGAATAAAATTAAACGAACGTTTAATTTTACCCGAAATACAAACGAGCTCCAATCGACTCCAAACTGGTTGCATCGCGAAGTGCTCATCAATACGGACCCGTCGCAATTTGTTTCGTCCCAATCGGACCTCGCATGAACAAGATACAACATTTTAAACTTCCACACAATTATAAAATTCAATTTACACTTTTTTTTATATATTAATACCAACATTTGGGCCGCACCATCATGTTTATCACGCACGCGTTTCCTACTCTCTCTTCCCCTTCCTTTCGCGTTTCATCTCCAGACAAACCCATCCACTTGCCGTTCGAACCCCACAGACGCGACCACCAAACAACCTCCAGACCCGATCATACCACTACCAATCGAAAGCCCATCTCCATCACGACCTCCGTGCCCAATGCTATGAACTCCGGTCGACCCTAGGCTGTGCAATCAACCCTAGAACGCGCCCCCCTTGTCTTGAGATTCACGTCGATCCATGGCTCCAAATGCGATCATGACCGTTGGATATGTCAATCACACTGCCCTCTACGTTTTTCTAGTTGAGCGTTTCTTGAATCGATGCTTGGATCGAGAGATTTTTGAGGAGAGATGAAATTCAATTTCGGCCATTAACAATATGAATGGCGGCCGGCTATGTAATTAGGGTTTAGAGAAAAAATAATAAACATATATACTAATTTTTTATATTATTTAATTAATATAATTCTCGATTTAACCGATTATGCAAACGACCTCCAAACAACGCGTTCCGACAGGCAATCTAGGGGTTTTTCTGCGTCACAATGGAACATGTTTCGTAAGCTAATTCCATTGTATGTGTGAGATACGACAATAAACGATCGATTTAAATTAACCGATTTAAACGATTTTCTATACGTTTTGGCTCGCCCTGGACAAACGATAAATCCGATCGACTTGAAATTTGAAATCTTACAATAATATCATATTACGGATCCGCTGAAACTGGTTTCGTCGAAATCCAAGACCGTTTGAAAAATGGCTATTTTAACTCGCCGAATTAATATTAAAACAATTTCGATGCGTTTCGAGCTGCCACGGTCAAACGACAACTCCGATTGCTACGAAAATTGGAATCCGATAATAACTAACTATTACGGATCCAATGGAACTTGTTTCGTTCAATTCTGAGACTGTTCAAAAATTGGCTATTTTTCAGTCGATAATTAAATATTAAAATATTCAATTTTTACAAATTAGCTCCAAATTCAATTTAAAAGTTCTAAAACATTTCTATAACTTCAATATGATAAAATAAAATTTCCCAAATCATTTTCAATCATATTAACTCAAATTTAAAT
The DNA here is from genome assembly GCA_030765085.1 of Allium cepa. Classification (NCBI taxonomy): domain Eukaryota; kingdom Viridiplantae; phylum Streptophyta; class Magnoliopsida; order Asparagales; family Amaryllidaceae; genus Allium; species Allium cepa. The sequence continues at coordinate 192,613,458 of CM060939.1, read as the reverse complement.
ATTTTCTGGAATTTCACTATTAAATTATCGATTTAATTGTCCAATTAAATCCAAATATTCGATAAATAAACTGTTTGACTTAAAAATCCCACTCATAAATATTTAAAATTAAGTAAATACTCAAATTTAAATTATCAAAAATTCTGGGTCGTTACAATCTTCCCCCCTTAAAAGAATTTCGTCCTCGAAATTGCAAGTTAAGGAGAATGATTCATAATCCGTTTATTATCTTTCCAAAACTAATTAGTTTTATCAACTTTTAACACAAATCTTTTTATTAAGGATTCACTATCATTTCAATTGGCTTTCTAACTTCGATTATAAGTTTCAACAACATTGTTTACTTAACAATTCAAATTTAAATTTAAATTCAAATTTCAACTTTCAAAATTTTCTCAAAAATTTTCTAACTCCCTACATTTTCGAAAAATTTCGCCAGCATCTCCTTTGCGCGGCTAGCTCGGTATGACTACAAAATGGCACTACGGCCCCTCAGAATAAAAAAGAAAGAGAAAGCCAAGTGGTTGGAGAAGGAAATCATCAAATCTCATACTAAAATTGAAATACGTACTTTTTTGTCGAGCAATTCAATTTTTTTCTTCAAAATCAAAATCCCAATTCCATTATACACCTGTATATCCTGCTAGTAGCAGTATCCAATTCCAACATTCAAATCATTTTGCCAATTCAATTACAAAACCTTTCAATATATGCTTCTTATACCCTTTTTAGTTTACTATTGAAGTTGCATATTCAATTTCATTCGTTTCCAATTAGTTTACATTCACTAATTAATTCCACATTGGTTCACTTTCAACTCAAATCCAATTCAATTCTATTCAAATTCAATTACATAGCTTTCAAGTGCGCTAATTCAATTTCATTAACACTTAATGAATTTACATACAATCAACCAACAAGCAAATAACAACCAATGTATATCCAATACAACCAAATTTATTTATTTTACTTACATGCAATTTGGTTCAACTGTTTCAATTCCAATTGGTTTAACATTCAATTTATTTTTCATTCAATCATTCAACTAGCTTCAAATGAATTTACACTTACATACATCATTTCATATCAACTTATTTACATTCGATTGATTAACATTCAATCATTTTTCTTTTAATTCAATTGCTAATTCTTTTACAAATAAAATTGAATTCCATTTATATAACTCAAGTTCACATTTTTTTTTTCACTTGATTATTTTACTTTGATACAAAATCAATTTTTTATTCAACTTCACTTAAGTTATACTCCATTAAACATCATTTGTTCAATTAAACTTAAGTTTTCACTTATCAATCCAATTCGGATTTCAATTCTAAAGTAAGTTCTATTTAACTTCTACTTAAGTCAAATTCATATCAATATTCAAATTCATATTTCATTTTACTTAACTTAATTGTCTAACCACTTCAATAATTGGTTTTACTTACATTTTCCCATTCTATAAGTTATACAACTTATTATTCAACTTCCAACTCACATTATAAGTTCAAAACACTTTTTCGCTTATATTTAACAATTCAAATTGAATTTGAATTTCAAATTTGTTTATTTCAACAAAACCTCAATTTTAAATTCATTATTGTAGCAAATCCATCACATAGAAACTCGAAAATGATACTGATGATGCTGCAGTCATCACCCTTATAATTTCCCAGTGACAATAGTGAAATCAGTGCTAAATATTCTTTCAAAAAGTTCCTTTTATTATTTATAAATCACATTTATAGTCTTTTTCTCATAAAATTTCACTGTGTATATATAAGATCATTTTCAATTGTAAATTATTCTAATTATAACTTCATACTTATAATTCATTTGTTTATACTATTATTCTTTTACAATTGTTGCTTTTATTAGCTTATTCAACAACTTTTAATTAACTTATATATATTTATATTTCAAACAATCAAACAATCAATTATATACACACTTCAATAATTCTTGATAAATTATTTTCTTCATATACAAAATATAATCGAGGTAAAATTATTTCATTTACCCAATTTAAAACAATATCGTGTCGAATTGTTCTGTATAAGTGTTTAGAGATCCCTATCGATAGAGTTGTACAGACTATACCGACCAGAATCCATATACCACTCAACAAACCAATCACCACAATATAAAACAATTTTATATTCACTAACAAATACGCGCTCATATCTATTATTACACTCACACTCATTCTAGAGTACTGCTGACTCTATCTCTAATGAGTACTACCCAACAGAGCCATGGTTGTCGCTTAACCATATGCTCTGATACCAAATGTAAAGGCCCGAAAATCCGTACTCCTTTGAGCTGGCAACATTCCACAACAATCCAGCCAAAGAGGAACGAACTTCCGAATCTTTAGGGTTTAAGAAGAAGAAAGAGGTAGAAGAAGAGAGAAAAGAGAGAAGAAACAGAAACAAACAACAGAAACATGAAGACAATATCAGAATCTCACAATCGTAGCGGAACAACATATAATAGATAAATGAATATTCATTAAAACAAAAGAACTATACATTTTATACATTACATCACATCATCAGAGTGTACAACAACGAAAACAACGGAAAAAAATAATACTACAATAGTAATATACAACGCTATCCAAGCTCGCCTCCAAATCTGCATAGCAACTCCCGAATCCAGGATAACCTGATACCCTAACTCTAGACTGCCCGGGTGGAAAATAGTGGGCACCCAAAGTTTAGGAAGGAAAACTATAAACTCCAGGTCAGTCATGGGACTGGTGTGAGAACTCAAAACAGTTCTTTGAAAACAAACAAATTTAAGAGAATTTAAATTTTCAAATCCGCAATGCATTTTGGAAAATGAAACTACCATAAGGCCTACCGCCACACACACAATGCAAACGCAGAATTGGAGGAGATTTCTCCGTATGATAGTCAAAGATGCTTACTACGCAAAATCAAATCATTTTTGATATTATTATTAGTGCATAGTGTAGAAAACAATTTCGAAAGTAGAATATAAATCCTAGCCAGCATAGGTACCATGATACTATGCCTACTATAGCTGCCATGTTAAATGGCAGGTTCTACAACTAAAACCGTACAAGGCGCGTATAGGATGGATGGATTTCCAACAAATGGTCAGGCTAAGGAACTTCCTACTGCCACATGGGATCGCCTCTGGCGGGACGTCTCGAGAAACTAACGTTACGGTTAGATCTCTGCCAACACAAGGCCGGGTTACCTCTGTAACTAGGTAACTACTACACGAATATTTCATCCCCCGGTCCTTTGGGACCTTTATCCGAGCGCTCGATACCAACAACACCACACAGAAATAGATATAGTGTATCAACATGAGTAAATATCTGGGCTCCATACCATGATACCACCCTTTTCCAGAAGGAAATGACATACCCTAAAGGGCGCGACCCTCATAACCTTGCCGCATATTCCTGTTTCGACCATTTCCGGGGAGTGAGGTCTGACGAAGTCCCGTCCATAAAGCTACGCTTTGTGCAACAAAGCCATGCTTTGGGTCAACTGATGACCAAAGCCATGATCACAAAGATAAATGATCAAACAAATGATCATATCACAAATGACCAACCAATGATCATTACACAGCAGCACTCAGCATGTCACATTACCAGATTGGGAATATATCGCTGATAACCTTCAACTACTTAACCTCTGAGCTCGTACGCCTCAGAGAAGGGTGTTAAGCTAAGAGAATAAATTCTCCGCCACCAACAGAAATGTATTTGAAAGAAATCTGCTCTATATCTCAAAATGTAATGTCAGACATGTAACCATACAAGTCTGTTCCGGGTTCGAACAGAACCGAAGGCACTTCCAAAGAAGCCCTTGCAATCCGGGTATTCACAATCCCGATAAAATTTCTCATCACAAAGGAAATCTCCATACCGTAGCTAACGATGCAGAGACAATCGATAGGTCATCCTATCGTTTTCACAAATACCCGGTCTTCACACCGGTCTTCAAATGCTATCCATAACGACGTATCACATATTCGGAATGGGTTATACGACACAAAGGTCCTTTCCCGGCTAAACCGAATAGTGAGCGCTTATTTTAAAAATAAGTGTAGCATTCAGTTTCAAACAATCACACAAATACCGTCCAAGGGTAAATACTGATAGTCGGTTATTTAACCATCAATAAAGATGCGCCACATCATCAGATTCCAAATAATTTTCCAAATTATTTAATATATACACCTTCCAAATAATTGCCCAAATTATTTGTTTTACCAAAATATCTTTACAAGGTAAAATTTCCACACTTCAATCATTTGAAAACCAATTTCAAATTACTTTTCATCTTTTATACCCTTTGAAAACAAATTTCAAATCCTCAAATAAATCCTTACCGATTTATTTTAAACTTACGTTCCAAATTCGTAAATTCATTCCCATACTTCAAAATAAATCAATATTTATTTTTAAACAAATTTCCCTTTCCTTTACAAATTCCATAGTGAATTTCAAATTCCCAAATATCTACTGATATACGACTCTCAAATCGATTTCAAATTATTCGCATTCAATTTACCTGCGAAAGATCTCAAAACGTTTCATTTCATATTGGGAAAGCATTTTCATACTTATTTAAAAATAAGTAATTCACAAATTCTATTTATTTTCAACAATTTGAAAATATTCAATGTACTTAAATCACAGTTAAGTATATATTTCATTCTTTTAAGGAAAACATTATTTTATTCACTTTTATTTGGGTCAAAACAAATGTTGCGTAAAACATCGTTACGACAACCCAAAATCACTAGAATAGGGATTCAAAATTAAAATAGATTAATAAATTCCAATACTACACAAAATATTTCCGTTTGGAAACCATTTACTATAACAACAGTGTTATAGTCCACCGTTTCTCTATTTTCTCGAAAACGCCTATTTCAACAATGAATGTTGAAATCTACGTATTCATTCCTTTTTATTTCTCGAAAACGTCTATTTCAACAATGAATGTTGAAATCTATGTTTTCGATACTTAATGCATTTTAAAGCATTTTTAAATCGTTTTAAATTCCATTTAAAACATTCCTTTCCCAAAACATGTCCATTTGATATAATAATATTTTCACCGTTCAAATTAGTGAAAATAATTCCTTTAACAAATTCTATATCCAATTTATCAAATTCAATTGATTTTCGAATTTATAAACAACGTTTATAAATTCCATTTCCATAAATAACTTCGGTTTAGAAATCTCTTTTATCCGTCCAATTCAATTTATAAACCCAATTTCTATACCAAAGGTTCGTATTATAAGTTAAAAGCTTATAATCCATTTATTTACTAAACCGTTCTTTTAAAACTTCACAAATTTTTAAATCTTATCACTGATAAGATTCCTTTATATTTTATAATAGTTTTCAACTTATAAAAACCTCCTTTATTAACAATTTCTATAAATATCACTTTAAATGAAAAAAATCCAATTTTATAAGTTAATTACTTATAAAACTTTTATTTTCAACATCCATTCATTTTATAACTTTCACAATTTATAAAGCTATGGTTTTAAATGAAATCCATTTTATACTTCATTTTAACACTTAATAAACTCGTTTCATAATTCCAATAATTTTAAATTTATAGATATCAATTTAAAAAATCTTTTATGTAAACTGTTTATAATAATTATTCAAAAACCCCAATTTAACTATTTTATAAAATCTATTTATTTTAGAAATTACCTTTTTGTTACTTTTCACAAAAATCATAATTTTTATAACTTAGTAATAATAAAAAATTTAATTTATTTAAAATGAATTAATTCAAAAATTTAATATAAACATATACTTGGAAAAATTACTTTAAAATCCTTTTTAAGTTCAAAATCGTTATTTTTAACTTTAAAAATGAATCTGATGATGCAACAGCATCAAATAGTCAATCACGGGGACAAACATCATATATCGATATGATAGTCAACAATCATCACAATATTTATAATCAAATAAATATTTGTGAGGAATCCAGTTGGATCCCTCCAACCTGTTTCCCTGCATCCACAGATGTTAGCACAATACCAATTCCACTTCAAGGTGGAATATCGCGGTATATGGGATTTTATAAAATATTATCCGCTTAATAGGCGGCGCAATAGGGTCTCATCCGCTATACGAGGCGGGAAATCAAATCTAATATATACATATGCCAATATATATATATATATTGCTATATATAGTATATATCCTACTATATCTACTACCACAATCAAACAGCAATCATCAATCAACAATAACTATTTAAAATTTTAAACCAAACGGTTCGATTGAGTGAGGAGTTCTCACCTTGATTTTATTTCCGGTTTCAGCGTTCGTTTCGAATAAAATTAAACGAACGTTTAATTTTACCCGAAATACAAACGAGCTCCAATCGACTCCAAACTGGTTGCATCGCGAAGTGCTCATCAATACGGACCCGTCGCAATTTGTTTCGTCCTAATCGGACCTCGCATGAACAAGATACAACATTTTAAACTTCCACACAATTATAAAATTCAATTTACACTTTTTTTTTATATTAATACCAACATTTGGGCCGCACCATCACGTTTATCACGCACGCGTTTCCTACTCTCTCTTCCCCTTTCTTTCGCGTTTCATCTCCAGACAAACCCATCAACTTGCCGTTCGAACCCCACAGACGCGACCACCAAACAACCTCCAGACCCGATCATACCACTGCCAATCGAAAGCCCATCTCCATCTCGACCTCCGTGCCCAATGCTATGAAATTCGGTCGACCCTAGGCTGTGCAATCGACCCTAGAACGCGCGCCCCTTGTCTTGAGATTCACGTCAATCCATGGCTCCAAATGCGATCATGACCGTTGGATATGTCAATCACACTGCCCTCTACGTTTTTCTAGTTGAGCGTTTCTTGAATCGATGCTTGGATCGAGAGATTTTTGAGGAGAGATGAAATTCAATTTCGGCCATTAACAATATGAACGGCGGCCGGCTATGTAATTAGGGTTTAGAGAAAAAATAATAAACATATATACTAATTTTTTATATTATTTAATTAATATAATTCTCGATTTAACCGATTATGCAAACGACCTCCAAACAACGCGTTCCGACAGGCAATCTAGGGGTTTTTCCGCGTTCCGGACACAATGGAATAGGTTTCGTAAGCTAATTCCATCATATGTGTGAGATACGACAATAAACGATCGGTTTAAATTAAACCGATTTAAACGATTTTCTATACGTTTTGGATCGCCCCGGACAAACGATAAATCCGATCGACTTGAAATTTGAAATCTTACAATAATATCATATTACAGATCCGATGAAACTGGTTTCGTCAAAATCCGAGACCGTTTGAAAAATGGCTATTTTAACTCGCCGAATTAATATTAAAACAATTTCGATGCGTTTCGAGCTGCCACGGTCAAACGACAACTCCGATTGCTACGAAAATTGAAATCCAATAATAACTAACTATTACGGATCCAATGGAACTTGTTTCGTTCAATTCCGAGACTGTTCAAAAATTGGCTATTTTTCAGTCGATAATTAAATATTAAAATATTCAATTTTTACAAATTAGCTCCAAATTCAATTTTAAAAGTTCTAAAACATTTCTATAACTTCAATATGATAAAATAAAATTTCCCAAATCATTTTCAATCATATTAACTTAAATTTAAATATTTTCTAGAATTTCACTTTTAAATTATCGATTTAATTGTCCAATTAAATCCAAATATTCGATAAATAAACTATTTGACTTAAAAATCCCACTCATAAATATTTAAAATTAAGTAAATACTCAAATTTAAATTATCAATAATTCTGGGTCGTTACATAGATAAAGGAAATGTTTGGTCACGATTCGAGAAAGAATTATAAAGGAGAGAGGAATTTGAGTACTCTAAACGGGAAGGAGGAGATGACGTAAACGATTAAATCGAACAAGTCTGCGCGTTAAAGAATATAGGTTGGCTTGAGTAGAGTAGGTCGGCTGAGTTGATCTTTGATCTGACCTTATAAAATTTTATTAAGGTATAAAATATCTCGTTATAACAACTTAAATTTTCGATATATATCCAGCGCGTTTACCTATCGTATGCTCACAGAACAACTCCAATTAATACGAAATTTGAAATCCGATAATAATTCAATATTACGGATCCAATGGAACTAGTTTAGTCGAATTCCGAGGCTGTGCCTTAGAAGGCTATTTTTAAATTCAAATTAAACCATATATTTTCAAAACTTAACAAAACATTCTCAAATTCAATTTCAACATTTTTATTATCTTCGGTACTATCAATATAAATTTTACAAGCCTTCAAATTATTTTTAACGGGCTTAGAACTCAAGATTCAACATTTAACTCAACTTTAAATTATTTAATTCAATAATTTAATTATCAATAATTAGTGAGATTTGTATCCAAGTTAAAAATTAACTTTTAAATATTAAAATCAATTAAATATTCCGAATTTAAAGGCTTAAAAATTTCGGGTCGTCACATTCCTCCCTCTTTAAATTTCGTCCCCGAAATTACTAGTTAGGAAGAATGGTCCTATACACGTTCTCTACTGCCCAAACTATTGGTTTTTACAACTCCCAAACTAAACAGTTTTTTTAACAATACATAAACCATCTATTAACTAGAACATCACAAATCTTACTAACTTTTCCAACTTCTTCCATTAGTTGCCTACCTAATCATTTGCCCAATCCATTTAAATTTAAATTTTAAATCCAATTTAAATTTTCAAAAATTTTCTAACTCTTTAAATTTTAGAAAAATTTCGCCAGCGTCTCCTTTGCGCAGCTAGTTCGGTACTACTACAAAATGCCTCTACGGGCTCCCAAATTCCAAAAGAAAACAAAAGGCCAAGTGGCTCGATCAAAAACCCAATTAAATTCCATACAGAAATTTAAACACATACCTTTTTGTCGAGCAATTCAAATCTACCTTCTAAAATCAAACAAATTTTCATTTTCCCTTTATAATACCTGCATATTTTACTTGGCAATAATATCCAATCACAATATTCCAACCATTTATTGACTTCTTTACAAAATGTCCATATATATTCATTCAGATATTAACTCAATAAATTTCCAATTAAGAATTTACTATTCTTTTCTTAAGTTTAGTATAAACATTTAACATGTTTCTTTATTTATTTCACTTTATTGAAGTTTATATCCATTTCTATTCACTACACCTTTACAATCCCATTAGAAATCCATTAACTCCAATTTACTAATTGCCTTCCAATCGAAATACTTTTTTCCAAATTTCCATTTCTCAATTCTACTTGAATTCAATTTTATCTTCAACCTTTGAATATTAAATTGTATTTGTCTTATTTCAACCCATATGCACTTAGCCATTTTTTTTATTAATTCTGGTTACTAATTGGTTTAAAATTTCAAATAAAAGTGTACTTGCAACTTTTCTCCCTTTAATTTCTTCAATCAATTTCTTCAATTCCACTTTATTTTACTTTCTCGCTTTTAAATTAGATCTCAACATTCAGCTTCATATTTATTTGCTTACAAATTTTAAATTCTTAGTCGTTAGTGGAAATTTTAAAAATAATTCTAACTCCCAAAATTTTCGAAATTTTTTGGCAGAGTCTCCTTTGTACGGAGAGACTTCTGCGATATCGCAGGATGCACAAATATATATATACATCGGCCTCAGGTCGGAAATCACAATATATATCAATATATGCAGTTCATATCTCCTATTTTGAATTCTTTTGCGTAAGCGTACCTTTATATAGCATTTTTAAGCAAGCTGCTTATTTAATTTGCATTTAGTGCGATCAAATCCATCCATACGGCTTCCCTGAACCTGTACTTACTCAATTTAAATATGTAAGTGCTAAATATATGCAATTTATTAACATTTCAATTACTTTCAATAGCAAACACATAGATTTCACATATAAAGCATGTTATATGATTTCCATAAACATATATGCAAGGTTCCAACACTTACTACAATTGATTACAATCGATTTCCAAACCATTTCATTCAGTTTAAGCGATTTACAACTTATTCGCTTATATTTAATTCATTCTAAGCAAAACAACCCATATTTATTCCAATTGATGCCAACAACAATTTATTAAACTGCTATTGATTCATATAATTTGTTTACTTCCGTTTACGTCGAACGACCAATTTTCTAAAGCAATTCGACGATATTAATGTGAATAAATAATAACACAAGCTTCATAACCATTTAAATGATTCCACTCAATTTACACTTAATCCCATTTTAAATTTATTCACAAACTTCCATTGCATTTCTTCCATATCCAAAAAGATTTGATCCAAACCATTTTATTATACATGACATCATCCCATACTTCTATTAATTTTAAACTTAAGTTAATTTACTTCAATTCACTACCATTTCATAACTTAAGTTTCATTCCCATTTTTATTTAATTTATTCATATTCGAATTGGATTTATTTTCATCTCAAAACATTTTTATTTGAATCCAATTCTATACAACTCAACTTTATTTCCAAACTCTATTGCCTATTCACAATCTTTGATTTGATTTTCCTTTTATCAAATCCCAACCATTTCACTATTTTATTCAATTAGTTTATCCTTTTATCCTTGTTAAATTTTAATTCACATTAACAATTCATTATTGAATTCATTAATAATAGGGCCATTCAATTTAGGCTTGAATTGGATTTGTTTATATTTCACACCATAACCAATTTAATCCAATTCAAATTTCATTCAACAACACATCCAATTTATAATTCCATACTTGATTTTCTTTTCATTTATCTTGAAAATCATGTTATTTGATTTCCTTGACTTCAATCTTATTTTATATCCCAAGTTTGGATTTTTAAATTTATTATATATATATATATTTGAGTAGAATTTTATTCCATTCAATATTATCTATCTCAGCTGAATTTATTCCAATCCAATTTAATTCAATTTCAACTTCAATTTTATATAACTTATTTCAAGTTAAATTCAAATATATTTCCTTCACTTTCATTCACTTAAGTTAAATTATAATTTCCGGATTAAAATTTTCCAATTTCTTCTTATTAGTATCAACTTCACTTTATAAGTACAATAGTTGATCCATTTATTCATTCACCTATTCATTATTTGACCAATAAATTTTATTTTCAAACATTAATTATTTTTAGTCCATCCTGAAAAATTTCCCATTCCATATAACTTCACACAATTCATTTTTAATTCCAGTACTCAGGTTCACTTTACTTACTTACAAAGTTGAATTTTATTTCAACAAATTCCAAATTTACAAGTTATCAAACTTATTATATGCTATCAACCTTCTTAGTTAGGATTCCAGATTTTAAACACTCTTTCAACGTTGCAAAATTCCCTTTGAAATCCACCATATTCAAAGCCCTTTTCATTTCCAAAACCAAATTTACCCTTTGCAAACAATTTCGATTCAAAACAATTTGGTAGTAATTTCTCTTCTGGAAACTCGAAAATGAACATTGATGATGCTGCAGTCATCACCGAAGTTATTTTCTAGCGACCAAAAGAGTTCAATGCTTTTATTCTCTTTCAAAAATTCTTTCAAAAATTCCAAACTCCCCAGAGTTCAAATCTAACTCAAAAATTTTCCCAAACTCCAAATTCGAAATCCAACCAAAGCATTACTCTGGAACTTCCAGAAACATTTCCAAATTCAAAGGAAATTTAAATTTCCACTTTGTTTCCCAAATTCCAAATTCTTTAAATTTATATTCAAACATTACTTTGGAATTTTATCTTATTTTAATAATTAATCACACTATAATTCACATTTATAGTTTATATTTACAAATCTCATTAGTTTGATGAATTTGTTTCTTAAGTTCTTAATTATGATTTCAATCCTTTATTCATTTATTCCTTAATCTTTGGCTATTATTTCAATTTCTTTTTCAATTCTCATACCATAATGATAATAATTAAATATTATCTCTTTGTATCAACCAAGCATCCATATATACTATAAGGATTTAAGAAAAATTATTTCCTTTACATACAAAAATAATTTGGGTAAAATTATTTCATTTACCCTATTTAAAATCATACTGTGTCGGTTTATCTTGTTTAAGAGTTTAGAAATCCCTATCGATAATATGGCGTCCCACATATCGACCAGAATCAATAAACACTCAACCGATGAATCAACACAATATAAAACAAATTTTTTTATTCACTAACAAATACGCGCTCATATCTATTAATACTCTCAAACTCATTCTAGAGTACTATGGACTCTATTCTATGAGTAATTCCCACCAGAGCTAAGGTTATCACCAACCTATGCTCTGATACCAAGTGTAACGACGCGCAAATCCGTACCCCTTGAGTCAACACTATTCTACCTAAATCAACTCAAGTTGCACAGAAATAAGAACCATTTGGGTTAAAGAAGAAGGGGTAGAAGAAGGAAATAGAAAACAACAACAGAATCTACCCATCGCAGCGGAATAAAATATAATAGATAATATTTGATCTTTACACCAAAATCAAATATAGTTGTTTACATATTACATCATCAGAGTACATTAATCACAGCTCAATAATGGCATCATACAAATGGATACACAGCAACTCAATACAGCGGAATATATATATATAAACAAGTATGAGAGTACGTATCGTCATCCAGCTCGTCTCCTGAGCTCCACAGCATCATATCATGTATCCTATAATACTCGGTCTGACCCGAGCATTACAGTTAAATAACACCCGAGTCAGTCTGGAATACCAGCGCGAGGAAATCACACCCAATTGATTATTAAAGTTTCAAAAATCCTTTGAAAACAAAAGCATCTCGTAAGACCACGCCACAAATAAACATGCCGGGTTTTTACCTTACGATAGCTAAAACACTTTTTATAGAAATCCTCTGATATTATAATAGGGTCTATATACAAATACTTATAAAATAGCTGAAACTGTTACATGATTCAATTCCAGCTACTAGCCACAGAGTGGGTAATACAAACAAAACTCGTACAAGGCTCGTAGGGAGAATGGATTTCCAACCAATGACTAGGCATTAGGGTACCACCTGTCACAGTACGGGGCCTAGATCACCGTACCGAGGAGTACGCCCGCTCCCCTGCAACACAAGGCCGGGACTCCCCTTACTGGATAATCCCGAGTGAGATCACCTCGCGGTTGGGATCAGCAACCGCCCACTAAGCCGAAATAAAAAGGGACATCTAGACTGGAATGACCTCACCCTGCTTGGGTGCTACCCACCTAGTCTTGCTGCATAACCCTTGATTTTCAGTCATTCCCATTTGATGAGGCTTGAGGCTAAGCGTTACCTTTTTAGAACAATATCCCTTAGAATTCTCATCGTCTACCCGACGATGTTTCGCAAGCATTCATCCATACAAGTCCGTCCCGGGTTCGAACGGAACCGAAGGCACTATTCCTACTACATCCATTTTGGAAATATCCTTAGGATTAGTAGCGACTAGCCCTTGCACCTCACTGCTCCATCTTTGAATCCAAAATCGTTTACACGAAAACGTACAAACCGGATCGAAGTGGTTTTCGAGAAATAAATCTTGATCCCGGTCTCTTCGTAACGATCAACGCTGCTGGTCAATATTGATAGTCGGTTATTTAACTATCAATTAATATTCACAAACAATTATCATACAACAAATAATTTCCCAAATTATTTACTTAGCTCAAAATATCTTTACAAGATATATTTGTATTTTCAAACCCTTTTGAAAACAGTTTTCAAACTATCTTCCTTTCTCAGAAATAATTCCAAGTATTTTCTATTTCCACTGGAATTACCAAGCACAAAATTTTATATGTTTAAAATAATTTAAACGCTTTACTTTGAAATATATTTTAAAACATATAAGTTAAAACTACTTCAATAATTTATTACAAATACATGCTATATTAATATTTGAAAATAAGGTTACTTCATAAAATATAAAACTAGATTTTCACTTTTAAAACAAAATATAAAGTCACTCTTTAAATAATTACTGCTATGATGGATTAAAAGAAAATTCTTACTTTAGAAGTTAAATATTTAGAAATAATAAATTTTCTAAAACATACTTTTTAAATCAACATTAACTTTTATCTTATATTAAAAACAAATTACTTTGAAAAGGTACTTGGCTATCCAGAGAAATATACTTCTCTTCACATTTTTCCTTTAAATCTCTAACTCAAACACTTGAATCATTTCCAAATTGATTTCCAATTTACTTCCTTTTTAATTCCAAAATCCATTAATTTCAAATTTTATTCCTTAATTATGATTTACAATATTTTTAACTGAGAATACCAATTTTAGATTTCTCAAATCACTTCTTTATTCTTTAAATAAATTTAAACTTTAAAGTTTAAAATAATTCTTTATTCCTTTAATTGATATAACTTGAGTATACAATTCATTAATTTCTGTTTTATTCAAAATTCTTTTCATGCTTGAAGTTATTTATTAGTATTTTAATACTACTTTTATTTCTTTTCAATTCATTCTTAATTTATTCAAGTTTTTTTATAATTATTTCGCTTACAATTTCACCTCTTTTATTTTCTTTCCAAAATCCAATTTATACATTTTTGGTAATTCATTTTATCCAAATATACCCAATCAAACCATAACATTCAATATTCCAATATAATTCATCATAGAATATCAAATAATCACACCAACAGAATGATAAATAATTTAAATAAATGTTGAGGGATCCATTTGGATCCCCCCAACCTGTTTTACCGGCATCCACAGTTGTTAGCACAACATAAATACCAGTTCCAAAATATACCATACTACAGCACATCAATCAATTCAACCATTAAAACAATTATTTAAATTTAATCATTTAAATTTAAATTTAACTGAGTGAGATTGACTCACCTTTGCTTTTTATTTTGCAATTCAACCCAAACCAGTTGTTTTCTTCACGATTCCAGACCTTGAATACACATTATATGATTTTATTAATATTTGAATAAACCTAACAATTTATTTCCACTTAGTTAATAAATCATTTAATTTATACAATTTTTCTTTAAACCATTTGGTAACTGAAATATTTAAGTATGTTGAATAAACAAGTTAATCACTAAATCCATTGTTTAAAAATAAACTAGCAACTTTAAAACAGGTATATGTATATTAATTTATTGTTCTGAAACTGCATATACCTTTTATTTAAATTTAATTATATATAGGTCAAATCTGATTTCCTATAAATTTTTAATTTCAGTTTACTAAAATGATTCATAACCACATCTAAAATCTCAATATACTTCCAGAATATTTCAGTAAATAATCAAAACAAATTCCTACTGCAAAAAATTTATTTTATTTTCTCTGCTTAAACAATATATATACGTATTAAGATAAATTAAAGAATGCATTACCTTAACTTTCGAACATAGATGCACCAAAACCCCCAATCGACCCAACGCACACGCCCGTCTGCGGCAACCTCGAGTTCGCCGAGCCCTCCAATCCCAATCGAACGAATTCTAACCCAGCTTGCCCATGAAGCCATCGCCAAAGGAGACCGATGACTCAACATGTCGGCCTCCATCGCACGACACCCTAAAGCCACGACCTTCTAGAGCATGCGCGGTTCGATGCTTCCCCTAACGCCACTCGAACACGGTCAAACCCCACGACCTCCAAGACAAGCGTCTCCAACCCACGATGTCATCACCAGACCTCGCGCACTCCAGCGTCGCGGATCGAAATGCGAGCAGATGGTTTATTTCTTTTTATACATGCTGAACGCTGAACTCGAAGAGGAAAGAAACAAAAAGCTTGGCATCTCACTGAAGGGAAATCGAATTGATTTCGTAGAAGAGGATGCGGCCATTCGATTTGGGATTTAACTCACAGCTCAGCCATTTAATTTGATTATTCTTCAATTTAAAAAGAGATGAGATTCAATTTCCAATTTGAGTTTTAACGTGAGATAAAGGAAATGTTTGGTCATGATTCGAGAAACAATTATAAAGGAGAGAGGAATTTGAGTACTCTAAATGGGAAGGAGGAGGAGACGTAAACGATTAAATCGAACAAGTCTGCGCGTTAAAGAATATAGGTTGGCTTGACCAGAGTAGGTCAGCTGAGTTGATCTTTGATCTGACCTTATAAAATTTTATTAAGGTATAAAATATCTCGTTATAACAACTTAAATTTTCGATATAAATCCAGCGCGTTTACCTATCGTACGCTCACAGAACAACTCCAATTAATACGAAATTTGAAATCCGATAATAATTCAATATTACGGATCCAATGGAACTGTTTTAGTCGAATTCCGAGGCTGTGCCTCGGAAGGCTATTTTTAAATTCAAATTAAACGATATATTTTCAAAACTTAACAAAACATTCTCAAATTCAATTTCAACATTTTTATCATCTTCGGTACTATCAATATAAATTTTACAAGCCTTCAAACTATTTTTAACGGGCTTAGAACTCAAGATTCAACATTTTACTCAACTTTAAATTATTTAATTCAATAATTTAATTATCGATAATTAGTGAGATTTGAATTCAAGTTAAAAATTAACTTTTAAATATTAAAATCAATTAAATATTTCGAATTTAAAGGCTTAAAAATTCCGGGTCGTCACAAAAACCTCAAAAAATGCCAAAAGGCAAATCTCATATAATGTTGCCAATAGGAAAATAACAAATAATGCCAGTGTAGGCAATTCAAATCTCAAAAATAAAACTCCTAAGTGTTCAAATTCCCGAAAGGTAATCGCAATAAATGCATATCGAATGGTCCAAAGGACCAATTCCGGAAAGGGTCGATACACTAGGGAAAATAGTCAAAGAAATCATCTTAAAAGTGTTTCCACGTGCATGTGGCCGAAACCTTGCCAAGTACTGTTATCTCAAATAGGTATCTCACCCGAAGGCAAAATGTCAAAATGACAAATACGCTGCAATGGAAAATACGCTGCAATGGCAAATGCCGCAATAACAAACGTCTCGAAGACAAATACGCCGCAACGGCAAACGCCACAATAGCAATGACCCGTAGGGCCAGTACTGGCATGCTAGATTGGAAAATGTGTCACGAACTCTCGGATAGGAACCTGAACGGTGTTAACGTGTGTCCCATACCACACGTTCGCACTAAACGTTTACTAACGCTAGTAAATTTGACACTCAAAGCAATAAATTTTTCACCTCGTTTCATCGATAAACTCGACCCAAAGGTCAAAATGATCAAACGAACAAGTTGGGAATTAACCGATAAGATAAACACACATAACCCATACCATATATTTTATCAAACCGTTTAACTCTCCTTCTCATTCGCTCGAATAGTGCAAAAACCTACATTACATAAAATAATTACATGAGACAACAAGCTTTTAAAATCAATTTCCAAAATTGTATTTGGAACCAAACATTGAAGATTCCCCTATTATAGAGAATGTATAGATTATATAGCTCAAAAATAATTTAAAAATATTATATAATAATTATTTAAAACGTCAGTTTATTTTAAAAATTATTTCAAAATCATTTGGAGAAAACCATGCTCGAAAATAAAGAAAAACAGAGAAAATACTTCAAAACCGATAATTCGAAT
Organism: Allium cepa; assembly: GCA_030765085.1. Taxonomy (NCBI): domain Eukaryota; kingdom Viridiplantae; phylum Streptophyta; class Magnoliopsida; order Asparagales; family Amaryllidaceae; genus Allium; species Allium cepa. The sequence goes on along the minus strand of CM060939.1, from coordinate 192,595,810 downwards.
TCATTTCGAATTCAACTCAAAATCAATACAAAATTGAATTTCAAATTCTCCAAATTTTGCTATCCTATTGATAGGCATCATAGCCATCAAAAATAGCATAAAAATATCACAAAAACGCGAAGCGGAAGTCAAGCAAACAAGTTGGAAACGCATCGGGAAACAAAGGAGCCAAAACAAAAATACACAAGAAGCCATTGCCCCCAAGGTTGACCGCCAGATCGACCTCTCTTGTCCCTAAGTCGATTGTACGATCGATCTAATTGTAACCATGGACGACCTAGCGGTCGACCTATGCGTGGCTTCTCACCAGATTTCTTCCCAGGCACTTTTCATGCTACGAAATTTCAAGCCAAAGTTTAACATAGTAAATGAAGATGAAATGCTATGAATTTTGACATGCATGTGATACAACATCAAAGCTACCAAATGAAAGAAATCCAGTAGTATTTCATTGCTGAAATCACAAGTTACAGTCATCCAAAGAGACAACATAAAAATGCTTTCATAGGGAAGTAAAGTATAAACAGAAATCGAGTACAGTAACTCGTTTTTCACAGAAACAAGCAATTTTCCACTTTGATTTGCTAGAGATTGTGAGTTAACAAACTCACATTGTTGTATTTGAGCAAAAACTCGAATAGTCAGTTGAAAGGAGCAAGCTTTGAGGAGATAATGGCTTTCAACAACCTGTAGGACTCAAAAACAGTACATGCAAGAAAAGTTTTACATTAAATTAGAAAAATCCATTCTCAATTTATGATTTTGATAAAGCTATAGGATTTGAAGTGAGATTACCTTTTAATTTGAAGATGTTTCAGCTTGAATTGAAAAAATTGGCTTGTAACTTGAGGTTGAAAGAAGAGAACGAATTTTCTTTTTACCATACTTGTTTCAGGAAATGAAGAAAGAAGGCTAAGAAAATGAACGTACAACAAATGAATTTTTTCCCTCCTCACTTATCTGGATAAGGCTAATGGGCTTTGGACCCAAGAAGGGAAAATAAATCACTTACCCTAAGTAACTAATTCACATGCAAAACAAATATTTACCTATTTGTACTATACAATAAAAAAAAGTCGTTATCTTTTCAAATTTTCAACCAAACAAAATATGTCAATTTACATACTCATGAAATAATTTATTTTACACCATATAAAAAGATTAATTTATATTTTTAAACATTTTCATTACTAAAAAATCCTAAATTTACAAAAATCACTATTTACTCAATAAATGAATAAAACTTTATTTTTAACTTCTAAAATACTACAAAATCATTTTCCTACTTAAAAAAATATTTTAAACCATTTCTAAACTTAATTTACAGCCAAAACATATTTTTGAACCAATTTCCACTTTTTTATTTAAATAAAAAACCTTAAAAATCAAATACTTCTTTCAAAAACTATTAAAAGAAGAAAATGGGCAATAATTAATATAATTATTGCATTTTCTCTAAAATAAAGTAATTTTTTTATTTAAAGCCTATATTCCATTTATTATCACTCCAAATAAAATAAATTTTTAAGCTTTATTGTCACAATTTAATTCTAATTTTGTTGTTTATTGCAAATAAACAATTCAATTTCTCCAATTTTAATTTAACTTAAAATATTAAATTATAATTACAAATATAATTTAGTATTGATAGGTAAACTATAAACCAGGGTTGTTCTAGACTTGCCCCCTTAACAAAATTGTGTCCATGCAATTTCTAGAGAAGAGTTTGTATTCAACCTATTAATTTCATCAATCAAAATAAAGAAAGTCAAACTTGAGTTTAAAAATTCTCTCACTCTCAAAATAGAATGGTAGAACCAAGATAATTCTTGCTCAATTAATTCTATGGTTTCCAAAGTGCTAATATTGGAATCAACGATCCATTGAATGTTTTGAGTAACACACAAGATTTCAGAGGCGTCTCTCCTTCGAATGTGAACATAACAAGATGCTACACAAGGATCAATCGAATGATATTGATTTCTCATAAGCTCCTTTAGTTAGGTTGTGATTTAACACAATCCAACCCGAACTCTAACCAAAAAAATGATTATCGATATGATTTTCCATATGACACAACGGAAGGGACCACACCGATACAACATTGACACAAAAGAGGCAAGATAGATTAACCAAAATGTAGTTTCTTCAAAGGCCACCATACTTAAATGACCGCATAAATGCACATCGTTAGAAAATAACATGAGAGTAAGATAAACATAAGAAACTAAAATATATGTGTAAACTCTCAATCAAAAATTCTTAGAGTTTTAAATTTTAATACTTTTATAACTGTAACCACAATTTTCAACACTTCAAAAATTTTTCAAAACTTCTTACTTAGATTTTAAATTTATTATTCTTCATTAGATTAAATAAATTTTATGTTGTTTATTCTCTAATTCTTCCATAGGTACTCTCTAGTTTGCAACATATATTAAATTTTTTCAATTTGTTTCTCAAATTTTCTATGCGTTGGAAATTTCCAGAAAAATTAGCGGAGTCTCCTTTGTATGGAGGGCCATATACAATATTACAAATATGATTTATAATATGCATCGAACATTAGGTCAGAAACATAATATACCATCATTTAACTCTTATAACTAGTCCGAAAATATACTTTCCTTTTTAGCATTTTAAAGCGAGTTTACACAAACTTATATATATTCTTTTGGCCCAAAATATAGTACATCTATCCTTTTTCACTTGTATTTAACTCAAATAGATGATAACAGTTCATGTTCATAAATAAGAAGTGCTACATATAATTATTAACGGGAAATAGATCAATTTCATTTCAAACCTGGTGTAAAGAAGACATGTTTTTTACCCAGCAAAAAGACCAAATCTAATTTTTTTACAAATATAAAGTTGTTCTACTCAGTGTGCGCTTTCCAACAATATAAAGATCATCAAAATCGGATTTATAGTTTGTAACTTATGCTAAATTTACTTTTTGCTTAGATTTTTGAAAATTTCATAAGAGGACAGAAATGTATATCCACTTTCAAACCATTTTAGACTCAGTAAAAAGCAAAATAATTTAAAGTAGTAAAAATAAACTTTATAGCTTACTGAAAGCTCTTTTATTTAGAAAAAGAATGAACTCATCTGGAGTCATAAATCTCATGTTATTGCTGTTTTAGTACAACACTTTTCCAAACAAAATTTCATCTTTTAAATCAATTTAAAATTTGAAATTTACCCAAACCATTTTGAGCTCAAACTACAATTTCAAACAAGCTTTTTGCTAAATCATTTATTAAATGATCTTCTTTTTCCTTGTAAACCTAAGACATATTAAATTATGATCAAGTTATGTTCATAAAAAGAATCATTAAGTGGAAATATTTTCATTACTTTCCAAATTCTTGCTTTAAAACAATTAACTATGAAAACTCATTTTGGAAGAGAAAACTAATCTCTTTAATTATCAAGAGACGATTATTGATTATCCACCAAAATAGGATATATATATATATATATATATATATATATATAGTTTAAAATTATTCTCACAATTTGAAACGATTATACTACATGAATTGTTCATTTATCAAAACAATCCAACTTCACATTTCCACTTGTCACAAAAATTAAATTTCCATCTAATTATCAACATAAAACTAATTAAAGTTGATAATTAATTCAAACTTGTTTCCAAAAGAATTTTGTAATTTCAAAACCACAAGTTTTAATACCAATTAAATTTAAAACAAAACTAGCTCACAAATTTATACTAAATGTTCTATCCTAACACTTCTTTATTTTCTCTTAAGATAGAGTTTTATATCTATCCTCTACTATTACTCAAATAACTAAGTGCCAAAACAAATTATTATAGTCATCATTAATAACTTATATTGAAATATTCAATTAATATTTTAATTTTCAAACTAAAGTATTCTTTTATCTTAAATACATCATTTTATTAATCAAAGCATCAAATGATTTTTTCTTCTAATTAAGACATCCCCTTAACTATAATTATTCACTTTTACTTACCCACATTACCATATTCAATTTCTCAAATTTCAAATAATATAAGGATATAGCATCGCCATTGATTTATAGTGAATGACCCCATCGATTGGCTACACAGTTGGTTAAATGATCAAAACTGCCTTGCAACTCATCCAACACTCACTATAATTCAGTGGCTTCATTAAGCATTTAAAATAAAAATTAATACTCCACAATTTTAATTATTTTCAAAATTTACTTATTAAAACTCAATTTACAATGTCTGACTGTCTCATCACAGCGTTTAGGAAATTCCTATCCATAACGTTGGCCAAACGCATTGACTAGAATTCTTAAAGCATTAGATGGACAACCCAACACAAAAATTCATTTTCTTTAAAAAAAGAAATACCTTAAATATAATAATAAAAATATTCTTTGTTTTTCCCAAAAACAAATTTCAATTTCTCTTAGGAACTTATCTTCAATTTTTTGAAAAATTTGAAAATACAATTTATTACTTATTCTCAAAAACAAGGAACACAAATAGATCTCATCGAGGTATTCCTAGAATACTCGATCCTCAAGATTGATAGAGTAAAAATGGATTGTTAATTATTTCAAACGATATAACGAACCACTCACAAGACTCATAACGTTTGCAGAATGCAGTAGGAGTAACGCTCTCCTCCACAACTCGTAGTATATCAAAAAATGGTGTAGGGTCAAGCTGAAGAATGACCCTAGTACTACACAATAGATTAAAAAGAGAGAAATGAGATATAAAAGTTGGGGTAAATATCTTCTCAAATGAGGAGATGTAACATTAACAGCAAATCATTACTTTGAGTGAAGTAATACCATAAAGTATATCAACAATTGAATATCCAAAGAGGATATCTCAAAAGGGGTAAGAATGGCAATATCAAATAAATTCAATGAGCCTCATTTCCCTGGGGGACACTCTTGTGGAAGGATGACCTAAACGCTAAGAATAGGAAAAGAGGTCAATACAATACTCGATTGCCTGATTAGGTGTCATACTCGAACGGACTCATAAAAATCAACGGAGTCACAATGACTGGAATTCGAGATATATCATCAACATCTTGAAACTCAAGAGTGAATATAGAGACTTCAGAATCATCATTAACATTCCGAAGGATAAGAAGCAACAAATCAGCTGAATAAGTATATCTAATATAAGATTCTTCAAATCACAGAATGTGGATTGATAATAGGCAAGCCGCTTCATCTCAAACATTCCAAACTTTGGATAGAAAATGGCGTCCTTATTCGCACTGAAAGATAAGCTATAAGCAAAAATCCCAAATACTCATACATCTTGTCAAATATTAAGGATTTGCTCAATAGGATTCGCAATCCTTGCAAAAGAACAAGACAAGAACATCCAAAAGCATCAACAAACCCCTCCAATACGGTTGGGCGTCGAGCACCCATATTAAAGAGGACTCGCATAAAACAATCATGATTTGTATTACTCCTAAGATAAGATGTCATCAATTCTATTTTTGGAATACTGTGGAATAAAAATTATCCTAAACATATCCCAAACTTCAATCTTAAAGGACACGATAAGATAAAAGGGCGCGATGATTAAGGAATTTGTAACACTTGTACTATACTGGGATATATCGTAATATATGTTTCCGTTCTGTGTTTATCATATTTTGTTCTGATCTCAGCTCTGATACCAAGCTGTGACACCCCACCCTAAGACCCACATTAACAGAGAGTATTACTGGGTAATACCGTTTGCTAATGCAAAGAATAGGGATGGTTAGGAGTGATCATCTATAGCCTTGTCTTAAATTTCTATTGAATACGTCGATAAATGCTCTATATTTTTTCCTAATTCAAGTGGATCGACATATCCAATAAATATTAATACAAAGGCATAGGTAGTTGTAGGATCTATCAGAACAAAATACATTAACACAAATGCATAACACATCACATAACAGCAAACAAATATATAAACATATATACTGATACATCCCAATACAATATAAATAATACATCACAAGTGGTATGATGACCACAATACACACACGAGTCAAAGCAATATACATATCAGAGTAGCGGCAAAAAGACTACAACAAAAAGGGCTAGCAAATAAGTCCATGCAGAAGTAGAATATGGTAAGTCCCTAAGGGTACCTAACCTGAAACACCTCAGTCTAACCCGAGTATAAAATACATGAGTCAATCTAACTAAATTAATCAGTTTAAATGGATAAGTGATAATATGAGCACAAGGGAAGGTGATAAACTGCTCAAAAGAGTAGATACAATTCAATACATATGGTTACTTCAAGTAGCATAATCAAGTAAGGATAATTACTTCATTTGGTATAAGGTATCACAAATTATGTTCACAATCTCAAAAGAGATGAAACTTTAAAACAATCTCATAATAAAAGCACGCCTCATATCATCGGCGTGCCATAAAACATCAAATATGGTTTAGGGGTAAAATATAACTCCAAAGAGGAGAAATGCCAAATCTGCCAAATGGGCAAATCCAAAAACATACTCAAAGTGATCCCATCTCAAAACATGCCATAAAGCAAATATACCCCCAATAGGAGAATAAAACCTTAAATAAACGCCAAAAGGCAAATCTCATATAATGTCGTCAAAAGGAAAATCTTTAATAACGCCGGTATAGGCAATTCAAATCTCAAAAATAGAACTCTTAGGAGTTCAAATTCTCGAAAGTTAATCGCCACAAATATATTTCGAATGGTTCAAAGGACCAACTCCGGAAAGGGGCGATACACTAAGGAAAATAATCAAGGAAATCATCTCCAAAGTGTTTGCAAGTGCATGTGGCCGAAGCCTTGCTAAGTACCGTTATCTGAAATAGGTACCTCGTCCGAAGGCAAAACTTCACAATGACAAATACACCGAAATGGAAAATACGACACAATGAAAAATGCCGCAATAGAAATACCTGAAGGTCTAGTGCTAGCACGCCGCAATGGAAAATGTGTCACAAACTCTCGGATATGAACCCGGACAGTGTTAACATGTGTCCTATACCACACATTTCAATAAACGGTTTACTAGTCACTAGTAAATTTCACACTCAAAGCATTAAAAAGTTTACCTCATCTCATCGGTAAACTCGACCCAAAGGTCAAAATGATCAAAAGGACAAGTTGGGAATTAATTGATAAGATAAACGCATGTGTTCCAACCTCAAATATTATCAAAGACTAGAGAAGTGGTTGCGCATATACAGAATGTCAATATTGTCCGCGATAACACAAGAGAATATTGGAAAATTTGCGACAATAGAAAATTCATTTTCCCAAGAGTGTGGAATGACATAAGACCATCTACTGATAATGATGAAAATTTTAGGGAGTGCAGCAAAATAGCTCGTACATTTGCCTACACAACATGTTTAGCCTATTTATAACGTTTCCCTATGGTTGATAGACTTATAAATTAGGGGATGAACACGGCTTCAACTTGTGATTTATGCGGAGAAAACACAGAAAATCATCAACATTTATTTATAATGTGTGAATACGGCACTTATCTATGGGATTGCACTCTGGATTGGCTCGCAATACCGCCTTTCAACGCCACCAATTTTGGGGATTACTTGGCCATACTTCGGCTTCGATTCAACACGAAATCAGTGAGATGTGACTTGGCGTATTTCGTGGCGGTGACTCTTGTCCACCACATCTAGATTGAGTGAGTTAGGAGACGTTTTGAGAATTTGAGATGCTCAAAAGAATTAAGATTTAAGCTTGTGGAGATTGATGTAAGGTTGCAGCTGCATTGGTGGGTAAATCAATACGGTGTGACTTTGGAGGAGAATATTTTGCTAAGTAGATGAGGGATTGAACTCATGACAATGGCTGAAGGCAGTGGTATCTGTTTCAGGGCTTTAGAATGCGTATGTTTTTTTGTGGAGATAGGGATGGGTTGAAAGGTGGCCTTTATCTGATTAGTGGAGGTGTATATTTCGTCGTCGGGCTTTTCTGTTTTTGGGCCAGCAATATTTCCTGTTGGTTTATATAGGTTGTGTATTTTGATATGGTTTTTTGGCCTTTGTATTTTATTTTGAACGATGTTTATTTGTAATTTTGTATTAGAGGATGACTATATATGGGATGTCATGCTCTTTTTCCTTACCACAATGGTAAGGTTTTCTAAGGAGGCGAATCTTCCTATTAGAGGTTCTATCTATTAGTAATAAAGAACCATTTTATTTCCAATATATATATATACACACACACACACACACTCAAACTCATTTTAGGGTGCTACTGATCTCGTCTCTAATGAGTAATCCCCACCAAAGCCTAGGTTCTTGCTTAAACTTGTGCTTTGATATCAAGTGTAACGAGCTGGGATTTTCAACCCTCTAATATCGACACTAATACATCCACTATATTACGTGCCGAGAAATTGAATGGCGAAAAACTCGATTGTTAGGGGAAAAGAAGAAAAAAAAGAAAAGAAAAAAACCTAACAACTTAGTTTCTCATAGCGGAATGGCTAATCTATAATATACAACAAATCTTTACCTAAAGAGAAATGTAATATACATATACTAATCAGAGTACGCTAACCTATTTTAGCCCGAACAGTTATAATAGCATGTCCTTACATTTATTGATAAATACAACCAATAGACAACACAACGGAATATAAAGAAATACATAGATATGTCCTGGACCTCCAGCTCATCTTTTAAGCTCCAATGCATCCAAAGTAATTTGTAAATAAGCTCGGTCTGATCTGAGCATTGAAATGGAAGAATGCCTGGATCAGTCTGGTGAACCGACATGAGAAAAACTCACCCAAAGGAGATTTAATGTTTGTCAAAAACCTTTCAAATAAAGGTACCTCGTAAGACCATGGCGCGTATAAACACAGATGGGTTTTTACCTTACGATAACCAAAACATTTTCTGTAGAAAATCTATTGATACAATAATAATGTCTAAGGGTTAAAGTAAAATATGAATATAGCTGAAATGCTTACATCTCACGTTTCAACATAGTTGGGCACAACTAATTCTATATGGAGCTTATTGGAGAATGGATTCCATATAATGACTGAGCTACTGAGGTACCGCTTGTCACGGTGCATCTCTAAAAAAAATAACAACAAGGTTGAACCTACCGACCCTTATCAACACAGAATATGCCTACCTTTACTAGATAGTACCGAATAAGATCACCCCTTGGTTAATAGGCCCTGAAGCATACAAATGAGATATAATAATGACTCTAGATAGGGATGATCATACCCTAATGGGAGTGACCCACTTAGCCCTACTGCATCTTCCATGTTTTAGAAATTCATGGTTGATGAGGCTTGAGGCTACGTTTTACCTTTCATATAGCACTTCCCACTTGGAATGTTAACACTACCCCTAGGCAATAATGTAATGCCAGCATTCATCCATACAATTTCGTTTTGGGATTGAATAAACCGAAGGCACTACTTCTACTACATCCATTTTGGAACCACCCTCATAATTGATAGCAAGCAACCTTGCACTTCAAAGAGCTTCGTCTTCAATTCCATCATCTTCAAAATATCTTTACTTTGAATGCTTGAGTTGGATAAAAGTGGTTTTCGGTTAACATATCCGATCATTGCCTCTTTGAAACAACATTCGATAGTTTTCGGTAAAATCAACCCCTGTTCTTTAGGAAATAAATAGTCAAAGATAAGAGCAGAGATCACCTCCTAACCATTAGTGGATGGATTTTCTTAACGTAATTCTTAGGATAACGAAACAAGATTTATATGCGTAGTACAACATCATCAAAGAGGACTGTGCCATATAACCCACGTATTTCTCCTAGATATTTTCAAAGTTATGTTTTGGGTCCATATTTTGATAGTCGGTTAGTTAACTATCAACAAACACGCATCCAAATCAGTGATTTAATTCCATAGGGAAAAATCAACATTAGTTAAGTACAAAAGCAACTACTAACCTCTTTAATTAATCTTTTCATTTATTAACATTTCTTTGTAAATACTTGTATAAAAATTCTTTACAAAGATTTATCCCCAAATCCTTATTTTCAATACTTGGAAATTATCCACATACTTATCTCAACGGTATAAGTATATCCACAAAACAAAGGAAGATTTCCTTTTAAAAAAAATTCTAAAATCATTTATAAACAATCTCTAAACTCTTTTATATACTATTTATTCAAGTCATTTATAAACCCTATAAATCCATGCAACCATCTATAAAACTCTTTTTATAAATCTATATACACATTTATAAAATTTATTCACAAATATCTAAAACCATTTACAAAACTCTCTTCATACATTGTAAACAAATTCTTTTTAAGTCCCCAAAACATTTTATGAAACTCCTCTTATAAAACCCAAGTCGGTTTATACAACTCTATTTGTGAGTCTCTAAAACATTTATAAATATTTAGAAAATCATTTACTTTAAAACATTATTATGTAATAATAATTATTGACAATAAAATTATATATAAATAATTATTAGTAGCTTAAAAATATTATTAAATAAACAATAATAATCAATCTGTACCATTATTATAAATAGTAATAATTCATTTCCAAACCATTATTGATAAATTGTTATTATTAATTTCAAGCTGTATTAATTATTTAAACGTTTAACTTTTCAAAATATTAAAATATTAATAAATAACTTTAAAACAACATTAAATATAAATAAATAACCTTTATAACAATATTAAATATAAATAAATAACTTAGAAAAGATAGATGAAAAGGTTGGAGTAAAATAGAAGTTAAATCCTTTAAAAGAAAATATTTTTGAAACCCAGTTTTGGATTTAAAATTATTTCTTGTCTTAAAAACAAATTTCAACTCAAATGGCAATTTATAGTGTTTTTAAAATACTAATTTGAGGCCAATAGCTACCCAGCATTTAACCAATATCGTATCATTTTTCTACCACTCCAAGGTTTTAAGTTTTGAACATATAACGAAGTCATGATCAATAGAGCTAACAATCAGTTTAGTATCCAATAATTCATATGATAGGAGTATTATTGAAATTAAAATCAACTATGACGAGGAATCCTATTGCATGCCTCCAACCTGTGCTCTTGCATCATAACTCATATATATATACGTATATATAAATAAACTTCAACGGTGGTAAGGAATCCTATTGGATCCCTCCAACCCGTCCCCTGCATCATAAACAATATATATCATATAATATCAGTCATCTGATACTAGGTGAGTATAAGTAACAGGTCATCCGCTCTAAAGGATCGAATAAAACCAACCAAATGACAAAAAAGTAAATCATCCAAACAATCAATCAATTTTTTTTATCAACTATATAAAAGTATTAGTTGGCCAAAATGGTGGGTTCAACTCACAATTATTCCAGTTGTTGCCGAGGCATTCTGATTCCTTTCGAATACGAATGATGTTTAAATTCAGCGCAAATTATAACCCGCTCAATCGACATCAATCCAATTCCATATCGTAGTATTCATTGATACAATCCTAATGTGACCGACCGATTTCATTTAGATTTTAAACGAATAGGATAATAGTTTTACAAGACTTACAAATTCAATATTAAAAATTTATTCACTAATCCATCATTAGTTTTCCTATCAACCTTAATTAGTTCAAATCCCTCCCTCATCCTTCTCCCTCTTGCTAATCCCTCTCCTGAATAAGAAATAATGCAGAAGTGTACTGATGTGCACTCGCACTTCCTCTTCGGCAACCTATCCAATAAACTACCCCCATCAACTAGTCACTTCATTCCTCCTCTTCGCTATGCACCTCAAAATGTCGAGCCCACCTCTAGGAAACAAAACGCAACATCTACAGTAGCTTCCCCTCTGTGCCAATGTTTCGATCATAATTAGGTCGCTATTCATCAACAAATCACGACCATGAGTGCCCCTCATCACTGGCAACTCAACGGCACTAACCTCGTCGTCCATATCTCTACCCATCATCAGAAATCGACCCTTAATCACCTAGACCTCATGCCGAAAATGTCGTCGCTATCGCCGACGATAGCCATCTCCACCGTTAATTAGCTTCACTTTGTTACCATTGTCATTTTACTAGTTTGATGCTTCTCCCAATTCCGCCTCTAGTGGTCTCATCGAACTACGGCCGTTCAATTTGGTGAAGTCTGATTTTTAATTTTTTTTTGAAATTCTTTATTTTTTTCCTCTTTTCAAAATGCAAAATGTTTATTGGAGGAGAAGGGTGTGTGTATATGGAATGTGGAATGGCATGGGCATCAATGTGGTGAGTATGGCTGAAGGTATGGGTATGGTAAGATATGGGTAACTGTGTAGATAAAGCGCTCAGCAGATTCAATGCGGTGGAGGTGCAAAAAGTCATAGCGGGGATACAGCGAAGATACAGCGAGATATAGCCGATGGCTTTAAAATAGCATATAAAACTCGTACTTAATGTTTTTACAAATAAATAAATGGTAATTAAATGAAAAATTAATATTCAATCGAATTATTATTAATACGTTAATAATTTTAAATAAAAACATGTGTGAATATACTACAGATAAACATAAAACTATTATATAACATAATTGAATTTAGTAGAATATTTGAGTATTTTAATTTTCTGAATATACACTAGAAATTCAATTAAATAAATTAATTTCATAAATTTTATATTGTATAAATGTCATTTTTCAATTCTTTTTTTTAAAAGGAGACATGGCGGAAATAGCGGAATATGGCAGGAATAACGGGATATAGCGGAAATAGCGGGGCATAAAGCGGAAAGGCTATATTTGGGGCTATATGAAAAAGGGAAGCGGTAGAAATCCGCTATGAGATATAGCAGGGTTATAGCGGGGTAATAGCGGGGCATTAGCTTCACAGATGGGTAAGAATGGTGAATATATATATATATATATATATATATATATATATATTCAAAAATATCTATCCTGATGTACTCAAAAATCGCTAACTCCAAACGAGGTATGCCGCCTGGCATTTTACACTAATACCCCCTATTTCGAACACAATGGAACCAGTCTCGAGACCTAATTCGATCATATACAGAAGATAGCCTTCAAACCCAGTCATATTATATTAATTCCTACGCATTCCGAACTTGCACGACCATACTGTACCATAATAAAATAACCTTTTGAAGTTATTAGAATTGAGCCATGAGAGTTGCACCATTGTGTCCGTGGTAATTTTCGGTCAATTCCCATGTATAGATTGTCAAAATCCGAGCTAAGGCGAAGAAGCTATGGAATAAACTAGAAACGAGAAAACAAAAGAAAAATAAGGCAAGTCGAACCTAGGGTCGACCCTCACCATGGTTAGGTTGACCTATAGGTCGACCAAAGAAAGTGGTTGGTCGACATGAAGGTCGACCCGCCTTCATTCTTTCACGCAGCCTTGTTCAAACACGTCATTCTGCTATTTTAATCCAATCCTGTGCGTCCGTGCTTCCATCCGACGATTCCCATCAAGCCTATGACGTGGTTGCACCAGATTTAATTTCCAAATCCAATGGTTTGAGATTCACAAGTGAAACTATAAATAAGACCATAGGCCTAGCTATTTTTCTCATTCATATTTTCTCCATGTTGGTTCGTTACTTGAGGCTAGAACCTAAAAGGAATATTTTTCCAAGGAGAAGATCTTTTTAGTTAAAATATTTTATACCATACAAGTGGATCCGGGAAGGCCAAGGAAAGATCTAAGAACCATAGGTGAGTGTTTAAGTAATTATTTTAGATTTTTAAGTAATTTAAAATAATAGGGTTTCTAATAGTTGTAGTTTTTCTACAATTTTGGGATAACCTTTATGCAAGTTTATTTACAGTTTATTTTTAAGTAAATTTTGGACTTGCTTTCTAGCCTATTTTCTTTTAGCTATTCTATTTCAGTTATTTCCAATTATTTACTATTGACTATAGCTTTTCTAATTATTTACAGTTATTTACTGTTATTTGCATTTTATTTGCATCTATTCTACATTGGGATTTATTATGTAAATGTTAGTTCTTTTTAATTCCCTTTTTATGTGAATAGAATAAATCAAAGAAAATAATTCGCTAGTATCGACTAGAATATAAGAACAATGGATTTATAGAAAATTAGATGTAAAATAAGAAGAACTGTAATAAATTGGATATAAACCGAAATAGGCAAATTTTAGATATTTGCAAGCGTAGTTATAACATGTAATTATAACTAAAAATAGAAAATAAAAGAAATAGCAGAAGAAGCTTATTTTTTAAACTTAGACCTTGGGTTAAGTTAGTAAGCAAAAATTATGGAACGCAGGTTATAAATAGAGACAACAGAAAAAGGCTTATTATAGAACTTATATTTAAGTTAATAAGCAAGCATAGCAGAAATAATAGAAAAGGTTTATTTTAAAACTTACGATAAGTTAATAAGCAAAGATAGAAATAGGACCTGTACCAACAACATTACACTTCAGTCAGGAACTGATGGTCTCACAATATATTAGGTGTGGCTAGGCACGCTTATGCTGGAGTAATGGTAAATAAGCGGTAAATAAATAGAAGCTCAAATCAGGGGATTGGGGCAAGGGATGTAACTACATTTTGTTTATTAGGACCCATACCAACAGCATTCCCCTTCAATCGGGAATTGGTGGTCTCATTATTAGCACAGGATGAGGTTGGGTACGCTTATGCTAGAGTTATGGTAAATACGAGGTCAAAAAAGGGACGATGGATAGCGCGAGCCGGCGGTGGTCGAGCGTGTGACCTCAGTGTAGGGATATAAGTCGCTATTGAGTTTCAAGCACTAAACATGTGTCTTTTTGCTATGGGACCCATAGGATGGGACTAGCTCGCAATTGCACAACAAAGATAAAAGGCCGATCGAAGGGTAGAATTAGGACTTCAGCCTAATTAAAATAGGATTGGGATTTCATCCTAATCAAAGCAGCAATCTAAGGCAAATGCAAACAATCGAAGAAATCAAACCTATCTAAGCAAAGCAAACAGTTAAACCATATTTGATTCCAGCTTTATCTTTTCCTTTATTTTCTTTTATAACTAGAACTGTTACAAAGTTTATTATCTTTATCTTTCTTTAAAATACTAGTAATTAATTTATTCAGCACACTTTTTGTCTGACCCACTCGTCTATTTTCCCCTTTTCCTCTATAGGCCAGTAGAGCAAGAGCATTATACTTTTAGCTTTCCAGGAGTGACAATCTTGGAGATTCTTCATGTATTCTTCTTCTTCTGTTCCAATTTTCTTTTTATTTTAGTTTGGATGTATTAGTACTGTTGAAAGGGATGGTTTTATTTATGTACTTTGATATTGTGACTGAGATGGTGTCTTTCATAAGACATATATATTTGGTATTTTGAGACTTATTTTGGTTATGACTTATTTTATGAAGTTTGATTTATAAATAAGTCATTGTTTTAAACATTTTCGTTGTTTTATTTATTTTGCCTTGTGAATCTTAGTTTCTGTAAAGTTTTAGCTATACCTAAACGTACCACATCTTTTAGTATGCCCTTTTCGCGTATACTAAAGGGTGTGGGGTGTTTCATTTGGTTTCAGAGCCTAAGGTTACATGATTCCTAAAACTTGTTTTAAAAATAAAATATTTTTCTAAAAGAAACTTATTTTTCAAGTAGCATATCTTCAAACTAGATAGTATTTTTCAGAATGAAACTCTTAATATAGAAATAGTTTTTCAAGTATAAAAGAGAGCTTTTATAAAAATCCCCTCAAAGTCCAGTTCAACCTTCTTTCCATTCCTTCAAGCCTAAATTCTCTTTTCTTTGCATAGTATGGTTGACTGGTTCCGTCGAGCTACGGTACCAGAGGTGCAAGGGAAAGCACCCAATATAGCATCGGTAGGTATAGTTCCCTTTAATCCACCTACAATAGCCAATTTTTCTAAGCTATCATGGACTTCACTAGTCTAGGAGGCAGAATGTTTTTTGGCATAGAGGATTTCAAGGAGGCACGAGCTAGATCAAAGGACACGAAGTGAATGTTTGGGCTTTTAGGATTGGTGGACCGACAGAGAGTTCAGCCTAAAGCTTGGCAGTTGAAGGGAGAGCTTAAAGAGGTTCAACAAAAGGACAAGATGAAAGAAGGAGGACCTTAGAAGCGGATCAACAAAAGCGGGAAATGAAATAGCTATGGACTGGTTGGTCATTATGTAAGGGACAGTAAGAATAAGATGATGAAGGGAAGGTGTTATAGTCGTGGACAACCTAGTAATGTTAGCAGAGCTTGTCCTCAGAGAACGGGGCAGAGAGCAGGCGCACCTACAGCACAGGCACAGGCTTTGGATGCATCACCTTCTAGGAGTGGACCAGATAGAGGTAGGAAAGTCCCTATAGTAGGTTTGATTTCTATTTCGTATTTTCCTATTCGGACTCTTTTTTATTACAGAGCCTCACTCTCTTTCATTTCTAGTTGATTGTTTGCATTTCGATACCTCTTTAGTAGTAGACCCCATAGTTGATTAAAACCCCATAGGAGGATCGGCACATTTATCTTGTAAGAGTTGAAAATTTTATACTAGGCATAGATTTTGACAGTGATGCCTATGTATTGTGATTTTTGGGGTATGGGAAGATTTTGGGAATGATTTGGCTATCCACTTATGAAGTGATATTAGACTGCGAGAGGAGAGTCGTTAGACTAGAGACATGCGGTTGTAGGACTCTAGAGGTTTCTTGCGACCCATAGGGTTTAGTCATGTTGAGCTTCCTTTGTTCCTCGATTCATCGTTAGTGGAGTTAGATTCAGTTCTAGTCAACAGTGATTTCCCAGACGTCTTTGAGGAGGTTAAGAGACTATCTCCTAAAAGAGAGATTGACTTCAGGATCTATTTGAATGACAATGTAAGCCAATAACATTACCCATGGGACACATGGCACCTAGGGAGAGGAAGGAGTTAAGTAAGGAGATTCGTGAGCCATTGGAGAAAGGCTTCATCGAAAGGAGTATATCTGAGTAGGGAGCGCCAGTCATCTTCGCTACAAAGGCGGATGGTTCCCTTCGACTTTGCGTAGAATATAGAGAGTTGAATAAGCTCACGAAAAAGAACCATTATCCACTTTCTAGGATAAATGATCTTTTCGATCAGTTGGTTGACTCTTCAGTATTTTCTCAACTTGATTTAGCTATTGGATTTCGTCAACTTGGAGTCCTTGATGATAACATTGATAAGGCATCATTTAGGACACCCGACGGATTCATTGAGTGGTTGGTTATGCCAAATTGGGATAACCAATACCCTAGCTTATTTTATAGACTTGATGATAATTAAGTTCGTACTAGAGTTAATGGATGAAATTTTGGTGGTTTCCAAGTGTATGGAAAAGCATGCTATTCATCTAGAGGAGGTTCTAGGTACAATTCGCATTCATCGGTGGAAGGAAAAATTCTTAAAGTATCACTTTTGGCTTAAGAAAGTGTGTTTCTTGGGGCATAAAGAAGGTCAATACATGGAAAAAGTTTGAGAAACGATATTGTACATTTAGGTTCGGATTGTGGAAATCCAAGGAGTGGTAGGCAAAGATTGGAGATGTACAATAGATTCAGTTAGAAAGACCATGGGTAGATAATTACAAAAATTATAATTGTTTCAGATAAGTGGATATAATGGTAGTGCCTTGGAATACATATAATCATAAAACAGAAGTAGGAACAAAAGACTTTAGTACGGAAATTAGATTACCTAAGTTTGGGAAGGGTACTCTTAGGGTAGTAAGAAGAAAATCCACTTTATGTTTAGCCCAATAAAATGAAATTGTTAGAATTGAAAAGTTAAAAAATATAATTTTCAATATTTTTAAGAAAGTAAATATTGGATTTTGGAAGAAAAAAAGTGGTATGAGATTTAATAGTTTTCATATAATTTTGTTAAAAGTGAAATTCTTTTTGAAGAATTATAGAGCATATATAGCTCGCTAGTTTCTTTGTAGGTAAACAAAGATTTAAAATATATAAAAAAACCTAGAGTGTATTATGTATCGGAGACATAGGTTACATCATTTATTGTTGTAATATACGTTTTCATGAAAAAATAAGAGGAGCATAGACTATAACACTATTGTTATAGTAGGTGACTCCGAAGGGAAATGCTTTTACATAGTATGCGAGATTTATTAGTATTTATTTTAATTAAATCCATACACTAGTATTTTTAGGTTGTAGTAACAGTGTTTTATGAAACATCTGTTTTGACACAAATAAAAATGTATTTTGAAAATAATTTCTAAGTATAATAAAAAGTGGTTTGTAAGCACATTTATTATTTAAATAAGTATGAGAAAATGTTATCTAGTTATGGATATATTAAAACAGTTTTGAAAATGAGTTTTGATGAAAAGAAAAGTGTAAGTTAAATATTAGGAAATTGATAAATTTCATAGAAATTGTCTATTGTAAGAGAATATAAATTAAACATACTTTAATCTATTGGAATGAAATGTATAATGATAAAAATACAAATAAAGTGCAAGTTATAAGGAATACGTGAAAGTGATATACAAACTATGGGAAGCACCATAATTTGTATAGCCTATTTCAAAAAATATAAAATAAGTTCCTTGTAATTTCACATAAACATGAAATCCTCTTTTAAAGGATTAACAGAAGTTTTTAGCGTTAATAGTTTCTTAAGAAAGTAGTTCCAATATATTAAGGTATAAAACCGTTAAGTGTAACAAGAAGTGTAATAATTAGAGACAGAGTTGGTTATGAGAGATATTATAGAGGGCCTTTGTAGAAACTACCGATTTGTAGTTAGGAACTCTTCCAAGGTTAAGTAATTGGAGAGTTAAGGAATTTTTAATAAAATAATTGTTCTTATCTACTCTAGTTTTTGCAAAATTGAAAATCTGTGAAAAGAAAATGTTTAGAAAACATGTAAGTACATTTTTATTTTAAAGAAAAATGGTTTGGTGAAAAAGTAAATAACTTTTTGGACACGAAAAAACTTAGTAACAGTTAAATTTTAAAAATCACAATTTCTATGGAAAGCTGTGTAGGTCTTTAAAAGAAAAGGAGGATATGTTTTGAACTTAGAATTTGTAAGTTTTCCTCAATAGCTTTGTGGAAAAATGTAAATTCAAAAAGGCTGTAAGGATGGAAGTCTAGAAAGATAAAATGTTAAGTAACCAAGTACCTTTGAATTTAATGGAAATTTGAATATAACACTTTTAAAGTCAACAATTTAGGGATTTGAAATTTTAAAAGTTTAGAAGCTGTAACTTTTGAAACAGAATGATAAATATCAAACCAAACTTTCAAATATGGAGTAGATAGTAATCATTCCTAGGTATGACGGAAAAAGTGTAAGGCGATGAAAGAGATAGCAATGATTACTTTTACAAGATGTAATAGAGGTTTCCGTAAAGTGTATAGGGCACTAGTGAGAACCTAGGATTGTTGCTTCATGTGTGTAGACTATAGAAGAATAGTAAAGTGATATTAGTAAGATGGTAAGACACATATGGTTGAGGATGTATATTCTTGATTTTGGAGGAACTTGGGAGGAGCATCATCCCTTAGTATAGTTCGCTTATGATAATAGCTCTCAGACTAGCATTGGAATGACACCATTCGAAGCTCTTTATGGAAGACCGTCCAATTCACCTTTGTGTTGGTTAAAGTATATAGAGAGATTGCTATTTGGTCCCGACATGGTCAGAGAGACTTCAGAGAAGATTGATTTAATTAGGAAAGAATAAGTACCTCTTATCCACATCTCTTTGATAATATAATTTTGAATTTCCTATTTTCATCTTTATTTTTGAATAGGTTCTTTCCTCCATGATCCTTTGGGAGGGTAGAACTTAGGATTTAACCTATGGATGGTAGGATTTGATGTAAACAAGTTATTAGAACATGTTATGTATGATGGATACTAATGGTTGCAAGTGGTTGCTAGTGGATGCTAATGGATGCACATACTTACACTAGGCACTATTATTTCTTAGGGATCGGCCTAACTAGGACACTAGAACATATGCATATGGATGTGTGCGCATTTGCATTTTTATTTTTACTTTTTCCCATGGTTGCTTTAAATGGATGATCATCACATTATTGTTGCATTTGGACGATGATTGTTGCACGCATATAGAACTATCAATTATCATTAGGAAATTGCATTCATTTAGATACATGGCACGGACATGATTACATAAAAGAAGGTCGGCTAGATCAGTAGACCGCTTAATCATTTGCATTAGTTAGGGACATTGACACTACACTATTGCATATTTATCATAAATTGCATTAGAAAACATAAGGACAATGGATGTAATGGATGATGGTTGAGTAGTTGGTTGTAAAACTTGGATGAAAACATTTGTTTCATTCTTCTATCTTTAGAGATTTCGGGGACGAAATCTCTCGAGGAGGCGGGAATGTAACAACTTGAAATTAAACTATAGTAATTAATTAATGAACTAATTAAATAATAAAATAACTTTGTGAAATTATTAGAATTGAGCCACGGAAGTTGCACCATTGTGTCCTTGGTAATTTTCTGGTCAATTTCCATGTATAGATTGTCAAAATCCAAGCTAAGACGAAGAAGTTATGAAATAAACAAGAAACAAGAAAACAAAAGAAGAAGAAGAAGAAGAAGAAGAAGAAGAAGAAGAAGAAGAAGAAGAAGAAGAAGAAAATAGGCAAGGTCGACCCTAGGGTCGACCCTCACCATGGCTAGGTCGACCTATAGGTCAACTCTAGCAAGTGGTTGGCCGATAAGAAAGTCGACCTGCCTTCATTCTTTCATGCAGCCTTATTCGAACATGTCAGTTTGCTATTTTAATCCAATCCTGTGCGTCCGTGCTTCCACCCAACGGTTCCCATCGAGCCTATGACGGTTGCACCAGGTTTAATCTCCAAAATCCAATGGTCTGAGATCCACAAGTGATATTATAAACAAGACCCTAGGCCTAGCTATTTTTCTCATTTAGACTTTCTTTATCTGGGTTCATTGCTTGAGGCTGGACCCTAAAAGAAATATTTTTTCAAGGAGAAGATCTTTTTAATTAAAATATTTTATACCCTACAAGTGGATTCGAGAAGGCCAGGGAAAAGAGATAAGGACCACAGGTGAGCGTTTAAGTGATTATTTAAACTTTTAAGTAATTTATAATAATATGGTTTCCAATAATTGTAGTTTTTTCCAATAATTTTAGGATAACCTTTTGCAAGTTTATTTACAGTTTATTTTTAAGTAAATTTTGGACTTGCTTTCCAGCCTATTTTCTTTTAACCATCCTATTTCAGTTATATGCAAATATTTATTGTTAATTATAGCTTTTCTAATTATTTATAGTTATTTACAGTATTTAAAGTTATTTACTGTTATTTACATTTATTTGCATCTATTCTATGTTCGGATTTATTCCGTTAATGTTAGTTCTTTTTAACTTCCTTTTTACGCAAATGGAATAAATAAAAGAGAATAATTTGCTAATATGGGCTAGAATATAAGAACAATGGTTACAGAAAATTAGATGTAAAATAAGAAGAACAATAATAAATTGGATATAGACCGAAATAGAAAATTTTAAGATATTTGCAAGCATCATTATAACATGTAATTATGATTAAAAAGAGAAAACAGAAGAAATAGCAGAAGAAGCTTATTTTTTTTAACTTACACCTTAGGTTAAGTTAATAGGCAAAATTATAACACACAGGTTATAATTAAAGACAACAGATATTTAATTTAATAAGCAAGCATAACAGAAATAATAGAAAAGGCTTATTTATAAACTTACACTAAGTTAATAAGCAAAGATAGAAATATGACCCATACCAACAGCATTCCCCTTCAGTCGAGAACTGATAGTCTCACAATAGATTAGGTGGGGTTGTGCATGCTTATACTAGAGTAATGGTAAATAAGAGGTCAATAAATAGAAGCTCAAATAAGAGAATTTGGGCAAGGGGGTAACTAGATTTTTTTTATTAGGACCCATACCAATAGCATTCCCTTTAATAGGGAACCGGTGGTCTCTCAATAGCATAGGTGAGGCTGGGTACGCTTATGCTGGAGTTATGGTAAATAAAAAGTCAAAAGAGGGAGCAAAAGATAGCGTGAGCCGGCGGTGGTTGAGCGTGCGGCCTCGATGTAGGGATATAAGTCCCTATTCAGTTCCAAATGAACAAGTGTCTTTTTGCTGTGGAAACCACAGGATGGGACTAGCTCACAGTAGCACAACAGAGATAAAAGGCCGATCATAGGGTAGAATTAGGACTTCGGCTAATTAAACTAGGATTGGGATTTCAGCCTAATCAAAGCAGCAATCTAAGATAAGTGCAAGCAATCGAGAAAATCAAACCCATCTAAGCAAAGCAAACGGTTAAACCGTATTTGATTCCAGCTTTATCTTTTCCTTTATTTCCTTTTATAACTAGAACTGTTGCAAAAGTTTGTTATCTTTATCTTGCTTAAAAATACTAGTAATTAGTTTCATTCACCAGACTTTTAGTTTGACCCACTCCTCTATTTTTTACATTTTCCTCCATAGGCCGACAGAGCAAGGGCAGTGGACTTTTAGCTTTCTAGGAGTGACATTCTTGGAGATTCTTCATGTATTCTTCTTCTTCTGTTCTAGTTTTCTTTTTATTTTATTTTGGATGTCCTAATACTGTTGAGAGGGATGGTTTTATTTATGTACTCTAATATTGTGACTGAGATGGTGTCTTTCATAAGACATATATATTTGGTATTTCGAGACTTATTTGGGTTATGACTTATTTTATGAAGTTTGATTTATAAATAAGTTATTGTTTTAATTTTTTTTGCTATTTTATTTATTTTGTCCTGTGAATCTTAGTCTCTGTAAAGTTTTAGCTATACCTACAATGTACCACATCTTTTAGTGTGTCCTTTTTGGGTATACTAAAGAGTGTGGGGTGTTAAACATACTGTATGTCCAATCACTAATTCACTTTTATGGATCCAATGTATCTGGTTTCGTCCAAATCCGAGATAGTGTCCAAGAAAGCTATTTTCCCACGTTAAAACGAATTATTATAAAACCAAATAAATAAATTTTATATATAAATTTGAACATTTTATTATTCCATTCTTTTTTGTTTGAATTTAAATAAGATTTCAAAATCATTTTTATTGACATTAAATCACGGGTTTAATTATTTAAACAATTTCAAATATTCAGATAACCATTATATTTTAAATTCAAGTTATTTAACTTATAAAATTAACTTTTCAATATTTAAAAACAATTAAATATTCAAATTCGAATGAATGAAATTTGGGTCATTTCAAAAGCTGATGCCGTTAAAATGAGGAAGAGGAAGAAGAAGGTGGTAGCTTAAAAATGAATTAGCGTGTAGTTTGGGTTTTGAGATTTTCTTTTATACGAATAGGACAAGAAAGCAAACAATGATCTCAACCACACATCTCAAAACCTAATCATACATGTTGTAGCCACCTCTTATCTTTCTCCAATCCAACACCAATCCTCTCCAAATCTCATAGGTTTTGAGCCCATTTAACCCAAATTAAACATGTATAATCATATTTTAACATATTTTGTTATCGACATCTCATATCGATCAATTTATTCATAACTTTTATAAACATATGAAATAATTTTTTTTCTCAAATAAAAATCAAAATTCATAATTAATATTTCATAAAGATTACATTATTTAATTAATTTATAACAATTATAAAGTAATTGAATTGTTGGTCTAAAGAGAATTCATCGTTTCAGTTGTGCGACTCTTAGGTGTAAATTCGGTCAGCAATTAACGTCGAACTATTCGAACATTAACATTCATGCTTTACTTAGCAGGTGGTGTGATATTTTCTTACTCATTTTAAGAAAAATATCATTTTAATTTAATAAGCATCACCCAGTTGTGATAATTATTTACACCAATTCTCTTCGTAAAAAATATATCACTTCGGACTTGCTGAATTTGATAATGGTCAAAATGCCAACATCATCCATATTCAACTATATAACCCAAACACAAAGTCCTTGGTTCAATAATAACAATTATTATCAATCGACCTACTCTTGCCAGAGATTTTGACTTTGGATTGAGTTGACCTTGATAGTAACCCCGTATAACCGAGGACACAAATCCTCTCTTGAATAGTGCTTCACTTCCAATACTTCCACCTGACCCAACTATAGTCTTCAATCGACGCTATGCCATGATTTGACTATAATCAAAGTGGAGCTTTCACATTAAGGATTCATGGCATTCTCAATTCGAAAGAATTGTATAAATTAGTCATATCAATATTTTCTATTTGACTTTAGCTATATTAACAAATTGAAAACAACCGAGTAAGTCGTTCTATAGCTATCCAATAACTATTAGTATGTAACTTCTAAGTGCCCCCAGTAGTCATGAGTAATGCATCGTCCAATATTTGGAGAGCGTTGCATACTCTAGTCTTAATGTATACATCGATATTCAGCTCGATGCATCTTAACTAGATTTAAAATGATATATTTGTTTCATTATGATAAATTACTTACGGTTACAACACTTTGTAACTACTATCACAAAACAAATCATTTATGAATTTTCTATTAAATATACTTTTATTAAATTAACTTATTAATATAACCATATTATATCAAATATATAATAGAAAGAAAACACCTTTATTTTGAACATGATTAGTCAACGGGTTAGATATATGTAACAAATTACATAATTTCCCCTAGGGCATACCCTTATCTTTATCATTAATATCATACATAAGTAGTCCTAATCGTACATAAGTTATCCAAACCATTCTTAAGAATTATACATACCGAAAATACACAACCATATTGCAAACACATTTAAGACACTATACATTGCTAATTAAAATACTATATTAGATAGCTATCAACTAATTTTCAAATCTCATCATAATACTCGACCATCCTTCTAATTCCGATGCTAATGCCCATCTAAATTCCTAAACTCATATGCCACAATTTCCCCCATTTCATCTTCATCTTCACTTTCCATCTCATCATCTGCTTCATTCCCATCCTCATTTCGATGAACTGAATTCCATCCCATTGGTTGCCAATCAACTATGCCACAAAGTGAATTAAATAATAGTGGCCACACGACATAAGTTAGATTTTCTGTTATCCCGCTTTTTCCAACAACACATGACAAAACCATTTGTTATCTAAAGAGCATAGAATCTTTCATCTGTTGTTTGAATAACCCATGAAATCTCTATGAACAAGCTTGTTATTAAGACAATGTTTTATATGTCATCTAACTTAAGTTATCAAAAAATTTATTTTTGGCTCCATCCTTTCCCTCTCAATTGTTTCATGGTCGCTCTTTTCATTTTGTTTCCCCCATGTATATTTTTGTTCCCTCTTTCTTTCTTTGCAATTTTTTACTTGTATCTTTCTTTAACTCCATATCAAAAATTTGACCATTTCTAGAACTAGGGTTTCATTTTCTTTGAAATTCATTTGAATCGTCTTGCTCCTTCAGTTGCTTTTCTTCTTTAATCACGTTTCTTTTATGGGCTTGTTGCTAAGTTGATTGCTTGCTTTGACTTAAAATTTATGATTTGAAACTGCCGCTTCGAAATTTTTGAAATGATTCACCTTTTTCTTTAATTAATGCTCACGTTTATTGATTAATAGGCAATTTATGGTTGCAGCAGCTTCTTGTCGAGATTTCTTCGATTTAAATTTATACGATTTCTACCCCTTTTGTTTATATTGTTCTCGACTTCCATATGTCTAAAGCCAATGATGATTTGTGTATATTTATAGGGTTTTATTCCCTATATTTTTGGTTTAGAAAATTCCACGCTTTGATTTATGTTGTTCCATGTCCATACTTGTGTGTGTTGCTTGTACTTGCTGTACAATGTTGTATTTCATGCTTAGTTGATGATGAACGCAGTTTTGTTGGTTCTTGCCTCGATGCTTACGTTGGTTGTTGTTTGAGTTGTTTGCTATGTTGAATTTGATTTTCCTTGAGCTTGCTTGTGTGTGAGTACATTTAATTATGTTTATGCTTATGTTGGCTATTGCTTGGGTATATTTGTGTCGACCCAGAAATTTTTAACAATTGAAATGAAATATTTAATTGATTTTAAATATTTGTAAGTTAGTTTAACTTGAATTTCAAAATTTAATATGAATTTGGCAATTAAAATATTGAATTTAATTTATTTAAGTTTGGTAAAATATTGAATCTTAATTTTTAAACTGGTTAAAAATATTTTCAAGGTTTCGAAAATTTATATTGATGATACTGAAGATAATAGAATCTTCAGAGTTGAATTTGAATTTTTTTTGTTCAGTATTGAAATTATATTGTTTGAATCGATATTTAAAAATAGCCTTCCGAGGCACAGTCTCAGAATTCGAAGAAACCAATTCCATTGGATCCATAATATTGTATTATTATCGGATTTCAATTTTCGTAGCGTTCGGAGTTGTCGTTTGGCCGTACGATAAGCAAATGGAGGTGTTTTGTGATTTTACAGAAGTCAATAACCGATGTATATTATTATTGCTTTAGGATCCACCCGTTGTTCTGAGTTTGGCCATATTTTTTTTTGTCGAATCCATAAATGAAGAAAAGCATGTATAACATGAAAATAAATATAACTTAATCTTAGTACAACAGCGCCTCATTTTTGTTCCCTTTCGTTCCTTTTTATATCTTCGAATCCAACATATTCTGTACCCTTCATTTCATGCCTTCCTTTTCGCACCCGACATGCTATAATTTAAACAAGCAAAAGGGAAAGTATCAGAACAAAATCTTTCATAAATAAATCGAAGGCTTCCTCTCTTCAACATTATTTCCCAGATCGAAAACCAAGCTCCCTCCCTTCGTTTCAAAAATCAATTCAAAAAAAAAAAAAATTAGATCGCACCTAATTGAGGAACTGTGCTCGAGATTCGAGTATCATATTGGATGTAGAAGAGCAACAATAGTTGTTTCGATCGAATTGAAAATAAATGGCGACCTCCCTTATGAAATCAGACATTCAAACTCAAGACCCTTTCTCCCTCAAAAAATGGTGGCCGCAATTTCAAATAATAAAAAAACGAAGAAATAAAATTGCAAGCACGATAAAGCGATTTCAACGGCCAGCGATTTCAACGGCAAGCGTCTTGATGCGGATTCGCGCACGCATACATGGATGTCCTGAGCAAGGCGACGGAAACTATGGGCGCAGGCGATTGCAGTGGAGCTCGAGATTTGTGGCGATGGCGCGTTGACCGCGATGGGCCTCGGCCGCGACTTATTTAGGGGCTACTTTCGAGCTCGACAACATGTTGGATCTGCAAGGGAAGAACGCGAAATTTGATCGTTCGTGTCGTTCTAGTGAGCAAGATGGTCGGCCTGAGCTTGATCGACCCATTCAGGTGATTTGTCAATTTAAAATTGATTAATTAGATAGCTTACATAAATTAATTTTTATTTTTTTGTTGAAACGATAAAAGAAAATAAAATATATTCTATTTCAGTAAAATATATAGATGTAGATTTTTATATATAGACAGAAAACAGTGAATATACATATATACGATTTTGCGAAAATAAAATAGAAAATAGATATATTATAAAGGTAGTTTTACTTAATAAAACTTATTTAATTATTTTTACCAAAGGTTATTTTATTAAATTTAGTTTTGAAAGTTAAATTTTAGTTAAATAAATTATTAAAGAAAAAAATTGGTTTAAGTAAAACGATCAGCTAATTAAGTTATTAAACAGCAATTAATTGTTCGATCAATTTAAATAGTAACAAATCTTGAATTATTTATACAAGGTCTAAAATGGTGAAATCAAGTCAAGATGGAATCAGATTGCTAATAAAAGCAAAGGTGAGATCTTCTCACTCAAACAAAAGTTTTTGTTAAATTTTAAATAGTTAAATTTAAAATTGTTGATTGTGCGGTTGGATGATGGTTGTTATTATTTGTTTTGAAATAGACCCTATGCGCCGCACAATAGCGGATAATATTTTATAAATCCCATATATCGCGATATTCCACCTCGAAGTGGAATTGGTATTTAATTGTTGTGCTAATATCTATGGATGTAGGGAAACAGGTTGGAGGATCCAACTGGATTCCTGAAATATTTAATTTGTTTGTATGTTGTGTAATGATTATTTAAAATCTGTGAGTGATTATTCGTGATTGAAACCGTTGAAGGTTATAATTTAGCCGAATATATTTTTGGTATCGTTGGATACCGGAAATAAATAAACATTGGATTTTTTTTGAAATTTCAAGTTGAAAGTTTGTAGTAAACTTTATTTTTGAGAGTTGGATAAATTTAAAAGAAGGAATTTTAAAAAGATAAAGTTTTATTTTTTAATCCTATTGAATAAAATTCCAAAATATGAGGAAAAGGCTTAATAAATGGATTTCAGGTAATATTATTCAAAGGTTGAAGACTTTATTTAAAAT
This sequence comes from Allium cepa, assembly GCA_030765085.1. Classification (NCBI taxonomy): domain Eukaryota; kingdom Viridiplantae; phylum Streptophyta; class Magnoliopsida; order Asparagales; family Amaryllidaceae; genus Allium; species Allium cepa. The sequence goes on along the minus strand of CM060939.1, from coordinate 192,567,355 downwards.
ACGGATTTTAAATATTTGAAAGAGATAAAGGAATTTATTTCAAAAAGGAAATAAATTTAGAAATTAAATTAGGGATTTAATTTGGAGTTGAAATAAATTTTTAAATCGATTTGGAAGAATGACTTGGTATTTGAAAATAAATCCTTGGGAAACCAACTTGTAATTAATTTGGTGTTTGAAGCAATTTTGGAAATCAAATTGGATTTGATTTGGTAATTGAAATAAATTTTGGAAATCAATATGAAAATTGATTTGGTGTTCGAAGGGAAATTGATTTCGTGTTTTGAAAATAAATTTAGAAATAAATTTAGAATTTGATTTGGTGTTTGAAAGTGAATGTTGGGAAAATCGATTTAAAATCGTACATCAGTTGAAATTTAGAAATGTAAATTCACAATGAAAATTTATAACGGAAAGGTAAATTGGTTTTAAAATAAACATTGGTTTATTTTTAAAGTGTGGAAAAGATTTGAAACTTGTTTCAAAGGATAGGAAATCACTTGACTTTCAAAGTGATGAAGTGTTAAAAATATATCATGCGAAGATATTTTGAAAATAAATAATTTGGAAAATTATTTAAATCTTGATGTTGTTTTGGATATTTATTGATAGTTAAATAACCGACTATCAATATTTGCCTTTAAATGACATTTGAATTAAGATGCGACCGGGGGTCGCATTCCAAATGGATATCTGAAATCCACATCGAACCTTTGTGATTTGTGATAGATCTTTTATTTAAAAGATCGAAGTGAAAATTGTTGTGATTTGTGTGAAATCCGATTGACCACTTATTTTTAAAAATAAGCGCTCTTTATTCGAATTAGCCGGGAGAGGACCTTGTGTCATAAAACCCATTACGAATAACGATACGACGAAATGGGACTGCATTTGAGGATGGTGTTGAAGACCGGGTATTTTCGAAAGCGAAAGGATTACCTGTCGAATGTCACTGCACCGGGTTGCTCCGGTATAGAGAATTTATCACCATTTGTGATGGGGATTCCGGACATGATTTGTGAATATCTAAATTTGCAAGGGCTTCTTTGGAAGTGCCTTCGGTTCCGTTCGATCCCAGAACGGACTTGTATGGATGTGTGGCTGGCGTTACACTTTGAGATGTGAAGCTGGTTTCTATCGAATACATTTTTTTTGGTGGCGGAGAATTTATTCCCTTAGCTTAACACCCTTCTCTGAGACGTATGAGCTCAGAGGTCATGTAGTTGATGGTTACTAGTGATACATTCCCAATTTGGTAATGTGGCACACGAAGTGCTGCTAATCATTTGTTGATCAAAGCATGACTTTGTGAAAAGTGTAGCTTTGTGGATGAGACCTCATCGGACCTCACACCCCGAAAATGGTCAAAACAGGAAAGATGCGGCAAGATTATGAGGGTCGCGCCCTTTAGGGTATGTCATTTCCTTCTGGAAAAGGGTGGTGTCATGATATTTAACCTGTGTGGTCACTACAAATACTTTTCTTTGTGGTTTTTGGTATATAGGATCCTCGGATAAAGGTCCCAAAGGACCAGGGTATGGCATACTCGAGTAGTAGTTACCTAGTTACGGAGGTAACCCGGCCTTGTGTTGGCAGAGATCTAGGTAGGTTCTCGGGACGTCCCTCTAGAGGCGTATCCATGTGGCATTAGGAAGTTCGTTAGCCTGACCATTTGTTGGAAATCCAAAGAAACAATACGAGCCCTTTACGATTGCAATTGTGTAACCTGCCTCCTCAGGAGGTAGCTATAGCAGGCATAATATAATGGTACCTATGCTGGCTAAGACTAATATTGTACTTTCGAAATGTTTTCCACTATGCACTAATAATAATATAAAAGAAGAATTGTGCGTAGTAAGCATATTTGACTATCAAGAGGAGAAATCTCCCCCATGTGTGCGATTGCATTGTGTGTGTGCCGATAGGCCTTATGGTAGTTTTATTTTCCAAAAGCATAGCGGATTTCTTTCTATTTTCTTTATGAAAATAACTGTTTTTAAGATCTCACACCAGTCCCTTGACTGACCTGGATTTTATTGTTCCCTTTCTGAACTCTGGGTGCCCATAATTTTCCACACGGGCAGCCTAGAGTCAGGTTAGCATTTATTCGGGGGCGAAGTCAAGAAGTTGCTATGGGAATCAGGAGTTGGAGCTAGATGGCGAGGCGTACCACTATATATGTAATATTTCTTTGCGCTGTTTGTTGTTGTACACTCTGATAATGTAATGTGATGTAATGTAATAACTGATATAGTGATTCTGTTTAAAGATATTCATTTATGTATTATATTTGTTCCGCTGCGAAATGTGTGATTCTATTATTGTTTCTGTTTCTTCTTTCTTCTTCTTCTACCTCTTCTGCTTAAACCCTAAAGATTCGTAAGTTTGTTCCTCTTTGGCTGAATTGTTGTGGGATTTGGCCAGCTTAAAAGTGGTACGGATTTGCGGGCCTTTACATTTGGAATCAGAGCAGTCGGTTTAGCGACAACCTTGGCTCTGTTGGGTGTTACTCACTAGAGATAGAGATAGCAGTACTCTAGAATGAGTGTAAGTGTAATAATAGATATGAGCGCGTATTTGTTAGTGAATATAAAATTGTTTTATATTGTGTTGACTTATCGGTTGATGGTTTATAGATTCTGGTCGGTGCAGTTTGGCCAACTATTTCGAAAGGGATTTCTAAACTCTTAAACAAGATAAATTGACACAGTATTGTTTAAAATAGGGTAAATGAAATAATTTTACCCAAAACTATTTTGTATTGAAAGGAATGATTTCCATAAATTATTATAGTATATATGGTTGCCTGGTTGTTTGGTAGTGATAATATTAAATCATTATCATAAAAGTTGAAAATGAAATTGAAGTTATGAAAAGAGTTAAGAAAATAAAATCCATATACAAATGAGAATTGTAAATTGAAAATATGATTTATAATTTGAAATAGAATTCCGGACAAATATTGGAAAAGTTTTGAAGGGATGAAAGCTCTAAACTCTTTTCGGTCGCTGGAAAATAACTTCGGTGATGACTGCAGCATCATCGATGTTCATTTTCGAGTTTCCAAGGGAGAAATCGCTACCAAATTATTTTAAATGGAAGTTGTTTGCAAACTGGATTTAGTTTTGGAAATTCAAAAGAAAATTTGAATTGATCTCAAAAATGCTTCTGAAAAGTTAGGAAGACTTTGGAATCCTATTTTAAATATTCATGGAATTAGTAAATGAGTTGATAACTTATACAATTTGACTTTGACGAAATGAATTTACTTAAAGGATGGAGTTAAATTAAAATAAGTATAAATGAATCAATTAAATGAAGTGAACTTAAGAGGAAAAAAAATCAGAAACTGAAATAATGTGAAATATAAATAAGTTGGAATACTTATCGAAGTTTAAAGGTTCGAATTTAAAACTGAATATTGGGAATTGAATGTTGAAATTCATATTGAATTTATAAATAAATAGAATTGGAATTGGAATTGATTTGATTTGTGAAAAATAAAGTGAATGTTAAATTGGAAAGGATAAATAAAAGTAAGTGTGGAATAAATTTGTGAATGAACAATTGAGTTAACATTTGTGAGTAAATGAATTGGAATTGAAAAATGGAATAGGATTTGACTTAGATCAAGTTGAAAAAAAACCAAATTTTGGAAAAATAAAAATAAATGGATTGAATCCAATTAAACTAATATGATAACTAATTTAATTAAAATTTGTAAATGGAATGGATTTGATAAATGAAAAACAAATAAAGAATTTAAATTGGGAAGTGTTACAAGGAAAATTAAACTTGAGTTTCGAATTGAAATAACTTGAAGAAAATAAATAACTTAAGTAAATATTGGATGAAAGCGAGTTGTAAATCACTTGAATTGAATTGAAATGGTATGTGAATTGATTGTAAGCAATTAAATTTGTATCAGAACCACATAAACTGCTTATGGGAACTATTTCGAATGTATTGCTTGTGAAAACTATGTGTTTACTACTGGAAATAAGTGAAATGTGAATAATTTTTTTATATATGTCACTTATGTGTTTAAATTGAGTAAATACAGGTACAGGAGGGCCGTTTGGCTGGATTTGGTCGTGCTAGAATGCTAATAATAAAACGCTTTGCTTAAAAATGCTAATAAGGTACGCTTATGCAATAAAAAAAGGGAAATATGAATTGTTTTTTTCTCCGACCGGGTGGGTCGATGTATATATATTTATATCTTTTGTCAAATTGCAAAAGCTCCTCCGTACAAAGGGGACTCTGCCAAAAAAATTCGCAAATTTTGGGAGTTGGAAAATTTTAAAAAAAATTAAATCTGTTAGCAACAAACAATTTCAAAATTGAAATTGAAGTAAATTAGTGAATGAAACTAAATTAAAATAATGATATGAATCAGTTGTAAATGGAAGATAAAATTCAATACTCATAGTAGAAGATAAATTGAATTCAAATAGAATTAAAATTGTGAATTAAATTCAAAGGAAATTGAAAATGCAAGATTGAATGAAAATGGATATGTAACTTCAATAGTGAAGTAAAAATGGTATAAGAAGCATATATATTAAAAAATTTGTAATGAAAGGTGCAAAATGATATTTGAATATTGTAATTGGATATTATGGATATCAGGATATACAGATGTATTAAAGGAAATGGAATTGGAATTTTGATTTCAAAGATAAAATTGAATTGCTCGACAAAAAAAAGGTATGTATTTCAATTTTAGTATGAAATTTGGTGATTTTCTTGTCTAGCCACTTGGCGTTTTGTTTTCTTTTGGGATTTGAGGGCATGTGGTATCGTTTTGTAGTCGTACCGAGCTAGCCGCGCAAAGGACACGCTGGAGAAATTTTTTGAAAATTTAGGGTGTAAGAAAATTTTTGAGAATATTTTGTAAGTTTTAAAATTTGAATTGGGAAGTAAACAATATTGTTTGGAACTTATAATTGAACTTGGAAAGTTAGTTGAAATGAATCTTTAATAAAAAGATTTGGGTTGATAAATTGATAAAACTGTTTGGGTTAAAAAATATTACAAGGGTTGAGGATCGTTCTTCTTAACTTGTAATTTCGGGACGAAATTCTTTTAAGGGGGGAAGGTTATGACGACTCGGAAATTTTTAACAGTTGAAATGAAATATTTAATTGATTTTAAATATTTGGAAGTTAGTTTAACTTGAATTTCAAAATTTAATATGAATTTGGCAATTAAAATATTGAATTTAATTTATTTAAGTTGGGTAAAATATTGAATCTTGATTTTAAACTGGTTAAAAATATTTTCAAGGTTTCGAAAATTTATATTGATGATACTGAAGATAATAGAAGCTTTAGAGTTGAATTTGAAATTGTTTTGTTCAGTATTGAAATTATATCGCTTGAATCGATATTTAAAAGTAGCCTTCTGAGGCACAGTCTCGGAATTCGATGAAACCAGTTCCATTGGATCCGTAATATTGTATTATTATCGGATTTCAATTTTCGTAGCATTCGGAGTTGTCGTTTGGCTGTACGATAAGCAAACGACGGTGTTTTGTGATTTTACATAAATCAATAACCGATGTATATTATTATTGTTTTAGGATCCACTCGTTGTTCTGAGTTTGGCCATATATATTTTTGTTTTGTCGATTCGGGATTTGTAAATGAAGAAAAGCATGTATAACATGAAAATAAATATAACTTAAGCTCAGTACAACAGCGCCTCATTTTTGTTCCCTTTCGTACCTCTTTATATCTTCAAATCCAACATATTATGTACCCTACATTTCGTGCCTTCCTTTTCGCACCCGACATGCTATAATTTAAACAAGCAAAAGGGAAGGTATCAGAACAAAATCTTTCAGAAATAAGTCGAAGGCTTCCTCTCTTCAACATTATTTCCCAGATCGAAAACCAAGCTCCCTCCCTTCGTTTCAAAAAAAAAATCAGATCGCACCAAATTAAGGAACTGCGGTCGAGATTCGAGTATCATATTGGATCTAGAAGGGCAACGATAGTGGTTTCGATCGAATTGAAAATAAATAGCGACCTCCCTTATGAAATCTGGCGATTCAAACTCAAGACCTTTCTCCCTCAAAAAATGGTGGCCGCAATTTCAAATAATAAAAAATGAAGAAATAAAATTGTAGGCACAGTAAAGCGATTTCAACGGCCGACGATTTCAACGGCAAGCGTCTTGATGTGGGTTCGCGCACGCATACATGGATGTCCTGAGCAAGGCGGCGGCAACTATGGGCGCAGGCGATTGCAGTGGAGCTCGAGATTTGTGGCGATGGCGCGTTGACCGCGATGGGCCTTGGTCGCGACTGATTAGGGGCTGCGTTTGAGCTCGACAACATGTTGGATCTGCAAGGGAAGCATGCGAAATTTGATCATTCCTGTCGTTCTAGTGAGCAGGGTGGTCGGCCTGAACTTGATCGACCGATTCAGGTGATTTGTCAATTTAAAATTGATTAATTAGATAGCTTATATAAATTCATTTTTATTTTTTTGTTGAAACGATAAAAGAAAATAAAATATATTTTATTTCAGTAAAATATAAAGTTGCAGTAAAATATAAAAGAAAATAAAATATATTTTATTTCAGTAAAATATATATGATTTAGCGAAAATAAAATAGAAAATAGATATATTATAAAGGTAGTTTTATTTAATAAAACTTATTTAATTATTTTTACCAATGGTTATTTTATTAAATTTAGTTTTGAAAGTTAAATTTTAGTTAAATAAATTATTAAAGAAAAAAATTGGTTTAAGTAAAATGATCAGCTAATTAAGTTATTAAACAGCAATTAATTGTTCGATCAATTTAAATAGTAATAAATCTTGAATTATTTATACAAGGTCTAAAATGATGAAATCAAGTCAAGATGGAATCAGATTGCTAATAAAAGCAAAGGTGAGATCTTCTCACTCAAACAAAGGGTTTTGTTAAATTTTAAATAGTTAAATTTAAAATTGTTGATTGTGTGGTTGGATGATGGTTGTTATTATTTGTTTTGAAATAGACCCTATGTGCCGCAAAATAGCGGATAATATTTTATAAATTCCATATACCGCGATATTCCACCTCGAAGTGAAATTGGCATTTAATTGTTGTGCTAATATCTGTGGATGCAGGGAAACAGGTTGGAGGGATCCAACTGGATTCCTCAAATATTTAATTTGTTTTGTATGTTGTGTAATCATTATTTAAAATTTGTACGTGATTAATTGTGATTGAAATCGTTGAAGGTTATAATTTAACCGAATATATTTTTGGTATCGTTGGATACCGGAAATAAATAAAAATTGGATTTTTTTTTGAAAATTCAAGTTGAAAGTTTATAGTAAACTTTATTTTTGAGAATTGGATAAATTTAAAAGATGGAATTTTAAAAGGATAAAGTTTTATTTTTTAATCATATTTAATAAAATTCCAAAATATGAGGAAAAGGCTTAATAAATGGATTTCGGGTAATATTATTCAAAGGTTGAAGAATTTGTTTAAAATACGGATTTTAAATATTTGAAAGAGACAAATGAATTTATTTCAAAAAGGAAATAAATTTAGAAATTAAATTAGGGATTCAATTTGGAGTTGAAATAAATTTAGAAATCGATTTGGAAGATTGACTTGTTATTTGAAAATAAATCCTTGGGAAACCAACTTGTAATTAATTTGGTGTTTGAAGCAATTTTGGAAATCAAATTGGATTTGATTTGGTAATTGAAATAAATTTTGGAAATCAATATGAAAATGGATTTGGTGTTCGAAGGGAAATTGATTTCGTGTTTTGAAAATAAATTTAGAAATCAATTTGGAATTTGATTTGGTGTTTGAAAGTGAATGTTGGGAAAATCGATTTAAAATCGTACATCAGTTGATATTTAGAAATGTAAATTCACAATGAAAATTTATAAGGGAAAGGGAAAGTGGTTTTAAAATAGACATTGATTTATTTTTAAAGTGTGGAAAAGATTTGAAACTTGTTTCAAAGGATGGGAAATCGCTTTGAAATTTGATTTTCAAAGTGATGAAGTGTTAAAAATATATCCTGTGAAGATATTTTGAAAATAAATAATTTGGAAAATTATTTAAATCTTGGTGTTATTGTTGATATTTATTGATAGTTAAATAACCGACTATCAATATTTGCCTTTAAATGGCATTTGAATTAAGATGCGACCGGGGGTCGCATTCCAAGTGGATATCTGAAATCCACATCGAACCTTTGTGATTTGTGATAGATCTTTTATTTAAAAGATCAAAGTGAAAATTGTCGTGATTTGTGTGAAATCCGATTGACCACTTATTTTGTAAAATAAGCGCTCGTTATTCGAATTGGCCAGGAGAGGACCTTGCGTCATAAAATCCATTCCGAATAACGATACGACTGAATAGGATTGCATTTGAAGACGGTGTTGAAGACCGGGTATTTTCGAAAGCGAAAGGATTACCTGTCGAATGTCTCTGCACCGGGTTGCTCCGGTATAGAGATTTTATCACCCTTTGTGATGGGGATTTCGGACGTGATTTGTGAATATCCGAATTTGCAAGGGCTTCTTTGGAAGTGCCTACGGTTCCGTTCGATTCCGGAGCGGACTTGTATGGATGTGTGCCTGGCGTTACACTTTGAGATGTAAAGATGGTTTCTATCGAATACATTTCTGTTGGTGGCGAAGAATTTATTCTCTAGCTTAACACCCTCCTTTGAGGCGTACGTGCTCAAAGGTTATCTAGTTGATGGTTACTAGTGATACATTCCCAATTTGGTAATGTGGCACACGAAGTGCTGTTGATCATTTGTTGATCAAAGCATGACTTTGTGAAAAGTGTAGCTTTGTGGACGAGGCCGCATCGGACCTCACACCTCGGAAATGGTCAAAACAGGAAAGATGCGGCAAGGTTATGAGGGTCGCACTTTTTAGGGTATGTCATTTCCTTTTGGAAAAGGGTGGTGTCAGGTATGGAGCCCTGATATTTAACCTGCGTGGTTACTGCAAATACTTCTCTTTGTGGTTGTTGGTATAGAGGATCCTCGGATAAAGGTCCCAAAGGACCGGGGAATGGCATACTCGAGTAGTAGTTACCTAGTTACAGAGGCAACCTGGCCTTGTGTTGGCAGAGATCCGGGTAGGTTCTCGGGACGTCCCTACAGAGGCGTACCCAGGTGGCATTACGAAGTTCCCTAGCCTGACCATTTGTTGGAAATCCAAAGAAACAATATGAGCCCTTTACGATTGCAATTGTATAACCTGCCTCCTCAGGAGGTAGCTATAGCAGGCACAATATAATGGTACCTGTGCTGGCTAAGATTAATATTATACTTTCGAAATGCTTTCCACTATGCACTAATAATAACATAAAAGAATAATTTTGCGTAGTAAGCATATTTGACTACCATAAGGCGAAATCTCCTCCATGTGTGCGATTGCATTGTGTGTGTGCCAGAAGGCCTTATGGTAGTTTCATTTTCCAAAAGCATAGCGGATTTCTTTTTATTTTCTTTGTGAAAATAACTATTTTTAAGATCTCACACCAGTCCCATGACTGACCTGGAGTTTATTGTTCCCTTTCTAAACTATGGGTGCCCATAATTTTCCACACGGGAAGCCTAGAGTCAGGTTAGCAGTTAGTCGGGGGCGAAGTCAAGAAATTGCTGTGGGAATCAGGAGTTGGAGCTAGATGGCGAGGCGTATCACTATATATGTAATATTTCTTTGCGCTGTTTGTTGTTGTACACTCTGATAATGTAATGTGATGTAATGTAATAACTGATATAGTGATTCTGTTTAAAGACATTCATTTATGTATTATATTTGTTCCGCTGTGAAATTTGAGATTCTATTATTGTTCCTGTTTCTTCTTCCTTCTTCTTCTACCTCTTCATCTTAAACCCTAAAGATTTGTAAGTTTGTTCCTCTTTGGCTGAATTGTTGTAGGATTTGGCCAGCTTAAAAGGGGTACGGATTTGCGGGCCTTTACAATATTTATAGGATCTTTCTCGACGGTGGATTTCTCTGCTGTGTTAAATTTCTTTTTCATCTTCGTGCACATTGATGGTCCATGTTGTTTTTGCCGTCTTGGTTCGTCCATACATGTTTTTGAGTTGCCTTTCTACTCATTATGTGCATATATACATGTATACACATATGTGTATATATGTATATTTATGCGCCTGGTTATGTCGAAATGTGTGTGCTTGGTTATGTTGAAACTTTTCATGTTTACTGCATTTGCACTGGCACTTGTATATACATATGTGTATATATGTATGTGTATGTTTATATCGACATATCACTATATATTTATATATCATGACATATTTGTGTACATATGTGTGAACTTCCATGTATATATATACATATATACGGATGTATATATGTGTGAATGTTCTTATATCTGCATATATATATATGTATGTATATATATATATATTAATTTGTGGCACTTCATTCTACACTATGATTTTTCGTTACACTCTCAATTTGTTGTTTTAATATGTGAACTTCCATGCTTGAACCATTTTGAGGTTTAGCTGAACATTTTTTTAGTTCTGAACCATTTTGAATCGCATTTAGTCAATGTGTGTGCTTGGTCTTTTTAGCTTGTTCAAGGCAATGTTGGGATACTTTGATACTTTTGAGTTGATTTAATTCTGCATTACTTGAGCTTGAACCATTTCGGGTATGTGCATATATACATGTATATACATATATGCATATATGTGTATTACTTGAGCTCTGAAGCTTGTTGTTTGGTTTGCTTGTACTACTATATGTGCCTAGTTTGTTTTGAGTGACTCCTAAATGCTTGTGGTTGGTTGAATCTCTAAACATATGTTGTATATATACATGTATGTGTGTGTGTGTGTGTGTGTGTGTGTGTGTGCATATGTGTGTTGCTATAGCACTTGTTGTTTTTCTTGAGCATGTTTATGTGCCATGTGATTTCTTGTTACAATTTCAATTGCAAATTTGTTTATGTTCAGTTCTTGTATATACTTGTATGTACTTGTATGTGCTTGTATATACTGTATGCACTAGTATCTACCTGTATACACTTGTATATATTTATATATGTACTTGTATGTTCATATGTACACTCGAGCTTGCATATACTTGTTTCAGAACTAGTTTTTTTTGGAGCTTGTTTGTAACAACCCAAAATTTGACCCATAATAACTAATTCGTTAACTAATGAAATGGTAAAATAACTTTTTGAAATTATCAGACTTGAGCTATGGTAGTTGCACCATTGTGTTTGTGGTAATTTTTCGGTCAATTTCCATGTATAGATTGTCAAAATCCAAGCTACTATGAGCAAGATACAAGACGAACAAGAAATCGAAAAAAATATTGGGCTAGGTCGACCAAGAGGTCGATCTAACTATGCCCTAGGTCGACCAATCGGTCGACCTAAGAGAAGGGGCCGTCGACCGCTCGGCCGACTAGCTTTGGGTAATGAACGAAGGAATTTTCCTTCGTTCCTCTAACGTTCATAGCCAATTTTATACGTCATTTTCATTCTTTCAGCTCATTTGATCCTTCTTGCTTCCATCCTATGGCTCCTATTCAGCTTATAACGTGGTTACATCCTATTCAATCCTCAAATCTAACTGTCTGAGATCTAGTTCGACCCACATAAATAAGACCCTAGGCCTAACACTTTTTCTTATTCTAAGATTTTCTCCAACTTGGTTCACCTTTTCAGTAAGGACCCTAAGTAGAATAATTTTACAAGGAGAAAATCATTTTAAATTAAAATATTTAACAACCTCCAGTGGATCCGAGAAGGCCTAAAGGAAAGAGCTTAGGACCACACATGACTGATTGTAATTATTTTACATTTCTTTATGTAATTCAAAATTATAAGGTTTTCAATGATTGTAGTTTTACTACTATTTTAGGAATAACATTTTTAGTAGTTTATTCACGATTTTTACAATTATATTCAGTCTATTATTTAGCTATTTTTTCCAGCTAATTTTAGTTTGTTTATGTAAATTATAGCTTTTCCAATTATTTACAATTTATTTATAGTATTTTAATCTATCTGCTATTATTTATGCATTATTTACATCTTTTTCCTACGCTTTGGATTTTCTTCTATTTTTAGTTTTCTTCTATTTCTCCTTCTTCTTTGTGTATGGATTAGAATAGGTTAAGCGCGAATATGGATTAAATATTATAAGAGTATTGAAATAACAAAAGATAAGATGTAAATTGTAAAGATTGTAATAAAAACGGAATTAGGACTGAAATTGAGCCTAGTTATAATTAGAATTATAACTAAAAAGAGTATAGGATGAAAGGAGCTAATTTTTACACTTAGATCTTGGGTTATGTAATAAGCACGATTATAACGTAGGTTATAATAAGAAATAGAACAGGGTGTGACTTATTTTAAGGCTTAGGACAAATTAATAAGCACGGATAATAAGAAAAAAAGTAAAGGATTATTTAATTAATTTATCTAAGTTAATAAGCAAAGAATTAAAGTAGGACATGTACCAAATAACATTCCCTTATTTCATAGACACGGTGTTTCACATAATCCGGAAGTGAGATGGGGGGCACGTTTATGTTAATAACGGTAGTAAATGGTCAATAAGTAGAAGTCCAAATCATGGGGATTTGTGCAAGGGGCGCAACTAGATATTGTTTGGATGATGAGCCGGTACCAACAACATTTCCCCTATTCTTTCTGTAGACACGGTGTTTGTAACAACTCTGTATTTTGTGATTATTTTAAATTTTTATTTTAATTATTTTAACTATTTTAACTGAAATTCCTGATTTAAAAACGTTATTTTATTTATTAAAATGGATAAATTTTGTTATTTTAAGTATAAATTTTGTTTTCTATGTGAATTATAATTCCAAACATGAATAAATATAATATTTTCCAAAAAAGTGGATTTTGGACAAATGGTCAAACTTTGACTTTTAAATTTAAAATTCAAATATTTGAATTTTTTAATTTTATCTTTAATTACGAAAATAGATTTAATTTCAAGAATACTGCTTCTCGTTTCGTTAAAATCGGACTAATATTGTGAAAGTTATGCTTTTTATAATATTGTGTGTAAATTGTTTTATTTAACAAATTTGTTTACTTTAAATTTATATAAATAATATCTTTGTTTGTAAAATCATGTTCTAATTTGTGTAACATGATATGTTATGCATATATTTTATGTAACAGCCTAAAATTTTAATAAATATTTTTATTCATTTTATTTAAAAAAAAACTTTAGTGTTTAATTCTTTAAAAGTTTGAATTTTCGAATTTTCCTGAATAGCTTATAAATCATTTGCTCAATTTTATTTAATATAAACAATTCTGGAATTTTTGATTTTGGATTAAATGTTGACTCTAATTGAAACTTTAAAATTTAAATTCTAACTTCCAATCTTTATTCAAATTGTATATAATTACAGCATTTGTTTCGTTTTTCCATTTAATTTGGATATATACTTTGTGAATTAAGTAATAAACAATGTTGTAAAAAGCAACTAATCTATATGTTTTATTGTATATGTTCTACATCCGTTTTCTTAGTTAAGTAATAAACAAATCAAGTGGATATGTAACAAATCAATTTTTTTTAAGCTGAGTAATAAACAAAGTTGTAAATAGCAATTAAATTATACATTTTATTTGATACGTTTTATATCCGTTTCTTGTTTATTTCTTTGATGTTTATTTCTTTGATGTTTATTTATACGGTACATTATTTACTGAATTATTCATTAGCATATATTTTATTGAAGAAATAGGAAACAAATAAATATAAGATACGTTACTTTGTTATTTATTTTGGGCATACGTTTCAATTTATTTATTGCTTTTATAATGCACACCCCTTTGATTCCATACTTTAGCCATTCAAATCAACAGCTGCCTATTTGCCTTGCAATTCACGTATAACATTTCATCTCGTTCCACTTTTCCATTTGCTTCTCTTGATTTAATAGGAATAAAATCCCTAAATTTCTCTAACGTTTCAATTATTTATTTCCTACCATTCTTCCCTCTAAATCAACGTGAAACTTCTCTGTTAAATACAAACTCACATACAAATTTCTTTGCTGCATCTCATTTGATCATCTTCTCGTGTGAAGCTTGCTCCTCTGTAAGTAATTGCTATGTGTGTATTCATTTTTTTCTTCTTCCTTTTGCCTCGTTTTTGCATGATTTCTTCACATATTGGTATGCTCTCCACGCTAGTGCCTTGGCCATCACCTCCACCACCTCCTCCTCCTCATCATCAACCACCTATCACATCCTCTTCCTCTGACCAGATCTGGCCATACCTTCCCCATGACCAAAAACTCCACAAAAATGTTGCAAACTCCTTAAAACATGCCTAACCGAGTCTAGTCTTCTTCACCATCACCTTGAATTGCCTTGGCCACCTCCCCATGCTCCACCACCACCACGATATGACCATTTACCCTCAGCCTTACCTCTGTCCAAATCTGAAACATGTCATGGCCGAGCCCTAGGACCATGTAGCCAAGCCCAAAAGTTGACAAAAACTCCACTATGTTGCCTTGTCTCCTCACATTCATGTGTTGTGACTCCTTTGCCACTTCTAGCACACGTAGCCGAGCCTCCATAGACTCAAACCTGATCCAAAACCACACCAAACCCGGCCATATTCACCTACTAGGTCGAGCAAGTAGATATTGAAAGCATGGAAAAAACTATTGTGTTCAATTTTCTTTAATTTCAAAGTTGTTTCAAATTCAATGTGTATTGAATTTATATTTATATTTGGTTTTGTTTATGGGTTGTTACAAGATCATTAGTTTGGTTCTCTTCCACTTGAATCTTTTGTCATGTCATCATGCCTTCTGGAATTCATTCGTGTTGTTTGTTTTGCTAACTCTAGCAAAAAAGGTGAGTAATTCACACATGACATCTGTACTTATATAATTAGTAAATTGACACCATGTGAATCTGTAGATTTTATTATGATGTTATACCTACCTATGTTACAAATTATATAATGTTAATCCTGTTTATTTATCTGTCATATCATCTGATACTACTATATGTTGTTACCATTCAGTTTATTTTGATCAACACTGCAAGTTCCCTGAAGAATAGAATCACTATGTGTTGAAATGTTACATACCCGAATGGACTTTAAAATAGGGAAAAATCATTGTGGGCTGAAATGATAGGCCTGAGTGATTTTTATTTATTTTTATTTGTCTTGCGATTTCGGGTTTGAAATAATCAAAACCCGAAAATTTTACGGATTATGGATTTAACTGATAATTTCCGTATCATGATGTAGGTGTGAAATATTTTTCGGACCCACGGTTGATTTCAAAATATGATTTCTTATAAATTTTTTGTATTGTAAATGAATTTTTTTTTTTGAAATTTGAGTTATATTGGATTTAAAATGGTTAAGCGATGATTTTATAACAAGATAAATGGTATAAGTTAATAGATGGTTTGAGTTGTAGTGTGAAAGTTTGATTTAACTTAATAATGGGAATTTAAGTAAAAATGGAATCATAAGATGAACTTGGTAATTAATATAATTGGTGTATGAATTGGATAAATATAAAGTAAAAGAAAATATCAAGTTATTTGTAAAATAAAGTTAAGCAACTTACAGTGTATTTTGAATGTAGGTAATTAGTTTAAAATGTTAAATCAATGGATAGTTGAATGGAAATTTTAGAATTTAACTCGGAAATGTGAAATTTGGTTTGAAATTAAAGGTTATGTTAAGAAATTAAAATGGAATTTAAGTTACATGATTAAAATGGAAATTAAGTTATATTTGGAAAATGGTAATAAAAATTTAAGTGTTAAGAAATTTGTTAAAATGTGAAGAATGGTAAATTATACACTAGAATTTATTAAGTGAATTATTGAAATTTTGATTTTATTTTTAGGAAATTTACTTTATAAAAATCATAAGTTAAAAGTTTTTTAATGTACATTTTGAGTGTTAAAATATGATTTTTATAATGTTTAAAGGGTTAAAATCAAAGTTTATTTATGGCTGAAGTTTCAATATTTGAAGTGTTTAAATGAATAAACGAACTCAAAAAAGGCTAAATTTTTGGGAAATGAATATTTGATTTGAAGGAATAATGACTTCACATTTTAATGGTTTGAATGAATGATTTTAATTCGGAATTATAAATCATTTTGAAATTTATAACCACGGGTACGATGTTTTGTGTGTCATGTGATTTCCTTGTGATTATTTGATACACACCTTTGATTTTAAGAGTGTGGCTAGAGGTGAGCAGTTACTACAGCTCTACGTTACCCTAGTCATAATAACACTATTATTTGCATTGTTTACTTTAATATGGATATTTCTAGGATAGTGGTTATTACTACTTAATTGATGGTTTGACTGATCCTTAAAGGATGGGCGATCCCAAGCATCCTTTAAGTTATTGTGCATTTCTATTACAGTTCACTTGAGTTGGTTTACATTGCATAAGTATGTATGTCCTGACTCCAATGTTTGTGTTTTACTTTACGCTCGGGTCAGCCTGAGAATCATAGCTTTGGATTCACTTTCTGGAGCTAGAGTTTAGCTGGAGCTTATCTGTCTATCTATTCGTCTACTTCTTCCAGTTAGTTCCTATTCGGTATCTGTCTCTGTATTATTGATTTATGTGTCCAGACTTCTATGTATCCATTTTTAAACTATAATGTTTTGTATATGTTTTGAGAGTTGTATATAGTAGCTTCATGAACTACTATGGTATTTTATTTCCGCTGCGAGTATTCTGATATTTCTGTGTCTGTGATTCTGTGAATGATTTTATTTGCTTCAAATTTTATTACAATCTGTTATTTTGAATTATTCAAGTCTGACATGTGTGGATTATTGTCGATTTAAATGGTCCAAAATAGCAAGTCGTTACAATTTGGTATCAGAGCTTTGGTTTTTAGCTAACCTTAGCCCGAGGAGCAAAAACTCATTAGAGATAGGGTAGAAATACCTAGAATGAGGGAAATCAATCTCTGAATCATTTCTTTGTGAGAGAACATATTTTTGAAGTATAAAATGATTTTCCAATGATTTTAAAAGATTTTCAAAGATTATTTTGGTATAAAATTTTCTTATTTTGAAATCAAGGTTTTCTAAACTTCATCCCTTCTGTATCCACCTTGTTAGTAGTCTCTAGGATTCTTGTCGATTAGGATTCCTTGAATTTTGGAACGCTCCCACTTGTTCTAAAATCCAGTCTTGTCTTCCCTATTTTATCCTTTTGACTTTGGAGCATTCCATAACTCTACTTTGAATGACCTCTATAAGAAAAGGCGATTCCGCCAATCTTTGAATGATTTGTAAAGAAGAGAAACTCCTTTACAATTGGCATTGATTCACCGAAAATTTTTGTATCCTTGGTTTACGATGATATCTATCTTCTGCTATACCTGGATTCTATCTCTGGCGATCGAATGTCGATTCGCCTTAGATTTTCGCATTGATTATATTCCTGAAGTCACGGTTGACCCTGTTGAGGTCGCCCACGATTTATATGGGCTTATCCACCTTCTATTTGATAATTAAATTATCTTAGCTTCGTTCGAGCTTATCTTCGAACTAGAAATTCTATTTGAATAGAATTTCTCTAAATTTGAATCTCTGTTTGTTTTGAAATCCATCCTTGAATCATCCCTTGGAAATTTGTGTTTGGTTGTATTTTGAAATTGTGCATACATCGAAACAATTAGTTTGATAAGGATGACCATATTTTATATATAAGAGTGAAATGTTTCCGATAAGGATTATATACCTTTTAAAAATGACAATTTGAAGCTTTGAAAGGATTTGAAATTTTGAAATGTTTATAAGAAATTGATTTATTTAAAAAATGATTTATAACTGAAGGGTTTTGAATTTGAAATTTGAAATTTGAAAGATTGAACTCCGGTATTTTGAAATTTGGTTTTGAGATTCCAAAAATATATAATAATAATAATACGATTTAAAAGTATTTTCCGCATAAGAAATGTTTCAAAAGAGTTCAAATGAATTCCAATGATTTAGAAGAATTTTTTAACGAAGTTTTCAAGAAAATAGAAGTCCAGAACTCACTTTTATCATTGGAAAATAATTTCGGTGATTGAGTGCACGCATCATCGACATTGATTTTTGAGTTTCAGAGTAGGGGAGAGGCCACTCTAGCAGCAAGCTATGCGAGTGATTTTGTGAAACCATTTTGATTTCAAAATTCCAAAGGATGATTTGATTTTCGAAAGATATATGTATATATATTTGAAATGATTTGAAGTGAGCCAGTGTTCAGTCCTCGAGTTTCGGATTTGATTTAGTATAACTTTATTTATAAAAATTGATTACTGATTTGTTACTGATTTCCAACTTTTGGATTTGAATTATGATTTTTTCGACTATTTGAATGTTCGAACACTTCCAAATCAAGGTTACTTTTCAAAGCTAAGTAATTTTGAAAGGTATAAGGTATTTGATAAAGAATATAAGTTTAGTTTTTTATGATTAAAGTATAAAGTAATATGATTTATATAAGTTTGAAACTGTTTGTTGAGTAAAATAAATAAGACTATTTTGAATTACACTAGTATGAAATATAGGTTTGAAATGTTTTGAATAAAGTACACACATATATATATATATAGAATAATAATCTTTCCAGTGGTAAATTGGATTGTTCATATAGAAATAAATAGTTTAAAGTTTTTAAAAGGGGTGGTTTTAAACGTAGTAACCATTTTGGGTATAACTGATTTTGATAAAATATTTGGTTTCGAAAATAGATCGGAATTTAAAACCCAGTATTTATGTGATGATTTTGGAAATGAATTTGTTTGACTTGAATTCTGTTGATTTGGAGGCTTAAATTATGTTCTAAACCCATTATTTTGGAAACTTTGAAACTGAAGATATTTAATTTGGAAGAAATAATTTGGTGAAATCACGTATGATTTTGAAATTGAATTGACATTGAAATGATTTGAAATTGAGAACCTTATATTATTAAGTTCTTGATTTGGGAGTTGTCGAACTTATATAAAATGGATTTGTATAAGTATGATGTTGATTTGAGAACTATTGATTTGAAAGGTACTCAATTTGGAAAGAGAAATCTTATATAATCGAAGTCTATTTAAGTGTGATTTGATACACTATTGATTTTGGGAAGTATTCGATTTGAAAATAGAATCTTATATATAATAGACTTTATATAAGTATGATATTTGAAAGTGATTTGAAAAAGGTACTATATGAAATATATTTTCGAAGTAAAGATATGGGAAGTTCCTTCTGCTTGATATCCGCTCTGTGGCCACATTGTGGATTCATTCTATCGATATTATTCTCACTGATTTTTGGTTTTTCGAATGTGATACTCGAGCGTCCCACCGTGGCGTAACCCATAGTTTCTTTTCAAGTGAGACTGCATAGCGCAATTCGCTTGGCTGAGATGGCCTAGGGGTACGGATTGTTTCCTGGGGGATCCTGGCGTAATCATTGTGTATCCTTTGAACTATGCAGGTCGCATTAGTAGCAAAATCCGCCTGGCTGAGAAGGCCTAGGGGTACGGATTGTTTCCTGGGAGATCCAGGCGTAATCATTGTGTATCCTGCGGTCTACTAGTCATCATGGCGTAACTCGCAGGGCTGAGAAAGCTTACGGATATGGATTGTTTCCTGGGAGATCCAGGCATAACCATTGTGTATCTGCGAACCATGGTTAGACAAAGGTTTAGGTTTGGTTGTTTTGTTTGGATTGTACTTTCCATATCTGTTTTTAAAAAAAATTCAACTTTTTTCACTGGGTGTTGAAACAAGTCTACTAATTACCTGGAGAATTCTAGTTTTGCGCCTGATCAACGCATAGCCAGAGCCTGCAAGAACAAGGATAAACTTGTTAAGACATCGATTTATAAAAGTATTTTGATAAAGTATTACATAAAGGATATTTTGATCATTTATTTTACCTTTGTAAATAATTGAAATTTATATAGCTTTAAAATAATGGTTCATCCTTGTCTTTCAACCTATTTTCCTTCCTAGATATTCCTATCCACCTATTTTCCCTTCCAGCTATTCCTATTCTCCACCTTGTTAAACTTACCTATAACAACAGTTATCAGGTATAATTTTAATCTTCTTGTCATCTTGTCTTAATCATATTTCATTTTGTCTTTTTCTGTGTTTTCCCGTACCTCGTTCCTTTTCGAGGACGAAAAGATTTGAGTGGAGGAGAGTGTAACAACCCTGTATTTTGTGGTTATTTTAAATTTTTATTTTAATTATTTTAACTGAAATTCCTGATTTAAAAACTTTATTTTATTTATTAAAATGGATAAATTTTGTTATTTTAAATATAAATTTTGTTTTCTATGTGAATTATAATTCCAAACATGAATAAATATAATATTTTCCAAAAAAGTGGATTTTGGTCAAATGGTCAAACTTTGACTTTTAAATTTAAAATTTTAATTTTTGAATTTTATCTTTAATTATGAAAATAGATTTAATTTCAAGAATACTGCTTTTCGTTTCATTGAAATCGGACTAATATTGTGAAAGTTATGCTTTTTACAATATTGTGTGTAAATTGTTTTATTTAACAAATTTGTTTATTTTAAATTTATATAAATAATATCTTTATTTGTAAAATCATGTTCTAATTTGTGTAACATGATATGTTATGCATATATTTTATGTAATAGCCCAAAATTTTAATAAATATTTTTATCCATTTTATTTTAAAAAAACTTTGGTGTTTAATTCTTTAAAAGTTTGAATTTTAGAATTTTCCTGAATTGGTTATAAATCATTTGCCTAATTTTATTTAATATAAACAATTTCTGGAATTTTAAATTTTTGTTAAATGTTAACTCTAATTGAAACTTTAAAATTTAAATTCTAACTTCCAATCTTTATTTAAATTGTATATAATTACAACATTTATTTTGGTTTTCCATTTAATTTGGATATATACTTTGTGAATTAAATAATAAACAATGTTGCAAAAATCTACTAATCTATATGTTTTATTGTATATGTTCTACATCCGTTTTCTTAGTTAAGTAATAAACAAATCAAATTGATATGTTAAAAACCAAAATTTTCAAGCTGAGTAATAAACAAATTTGTAAATAGCAATTAAATTATACGTTTTATTTGATACGTTTTATATCCGTTTATTGTTTATTTCTCTGATGTTTATTTATACGGTATGTTATTTACTGAATTATTATTTAGCATATATTTTATTAAATAAATATGAAACAAATAAATATAAGATACGTTACTTTGTTATTTATTTTGGGCATACGTTTCAATTTATTTATTGCTTTTATAATGCACACCCCTTTGATTCCATGCTTTAGCCATTCAAATCAACAGCTGCCTATTTGCCTTGCAATTCACGTATAACATTTCATCTCATTCCACTTTTCCATTTGCTTCTCTTGATTTAATAGGAATAAAATCCTTAAATTTCTCTAACGTTTCAATTATTTATTTCATGTCGTTCTTCCCTCTAAATCAACGTGAAACTTCTCTGTTAAATACAAACTCGCGTCCAAATTTCTTTTGTCGCATCTCATTTGATCATCTTCTCGAATGAAGCTTGCTCCTCTGTAAGTAATGGCTGTGTGTCTATACACACACACACACACACACACACATATATATTGATTTTTTTTTTCTTCCTTTTGCCTCGTTTTGGCCATAATTTGTTCACATATTTGCATGCTCTCCACGCTAGTGCCTTGGCCATCACCTCCACCACCTCCTCATCATCATCATCAACCACCTCACATCCACTTCCTCTGGCCAGATCTGGCCATACCTTCCCCATGACCAAAAACTCCACAAAAATGTTGCAAACTCCTTAAAACATGCCTAACCGAGCCTAGTCTTCATCACCATCACCTTGGATTGCCTTGGCCACCTCCCCGTGCTCCACCACCACCATGATATGACCATTTACCTTCAGCCTTACCTCTGTCCAGATCTGAAACATGTCATGGCCAATGTGACGCCCCACCTCTATACCCACGCTAGACAAGAACATTACAGTGAATGCTGTCAACTAGCACGGAGAATAAGGCTGTTGAGGAGCGACCATCTGCATAATTGCTTTGTGCGAGTACCGATATACCGGATAAAAATATAACTTTTCATCTCAAGAGGAAATCCGACATATCGACACAAACTCAAAGCTACTACACAGTGGCTATAGAGGTCTTCGGAAACAAATATAGAAATAAACATAACACAAATCAGTCACAGACAATTCATATCACAAAGGCGGAAATAGATATGAATATTACACTAGGAAGTGTACATCAGAGTAGTGGTCTAAAAAGATCCACAATATCACAAAAGAATAGTTACATGAACTACACAAAAGAATAAGTATACATTATGGAGTCTATATCTCAAATGTATACAACAAAAACTACTAATCTAAGTAGTTAACCAAAAGTCAGAGGAATCAATCCCAAGAGAGAAGTCAAGTAGAAGCACCTGTAACATCTCGGTCTGACCCGAGTATTATTTAATAAGAAAATAATAAACGGATCAGTCTAGCTATAAATATCAGGGGAAACGATATAGAATAAGAGATATGACTAAACACATAATAATCTCTATGCCAAGCTGTGATATATATAAGTAATTGAAAATCAACAAGAGATTAATCAATATCGCCAAATCTACACAAGAATCAAAGAAATGTCATACTCCTTATTTCGTTCACCAAACCACAAATATTGACGATAATATCAACGTCAATCACAAAAGTCAATGACACACAAATTCACCAATGCACAAATATTGACAATAATATCAATGTCAATCACAAAAGTCAATGACACACAAATTCACCAATGCACAAATATTGATAAAACTTATCAATGGAAATCACAAAAATTGGTGAAACACAAATTCCAGAAATCATCTCAAGAAATCCAGAAATCACAAAAGGGGGGAGGCCTATCACAAACGGGAGCATAAAGCCCACCAACACGTGTATCACAAACGGAACGCTAATTCCATGGTTGCTAACCATCACAAATTGAGCCGAAGCTCCACAAACGGCCCGAAGACCATGGGTTGCTACCCCACCAAATTGAGTCGAAACTCCACAAAACAGGGTTTAATCTCCCTCGTAGACAAAGAGACATCGCACATTGCTAGTCTAAATCACAAAGATGATCGTCATGATCAACGAGAAGTGACAATTACACTAAGCTAGTAAATATATGAGTTTAGCTTCATGTCCCATAACCACTAGCTTAACTTAAATATTTACGAACAAATTGTATATCTCCACTAGAAAATTGTCACAAGAGTTTCAATCGAACAAGTCCAAGAATTAACCAACAAAGTGAACGCAAGCGTTTCATACCACTTGTTTTACTAAGTCGTTTAATTAGATTTCTCATACGAGTGAGGTAAAGGTTTATATATACTAATAGATTGGAAAACGGTTTTATAAACGAATTTGTTATTAAAATAGTATTAAAATCGTTTGAGGAAAGAGTTTTGATATTTACTACTAGTATAAAAAACCTTTATATTTTTAAAGTGACAAAGCACAAGCGGGATTTTAGAAACAATCAATCACAAAGATCACATTCGAAGATGTGAATAAAAATCCAATGAAATCGATAAAGGATCCATCGAAGTGGATATACCTAAAATTCCCAAAGAAAATAAGTCATCAAAGAGAATAATAAATGATGACAATAAATAGGATCATCACGAATCGATTTAAATTGGAAATTCAATCCAAAAAGGCAAATTGGACTAAAACAGCAGGTTCAGTCGACTGAACAGAGTTTTCAGTCGACTGACCCTGTGCATGGAAATTTTCCAGGTTCAGGAAACTTTCTGTTTCCAGGTTTAGTCGACTGAACAGAGGATTCAGTCCACTGAGTCATGCCTGGAAACTTTCGGGTTGCAGGTTCAGTCGACTGAACAGAGGATTCAGTCGACTGAATCATGCCTGGAAACTTTCGGGTTCCAGGTTCAGTCGACTGAACAGAAGATTCAGTCGACTGAATCATGCCTGGGCTGTTTTTCAGCCTATTCAAATGGAGAGCAAACTCTTCCAAAATGCAACCGGACGAACATTGGCTCTAAGGGTTTATGCCAATCGGCAACCCGGCCCTATATGCTCCTCGATGCATCACCAAAAGCATGATCAAACATCCATAAAAGGATTTCACACAAATTTGACTTAAAATCCCAAAAATTAGAATATTCACAAAACCAATCCAAATCAAGGGCAAATGCACATGAAGAAGTGTTAGGAATTCATACCCAACAACCAAAGATAATTATAGTCATAGATGTGAGATAAAAATCTCACCTTTTCACAAAATCGAACAAGAAGAAGCTTGAAAGCAAATGGAGAATCAACCTCTCTTCAACACAACCCAATTGAGCTTGAATCTAAGCTCAAAAACAAGAACATTCCCAAAATTAGGTTTAGGAATTTCTGAAATTGGTAAGAGAATAAGTTGGAGAAGAAGAAGAGAAGCTTACCAATGGGTTCTTCTTGAGTTTGGAGCTAGGAATTTGATTTGCAAGAGAAACTAGGGTTTTGGAGTTTTAATTTCCAATCTCTCCCACCATTAATGCTAAGAAAACTGAAATGAGAAGAGAATGAGGGTGAGTGGGGAAGAGTGGCTCGGATTTGAGCATAAGTTAACATAGGGCTGAGCCCAAACCAAACCCAAAGTGAAAAGTAGCAAAAATCAACTTTCTCCAAACATATCGAAGCTTATACTCAAAAAGGTCGCAAACGGCATTTTAAACTCAACGGGAGTGGTCCCGAGTCCTAATTCGACCGTATGCAAAAAGTAGCTTTTCGGACTAAAATCCGACTAATGATGAAATATTTAAATAAAATATTTAAATATAAAATCGATAAATATGCGGGTTGTTACAGACTCCCCTCCTTAAAGAAATTGCGTCCTCGCAATATTACAAGAAGAAGATATATAGTAACAACCATAAAAGCATATTCAACACAAAAGAAGTTTGAAATAAGAAGTTCACCTCAAAGAGCGCGAGAAAGTAAGTCCGGATGTGTCCGCTCGATGTACTCTCTAGATTCCCAAGAACAATCCTTAGGATTTGAAGACCATTGAACTTTAACAAGCGGAACATCTTTATTTCGAAGTCGTTTGACTTCCGAAGCAATGATACGAATAGGATGTTGCTCATAAGTTAAATTAGGCGAAACTTCAATCTCTTCCACAATACCGGGCTCAAGAACAGAATCGGAATCTCGAAGACATTTTCGAAGTTGAGAAACGTGAAACACGTCATGGATAGCAGAAAATTGAGCCGGTAATAAAAGGCGATAAGCCATGGAACCAATACGTTCAGTGATAGGAAATGGCCCGATATATCGAGGCGCTAACTTTCCCGAGCGACTGAAACGCACAACACCTTTCATAGGTGACACACGAATGAACACAAGATCTCCCACAGAAAATCCTAACTTCCTTCTTCGGTTATCGGCATAGGATTTTTGTCTACTCTGGGCTTCTTTCATCCTATGACGAATAAGACCAATCTTTTCTGTGGAATCACGAATAAAATCTGGACCTAAAACCAGCTTCTCACCGGCCTCAAACCAACAAGAAGGCGATCGGCATGGCCTTCCATAGAGTGCCTCGAAAGGTGCCATACCAATACTAGACTGGAAGCTATTATTATAGGAAAATTCAACAAGTGAAATGTGATCTTCCCAACCTCCACCAAAATCAAGCACACAAGAATGAAGAAGATCTCCAAGAGTTTGATTCACACGCTCAGTTTGTCCATCGGACTGGGGGTGATAAGCGGTGCTAAAATTAAGCTTCATTCCTAAAGCTTTTTGAAGACTCTTCCAAAATCCACTAGTAAACAATGGATCACGATCGCTAACAATTGAAGTAGGAACACCATGTAATTTAACCATTACTTTGACAAAGATTTTGGCCAAAAGAGGAACGGTTCGGTTAGATCGAACGGGAATAAAATGGGCAGATTTAGTAAGTCTATCAACGATCATCCATAAGCTATCATGACCCGAACGAGAACGGGGAAGGCCGTCAATAAAATCCATGGAAATTTGATCCCACTTCCAAATAGGAATTTCTAAAGGTTGCAATAACCCACCGGGCCTTTGATGTTCAGCTTTAACGAGTTGGCAAGTCATGCAACGCTTAACGAAGTTAGCGATGTCAAGTTTCATTCCCTCCCAATAATAAAGTCGCTTCATATCCGCGTACATTTTACTACTACCGGGATGAATGGTGAATTTAGAATGATGTGAATCTTCTAAAATATCTTTACGAAGATCACTAATATTTGGCACGATGAGTCTACCAAATCTTCGAACGCCGCCACGAGAATCGATATCAAAGTCTTTCAATCCTTCAATATCAATCTTATCCTTAATATTTTGGCTAAGAAGGGCCAATTCGGGATCTAGCGTTTGAGCTTCAAGAATACGGTCTAAAAGAGAAGGATGAGCCTCAAGGCTACATAAAACAAGAGATGAACATAAATCGGGAACACGCTCTCGAATCTCACAAGTGGTTAAGATCTCGATATCATTCCATTCAGATATCATCATAGAAACAATAGCTTGTTGTTTACGGCTAAGAGCATCGGCGACACGATTACCCTTACCGGGGGTATAAAGAATATCAAGATCATAAGGAGCAAGGAACTCGAGCCAACGCAGTTGACGCAAATTAAGTTCCTTTTGGGAGAATAAATACTTCAAGGACTTATGATCGGTATAAAGAACAAATTTCTCTCCTAAAAGATAATGACGCCAAATACGAAGGGTGAAAACAATAGCCGCGAGCTCTAAATCATGAGTGGCATATCTAGTCTCAGCAGGCTTCAATTGCCTAGAAGCATAAGCAATAACACGTTCTCCTTGCATGAGAACGGCACCCAAACCAACGCGACTAGCATCGGTATAGACAACGAAATCTTGATTCCCCTCGGGAATAACGAGAATAGGAGCATTAGAAAGAAGTTCTTTTAATTTCTGAAAAGAAACTTCACATTTGTCCGACCAAATGTATTTAACACCTTTCTTCGTCAAGCCGGTGAGAGGCACGACAATCTTGGAAAAGTCTTTGATAAAACGACGGTAATAGCCCGCCAATCCAAGAAAACTACGAATCTCTGTCACACTCTCCGGTCTCTTTCAATCTTGAATCTCTTCAATCTTTGAAGGATCCACGAAAATTCCGGATTCGTAAATAATATGACCAAGAAACTTTACCCGAGATTGCCAAAAATGGCATTTAGAAAATGTTGCTTTTAATTGATTACTCCTAAGAGTTTCCAACACAATCCGAAGATGCTCTTCATGTTCCTCTTCGGTTTTAGAATACACAAGAATATCATCAATAAAGATGAGAACAAATCGGTCGAGAAAATCTTTGAAAACCCGATTCATAAGGTCAACGAAATACGCCGGAGCATTCGTCAAAGTAAATGGCATGACAAGCCATTCATAAGATCCATAACGAGTACAGAACGAGGTCAATGGAATGCTATCTTTTGCGATACAAAGCTGATGAAAACCGGTAGCCAAGTCCAATTGTGAAAAGACTTTGGCACCACTAAGTTGATCGAATAGATCATCAATCCGAGGTAAAGGATATTTATTTTTGATAGTAAGATCATTAAGCTTGCAGTAGTCAACGCAAAGCCTAAGTGTTCCATCGGATTTCTTCACAAAAATAGCTGAAGCTCCCCAAGGCGAGGAACTAGAGCGAATAAATTGCTTCGTCTCCAATTCGGATAATTGTTTACGCATCTCCTCGTTTTCTTTATTGGACATACGATACGGAGGACGAGTGATAGGTTGAGCTCCAGGAATAAGATTAATTCTGGACTCAATTGCTCGCTTAGGTGGTAATCCTAAAACGGGCTCGAATATGTCGAAAAATTCACGAACGACGTGAATAAGAGAAATAATATCACCCTCATCGTCATCATCGTCATCACGAGGATTTAAAGAATATAAAGATGCAACCAAGCTGGAATCTGAATCTTTAAGATTAATAGAAATCTGCTTAACAGATTGAGGATGTCGAAGATGAATAGTCCGCTCAGGACATAGGATATGAGCTTCATAACGGTTAAGCCAATCCATTCCCAAAATCATTCCAAAGCCTAAATAACGCATGACATGCAAATCGGCTAGGAAAGGAAAATCACACAAAATAATTTCGACATCTTTACACAATAAACTGATTGTTGCGGATCCACCAACCAGATTCGCAATTCTCAAAGAAGTCATCAAACACAAAACATCCAAAGAAAAAGCGTCAATAAGTTCTTTTGATATAAAAGAATGGGACGCACCCGTATCAAAAAGAACTCGAATAGGATGATCAAGAAATAAAATAATTCCATCAAGGATAGAATGAGGCATACCTTGACCACGAGATGTGTTGCCAGGGGCTTGAGCAACATTTAACTTTCCCTCCTTCCTGCCCTGAAGCTTGGGGCATGAAGATATAACATGTCCGGGAACTTTGCAGTAGCGACAAGAGAGAGACTTTAGGCACTTGTTCGCATAATGGTCCTTCGAACCACAATTATAGCATTCCCCACGGCCAAAGTAAGAAGTCTTTGCCACGGAGGTTGCTTGTTTCCCCTTTTTATTGGGATAAGGACCTTTAAATTTGTTTGGCCTCTTCTTGTTATTGTTGAAGTTTGGTTTGGAACCCACCACTTCAACATCATTCTCTCTATCCGCCTCTTCAAGACGAAGAGCGATATCAACGAGTTGGTCGAAAGAAACTTCTAATTTTAGAAGTAATGGCTTCTTGAGACTTTTGTTTAAGCCATAAACAAATCTCTGATTCTTTTTCAGAGGGGTGTTTATGTATTCAACCCCATATTTGGAAAACTACTCATAGGAGGCGACGTAATCAGTCACGGAGGACTCACCTTGAACAAGGTCTATAAATCGTCGAGCCATTGTCACTTTCTCAGCTTCTGGCACGAATTATAATTCGAAGCGTTCTCGGAATTGCTCCCAGGTGAGATCCGCTTCATTAATCTCAGAAATAAGAAGCTCATACCAGTCCAATGCTCTTTCTCGGAGCATACTAGAGGCCACCTGAACTCGGTGAAGGTCAATAAGATTCAGGCGCGAAAAGATGCGATCGCATGTTCTAAGCCAAGCTTGAACTTCAATAACAGTTTCGAAACCTTTGAATGGCTCCCCACCCAAATTGGTGTAATCGCTGCACAAGCGTTCAAATCCCGACTTTGGGTGAGTAGGTTCCGGGTTAGCTCCAGCTGCTTGAGCATTAGTTACCAAATCAAGAAGCTGTTGAGCAGTCATAAAAACTGCATCCTGGGGTGGAGTGCTAGATAGCACGGCTCTGGGGCGGCCAGGTCTAGACATTTCTCTTCCTTTAGAAAGAAAGAAGAGGAAGAAGAAGGTTATTCACCAAATTGAATATCAAGCAATCTTGATAGACAAAACAAGGAATCATTAAAGAAAATAGGATAAGACGGTACGTAGACCCGAATAAAATCCTAAAGCACGACACCTAATATGGACTTAGGACGATGATCCTTGTTATAATATTCCATATTGTTCCGAAGTTTGGCTCCGATACCAAGCTGTGACGCCCCACCTCTATACCCACGCTAGACAAGAACATTACAGTGAATGCTATCAACTAGCACGGAGAATAAGGCTGTTGAGGAGCGACCATCTGTATAATCGCTTTGTGCGAGTACCGATATACCGGATAAAAATATAACTTTTCATCTCAAGAGGAAATCCGACATATCGACACAAACTCAAAGCTACTACACAGTGGCTATAAAGGTCTTCGGAAACAAATATAGAGATAAACATAACACAAATCAGTCACAGACAATTCATATCACAAAGGCGGAAATAGATATGAATATTACACTAGGAAGTGTACATCAGAGTAGTGGTCTAAAAAGATCCACAATATCACAAAAGAATAGTTACATGAACTACACAAAAGAATAAGTATACATTATGGAGTCTATATCTCAAATGTATACAACAAAAACTACTAATCTAAGTAGTTAACCAAAAGTCAGAGGAATCAATACCAAGAGAGAAGTCAAGCGGAAGCACCTGTAACATCTTGGTCTGACCCGAGTATTATTCAATAAGAAAATAATAAACGGATCAGTCTAGTTATAAATATCAGGGGAAACGATATAGAATAAGAGATATGACTAAACACATAATAATCTCTATGCCAAGCTGTGATATATATAAGTAATTGAAAATCAATAAGAGATTAATCAATATCACCAAATCTACACAAGAATCAAAGAAATGTCATACTCCTTATTTTGTTCACCAAACCACAAATATTGTCGAGAAGATCAACGTCAATCACAAAAGTCAATGACACACAAATTCAACAATGCACAAATATTGGCAATAATATCAATGTCAATCACAAAAGTCAATGACACACAAATTCACCAATGCACAAATATTGATAAAACTTATCAATGGAAATCACGAAAATTGGTGAAACACAAATTCCAGAAATCATCTCAAGAAATCCAGAAATCACAAAGGGGGGAGGCCTATCACAAACGGGAGCATAAAGCCCACCAACACGTGTATCACAAACGGAACGCTAATTCCATGGTTGCTAACGATCACAAATTGAGTCGAAGCTCCACAAACGGCCCGAAGACCATGGGTTGCTACCCCACCTAATTGAGTCGAAACTGCACAAAACGGGGTTTAGTCTCCCTCGCACACAAAGAGACATCGCACATTGCTAGTCTAAATCACAAAGATGATCGTCATGATCAACGAGAAGTGACAATTACACTAAGCTAGTAAATATATGAGTTTAGCTTCATGTCCCATAACCACTAGCTTAACTTAAATATTTACGAACAAATTGTATATCTCCACTAGAAAATTGTCACAA
Source organism: Allium cepa (assembly GCA_030765085.1). Taxonomy (NCBI): domain Eukaryota; kingdom Viridiplantae; phylum Streptophyta; class Magnoliopsida; order Asparagales; family Amaryllidaceae; genus Allium; species Allium cepa. The sequence continues at coordinate 192,536,381 of CM060939.1, read as the reverse complement.
GAGTTTCAATCGAACAAGTCCAAGAATTAACCAACAAAGTGAACGCAAGCGTTTCATACCACTTGTTTTACTAAGTCGTTTAATTAGATTTCTCATACGAGTGAGGTAAAGGTTTATACATACTAATAGATTGGAAAACGGTTTTATAAACGAATTTGGTATTAAAATAGTATTAAAATCGTTTGAGGAAAGAGTTTTGATATTTACTACTAGTATAGAAAACCTTTATATTTTTAAAGTGACAAAGCACAAGGGGGATTGTAGAAACAATCAATCGTAAAGATCACATTCGAAGATGTGAATAAAAATCCAATGAAATCGATAAAGGATCCATCGAAGTGGATATACCTAAAATTCCCAAAGAAAATAAGTCAGCAAAGAGAATAATAAATGATGACAATAAATAGGATCATCACGAATCGATTTAAATTGGAAATTCAATCCAAAAAGGAAAATTGGACTAAAACAGTAGGTTCAGTCGACTGAACAGAGTTTTCAGTCGACTGACCCTGTGCCTGGAAATTTTCCAGGTTCAGGAAACTTTCTGTTTCCAGGTTCAGTCGACTGAACAGAGGATTCAGTCGACTGAATCATGCCTGGAAACTTTCGGGTTCCAGGTTCAGTCGACTGAACAGAAGATTCAGTCGACTGAATCATGCCTGGGCTGTTTTTCAGCCTATTCAAATGGAGAGCAAACTCTTCCAAAATGCAACCGGACGAACATTGGCTCTAAGGGTTTATGCCAATCGGCAACCCGGCCCTATATGCTCCTCGATGCATCACCAAAAGCATGATCAAACATCCATAAAAGGATTTCACACAAATTTGACTTAAAATCCCAAAAATTAGAATATTCACAAAACCAATCCAAATCAAGGGCAAATGCACATGAAGAAGTGTTAGGAATTCATACCCAACAACCAAAGATAATTATAGTCATAGATGTGAGATAAAAATCTCACCTTTTTACAAAATCGAACAAGAAGAAGCTTGAAAGCAAATGGAGAATCAACCTCTCTTCAACACAACCCAATTGAGCTTGAATCTAAGCTCAAAAACAAGAACATTCCCAAAATTAGGTTTAGGAATTTCTGAAATTGGTAAGAGAATAAGTTGGAGAAGAAGAAGAGAAGCTTACCAATGGGTTCTTCTTGAGTTTGGGGCTAGGAATTTGATTTGCAAGAGAAACTAGGGTTTTGGAGTTTTAATTTCCAATCTCTCCCACCATTAATGCTAAGAAAACTGAAATGAGAAGAGAATGAGGGTGAGTGGGGAAGAGTGGCTCAGATTTGAGCATAAGTTAACATAGAGCTGAGCCCAAACCAAACCCAAAGTGAAAAGTAGCAAAAATCAACTTTCTCCAAACATATCGAAGCTTATACTCAAAAAGGTCGCAAACGGCATTTTAAACTCAATGGGACTGGTCCCAAGTCCTAATTCGACCGTATGCAAAAAGTAGCTTTTCAGACTAAAATCCGACTAATGATGAAATATTTAAATATAAAATCGATAAATATGCGGGTTGTAACAGCCGAGCCCTAGGACCATGTAGCCAAGCCTAAAATTTGACAAAAACTCCACTATGTTGTCTTATCTCCTCACATTCATGTGTTGTGCTCCTTTGCCACTTCTAGCACATGTAGTCGTGCCTCTATAGATTCAAACCTGATCCAAAGCCACACCAAACCCGACCATATTCACCCCCTAGGCCGAGCAAGTAGATGTTGAAAGCGTGGCAAAAACTATTGTGTTCAATTTGCTTTAATTTCAAAGTTGTTTCAAATTCAATGTGTATTGAATTTATATTTATATTTATATTTGGTTTTGTTTATAGGTTGTCATAAGATCATTAGCTTGGTTCTCTTCCACTTGAATCTTTTGTCATGTCATCATGCCTTTTGTAATTCATTCGTGTTGTTTGTTTTGCTAACTTTAGCATAAAAGGTAAGTAATTTACACATGACATATGTACTTATATAATTAGTAAATTGATACCATGTGAATCTGTAGATTTTATTATCATGTTATACCTACTTGTGTTATAAATTATATAATGTTAATCCTGTTTATTTATTTGTCATATCATCTGATACCGCTATATGTTGTTACTATTCAGTTTATTTTGATCATCACTGCAAGTTCCCTATAGAATAGAATCACTATGTGTTGAAATGATACATACCCGAACGGACTTTAGAATATGGAAAAATCATTATGGGCTGAAATGATAGGCCTGATTTTTATCTATTTGTATTTGTCTTGGGATTTCGGGTTTGAAATAATCAAAACCTGAAAATTTTACTGATTACGGATTTAAATGATAATTTCCGTATCACTTGATTTAGGTGTGAATATTTTCTGGACCCGTGGTTGATTTCAAAATATGAATTCTTATAAATTTCGTGTATTGTAAATGAAAAAAAAATATAATATGAAATTTGACTTATATTGGATTTAAAATGGTTAAGCAATGATTTTCTAACAGGATAAATGGTGTAAGTTAATAGATGGTTTGAGTTGTAGTGTGAAAGTTTGATTTAACTTAATAATGGGAATTTAAATAAAAAATGGAATTATAAGATGAACTTGGTAATTAATATAATTAATGTATGAATTAGATAAATATAAAGTAAAAGAAAATACCAAGTTTCTTGTAAAATAAAGTTAAGTAACTTACAGTGTATTTTGAATGTAGGTAATTAGTTTAAAATGTTAAATCAATGGATAGTTAAATGGAAATTTTGGAATTTAACTTAACTTGGGAATGTGAAATTTGGTTTGAAATTAAAGGTTAAGTTAAGAAATTAAAAATGGAATTTAAGTTATATGAATAAAATGGAAATTAAGTTATATTTGAAAAATGGTAATAAAAATTTAAATGTTAAGAAATTTGTTGAAATGTGAAGAATAGGAAATTGTACACTTGAATTTATTGAGTGAATTATTGAAAATTTGATTTTATTTATAGGAAATTTACTTTATAAAATTCTTAAGTTAAAAAGTATTTTAATGAACATTTTGATGTCAAAATATGATTTTTATAATGTTTAAAGGGTCAAAATAAAAGTTTACTTGTGGCTGAAATTTCAATATTTAAAGTGTTTAACTGAATAAATGAACTCAGAAAAGGCTAAATTTTTTGGAATTGAATATTTGATTTGAAGGAATAATGACTTCACTTTTTAATGGTTTCATTGAATGATTTTAATTCGGAATTATAAATCATTTTGAAATTTATAATCACGGGTACGATGTTTTGTGTGCCATGTGATTTCCTTGTGATTATTTGATGCACACCTTTGATTTTAAGAGTGTGGCTAGAGTTGATCAGTTATTGCAGCTTTAGGCTACCCTAGTCATAATAACACTGTTATTTGCATTGTTTACTTTAATATGGATATTTCTAGGATAGTGGTTATTATTACTTAATTGATGGTTTGACTGATCCTTAAAGGATGGGCGATCCCAAGCATCCTTTAAGTTATTGTGCATTGCTATTACAGTTCACTTGAGTTGATTTACATTGCATAAGTATGTATGCCCTGACTCGCGTGTTCGTATTTTACTTTACGCTCGGGTCAGCCTGAGAATCACAGCTTTGGATTCACTTTCTGGAGCTAGAGTTTAGCTGAAGCTTATTTGTCTATCTATTCGTCTACTTCTTCCAGTTAGTTCCTATTCGGTATCTGTCTCTGTATTATTGATTTATGTATCCAGACTTCTATTATATCCATTTTTAAACTATGATATTTTGTATTTGTTTTGATATTTCTATGTCTATGATTCCGTGAATGATTTTATTTGCTCCAAATTTTCTTACAATCTGTTATTTTGAATTATTCAAGTCTGACATGTGTGGATTATTGTCATTTGAATGGTCCAAAATAGTGGGTCGTTACAGTGTTTCACATAACCCTAAAGTGAAACGAGGTGTCTCACATAACCTTGAATTGAGACGAGCTGTCTCACATAATCCTAAAGTGAGATGAGGGGAATGCTTATGCTGGAGCTTTAGGTAATGAGAAGACCCGATAAGTGTAACAATAGGTAACATGAGCATGGTGGCGTTTAACTTCCATTCGGGTTCTCAGTAATCGTTATACGTTCCAAGCGCTTAGTGCGTGTGTCTTCCGTAGACACCATTGCCTTCTGTGTAGGAAGCTATACAACATCTAGTCCATAGTAAGTCTATGGAATAGCAGCTCAGTCAAAGGGTAGAATTAGGATTTAAGCCTAATTATATTATTAAGAATTCATCCTAATCAAAGCAGCGATCAAAGACAAGTGCAAACAATCAAAGTTAATTAATCATATTAATCGAATTTATTCGTGTTATTTTCCAGCTTATTCCATCTCTCTATTTACTTTTTTTTCTTTTATATACTAGAACTGTTGTAAAGTCTATTACTTTTACTTTGCTTAAAGATTCTAGTAATTGCTATCATTCACCAGACTTTTAGTCTGACGCACTCCTCCATTTTCCCCTTTTCCCTCCAGGCAATCACGAGCAAGGACGATAGACTGCGGGCATTTGGAGATTTCTTTGGAGGAGATTCTATCATGTATTTCTTTTCTTCGGTTTCAGTTTTTAGTTCTTTATGTTGAGCTGTCATTTTGTGAGGGATGTATTGTACTCCAATATTATTGATACTATGGATTTTATTTTGCAAGACACGTAAGGTTATTTTGACATTTGATGTATTTGGGATTCGGTGAATTATTTGATTTATAAAGTAATTCTGAGGTTTTGTTCTAAATAAATTATTAATATCATTGTTTCCGCTGTTTATATACTTTTGTCTTGTGAATCTTGGTCTCTTCTAGTTTTAGTTATACCAATAATGCTCCATGCCTTTTAGTGTGTCCCTTTGGGTATACTAAGGGGTATGAGGTTTAGAGTGTTATATATGGTATCAGAGTTAGGTTGCAGGATTCCTAAAAACTAATTTTAAAAATAAAGTATTTTCCAAAATAACTTGTTTTAAAAAGTATTTTTAGAAAAGAAAATCTTAGAAATATATTTCAAGTATAAATGAGCTTTTATAAAAATCCCCTCAAAGTCTAGTTCAACCTTCTTTTGATTCTTTCAAGCCTAAGTTTCCTTTTCTTTACATAATATGGCTGACTGGTTCCATAGAGCTACATTACCAGAGGTGCAAGGGCAAGTGCCCAATACAACACCGGTAGATGGAAATCCATTTAATCCACCTACACCAGCCGATTTTTCTAAGCTATGTAAGGACTTTGCTAGCATAGGGGGCAAAACATTTTCTGACAAGGAGGATTTCAAGGAGACAAAAGCTAAGTTGAAGGATATGGAGCAAAGGTTTAGGTGGTTAGGCTTGGAGGACCGACAGCGAATTCAACCTACTTATTGGCAGCTGAAGGGAGAACTTAAGGAGGTTCCTACAGGTTCTAAGAAGCTGTGGTGGAAGGACAAGAAAGATAAGGACAAGAGGAAAGAAGAAGGCCCTCAGAAGAAAATCAAGAAGGGAGAAAAGTGCCATAGTTGTGGGATTATTGGTCATTACGCAAGAAACTACAAGAAAAAAAAGATGAAGGGAAAGTGTTATACTTGCGGACAGCCCAGTCACTTGAGTAGAAATTTTCCTAGGAGGACGGGACAGGAGCGAGTGTACCGGCGGTGCAGATTCACGCGTTAGATACAACATCTTCTAGTACCATTCTGGATAGAGGTAGGAAAGTTACCGTTGAAGGTTTGATTTCTATTTTTGATTTTCCCATTCGGACTATTTTCGATTCTGGAGCATTACACTCTTTCATCTCTAGTCCACCAATGTAGATTGTTTGCACTTAGACATCTTTAGTAGTAGACCCCATTTTTATTTCAAACCTCAAAGGAGGACCGACACACTTGTTTATGGTTTGTAGAGGTTATTTTTTATCGTAGGCATAGAATTTGATTATGACGCCTATGTATAGGGATTCTCGGGTTATGGGATGATTCTGGGGATGGAATGGCTGTCCATATATAGACAGATATTAGACTACGAGAGGAGAGTCGTTAGATTAGAGGCATGCAGCATTAGAACTCTCGAGGTTTCTTGTGACCTGCAAGGGTTAATTATGTTGAGCTTCCTTTATTCCCTCTATTCATCATGAAAAGAGTTAGATTCAGTTCCTATCGTTAGAGGTTTTCCAGGTGTCTTTGAGGAGGTTATGGGACTACGCCCTAAAGAGAGAGATTGACTTCAAGATTTATTTGACTGATAATGTTAAGCCGGTAGTATTACCCGTGAGGCACATGGCACCTAGGGAGAGGAAGGAACTGAGTAAGCAAGTTCGTGAGCTTTTGGAGAAAGGTTTCATAAGAAGAAGCATGTCGAAGTGGGGGCACCAGTCGTCTTCGCTACTAAGGCAGATGGTTCCCTTCGATTTCGCGTAGATTATAGGGAATTACATAGGCTCACGAAAAAGAACCATTATCCACTTCCTATGATAGAAGATCTTTTCGACTAGTTATTTGGTTCTTTGGCATTGTCTTAGCTTGATTTAGCCAGTGCATTTCACCAGCTTAGGGTGCTGATGACAGCATTGATAATACCACATTTAGGACACTCTATGGATTCTTTGAGTGGTTGGTTATGGTTTTTGGGCTAGCTAATGCCCCAGCTATTTTATAGATTTGATGAGCCGTGTTTTTAGAGATGTGATAAATATGTTCGTGGTGGTATTTGTGGATGACATTTTGGTATTTTCCAAGAGTATGGAGAAGCATGTCGTTCATCTAGAGGAGGTTCCTCATCAATTGAAAGCAAAATTCTTGAAGTATCACTGTGGTGTAAGGAGGTGAATTTCTTGGGGGCATAAAGAAGGTCTGTACATGGTAGGAGTTTGATAAATGGTTTTGTACACTTAGGTTCAGATTATGGAAATCCAAAGAGTGGTAAACAAAGATTGGAAATGTACAATAGATGCAGCTAATAAGAAAAGAAGAAAACCCATGTGTAGATAATTGCAGATATTATAACTGTTTCATATAAATGGATTTATCGGTAATGCCTAAGAACAGATATAAGCATATAAGAGGAATAGGAATAAAAGACTTAAGGTTGAGAAAGGATACTCCTAGGGTAGTAAGTAGGGAAATCCACTTTATGTCTAACCCAATAAAATGAAATTATTAGAGTTGAAGAGAAAAATTGTCAATATTTTTAGGAATATGCTAAGAAATTTAAATTGGTTTTTATATGATATAAAATTTGTTAAAGGTGAAATTATTTTTGAAGAATTATAGAGCGTATATAGATCACTAGTTTCTTTGAAAATAAACAAAGATTTTAAATATAAAAACCTAGAATGTATTAAGTATCGAAAACGTAAATTACAACATTTATTGTTGTAGATGTTTTCATAAAAATAAAGGGAGCACAGACTATAATGCTGCCGTTATAACATGTGAATCCCAAAGGAAATGATTTTACATAGTAGGTGAGGTTTATTGGTATTTATTTTTAATTGAATTCATACACTAATATTTTTGGCTTGTACTAATAGTGTTTTACGCAACATCTGCTTAAAACCCAAATAAAAATGTATTCTAAAAGATAATTTCTAAGAATAGAAATAAAAGTGATTTTTGAATACACTTTTTATTTAGTAAAGTATAAGGAAATGTTTTTGGTTAAGGAAAGAAGTTTTGAAGGTGAGCTTTTCTGGTGTCCATCATAAGAAAATATAATTAAAACATACTTTAATCTATTGGAATGAATTGTATAATTTTCTATGAAACCAATAAAAATGTTTTGTACAAGTTACAAGGAATACATGAAAGAAATGTATAAGGTTGGGAGCACCATATTTTGTATAGCCTATTTCGAAAAATATAAAATATGTTTCATGTAATTTTACATAAACATGAAATTCGCTTTTAAAAGGTTCATAGAAGATTTTAGTGTCAATAATTTCTCATAGGAGAAAGTAGTTCTAATACATTAATGTATGAGAGTATTAGGTATAATGAGAGGATGTTTTGAAAACACAAGGATATTTTAAGGATATTTTAAAAGAAAATGGTTTAAATATAAATGAGTTTTTGGAAATGAAAAACATAATAAAAGTAGAACTTGAAAATTCAATTTTTTATAGAAAACTGTAAAAGTCTTTAAAAGAAAACAAGGAATAAGTTTTGGACTTCGAATTTGAAAGTTTTTCCCTATAGGTTTGAGAAATAATGTAAATTCAAAAAAGTTGTGAAGACACAAGTCTAGAAAGATAACATTTTAAGTAACCTTGTATTTTTTAATTTAATAAAAGATTAAAATAACACTTTTTATAGACAAAGATTTTGGGATTAGATGTTTTAAAATTTAAGCCTTAGTTTTTGAAATAAAATGGTGAGAACCAAATCAAACTTATCAAAGGGGAGTAGATAGGAATCGTTTCCTATGTATAAAGTGTAAGGCTATGAAGGAGACGGTGGGAATTACTTTTAGAAGTAATATGGGAAGTTCTCATAAAGTGTATAGGGCACTAGTGAGAACGTAGGAATGTTGATTCATGTTTGCAGACTAAATATGAACAGTAAAGTGAAATTAGCAAGATTATAAGGCGCATAGTTGAGTATGAGTATTCTTGATTTTGGAGAAACTTGGGAGAAGCATCTTCCTTTAGTGGGATTCTCATATGGTAGTAGTTTCCAAGCTAGCATTAGAAGTGGCACCTTTCGAAGCTCTTTATGAAAGACCGTGCAAGTCGCCTTCATGTTGGATAGGGTCTACAGAAGGATTATCGTGGTTCCAACATTTTTAATGAGACTTCTAAGAAGATTGGTTTGATTAGAAGAAAATTTTGTGAGTGTTTTCTAGTGGATGCTAATGCAAGCATATAGTTACACTAGGCGCTATTATCTCTTAGGGATCGGCCTAACTAAGACACTGGAGCATATGCATATGGATGTGTGTGCATTTTCATTTTATCTATGGTTTCTATAAATGGATGTTTATCACATGGTTGTTGCATTTAGATGATGACTGTAGCACGCATATAGGACTATCAGTTATCATTAGGAATTTTTGCATTCATTTAGTTACATAGCACGGAAATGATTGCATAAAAGGAGGTCAACTGAATCAGTGGACCGTCTAATCTTTTGCATTAGTTAGGGACATTAGCACTACACTAATTGCATAAGTAACATGAATTTAATTAGAAAACTTAAGAACAATGAATGAATGGTTGATGAATAAGTAGTTGGTTATAGATATTAGATGAAAACATTTAGTTCATTCTTTTATCCTTAGAGATTTCGGGGACAAAAATCCCTTAAGGAAAGGAGAATGTAACAACCGGAAATTTAACCCATAATAAATAATTCATTACTTAATCAAATGATAAAATAACTTTGTGAAATTATTAGAACCGGGCCACGGGAGTTGCACCATTGTGTCAATGTTAATTTTCTGGTCAATTTCCATATATAGAACTTCAGAATCCGAGCTAATATGAGCAAGATACGAGACGAACAAGAAATCGAATATATATATAGGGTTAGGTCGACCTAGGAGGAGGGACCGTCGACCTCCCGGTCGACCCGCCTTGCGTAATGAATGAAGGAATTTTCCTTCGTTCCCGTAAAGTTCATGGCCAATTTTATACGTCATTTTCATTCTTCAGCTCATCCCGTCCCTTCATGCTTCCATCCGATGGCTCCTATTCAGCCTATGACGTGGTTGCATCCTATACATTCCCCAAATCTAATGGTCTGCGATCCTCTTCTACCCCTATATATAAGACTCTAGTCCTAACACTTTTTCTCATTCTAAGATTTTCTCCAATTGGGTTCACCTTTTAAGGAAGAACCCTAAGCGGAATAATTTTACAAGGAGAAAATCGTTTTAAATTAAAATATTTAACAACCCTAATTGGATCCGAGAAGACCAAAAGGGAAGAGCTTAGAACCATAGGTGAGCGATTGTAACCATTTTAGATTTCTATAAGTAATTTAAAATAATAGGGTTTCCAATAGTTATAGTTTACCTACGATATTTAGAATAACCTTTTAGTAGTTTATTTACACTTTTTAGAATTATTTTCAGTTTATTTCTTTTAGCTATTCTATTCAGTTAATTTTAGGTTATTTCTGTTAATTATAGCTTTTCCATTTATTTACAGTATTTTAATTTACTTACTGTTATTTATGCATTATTTACATTTTTTTCCTACGCTTTGGATTTTCTTCTATTTTCAGTTTTCCTTTATTTCTCCTTCTTCTTCACATATGGATTAGAATGGATTAAATGCAAATATGGATTAAAATATAAGAGCACTAGAATTATGGAAGATAAGATGTAACTTGTAAAGACTAATAAAAATGGAATTAAGACCGAAATTGAGCCTAATTATGATATTGACGTTAGAATTGGACAAATTAAAGATAATCAGCCTACTTATAATTAGAATTATGACTAAAAGGGTATAGGATGAAAGGAGCTTATTTTTATACTTAGACCTTGGGTTACGTAATAAGCACGATTATAACGTAGGTTATAATAAGAAATAGAACAGAGCGAGGCTTATTTTAAGACTTAGGGTAAATTAATAAGCACAGATAGTAAGAATAAAAGTAAAGGCTTATTTAAATAATTTATCTAAGTTAATTAGAAAAGAATTAAAGTTGGACCTATACCACATAATCCTGATGTGAGACGAGGGGCGCACTTATGTTAATAACGGTTGTAAATGGTCAATAAGTAGAAGTCCAAATTATGGGGATTTGGGCAGGGGGGCAATTAGATATTGTTTGGATGACGGGCCAGTACCAACAACATTTCTCCTATTATTTCTATGGACACGGTGTTTCACATAATCCTGAAGTGAAACGAGGTGTCTCATATAACCCTGAAGTGAGACGAGGTGTCTCACATAATCCTGAAGTACCTCGTCTCACATAATCCTGAAGTGAGATGAGAGGCACGCTTATGATAGAGCTTGAGGTAATATGAAGACCCAATAGGTGGAACAACATGTAATATAAGCATGGTGGCGGTTATGCGTGCGACTTCCATTCGGGTGCTAAGTAATCGTTATGAGTTCCAAGCGCTTAGTATGTGTGTCTTTCGTAGACACCATTGCCTGTGTGTAGGGAGCTATATAGCATCTAGTCCGTAGTAGATCATGGAGTAGTAGGCTGATCAATGGATAGAATTAGGATTTCAGCCTAATTATAGGGTTAGAAATTCAGCCTAATCAAAGCAACGATCAAAGACAAGCGCAAATATTCAAAGTTAATCAATCATATTAATTGAATTAATTCAAATTTATTTCCAGCTTATTCATTCTCTCTAGTTCCTTTGTTTTCTTTTACATACTAGAACTGTTGTAAAGTTTATCACTTTTACTTTGCTTAAAGATTCTAGTAATACCATCATTCACCTGACTTTTAGTCTGACCTACTCCTCCATTTTCCCCTTTCACCCCTAGCCAATCAGGGGCAAGGATGGTAGACCGCGGACTTTTGGAGATTTCTTTGGAGGAGATTCTATGATGTATTTGTTTTCTTCAGTTTTAGTTCTTTTTGTTGAGCTGGCATTTTGTGAGGGATGTATTGTACTCTGATATTGTTTATACTATGGATTTTATTTTACAAGACATGTAAGGTTATTTTGGCTTTTGATGTATTTGGTGTTTGGAGACTTATTTGATTTATAAAGTAGTTCTAAGTTTTTGTTCTAAATAAATTATTATTATAATAATTATTTCCATTGTTTATATAGTTTTGTCTTGTGAATCTTAAGCTCTACTTGTTTAGTTATACCAATAACATTCCACGCCTTTTTGTGTGTCCCTTTGGGTACACTAAGGAGTGTAGGGTGTTACATTGTTTATGTGCACTTTAGTCTATAGTTTGTTCTAATGCATTGTCCATGTTGCACCTCAGTTGAATTGTTTTTTGCGTATCCATGTATGCTTACTCCATACACATGTGTATATATATGTATGCTTTGAACATGCACTTGTTGCACCTGAGCACTTGCGGTTGAATTTTTGCAGCATATACATGTATATCCATGTTGCACATGAGCACTTGCACTTGTTTATTGCACATACATGTATACTTTGAACTAATGCATGTATGGTTTGTTTTTGGTTTAAAACTCAAGTTCTTATTGTTTGCCTTATCTTTTTTGATGCTTGAACCAATTATTGAATTGTTTTGCCTGAGCTTGTTTGTTCCTGCTCTATGGCTGTTCCACTTTGCTCTTCAGATTCAAAACTGGGTTCAGCCTTATTGTAACAACCCGGAATTTTTGTCGTTTTGAGTTTTGAATATTAATTTTTAATATTCAATAATACGGTATTTTAGTCAAAATAAAACCCTGGCTAAATGATAATTAGTGATAATATATAGTTTTAAAACCAAGAAAGTAATTTGAATTTCCAGATTTTATTTATAAAATAGATAGTTTATTAAAATGGAATTTCATATATAAAATATAATAATAGAATTTATATATATCATAACAACAATAGAATTCATGTATAAAAAGTAAACAGATTCAAATTAATATAAAATGAATAAAAAGAATACATTGTAAATAGAAATGATTTTGGCTTATGAATAATATAATGTATTATAAATAGAAAGAGTTTAAAATGGGATTTTTCTTATCCATACGTACATACGTACATACATACATATATATATTCATATATATACATACATACATACATATATATATACATATATATATACATACGTATATATATGTGTGTGTGTTAATTAAGAAGAATGTAAAATATGCATAAACTAAATAAAATCGTATGTTAAAAACAATATATTTAATGATAAGTAATATATATATATATATCAGGAAAATGGTCTGAAGGAAACACACATCGTGTTTTTTGTATGAGAGACGCACAGGTTTTTTTTCTTTTCTAAGGAGGCGGGTTTTGTAATTTCAGTTGAAGGAAAATCTTTAAAAAAAATTAAAGTGTGCGTTTTCTTCAATCTCATTCCTCTTCAATCTCGACCTCAAATCATGCCGACTACCAAAAATCAAATTGATCTTTGCTACTCCTTGAATAAAATTCCCAGCTCCTTCTTCCCAAACTCACTGTTTGTGATATCCCGGAAATTTTGACAATATTAATTTAATAATTTTTATATAAAATTAAATTGATTTGATAATATTGATCAATATAATATGAATTGGTTTAATAATCCGATTAAATAAATATTTAATTTGAGATTTTATCTTTTAAAAGTTAAAATAAATGTTTTTAATTATAATGTATATATATATATATATTTGTATATATATTTTAGATAATCTTTGTTTTAGAATTTAATAAATTAATGAAGTTTTTTTTTTAAATTCTAATAATATATTTAGTAATTGGGAAATTATGTTTTAAATTAATTTTAAGTTTCTCAAAGTTATTTAAATTAATAATTATATGTTTGTAAATATTTAAAATAAATGTTTAATCGTTTAAAATTTATCTTAGCTTAATTTTTGTTTTAAATTTAAATAAAAAGTTTGTTTTATTTCTTATTAAATATTATTTGATAAATATGATTTGAAAATTATATATATAAGTTTGAATTACAAAATAGCAGATGGTTTAAATTCATTTGATTAATAAAAGTGATTTATAATCTCTTTTAAAAATCGTTTAAAATTTGGTTAATTAGTTATTTTCAAGCCATATTTATAATGTATTATATTTCCATATAAATATAAAAAGAATTAAAATAAGAAAATAGAAATTATCATTTTAAATTTGAATAAATTGATTTTAATTTGGATTTCAAAAGTTTAATTGTGGAATTTTATTTTGAAATTCAAATTAATAGATTTTTAAAATATTTGAAAAAGTTTTAATTTATAATTTGTTATATTTACATTTTCTTTAAAATAAGAAATTCACATAAGTATAAAATAAATTAAAGAAAAGCCCTTTATAAACATGTAAAATATAACTAATAAAATTTAGAGACAAGTGTTAACAATTAAGTACTCTAAATCAACATGTGTTAAGTAGTGAGCTAAACAACATGATAAGTGTCATTGTTTTACTTTATCTTTTTCTTTATTTTGATTAAAATAAATTTCAGCCTTATAAACATTTTCATTTCCCCTCCATTCTCTTTTAAAAACCAAAAGCTAGTTGAACCAAAGAAGAAAAATCTGAAACTCAAAATTCCCTCACAAGAAAATCTAAAATTTCACTCCTCAAAATTATGATTGCAAATCGAAAACCGGTAACAAGATTTTCAAACATGCAATTCAAAATCTGCATTTCTTTTTACAACTTGAATCAGCATGCAAACTACAGTTCTGAAATCAAGTCTGCATTTTTCAAAGGCCTGCATACAATTGTATTTCCACTGAAAATTGTCAACAAGCAACCTAGAATTGAAGCAATCCCAAGTCTGCATTTTTTTTTCAAAAATTAAAGCAATCAAAGGCATGCATCCATGAAGTGTTAACAGGGAGCAAAAAGTTTCTTTCCATTATTCAATGCTGCTCTGTTCCTTTTAAAAATAAGGTGAGTTACTTTTTTTTAGAACTTAAAAATATTCTGGTTGCTTGAGTTATGCTTAAGTTAGTTTGTATTTGTATGTATCTATGGAAAATTTATATGTATTGTGTGATTGCATGGATAATTTTGAAAATGCTTGTAAAACATCCATGTTCAAAAATTTCAACACAGTTTTAAATTTAAATTCATTTTTCCTTTATCTATTAATTTTTAAGACTTAGGATCTAAATAAATATTATTTGTTTGGTTATTAACTTAATTTTAAAAATTTACTTAACTTAAATAGAAACTGCAATTGCTCTGGAAATCAAGTTTAAAGGGGAAACTCAAGTCTCTGTTAAAATTCAAACTTGTTAATTGAGCAATTCAGGTATACAAACTAAATACTTAGACTAAGTCATGATTTTTAAGAGTAAAATCATAAATTTTAAGTTGGGTTTGACTGTGCAAATGAGAGTTGATCAGAATTGGGTTTTGGGGTGGCCTCTAGTGATTTAAGTGGATTTGGAGGTCATGTTTCTGTATGAAGGAGGATGGATGATCGGAGCATCATGGAAAATTGGTTGTATGGTGATCAAGTAGGTATGGCTTCGGCGGTGATTAAAATAAATTTGTAACCCTAGTTTTGAGCAAGTTGGGAAATTGGTTCGTTTCTGTCTCTATGGTTGTTCGAGTGTTAAGCCGCTTTGGGGGATGGTAGCTGGGTTCATGAGGAGGTTGTGGCTAGAGTTTCAACTCTGACAATGGTTGGATGAGTGGGATTTTGCCATTGACAGGGTTTGGGTTTTGAGTCGTCCTGTGTTCCAGGTTTTGGTTTGGGACTTTTTTTTTTATTCCAGGTTAGTGATGAGTTCTGGTGGTCGTCGGTTGGAGCATGGGTGGTTGTCGATGAGTTAAGGCCATGGTGAGAGGCCGGAGATGATCGACGTCACGGTGCACGTTCACCGTGCATCTCTTTTTTGTTGGTGAAGGATTTTGGGATGGGTGTAAGTTCTCGGGATTCACTCGAGTATTTCGAGTTTTTACTCGAAGATGGGAGATGGAAGACTCGAAGCAAATTAGATACTGGCTCGAGTATGTTGTTTTTTTTTCCAGGTTTTGTTTTCAGAAACCTGACAGTTTCAGATTTTTAAATTTTAAACTAAATTTAAATAAAGGGAAGCAAAGAAAGGTTTAAACCAAAAGTTGAAAACAAATTTAAAATAGGAATTCAAAATGAATTTAAATTCTAAGTTTTCAAAATAAATAATTTTATAAAATATGAAATGTTTAATGACTAAAACCTGTACAGTATTTTATAAAGAGATTTATAAATCAGAAGAAAAAAACGATTTAAAACAAGATTTTAAATTTAAGTTTAGAATCTGAATTGTAAATCTGCATTCAAATTTGAATTTGAAATCTTAGGATTTGAAAAGAAAATAAGTTTATAAATTCAAATGTTTGTAATCAAGTTTGAATCAGAAAGTAATTTAAAATGAAGTTCTAAAAATCTGAAATATAAGATTTAAACAAAGTGATCAAGTCTAAGTCGGGAATCTGCAATTCAAAAATGAGTTTGAATCCTGATTGTAATAGAATAAACTTTTGAATTTAAATAATTTAAAACAACTTTGAATGTTTTTAAATATGGTTTAAGTTTAAATTTGAATTTAGGTTTAAAATTCTTTTAAATTTCTTTCTAAAACAAATAGATTCTTTATCATATAATTAAAAAGGTTTGAATTGTTTAAAAGGTTTTGTTAAAGTTAAGAATTGTTTCATTTTTCAATATTGAGTTTAAAATGCAATCTAAAGGAAAATTTAAAAACAAGTTGTTTTTAAATTACTTTGAAATGATAATTAAATTATGAGTAAGATTAATGATTATCATTAAGTTGATTTGAACTTAATAATTTATAATTCATTAAATGACTAAGGTAATTAAGTTTTGTAATTAATTAATTTAATTAATTAACAATTTGGTTAATTAATTAAATAATTAAGGATTTTATTTAATTAATTAAAGGATTAGTAAGTTAATTAAGATAGATTAAATAGTAATTAAGAAATCAATTAATTAAATAAGATTTGATTTAATTTAATTAATGATTTGAATTTATTAATCAAGTAATATTAAATTAATTAAGTTTTAGATTATCACTTGATTAATTAAATAATTAGAGATTAATTAATGGGTTTTATATATAATTAAATTTGTAATTAATATTGATTAATCTCAGTTAATTACTTTAGAGGAGTAATTAAAGATTTGTTATTGGTTGATAAAGGTCATTAACTTAGGATTATTCAATAATTAATTAATGTGATTAATTTTAATGATTAATTGGATTAATTAATTTAAAGATAATCAATTGAGAATTGTTTATGTGTAATTACTTAATGAAAGTAATTAAGAAATTAATTACTAATTGTAATTAATTAAGTTTATTTTGATTAGTTAAGTTAATTAATTAAGTTTAATTAATTTAAATTAATCACTGATTAATTTGAGAAGTAATTACCAAGTGTAATTAAAAATGAATAATTACTTAGTGAAGTAATTAAGAAGATAAATTACTTGATGTAATTTAATTGAAGGATAATTTGGGTAAGAAAGGAGTTTTGGAAATTAATCACTTTGTGTAATTAATATGTAATTTGTATGCAGAATAATTACTTAAAGGAAGTAATTAATAATTAATTACTTAGTGTAATTAATTTAGATTTTGTTAATTGAGTTATTTAAAGATAATAAAGAGATATAATTAATTTAATACAATTAATTACTTAATGTGATTAATCAAGAGTGATTAATCAATATGGATAGTTGATAATTAATTTAATAGGGTAATTATAAATAAAATAATTTGGATCATTAATTTATATAATTAATGAGGTAATTAAGGATAGATTAATTAAGAACATTAATCAATGAAGGAATTAATTAATGTAATTAATTAAGGATTAATGTAATTAATTATAATTAATTAATTAATGAAGTAATTATAGGTTAATTACTGAATTTGGTTTGGAATAATTAATTTGTGAAATTAATTGAAGGTTAATTACTTGAATGTAATTAAAGGATAATTAATCAAGATGATTAATTAGGGTAATTAATTGATTAATGTGTAAATAATTAATGGATATGTAAGCAAGATTTATATGGATGAAGTGATTAATTTAATTTATTTTAAATTAATTAAGGAAGAAGTAATTAATTTAATTCATTTTAAATTAATTATAAGATGGTGATTAATAAGTCATTGCTTATGAATGATGTTTGATACTGATTACCCTGAATGGTTGAGATCTCAGATATGAGATAAGTGATGTTGTGTGATTTGGATGTTATGGTCGCATTTGAGTTGATAATATGAACTATCTGTTTGGGTTGATAATATGAATTATCTGTTTGGGATGATAATATGGATTACCTGTTGTGATGATAATGTTGATTATCTATTGTGATGTTGTGTATTATCTATCTGTATGTATATAGATAATATTAAATTGAATTGATTTAATCATTTAAAACAACTTGGATCTAAAAGATGGCGATTTGGATTTCGATGAGATCGGGATCAGTTTACATATTTGGATATCCGAAAACCACATCGATCCAAATTAACGATAGGTCGTGAATCTCAAGTGAGGACGAAGATTCGGAGTGCAAGGGTTATCGTCATTATTTCTGAGGGTGATTCCAAAATGAGTGTTACGAGATAATGCCTTAGGTTTCGTTCGAACCCGGAACGAACTTGTATGGATAGAATGCTTTCAGAACATCGTCATATGGATGATGAGCATTCTAAGAGATGTGTTCTCTAAAGGTAATCGTAGCCTCAAGCCTCATCAACCAGGAATAGCTAAAACAAGGGAGGTGCAGAAAGGTTAAGTGGGTCATGCCCCAGTAGGACAAGATTTTCCCCTGTATAGAGGTCTCTTTATATTCGGCTGTGTGGGCGGTTGATTGCAACAACTGCCAGGGTTGTCTTGTTCGGGACTGTTCAGCAAGGAATGGTTCCGGCCTTGTGTTGCAGGGGAGCGAGCGTACTCCTCGGTACGGTGATCTAGGCCACGTAATGTGACGGGCGGTACCCCAGTAGCCCGGCCATTGATGGAACCCAAAATCCAATAAGTGTCGTACGTATTAGTTGTGCCCAACTATGTTGGAACGTGAGATGTAAGCATTCCAGCTATTTCTGTATTTTACTTGAAAATCCTAGACACTATTATAATGTCATCGAATTTCCTATCAAATGTTTTGGTTAGCGTAAGGTAAAAAAATTTCCATGTTTATGTGTGGGAAGTCTTACGTGATACCTTTTCCTTTCAAAAGGTTTTTAAAGTTAAGCAACCTTAACCTGTTACTCATACCAGACCCATGTCTGACCTGGAGTTTATCTTCTGTTTTCTTAAACTCTTGGGTACTCAAATTACGAGTAGCCAAGGGATTCAGGTTTGCTTTGACGAATATTGAAGGTGCAATGGAGCAGGAGGCTTCTGCGTTATAGTTATATAGTTTCCGCTGTGTGTTCTCTGTGTTGTGTTGTATTGAGTTGTAAATACTAGACAGGTGTTTATAACTGTCTAGTATGTATTGTATATGCTGTGTATCTCTGATTATTGTTGTATATTATGTAATACTTATGTTATTAATATAATTTATTCGTTCCGCTATTGAGATTCTAGTGTTGTTTCTTCTTTCTCTTATTTCTTTTCTCTTTTCTATTCCTTTCTTTCATAATTCATGATACGTCTTTCTGGTTAGTGGAAGACGGGTCGTGACAGTTGGTATCAGAGCGTTAGGTTGAGTGAATACCTAGGCTTTGGAGTGATGTCTATCTTGAAAGAGCGTATTTGTAATTTTTAATATATTTATATTTATTTATTTATTTCTACCTATCTATTGGGTAACCTGTTTGGGTTTTTCAATATAGGTTATAAAGGTAGATAAGGTAGTGGTGTGTATAACGCGACTACCATTGGCTGGAGTTTGTATGTTTGAGGTTGGAAGTGTATATGACGAGACTGTAGACCTAATACCGTATCGAGTGAGCTTTGCAGTGGTGTAAGGACTTCATTGATCTATGAAGGAAACCTGTTAAGGTTCGGAGTTCATCTTTGAAGTTGGATGAGTAGAGTTTGGATCGGTCTGTTGGGCAGAAGCGAGTGATGGCATTTTGATACCTCAGGAAGTAGTAGCTGCGTGATGAGATGCAGTGACTATGGATGTTTCCGAAGATATTTCTATGGAACAAGTTTAAGGAAGTAGGTTTGCTTCGGTGTTGTGGCTGAGTTCAGCAGGCTGTTTCTGTTTGGTTAGAAGTCCGAGTTTCTCGAAGAGCTTTGGATTAGGAATTCTTTGGCATTGGTTTCAGCAGTGCAGCTCGTTGTGTTCTATGTGTCGGATGAGTTTTCCGACTTAGCAGTTTTCTGGAGGTGGAGTTCAGAAGCAGTAGAGTAGAATCCATTTCTTCGATGGATTGGCAAGACCAGCACAAGCTATTCTAATTGGTAAAGAGAGAATGGTTTTCTTTGAATTTTAGTTTGGATGAATCGCAAAAGTGACTTGCGATGATTGAGTATTCTTCTGGATTGTTGGAGATTTTTTTGGATGTTTTCAGGGAAGTCAAAGGTTGTCAGCATCTATAGATTTAGTTTTCTTATCGACCAGGATTCCAAGAATGGTATCGGTGGTTCAAGTAGTTGAAGGTTGGTTCCTTAAGATGGAGTTTGTTGAAGCAGCTCAGGATTGGAGGAACTTATGAATTTTCTCTTAGTTATCAGAGATCTTCTTGGTTATGTTGTCCAGATGTGCTTGTATTCTTCATCAGCATTCTTTTCTACTCCAGATCATAGTTGTGCAGCGGAAGCAGTTTGGGAGTGCATCTGCTTTTCTTTTTCGGATAGGAGAAGTTTGTTTTCTTCTGATGGTTATGAGTGAAGTTTTTTCTTAATCTTGGTTGATCTTGGAGGATCATTATGGTGGATTAGGTTTCGTTCAGTTTGTTTCTTGAGACATCAGCGAGGATTGAGCTGATCAGGTAGGAAGTAGGCAGCCGAGATCGTCCGAAGAGTTTTGTGGATCTGAAGTGGGGGATCTGATTTTGGATAAGTTTTCTCAGTTTTTAGGAGCTATAAATTTTGGTAAGATTGGGTAAGCTAGCTCCGAGATGTTTTGGATTTCTTCTGTGTTCTGTTATGGATAAGTGTTTGGTTTTCTGGATTGAATTGCCAGTTTGGTCAACTGGAATTCGTTGTGTTTCACGTATCTCTGAGGGAGTACGTGTATGATCTATTTCTGATTTTGGAATCAGCTATTCTGGGAAATTTAGTGGTTGAGTCAGACTTGTCTATAGTCTGATGTCTTGTTCAGTTGTAGATCTAGATGAGTAGGAGTTCCGCAGCTTAGTAGTGTTGATTGTTTGGATTCTATAGAGCGAGTATCCCGGTGTTTACTTGGGAAACTCGAGGAAACTCTATCCATAATTTTGTCCGGATAGTTAATTTTGTTTGATTAGGGTGAATTGATTGTTATGGTTGTTAGCATATGTTTGATATATGCTTGTATTTTAAATTTAAAATATTTGTAATAGGTAATTAAATTACCTTTGTTTTAAATTTCGGGGACGAAATTCTTTTAAGGGGGAAGGAATGTGATATCCCAGAAATTTTGAAAATATCAATTTAATAATCTTTATGTAAAATTAAATTGATTTGATAATATTGATCAATAAAATATGAATTGGTTTAATAATCTGATTAAATAAATATTTAATTTGAGATTTTATCTTTTAAAAGTTAAAATAAATGTTTTTAATTATAATGTATATATATATATATATATATATATTTGTATATATATTTTAGATTATCTTTGTTTTTAGAATTTAATAAATAAATGAAGTTTTGTTTTTAAATTCTAATAATATATTTAGTAATTGGGAAATTATGTTTTAAATTAATTTTAAGTTTCTCAAAGTTATTTAAATTAAAAATTATATGGTTGTAAATATTTAAAATAAATGTTGAATTGTTTAAAATTTATCTTAGCTTAATTTTTGTTTTAAATTTAAATAAAAAGTTTGTTTTATTTCTTATTAAATATTATTTGATAAATATGATTTGAAAATTTTATATATAAGTCTGAATTACAAAATAGCATATAGCTTAAATTCATTTGGTTAACTAAAGTGATTTATAATCTCTTTTAAAAATCATTTAAAATTTGTTAGATTAGTTATTTTCAAGCCATATTTATAATGTATTATTTTTCCGTATAAATATAAAAAGAATTAAAATAAGAAAATAGAAATTATCATTTTAAATTTGAATAAATTGATTTTAATTTGGATTTCAAAAGTTTAATTGTGGAATTTTATTTTGAAATTCAAATTAATAGTTTTTTAAAATATTTGAATAAGTTTTAATTTATAATTTGTTATATTTACATTTTCTTTAAAATAAGAAATTCACATAAGTATAAAATATATTAAAGAAAAACCCTTTATAAACATGTAAAATATAACTAATAAAATTTAGAGACAAGTGTTAACAATTAAGTAATCTAAATCAACATGTGTTAAGTAGTGAGCTAAACAACATGACAAGTGTCATTGTTTTATTTTATCTTTTTCTTTATTTTGATTAAAATAAATTTCAGCCTTATAAACATTTTCATTTCCCCTCCATTCTCTTTTAAAAACCAAAAGCTAGTTGAATCAAAGAAGAAAAATATGAAACTCAAAATTCCCTCACAAGCAAATCTAAATTTTCACTCCTTAAAATTATGATTGCAACCAAAAACCTGTAACAAGATTTTCAAACATGCAATTCAAAATCTGCATTTCTTTTTACAACTTGAATCAGCATGCAAACTACAGTTCTGAAATCAAGTCTGCATTTTTCAAAGGCCTGCATACAATTGTATTTCCACTGAAAATTGTCAACAAGCAACCTAGAATTGAAGCAATCCCAAGTCTGCATTTTTTTTTCAAAAATTAAAGCAATCAAAGGCATGCATCCATGAAGTGTTAACAGGGAGCAAAAAGTTTCTTTCCATTATTCAATGCTGCTCTGTTCCTTTTAAAAATAAGGTGAGTTACTTTTTTTTTAGAACTTAAAAATATTCTGGTTGCTTGAGTTATGCTTAAGTCAGTTTGTATTTGTGTGACATCCCAGAATTTGGACCCCATTATTATCATAAGTTTTTGATTAAATTTAAATACAATATAATACTTTCATTTATAAATAAATGAGAGTTTGGATGTTATTAGTTGTATATGTGTTATAACGGAATTTATAATTTCAAAATATAAATAGACTCTTTCAATAATATTCAAAAATTAAATCTGTTTTATTTAATTAAATCAAAAGTTGTGTATAAATGGCATTTAACGCCAGATATAAGAATGTAGTTAATAAAAATAAGTACAATAATACAATTTTATTCATATTAAATATAAATATAAAATACATAGGTGCAAATACATTGCAAATCCAATATTGACAAAAATTAACTTTAAATAAAAATAAGATTTAAGTACTGTTTCTACACAATAACTTTTACAACTAAAATAAAATAAGCTTATAAATATTTAACATGAGTTTCTATATAAATATAAATACTTATAAATATGGTTATAAACATGAGCTTCTATATATTTAACATAAATATAACATAGCAGTAGGATTACAAACATAAGTATAAAATTATAACTTGAATAAGATATAAATAAAAGTGTTAACATTGAAAGACAAATATACATAATCTGTAAACAATGAAGAAAAATTGAAAACCTGCAAACATTACTTATATGTGATCATAAGAAAAATCATAATACAAACACAAATGAAAACCTGCAAACTGTATATACATAAGAAATCAAACCTGCAAGCAAACATTAATTTATATATTAACATAAGCATGTTCAGACCAAACCTGCATGTATTTTTGCAAAATAAACAAAACTGGTCAGCAAAGCATTGTAGTGTAAACCCATATGAAAACCCATTAGTACAAACTTAAGCCTGTAAAGATCTTTATACAAATTTATAAGTCAGCAAATACTAATTGGTGTAAACTTATATGAATACATTCAGTACAAATTTAAGCCTGCAAATATTTTTATACAAGTATAGGTGTCAGTAAATATTGATTGTGCTAACATAAGTAAAGACATAGGCATTTTAGTGGCACTACAATCTGTCATATACATAATCTCCTAGCTGAAATATGTGATAGATCTCAGGTTTTAGTACAAAAATAATATATATTAAAGCAAGATATTTTAGCAAGCCAAAGCTTGTGCAAGAAGACAGCATGGTTGAAAGTTATAAATATTTGTATACATCATTTTATACCTTAACTCATATGTATCTTCAAAAGCAAAAAGAAACTTCACAAATCTGAGAAATAGCAAAAGAAAGAAAAAAAAATTAAACAAACTTCAAGTTCAAAAGCCAGAAAGCAATAAGTTTACTGGAATTCAAAATTTCAAGCTATAGGTTTCTTGCATCATCAAATACTTCTTTGTTACAACAGTTTTGGTGAGTAAACCTGTTTTTCAATCTAACTTTTAATTTGTATTTCATGAAGTATTGTTATGATTTAAATTTCTGGAATGTTTGGCATAGTTTTGTTTGTTCTGCATCTTGATATTCTTACAGGTTTTAAATTTTTGTTGAGTCAAAGGAAGTAAAGAATAATTCATACTTTTGTATAAAGTCATCTTGATTAATTAGTAATTTAACTAAGTAATATTTGTTAAAGCTTCAGTTTAGAGTTTGAAGTGATTTTAAGTAAGCTGTATAATTTAAGCACTGGAACTTAAACTTACAGTAAAAAAGGTAAGTAATAATCAAAATTCTAGTTGCATAAATTGTAAATCCAAAGTTATATCTTGAAACAACATACTAAGTAAGATTTTTAAGACTCAAATTATAATTTTTAGTGAACAAGTCTGGGAGCAGTTTGATAATAACCCATTTTTGCTTTTCTATGAATTTCAAATGATTCATTCAATAATTTTTGTTGAAATTTGGCTTGAAGCTAGAGTAATGTTGTATGATCACTAGAAAATTGTTAAAATAATTTTCGAATGCAAGAATTGTTGTGGGGAATCAAAAGTAGGGTTTAAGGAGTATATGTTTTCGAGCCCTGTTCATGTGAAGGTCGCGTCATCAAGGCCTCACCGAGTGCCATGGGATTTGGGTAGAGGCTAGAGTGGGGTGACGGCAAGATTTGACCGGAGCCACGTTGTCTATGGCGGTCGTGACAGTGAGTACGAGGTGGTTTTGTCCACCGTGTTCGTGGAAACAGTTCGACATTTAGGGGCATATTTTGATTTCGTGGTGAAAGGGTATATCTGGGTCTGGATTTCAGGTAAGGGGAAGCGATGTGACTAGTTGGTGGTGTCGAGGTGCAGTAGCGCGGTGGTGGACCGCCGTGCACGTGCACGGCGGTGGAGGGATATTCTGCACATGGTCGACTCGAGTGTAACTCGAGTTAGTCGCGTGGAAGGCTTCGGGTCTGTTCTGGGTCGAAGGTGAAGTGCGCGTGTGTTTATTTAAGTCTCTTTTGTTTTAAAAACTTAAGTTTAAAAAAAGAAACAGGAGAGAACAGGGGAGAAGAAAAGGGGAAGCAGGAGGATTGATGCGAGAAACATACTGGGTAATATCGATTTTGACCCGTGTTAGATGCGAGACTTACTTCGGGTTGTTTAATTCCTGAAGCTTACTAACTTTGTTAAGTTATAGTATTTAGTTAGGTAAGTTAAGTATCGATCAAGGATAATGTTTATAAACCAGTTAATACATGATGGACTTTAGAGTTTTATAGAAAACAAAGTAGAGTAATTAAGTTAATTTTGAAGTAAATTAAGAATGTACTCAGTTTTATAAATAATTTAATAAGTATTTCAAAATGTAATTGAATTTGTAATTAAATATTTTAATGATAATCTTATGAAATCATTTATAATTATGAATCTAATTAATTATTTGAAGTTGGTTAATTAACAAATCATAGTTAACAGATTAAATAATTAATTAATGATTAAACGATTAAGTTAATTAATAATTAATGATTAACTAAACAATTAGCAATAATTAATTGTGTAATTGAGTTTTATAAATCAATAATTAAGATTATTGATTAATAATTAATTAATTAAGAGAATGATTAATAAGTAATGAATAAATGGAAATGAGTTAATTAATGTGTAATTGATTAAGCATGAATAAAATATAATTTATGTTTAAGTTTGCAATTAAGTTTAAAACAAATCAAACTTGTTGATATGAATCGATGATTATATTGATTGCCTATGATGTTTATTTATTCTTGTGGTGTTCTGTGATATTCTGGATATATCTATGATGATTGTGTATGATTATCTGTATTAAATTATTATATGATTTATCTGATGTTATTTATCTGTGTTAAATTGCTATATGAATTCAATTGTTAAATTTGAACTGTTAAGTTAATTAGAAAACTTGGACTTTAAAATGGCGTTTGGATTTCGATGAGACCGGGATCGGGTATCGTTACGATATTCCGAAAACCACATCGATCCAAATTAAACGATAGGTCGTGCAATCTCAAGTGAAGATCGAGATGGTGTTTTCAGAATGCAAGGGTTATCGTCGTTAACTCTGAGGGTGATTCCAAAACGAGTGTAACGAGATAATGCCTTCGGTTTCGTTCGAACCCGGAACGAACTTATATGGATTGAATGCTTTCAGAACATCGTCAGGCGGACGATGAGCATTCTAAGAAATATGTTCTATAAAGGTAAACGCAGCCTCAAGCCTCATCAAACGGGAATGGCTAAAACAGGGGATGTGCAGCAAGGTTAGGTGGGTCATGCCCAAGCAGGACGAGGTATACCCCTATCTAGATGTCCCTTTTATTCGGCTGTGTGGGCGGTTGGTCTGCAGCCAACTGCGGGGTTATCTTGTTCGGGACTGTTCAGTAAGGAATGGTTCCGGCCTTGTGTTGCAGGGGAGTTAGGGTGGCTCCTCGGTACTGTGATCTAGGCCACGTACTGTGACGGGCGGTACCCCAGTAGCCCTGCTATTGTATGGGATCCAATTTTCAATAAGCACCGTACGTTTTGATTGTGCCCAACTATGTTGAAATGTGAGATGTAAGCATTTCAGCTATTTCTGTATTTTACTTGAAAACCCTAGACACTATTATAATATCACCGGATTTCCTTTAAAATGTTTTGGTTAGCGTAAGGTAAAAACTTACCCGTATTTATGTGTGGGAAGTCTTACGTGATACCTTTATTTTAAATGATTTTCAAAGTTAAGCAACTTTAACCCGTTTACTCATACCAGACCCATGTCTGACCCGGAGTTTATTTTCTGTTTTTCATAAACTCTCGGGTACCCAAATTTTTACGGGTAGCCAAGGGATTCAGGATTAGCTTTGACGAATTCTGGAGGAGTTGGAGCAGGAGACCAGACGTATGTAGCTATCTATATAGTTCCGCTGTGTTAGTTAGTTCATAATATTTGAGATGTATGTTCTGACAGATATGTATATGATAGTCATGTGTATGAAATTGTATAACTCTGATGTATATAACTATGTAATAGTTATGTTGATATATTATATTTTATTCCATTCCGCTGTGAGATTCTGATGTTGTTATTCTTTCTTTTCTTTTCTATTTCTATCCCTTTCTTTCTTATTGATGACACGTCTTCCTGGGCATAGGAAGCCGGGTCGTCACAGCTGGTATCAGAGCATTAGGTTGAGCGAGTACCCATGCTCTGGAATAATATTTATCTTGAGAGTGCGTATTTGTATTTTCATATAAATATATATATATACCTATCTAAACTTGTTGGGTTACATGTCTAAGAGGCCAACATGAGTTCTGGAAGAAGAGGCAGAGTTAGGGCCAATACTTCAACTGATAATGTTCGAAGTCAAATTGCTAGAGAGGCTGTTAATCCAATACCGCCTCAAGTTAGTTTTGCAGCCTTATGTAAAGATTTTATCGATCTTGGAAGCAAATCATTTAAAGGTTCAGAATCGATAATTGAAGTTCAAGCCTGGTTACGTTCTTGTGAGCGTATTTTTAAGAGGATGAGATTGTCGGATGATCAGAAAAGGGATATGGCATCGTGGCAATTGCAGGGAAGCGCAGCAGCATGGTGGGATGCAACAATTGCAAATATTCCTGAAGAAGATATTTCATGGGAAAGATTTAAGGAGTTATTTGAGGAGAAGTTTATGCCGACAACAAGGAAAACTCAATTGTTTCAGGATTTTCTGAATTTGAAGCAGGAAAGCTTGACCATTTCTGAGTATGAGACCAGATTTAACGAACTTTCGTGTTATGGATCAGGACTCATTGATACTCCCCTTAAGAAGAATGAAAAGTTTGTGCAAGGATTGAGGTCCGAATTCCAGAATAAGATGACGGTGCTCTTGAAAGGAACATTTGTTGATTTAGTTGATATGGCTTTGAGGTATGAAGATTTGATGAGCTAGAAATTGGAGGCTACAGCAGCAGTTTCAAGAGGGAATTCCGTTAACCCAAATAAAAGAAAGTTCAACCCACTTTGGAAAAGGCAAGCTAAGGGAAAGAAATCGGGTGGAAGCAATAACGGACCCCGTAAGTGTTATAACTGTCAGCAAATTGGACATTTGGCGGATCAGTGTTCTCAAGGAGGATCTCAGCAGCAGCAACGTCAGAGTGGTCCAGAATTTGCAGTAGTCCAGAGATCGTTGTGTTTTAATTGTCGTCAGCCCAATCATATGATTAAGAATTGTCCACTTTTGCAGAGGACACTTCAGGATAAAGTTTTTGCTTTGGAAGCAGGTTCATCTTCTTCTTCTCAAGGCAAAGGAGTTTTGGAAGGTACCTTACTCTTAAATGGCAAATATATTAAAGTTTTGTTTGATTCGGGTGCATCTTTGAGTTTCATATCTTCGGAATCAGTAGACAAGACTTAACCCTAGTACCGTGGATCGACCCATTATTGTGTCTAATCCTATTGGTAGAGCAACAAAATTGGATACGGTCTGTAAGGACTTGAAGCTTTCTTATTTGTCTCACAGTTTCTCTTGTGACCCGTATGTGTTAGATTTGAAAGGATTTGATCTTATTTTGGGAATGGATTGGCTCGATAAGTATAAAGCAGTCCTGAATTGTGATGGAAGAAAAGTTTCATTAGAGACTGATTTGGGTAGGATTGACAAAGTGTCGTGCGATAGTTCTGGATTTCACTTGAGTAGTATTTTGCTAGGAGTTGAGACTTCTCAAGAGAGAGTTGAAGAAATCGATGTGGTTCAAGATTTTCCAGATGTTTCTGAAGAAGTTAAGTGTCTTCCGCCACATCGAGAGATTGAGTTTCGTATTGATTTGATTCCAGGAGCAGTACCGGTGATTCAACCTAGTAGGAGAATGCCTCCTAGAGAGAGAGAAGAGTTGGTTAAGCAGACGCAAGATATTTTGAAGAAGGGTTTGATTAGACCCAGTTTTTCTTGTTGGGGCTCTGCTGCGGTGTTTGTCACCAAATCAGATGGTTCATTAAGGTTTTGTGTTGATTATAGAGAATTGAATAAAGTGACAATTCGAAATAAATATCCTTTTCCTCGCATTGATGATCTTTTTGACCAGCTGCATGGAGCTTCTATCTTTTCTCAACTAGATCTAGCTTCAGGTTTCCATCAATTGAGAGTAGCTGAAGATAGTATTCCCTTGACAGCCTTTAGGGGACCGAATTGTTTTTATGAGTGGTTGGTTATGCCGTTCGGATTAACCAACGCTCCAGCCTATTTTGTTGACCTCATGAACCGTGTCTTTAGAGATGTGTTGAATAAGTTTGTTTTGGTATTCATTGATGATATTTTGGTCTATTCCAAATCAGAAGAGGAGCACAGGCGTCATTTGAGGATTATATTGGAGACTCTGAGGAAACATGTGTTGAAGGCAAAGTTTTCAAAGTGCCATTTTTGGAAATCAGAAGTTAATTTTTTAGGGCACATTGTTTCTGGTGAAGGCATTTCAGTAGATCCAGCAAAGGTTGAAACTATTTTGCAATGGAAACGGCCGGAGACACCGACGGAAGTTCGTAGTTTTCTGGGTTTAGCTGGCTACTACAGAAAATTCACTAAGGATTATTCCCAAATTTCTTCGCATCTGACCAAGCTGACTAGGAAAGGAACTAAATTCAAGTGGACATCTCAGTGTAAAGAAGCTTTTCAGGAATTGAAGACAAGGCTAACTAGTGCACCAGTACTTGCTATTCTGGATGGGAAGAGCAAATTTGAAGTATATACGGATGCATGTTTAGTTGGATTGGGTGCAGTTCTGATGCTGAACGGCAGAGTTATTGCGTATGCTAGTCGACAATTGAAGGTCCATGAGACGAACTATGCTACGCATGATCTAGAACTGTTAGCTATTGTTTTTGTTTTGAAGATCTGGAGACATTATCTTTTGGGAGAAAAGTTTGAGTTATTCATGGATCACAAACCGTTGAAATATATTTTCTCTCAAAAAGATCTTAATTTGAGACAGCAGAGATGGGTCGAATTTTTGGCATCTTATGATCTGGATATTTTGTATACTCTGGGGAAAGCAAATGTCGTGGCTGATTCTCTTAGTAGAAATGATGTTTTATCTCTTTTGGAAGTAGTTCCATCTCTCCAAGAAAGGATCATTGGTAAGCAAATGGAGGATAAATATTTTGGGAAAATAATTCTTGGTACTAAAGACGGTCGGTATTCAGATTTCAAGATAGACGATCAAGGTGTTCTAAGGATTAATGGTCGTTTGTGTGTGCCTAATATTGATGGACTGAGGCAAGAAGTTTTAGCTGAGTGTCATTGTTCTAAATTGAATATTCACCCGGGAATCTCGAAGATATATAAAGATATGAGGAGAGTTTTCTGGTGGCCGAATATGAAGAAGGACGTAGATGCTTTTGTCAATAGTTGTGCCATTTGTCAGCAAGTGAAGGGAGATCAACAAAAGTCTGCAGGACTATTGCAACCTTTGGAAATTCCAGATTGGAAGTGGGAAATGATCTCGATGGACTTTGTCGATGGTTTGCCTAGAACCAGGAAAGGAAATGAAGGAATATGGGTTATTGTGGATCGTTTAACGAAGAATTCCCATTTATTCCAGTTAAGGCAACTCGCACTGTAGTTTCTTTGGCGGAAATTTTCTTGAAGGAGATAATTAGATTACATAGTGTTCCTGTTAGCATAGTAAGTGACCGTGATCCTATTTTAACTAGCAAATTTTGGGAAGCTCTACAATTAGCAATGGGAACAAGTTTGAGATTAATTACAGCCTATCATCCTCAGACGGATGGACAAACGGAGAGACATAATCGTATTCTGGAAGATATGCTGCGAGCTTGTGTATTGGATTTTGGTGGATCATGAGAAGACCATCTTCATCTAGTGGAATTTTCCTATAATAACAGTTATCAAGCGAGTATTAAGATGGCTCCTTATGAAGCTCTGCAAGGAAGACCGTGTAGATCCCCATCTTGTTGGATTGAATCGAATGATCAACTTGTGCTTGGACCCGATCTTATTCGTGAAGCTTCTGCGAAGATTGAGCTTATCAAGAAAAGGATGAAAGCTGCTCAAGATCGTCAGAAGAAATATGCAGATAAGAGACGAAGACCATTGGAATTTGAGATCGGAGATTTAGTTTTTATCAAATTTTCCCCAATCAATGGTGCTATAAGATTCGGTAAGACGGGAAAACTTGCTCCGAGATATATTGGTCCATTCCGAGTGCTGGAAAGAATTGGAACTGTAGCCTACAGGATTGAATTTCCAGAACGGATGTCTGGGATTCACAATGTATTCCATGTGTCTCATTTGAGGAAATTTATTCATGACCCATCATTAGTGATAGAACCAGTTGTTCAGGAGGATTTAGAAGTAGAACCCAACCTGACTGTGGTTAAAGATCCTATTCAGATTGTAGATCAAGACGAGAGGCAACCCAGGAACAAAGTGGTGAAACTCGTCTAGGTGCAATGGAGTGAGGATCCCAGAGATTGTACCTGGGAAACTCTTGATAGTTTTAGAAAGGCTTATCCAAACTTATGTCTGGATAATTAGTAATGATGTTAGATTTGACTGTTTGATTGTTTGTTTTGTATGAATGATATGTATGTTTTGTAACGTACGCGATTTTTCGTTGCCGAAAAACCGAATAGTTATGGGTTTTAAAAAAAAGAAAGAGCGAGAAGAAGGGATAAGAAGATAGAAAATAGAGAGAAAAGAAAACAGAAAATAGATAAGGTAGAAAAAGATAGAGGGAAAAGAGAATAGAAAATAGAAAATGGAACAGAAAGAAAACATAGAACGGAACAGAAAAACAACAGAACAACATCAGAATCTCACAATTCGCAGCGGAACAACATATAATAGATAAATGAATAATCTTTAAACAAAGATCTATATCAGTTATTACATTTTATAAATTACATTTCATTACATCATATCATCAGAGTGTACAACAACAACAAAATCTAACAGTGCAGCGGAAAAAGAGATACTATATAAACTAGTAATACGCCATGCCATCCATCTTGCCTCCAGCAACTCCAGAATATCCAGAATATCCTGATAAACCTAACTCTTGACTGCCCGTGTAGAAATTGGTGGGCACCCAGAGTTTAGGAAGGAAAACAATAAACTCCAAGTCAGTCATGTGACTGGTGTGAGAACTCAAAACAGTTTATTTATCTTTAAAATCAAAAATAGAGGAATATTTTTAAAGTCAATTCGCAATGCTTTTAAAAATGAGACTACCATAAGGCCTCCCGCACACACACACATGCAAACGCAGAATCGGAGGAGATTTCTCCTTATGATAGTCAAAGATGCTTGATACGCATTAAAAGAACATTTGATATTATTACTAGTGTATAGTGTAGGAAAATTCATTTCGAAAGTAGAATATAAATCTTAGCCAACATACGACCATTATCGTATGCCTACTATAGCTAACTATGTTCAGTAGCAGGTTACCGCCACATTCCATAGCAGGTTATACAACTAAAACCGTACAAGTCTCGTATTGTTTCTTTGGATTTCCAACGAATGATCAGGCCAAGGAACTTCCCATTGCCACATGGGAATGCCTCTGGATGGACATCCCCGAGAACCAAACCGGATCTCTACCAACACAAGGCCGGGTTACCCCTAACTGAGTAACAACTGACCGAATATGCCATCCCCCGGTCCTTTGGGACATTTTCACCGAGCGCTCGTAATCAATTCACACAATCATAACAAAGTGTTTTCAACATGAGTAAGTATCTGGGCTCCATACCATGATACCACCCTTTTCCAGAAGGAAATGCACACATCCTAAAGGGCGCTACCCCTCATAACCTTGCCGCATCTTTCCTGTTTTGACCATTCACGGGGTGTGAGGCTCGACGAAGTCACGTCCACAAAAACATACTTTATACAAAAGCCATGCTTTGGGTCAACAAATGATCATAGAAATGATCACAAAGATAGACGATCAAATAAACGATCCTATCACAAATAATCAACACAATGATCATTTACAGCAACACTCAGCATGTCACATTACCAAATTGGGAATATATCGCTGATAACCTTCAACTACATAACCTCTGAGCTCGTACGTCTCAGAGAAGGGTGTTAAGCTAAAAGAATAAATTCTCTGCCACCAACAGAAATATATTTGAAAGAAATCGGCTTTATATCTCAATTTGTAATGTCAGACATACAATCCATACAAGTCTGTTCCGGGCTCGAACAAAACCGAAGGCACTTACAAAGAAGTCCTTGCAATCCGGATATCCACAATCCTGATCGGATTCCCCATCACATATGGAGAACTCTATACCGTAGCTACTCGGTGCAGAGTCAATCGACAGGTCATCCTATCGCTCTCGCAAATACCGGGTCTTCAACACCGATCTTCAAATGCAATTCATAACGACGTATCACATATTCGGAATGGGTTATACGACCCCATGGTCCTTTCCCGATTAACCCGAAAAGTGAGCGCTTATTCGAAAATAAGTGTGGCATTCAAATTCAAACAAATCACGTCAAATACCCATTCAAAGGGAAACATTGATAGTCGGTTATTGAACTATCGATGGATATGCACACATCACCAGTTTCCAAATAATTTTTCAAATTATTTATTTTCCAAAATATCTTTACAAGATATATAATTTTCACACTTCAAAAATAAATCAATATTTATTTTTCTAAACCAATCCCACTTTCTTTTATAAATTCCATAGTGAATTTATATTTCACAATATCTATGAATATATG
Source organism: Allium cepa (assembly GCA_030765085.1). NCBI lineage: Eukaryota > Viridiplantae > Streptophyta > Magnoliopsida > Asparagales > Amaryllidaceae > Allium > Allium cepa. Next base: position 192,502,558 of record CM060939.1, on the reverse strand, counting down.
ATTTTAATTATTCATTTTCAATTTATCTTCAAAAAGATAAATTCTCAACTTATTCAATGAAATATTAGAAAACATTTCCATACTTATTTATTCATAAGTAATTCACTTTATATTATTTATTTTCAATACTTAGAAAATATTCAATATACTTAAATCGAAATTAAGTATATATTTCATTCTTTAAAGAAATCACTCTCTTAACATATTTATTTGGGACAAAACGAATGTTACGTAAAACATCGTTACAACAACCCAAAATCACTAGTATAGGGATTAGAATTTTAAGATAGATATATAAATCCCAATACTAAACAAAACATTTCCTTTCGGAAATCATTTACTATAACAACAATGTTATAGTCCACTATTTCCTTTTATTTCTCGAAAACGTCTATTTCAACAATAAATGTTGAAATCTATGGTTTCGAATCTCAACACATTTTAAAACATCGTAAGGTCGTTTTAATTCTATTTAAAACATCACATTCAAAACAATTTCTTTAACATATTATTCACTATTCAAAAACGTGAATATACTTGTTAACAAATTTCATCCTTTCTATTCATTTTTTTTTAAAGGATTATTCACAGTTAAAAACGTGAATATAACTCCATTACTAAGTTTCAACAATTTACTTATCAAAATAAGTCGTTGCGAATTTATAAAACAACGTTTATAAATTCCATTTCTATTTATTTTATAACTACTTCTTTTTATAAATTCCCTTATTAATCTATTCGATTTATAACTCAATTATAAACCAAAGATTCATATTATAAGTTAAATGGTTATAAAACGATTATTTTACAAAATCGTTCCTTTGAACTTCATAATTATAAATCTTATAACTTATAAGATTCAATTATTTATCCAAAACCATTATTTTAATAACTTTACAAATTTTATAAACCTACTGTTTATAAAATTCTATTTAAAACTTCACCGTTTATAATTCTATAAATTTCATTCATTTATGGAATTCATTTACAATTTATTCTAACACTTATAAAAACTCGTTTTATAATGTCAATATTTCAATTTATAAATATCCATTTATAAATCTCTTAATATAAATCAATTTATATTATTCTTTAAAACATATTTAATCTCCTTTATAATTTCACCATTTTGATTTATAAAATAATTAAATTTTATAAATCCTATATTTTAAACTTTTCATAATAAATTCAAAAAAATCCAATTTAAACTATTTTATAAAATCATTAACCCATATTTCTCAAAAATCAACTTTTTACTATATTTCTCAAAAATCATAATTTTTATAACATTAAAAATTATAACGTTTATTTATTTAAAATAAATCAATTTCCAAAAATATTTTATAAACGTATACTTTCAAAAATCACTTTAAAATCATTTTAAAATCCCAAAATCTGGGTCCAATGATGCTACATACCAAATAGCCAATCACGACAACAACGATATCATATATCGATATGATAATCCATCAAATATCAAAATATCTAAAATCAAATAAAAACTGTTGAGGAGTCCAGTTGGATCCCTCCAACCTGTTTTCCTGCATCCACAAACATTAGCACAATACCAATTTCGCTCCAGTACGAAATTATCGCGGTATATGGGATTTAAATATTATCCACTTAATAGACGGCGCAATAGGGTCTCATCCGCTAAACAAATGCGGGAAATCAATAACTCCAATATATACATATGCCAATATATATATATATTGCTATTATATATAATACCAATTTCACTGTTTATGAAATATTCGCGGTATATGTTTTTAATAAATAACATTCGCTTACTAACGGCGTATAATGTCTATTTTAACAATCAATAGATATCAATCATCATTCAAACATGCATTCAAATATTTTAAATCTAACTATTTAAAATAAAATCGAAACTGATTCGATTGAGTGAGAAGTTCTCACCTTGATTTTAATTTCGTTTTAGCGATTTATTTCGAATAAAATTAAACGGACGTTTAATTTTACCCAAAATTCTCACTAACTCCAAACGACTCCAATCCAAATCCATCGCGTAGTGCTCATCCATACGATTCCAACGCAACTGGTTTCGCGCGTTTTCGACCTCGTATGAAAAAGTTACGAATTTTTGAATTTACACGAGTTTATAAAGCATATAAATTACAACATAAATTATAATTTTTAAACCTAAGCAAATATGGGCCATGTGATCAGCTCTCCCCCCCATCAGGCCGTCCCCTTCCCATCTTCTCCTTCCTCTTTCACGCGTTTGGCTACAGGTTATAGCCGAACCCACTTGCTTAGATTAGGGTTAAATAATTCTTCCTCCACGACGAGCTATGCAACGATCAGGGAGTTCCATCGCGAAGAGCACGACCCCCCCTACCCACGCCTGCCACCATGTGACACTCGACCACCATATGCGCACGCAACACGAGGCCGAACGGCCCACGAACGCGGCCTCCCTGACATCATTCTGCTCCACTTCACGCCATCATCTCCGTATGGATCTAAAGTACTCGTGAAGCTCTTCAATGTTGTAGTTAACAACTTTGGCTAAAAACGAGTGGATTGAGAAAGATTGAGGAATGAAAAAAGGTGATTTCTGGCCTTTGATAAGGAAGGTGGCGGCTACTAGGGTTAGGGTTAGATGTTTTTTTTTTTATTTATGAAGGGGTGTTGGTGTATTTATAGGAAAAAATCGAACACTATTCATCCGGAAATTCCGAACTCCGATTTACGCGCCGAAACTGACGTTCCTAGGGTTTACCCCGCGTTCCGACACAATGGAACAGGTTTCGAAAGCTAATTCGGACATCTGTGCGAGTTATGGCAATAAACGTTCAATTTAAATCAAACCGATTTAAATCGATTTCTAGGCGTTTTAATTCGTACCGGACAAACGGTAAATCCAATTGACACGAAATTTGAAACAATACAATAATATCACATTACGGATCCGATGAAACTGGTTTCGTTGAAATCCGAGACTTTTTGAAAAATGGCTATTTTAACTCGCCAAATTAAAATTAAAAACGATTCGATGCGTTTCGAGCTGCCACGATCAAATGATAGCTCCGATTGACACGAAAATTGAAATCCGGTAATAACTAACTATTATGGATCCAATGGAACTAGTTTCGCTCAATTCTGAGACTGTTCAAAAATTGACTATTTTCACTAGTCGATTTTAATATTAAAATATTCAATTTTCACAAATTAACTTTTAATTCAGTTTTAAAAGTTCTAAAATATCGTTCTAACTTCAATATGATAAAATAAAATTTTACAAATCATTTTCAATCATATTTAACTCAATTTTCAATTATTTCCATAATTTAACGTATTAAATTATCGATTTAATTATTCAATTAAATCCAATAATTCAAATAAAAATTTATTCGACTTATAAATTTCAATTATTAATATTTAAAATTAATTAAATATTCAAATTTTAATTAATAAAAATTCTGGGTCGTTACAATCTTCCCCCTTAAAAGAATTTCGTCCTCGAAATTATTAAGTAAGAAAAGTTACAGAATCTATTAACTTTCCAAAATCCATAGTTAGACTTCTTATAATTATTTACTAAGTTTTCAAATCATACTTAGTTATCTTTTCAAAAACAATTACTATTGTTTAACTTTCAGTTCCAAATAAAAGTTAAAGTTTTCAAAATTTTCCAATTTTCTCAAATTTTTTCTAACGCCTTAAATTTTCGGAAAAATTCGCCATAGTCTCCTTTGCGCGGCTCGATCCGAAAAAAAATGACAGTATATATATCACAAATATACATCTCATCAAGTAATGAGGCATCCCGCAGGGAAAAAAGTATAAAAGTACGGTATGTAATCCGAGATATGTACCTTATATTTTATTAGCAAGCATATACTGCTAATATAGCGCGAAAGCGAGCTCCAAATGCGAAGCAAACGCGATCCGCACCTACTAAACACTCAACAACCAACATGAGAATCATGCATATATGACAATAGTATCAATATACAACATATAGCAACATAATAACTATATATATTAACATAGAAATTGAAACAAAAGCAACAAATGCAAACAACAACCAACTATCATTCATAACCAATAAATATTCATTCATATTCTCATTAATATTCAATGAAATAGGTTTTCAATTTAATCACATTTGATTCATTAACAGTGGATGTTCTTACTAACATTCATTTTCAATTAGTTTATATTCACTAATTCATTTTCAAGTTGGTTCGCTTCCAAATCAAATTCAATTCTATTCAAGATTCACTTAACTTCCAATTGGATTTTAATTACATTAACTTTCAATTTTCATTAACTCGATCTCATTAACACTTAATGAATTATATACAATCAACTAACAATCATATAACAACCAATGTATATTAATTTCAACCAAATTCCTTTGTTTATATTCATTCAATTTGGTTTAATTAAATTGATTTTCATCCAATTATTCAACTTTCAATAACATTAAATTTTAATGAATTAACACTTATATCCATTATTTCATACCAATTTTATTTATATTCAATTGATTCATTCAATTCAATTATAAAAGTTGAATTTCATTTACATAACTTAAGTTCACATTTATCACTTCACTTTATTAATTTACTTTGATACTAATATCAACTTCATTCAACTTCTCTTAAGTTATATTTCCATTTAACTTTAATTTCATTTTTATTTACAACTCATATTCATAAATATATTCATATAGTTTCACTTCTCATATATATAAGTTTATTTCACAATTGTAAATCACTTTAATTATAATTCAATTCTTATAATTCATTTGCTTATACAATTATTCTTAAATTTAGATTATTCAAACAACTAAACAATCCACTTATATACACTATAATAATTCTGAAAAATTATTCCTTTATATATAAAATATAATCAAGTAAAATTATTTCATTTACCCAATTTAAAACAATACTGTGTCGAATTGTTCTATTCAAGTGTTTAGAAACCCCTTCGGCATAGTCTTGCGGACCACGCTGACGAAAGTTCATATGCCACTCAATAAACCAATCATCACAATATAAAACAATTTTATATTCACTAACAAATACGCTCTCATAGCTATTATTACACTCAAACTCATTCTAGAGTACTACTGACTCTATCTCTAATGAGTAATACCCAACAGAACCATGGTTGTCGCTTAACCATATGCTCTGATACCAAATGTAACGTACGTACCGTCAGCGGTCACAACCGGTAGGCTTTTCAACCATCCCAGCCCCACCGTGGCTTACACTGATATCCCAAACTTGCTTTTATGGCCAGCCTCTCGACTGTCTCAGGTTACACCTAACCAACCCCCTAAAAGAGGACGTGTAGGGGTAAGAGTCTCCCGTTCGCCACCTAACCGCGAAGCGAGAACCCCCCATCACATAGCCCAAAGCTTAGCAAGACTGGTGTGAGAACTCAAAACAGTTTATTTATCTTTAAAATCAAAAATAGAGGAATATTTATAAAGTCAATGTAACGACCCAGGATTTTTGATAATTAAAATTTGAATATTTAATTAATTTTAAATATTAATGAGTGAATTTATAAGTCAAATAAATTTTTATTTGAATTATTGGATTTAATTGAATAATTAAATCGATAATTTAATAGTTTAATTATGGAAATAATTGAAAATTGAGTTAAATATGATTGAAAATGATTTGGGAAATTTTATTTTATCATATTGGAGTTAGAACGATATTTTAGAACTTTTAAAATCGAATTAAAAGTTAATTTGTGAAAATTGAATATTTTAATATTTAAATCGACTAGTGAAAATAGTCAATTTTTGAACAGTCTCAGAATTTGACGAAACTAGTTCCATTGGATCCGTAATAGTTAGTTATTACCGGATTTCAATTTTCGTGTCAATCGGAGTTATCGTTTGATCGTGGCAGCTCGAAACGCATCGATTTATTTTTAATTTTAAATTAGCGAGTTAAAATAGCCATTTTTCAAAATGTCTCGGATTTCGACGAAACCAGTTTCATCGGATCCGGAATGTGATATTATTGTAAGGTTTCAAATTTCAAGTCAATTGGATTTACCGTTTGTCCGATACAAATTAAAACGCCTAGAAAATCGTTTAAATCGGTTTAATTTAAATTGAACGTTTATAGCCATAACTCGCACAGATGTCCGAATTAGCTTTCGAAACCTGTTCCATTGTGTCCGGAACGTGGGGTAAACCCTAGAAATGCTGGTTACGGCGCGTAAATCGGAGTTCGGAATTTCCGGGATGAATAGTGTCGATCGATTTTCTTATAAATAGCCCCACCCTTCATAAATTAAAAAAATAAAAACACTAAACCCTAATTTTCTAAACCTAGCCGCCATATACCAAACCCACGGCCAGAAATTGATCTCATTTTTTCCTCGATTTCTCGAAATCCATCAACTTTTAGACAAAACCCTCAACTACAAAGAGGTAGAGCACATCGAGAGCTACGAGTTCAACGGTTATGATCGCGTTTGGAGCAATGGAACGACGGGAAATTGGGTTTGAAGGGGGCCGGCTGCGAACGCAACACGAGGAGGAGGAGGGGGCCGAGCTCTACATGGTTATGGCCGAACATAGCTCTTGCGAAGGGCGTTCGAATGGAAGTGGTTTGATGAAGTTTACTCGAGCGAGGAGATTGCAATATAAAACCCTAAATTGTTGAGTTGGGTTCGGCCGTGTTTTTCCACCTGTAGATGAAGAACGAGAGGGAGAAGGGGGGGTGCGTCCTACGGTCCAGATGGGGAGAAAGCAAGATCCAATGGCTTAGGTTTAAAGATTTATAATTAATTGTCGTAAATAGTTTATATAAAATTCGTGAAAACTTGTAAAATCAATATCTTTTTCATACGAGGTCGAAAACGCGCGAAACCAGTTGCGTTGGCATCGTATGGACGAGCACTACGCGATGAAATTGGATTGGAGTCGTTTGGAGTTAGTGAGAATTTTGGATAAAATTAAACGTCCGTTTAATTTTATTCGAAATAAAAGCTGAAAACAGAATTGAAATCAAGGTGAGAACTTCTCACTCAATCGAATCAGTTTCGATTTTATTTTAAATAGTTAGATTTAAAATATTTGAATGCATGTTTGAATGATGATTGTTATCTATTGATTGTTAAAATAGACATTATACGCCGTTAGTAAGCAGATGTTATTTATTAAAAACATATACCGCGAATATTTCATAAACAGTGAAATTGGTATTATATATAATAGCAATATATATATTGGCATATGTATATATTGGAGTTATTGATTTCCCGCATTTTTTGTTTAGCGGATGAGACCCTATTGCGCCGTCTATTAAGCGGATAATATTTTAAATCCCATATACCGCGATAATTTCGTACTGGAGCGAAATTGGTATTGTGCTAATGTTTGTGATGCAGGAAACAGGTTGGAGGGATCCAACTGGATTCCTTAACAGTATTTATTTGATTATGGATATTTTGATATTCATTGATTTTCATATCGATATATGATATCGTTGTTGTCGTGATTGACTATTTGGTGTGTAGCATCATTGAACCAAATTTTGGGATTTTAAAATGATTTTAAAGTGATTTTTTGAAAGTATACGTTTATAAAATATTTTTGGAACTGATCCATTTTAAATAAATAAACGTTATAATTTTTAAAGTTATAAAAATTATGATTTTGAGAAATACGGTTAAAGAGTGATTTTTGAGAAATATGGGTTAATGTTTTTAAAATAGTTTAAATTGGATTTTTGAATTATTATAAAAAGTTTAAAAATAGGATTTATAAAATTTGATTATTTTATAAATCAAGAGAATGATGAAACTATAAAGGAGATTAAAGATGTTTTCAAATAATAGTATAAATTGATTTTTTAAAGGATTTATAAATTGATATTTATAAATTAAAACATTTGAATTTTAAAACGAGTTTTTATAAGTGTTGAATGAAGTGAAAATAGATTGCATAAGTGAATGGAATTTATAGAATTATAAACGGTGAAGTTATAAATGAAATTTATAAATAGTAAGATTTCTAAATTTTGTAAAGTTATTAAAGAATAGATTTGGATAAATAATTGAATCTTATAAGTTATAAGATTTATAATTATGAAGTTCAAAGGAATGATTTTTGTAAATAAATAAATTATAAATGTTTAACTTATAATGTGAACTTTTGGTTTATAATTGAGTTATAAATCGAATAGATTAATAAAGGAGAATTATAAAAAAAGTTGTTATAAAATAAATAGAAATGGAATTTATAAACGTTGTTTTATAAATTCGCAAACAACTTATTTTTGATAAGCAAATTGTTGAAACTTATTAATGGAGTTATATTCACGTTTTTGACTGTGAATAATCCTTTGAAATAAAATATATAGAAAGGATGAAATTGATTAACGTAGTATATTCACGTTTTTGAATAGTGAATAATATGTTAAAGAAAACGTTTTGAATGTGATGTTTTAAATAGAATTAAAACGATCTAACGATGTTTTAAAAATGTGTTGAGATTCGAAACCATAGATTTCAACATTTATTGTTGAAATAGACGTTTTCGAGAAATAGAAGGAAATAGTGGACTATAACACTGTTGTTATAGTAAATGATTTCCGAAAGGAAATGTTTTGTATAGTATTGGGATTTATATATCTATTTTAATTTCGAATCCCTATACTAGTGATTTTGGTTGTCGTAACGATGTTTTACGCAACATTCGTTTTGGCCCAAATAAATATGTTTAAGAGAATGATTTCCTTAAATAATGAAATGTACACTTAATCTCGATTTAAGTATATTGAATATTTTCCAAAGGTTGAAAATAAATAAAGTTTGTGAATTACTTATGAATAAATAAGTATGGAAATGTTTTCCAATGTGAAATGAAACGTTTTGAGAATTTATACTTTTGAAGATAAACTGAAAATGGATAACTGAAATCGTATATGCATGAATATTTTGAAATATAAATTCATTATGGAATTTATAAATGAAAAGGAGAATTTGTTTAAAAATAAATATTGATTTATTTTTGGAGTGTGAAAATTATATATCTTGTAAAGATATTTTGGAAAATAAATAATTTGGAAAATTATTTGGAAACTGGTGATGTGTGCATATCCATTGATAGTTCAATAACCGACTATCAATATTTCCCTTTGAATGGGTAATTGATGTGATTTGTTTGAATTTGAATGCCACACTTATTTTTGAATAAGCGCTCACTATTCGGGTTAACCGGGAAAAGACCATAGGGTCGTATAACCCATTCCGAATACGTGATACGTCGTTGTGAATTGCATTGAAGATCGGTGTTGAAGACCGAGTATTTGTGAAAGCGATAGGATGACCTATCGATTGTCTCTGCACTGGGTAGCTACTGGTATAGAGATTCCTTAAGTGATGGGAAATTCGATCGGGATTGTGAATACCCGGATTGCAAGGGCTTCATAAGAACTGCCTTCGGTTTTGTTCGAGCCCGGAACAGACTTGTATGGATTGTATGTCTGACATTACAAATTGAGATATAAAGCCGATTTCTTTCAAATATATTTCTGTTGGTGGCGGAGAATTTATTCTTTTAGCTTAGCACCCTTCTCTGAGACGTACGAGCTCAGAGGTTATGTAGTTGAAGGTTATCAGCGATATATTCCCAATTTGGTAATGTGACAGCTGAGTGTTGCTGTAAATGATCATTGTGTTGATTATTTGTGATAGGATCGTTTATTTGATCGTCTATCTTGGTGATCATTTCTATGATCATTTGTTGACCCAAAGCATGGCTTTTGTATAAAGTATGTTTTTGTGGACGTGACTTCGTCGAGCCTCACACCCCGTGAATGGTCAAAACAGGAAAGATGCGGCAAGGTTATGAGGGGTAGCGCCCTTTAGGATGTGTGCATTTCCTTCTGGAAAAGGGTGGTATCATAGTATGGAGCCCAGATACTTACTCATGTTGAAAACACTTTGTTATGATTGTGTGAATTGATTACGAGCGCTCGGTGAAAGGTCCCAAAGGACCGGGGGATGGCATATTCGGTCAGTTGTTACTCAGTTAGGGGTAACCCGGCCTTGTGTTGGTAGAGATCCGGTTTGGTTCTCGGGGATGTCCATCCAGAGGCATTCTCATGTGGCAATGGGAAGTTCCTTGGCCTGACCATTCGTTGGAAATCCAAAGAAACAATACGTGACTTGTACGGTTTTAGTTGTAGAACCTGCTTCCTCAGGAAGTAGCTATAGTAGGCATAATATAATGGTACCTATGCTGGCTAAGATTTATATTCTACTTTCGAAATGAATTTTCCTACACTATGAACTAATAATAATATGAAATGTTCTTTTTAAATGCGTATCAAGCATCTTTGACTATCATAAGAAGAAATCTTCTCCAAGTCTGCGTTTGCATTGTGTGTGTGGCAGGAGGTCTTATGGTAGTCTCATTTTTAAAAGCATTGCGAATTGACTTAAAAATATTCTTCTACTTTGATTTTGAAGATAAATAAACTGTTTTAGTTCTCACACCAGTCACATGACTGACTCGGAGTTTATTGTTTTCCTTCCTAAACTCTGGGTGCCCACCAATTTCCACACGGGCAGTCAAGAGTTAGGTTTATCAGGATATTCTGGATATTCTGGAATTGCTGGAGGCAAGCTGGATGGCATGGCGTATTACTTATATAGTATTTCTTTTTCCGCTGCACTGATGTTGTATGTTGTTGTACACTCTGATGATATGAAGTAATGAAATGTGATGTAATGTAATAACTGATATAGTTCTTTGTTTAAAGATTATTCATTTATCTATTATATGTTGTTCCGCTGCGAATTGTGAGATTCAGATGTTGTTCTATTGTTTTCTGTTCTGTTCCGTTCTATTCTCTTTTTCGTTCTATTTTCTATTTTTCTATTTTCTTTCCTCTCTATTTTCTATCTTCTTACCTCTTCTTCTTTCTTTTTCCACTTCTTCTCTCTTATGTCTTCTTTTATCTTTTTCTTAAACCCATAACATTTCGGGTTTTTGGCCTTCGATTTCTCGGCAGTCGATAAAGTGAGTGTCGATGTTGAATTTTCGAAAGTCGAGAATTTCCGGGACGTTACAGTCAATTCGTAATGCTTTTAAAAATGAGACTACCTTAAGGCCTCCCGCACACACACACATGCAAACGCAGAATCGGAGGAGATTTCTCCTTATGATAGTCAAAGATGCTTGATACGCATTAAAAGAACATTTGATATTATTACTAGTGTATAGTGTAGGAAAATTCATTTCGAAAGTAGAATATAAATCTTAGCCAACATACGACCATTATCGTATGCCTACTATAGCTAACTATGTTCAATAGCAGGTTACCGCCACATTCCATAGCAGGTTATACAACTAAAACCGTACAAGTCTCGTATTGTTTCTTTGGATTTTCAACGAATGATCAGGCCAAGGAACTTCCCATTGCCACATGGGAATGCCTCTGGATGGACATCCCCGAGAACCAAACCGGATCTCTACCAACACAAGGCCGGGTTACCCCTAACTGAGTAACAACTGACCGAATATGCCATCCCCCGGTCCTTTGGGACCTTTTCACCGAGCGCTCGTAATCAATTCACACAATCATAACAAAGTGTTTTCAACATGAGTAAGTATCTGGGCTCCATACCATGATACCACCCTTTTCCAGAAGGAAATGCACACATGCTAAAGGGCGCTACCCCTCATAACCTTGCCGCATCTTTCCTGTTTTGACCATTCACGCGGTGTGAGGCTCGACGAAGTCACGTCCACAAAAACATACTTTATACAAAAGCCATGCTTTGGGTCAACAAATGATCATAGAAATGATCACAAAGATAGACGATCAAATAAACGATCCTATCACAAATAATCAACACAATGATCATTTACAGCAACACTCAGCATGTCACATTACCAAATTGGGAATATATCGCTGATAACCTTCAACTACATAACCTCTGAGCTCGTACGTCTTAGAGAAGGGTGTTAAGCTAAAAGAATAAATTCTCCGCCACCAACAGAAATATATTTGAAAGAAATCGGCTTTATATCTCAATTTGTAATGTCAGACATACAATCCATACAAGTCTGTTCCGGGCTCGAACAAAACCGAAGGCACTTACAAAGAAGTCCTTGCAATTCGGATATCCACAATCCTGATCGGATTCCCCATCACATATGGAGAACTCTATACCGTAGCTACTCGGTGCAGAGTCAATCGACAGGTCATCCTATCGCTCTCGCAAATACCGGGTCTTCAACACCGATCTTCAAATGCAATTCATAACGACGTATCACATATTCGGAATGGGTTATACGACCCCATGGTCCTTTCCCGGTTAACCCGAAAAGTGAGCGCTTATTCAAAAATAAGTGTGGCATTCAAATTCAAACAAATCACATCAAATACCCATTCAAAGGGAAACATTGATAGTCGGTTATTGAACTATCAATGGATATGCACACATCACCAGTTTTCAAATAATTTTTCAAATTATTTGTTTTCCAAAATATCTTTACAAGATATATAATTTTCACACTTCAAAAATAAATCAATATTTATTTTTCTAAACCAATCCCACTTTCTTTTATAAATTCCATAGTGAATTTATATTTCACAATATCTATGAATATATGATTTTAATTATTCATTTTCAATTTATCTTCAAAAAGATAAATTCTCAACTTATTCAATGAAATATTAGAAAACATTTCCATACTTATTTATTCATAAGTAATTCACTTTATATTATTTATCTTCAATACTTAGAAAATATTCAATATACTTAAATCGAAATTAAGTATATATTTCATTCTTTAAAGAAATCACTCTCTTAACATATTTATTTGGGCCAAAACGAATGTTACGTAAAACATCGTTACAACAACCCAAAATCACTAGTATAGGGATTCGAATTTTAATATAGATATATAAATCCCGATACTAAACAAAACATTTCCTTTCAGAAATCATTTACTATAACAACAATGTTATAGTCCACTATTTCATTTTATTTCTCGAAAACGTCTATTTCAACAATAAATGTTGAAATCTATGGTTTCGAATCTCAACACATTTTAAAACATCGTATGGTCGTTTTAATTCTATTTAAAACATCACATTCAAAACAATTTCTTTAACATATTATTCACTATTCAAAAACGTGAATATACTTGTTAACAAATTTCATCCTTTCTATTCATTTTATTTTAAAGGATTATTCACAGTTAAAAACGTGAATATAACTCCATTACTAAGTTTCAACAATTTACTTATCAAAATAAGTCGTTGCGAATTTATAAAACAACATTTATAAATTCCATTTCTATTTATTTTATAACTACTTCTTTTTATAAATTCCTTTATTAATCTATTCGATTTATAACTCAATTATAAACCAAAGATTCATATTATAAGTTAAATGGTTATAAAACAATTATTTTACAAAATCGTTCCTTTGAACTTCATAATTATAAATCTTATAACTTATAAGATTCAATTATTTATCCAAAACCATTATTTTAATAACTTTACAAATTTTATAAACCTACTGTTTATAAAATTCTATTTATAACTTCACCGTTTATAATTCTATAAATTTCATTCATTTATGGAATTCATTTACAATTTATTCTAACACTTATAAAAACTCGTTTTATAATGTCAATATTTCAATTTATAAATATCCATTTATAAATCTCTTAATATAAATCAATTTATATTATTCTTTAAAACATATTTAATCTCCTTTATAATTTCACCATTTTGATTTATAAAATAATTAAATTTTATAAATCCTATATTTTAAACTTTTCATAATAAATTCAAAAAAAATCCAATTTAAACTATTTTATAAAATCATTAACCCATATTTCTCAAAAATCAACTTTTTACTATATTTCTCAAAAATCATAATTTTTATAACATTAAAAATTATAGCGTTTATTTATTTAAAATAAATCAATTTCCAAAAATATTTTATAAACGTATACTTTCAAAAATCACTTTAAAATCATTTTAAAATCCCAAAATCTGGGTCCAATGATGCTACATACCAAATAGCCAATCACGACAACAACGATATCATATATCGATATGATAATCCATCAAATATCAAAATATCTAAAATCAAATAAAAACTGTTGAGGAATCCAGTTGGATCCCTCCAACCTGTTTTCCTGCATCCACAAACATTAGCACAATACCAATTTCGCTCCAGTACGAAATTATCGCGGTGTATGGGATTTAAATATTATCCGCTTAATAGACGGCGCAATAGGGTCTCATCCGCTAAACAAATGCGGGAAATCAATAACTCCAATATATACATATGCCAATATATATATATTGCTATTATATATAATACCAATTTCACTGTTTATGAAATATTCGCGGTATATGTTTTTAATAAATAACATTCGCTTACTAACGGCGTATAATGTCTATTTTAACAATCAATAGATATCAATCATCATTCAAACATGCATTCAAATATTTTAAATCTAACTATTTAAAATAAAATCGAAACTGATTCGATTGAGTGAGAAGTTCTCACCTTGATTTTAATTTCGTTTTAGCGATTTATTTCGAATAAAATTAAACGGACGTTTAATTTTACCCAAAATTCTCACTAACTCCAAACGACTCCAATCCAACTCCATCGCGTAGTGCTCGTCCATACGATTCCAACGCAACTGGTTTCGCGCGTTTTCGACCTCGTATGAAAAAGTTACGAATTTTTGAATTTACACGAGTTTATAAAGCATATAAATTACAACATAAATTATAATTTTTAAACCTAAGCAAATATGGGCCATGTGATCAGCTCTCCCCCCCATCAGGCCGTCCCCTTCCCATCTTCTCCTTCCTCTTTCACGCGTTTGGCTACAGGTTATAGCCGAACCCACTTGCTTAGATTAGGGTTAAATAATTCTTCCTCCACGACGAGCTATGCAACGATCAGGGAGTTCCATCGCGAAGAGCACGACCCCCCCTACCCACGCCTGCCACCATATGACACTCGGCCACCATATGCGCACGCAACACGAGGCCGAAAGGCCCACGAACGCGGCCTCCCTGACATCATTCTGCTCCACTTCACGCCATCATCTCCGTATGGATCTAAAGTACTCGTGAAGCTCTTCAATGTTGTAGTTAACAACTTTGGCTAAAAACGAGTGGATTGAGAAAGATTGAGGGATGAAAATAGGTGATTTCTGGCCTTTGATAAGGAAGGTGGCGGCTACTAGGGTTAGGGTTAGATGTTTTTTTTTTTTTATTTATGAAGGGGTCTTGGTGTATTTATAGGAAAAAATCGAACACTATTCATCCGGAAATTCCGAACTCCGATTTACGCGCCGAAACTGACGTTCCTAGGGTTTACCCCGCGTTCCGGACACAATGGAACAGGTTTCGAAAGCTAATTCGGACATCTGTGCGAGTTATGGCAATAAACGTTCAATTTAAGTCAAACCGATTTAAATCGATTTCTAGGCGTTTTAATTCGTACCGGACAAACGGTAAATCCAATTGACACGAAATTTGAAACCATACAATAATATCACATTACGGATCCGATGAAACTGGTTTCGTCGAAATCCGAGACTTTTTGAAAAATGGCTATTTTGACTCGCCAAATTAAAAACGATTCGATGCGTTTCGAGCTGCCACGATCAAATGATAGCTCCGATTGACACGAAAATTGAAATCCGGTAATAACTAACTATTATGGATCCAATGGAACTAGTTTCGTTCAATTCTGAGACTGTTCAAAAAATGACTATTTTCACTAGTCGATTTTAATATTAAAATATTTAATTTTCACAAATTAACTTTTAATTCAATTTTAAAAGTTCTAAAATATCGTTCTAACTTCAATATGACAAAATAAAATTTTACAAATCATTTTCAATCATATTTAACTCAATTTTCAATTATTTCCATAATTTAACGTATTAAATTATCGATTTAATTATTCAATTAAATCCAATAATTCAAATAAAAATTTATTCGACTTATAAATTTCACTTATTAATATTTAAAATTAATTAAATATTCAAATTTTAATTAATAAAAATTCTGGGTCGTTACATGTTTCGATTGATAATATTAAGTTTTTGAAATTAACTGTTGTTTAAATTTCGGGGACGAAATTCTTTTAAGGGGGGAGGAATGTGACATCCCGGAATTTTGACCCCATTATTATCATAAGTTTTTGATTAAATTTAAATAAAATATAATACTTTTATTTATAAATAAATGAGAGTTTGGATATTATTAGTTGTATATGTGTTATAAAGGAATTTATAAGTTCAAAATATAAATAGACTCTTTCAACAATATTCAAAAATTAAATCTGTTTTATTTATTTAAATTAAAAGTTGTGTATAAATGGCATTTAATATCAGATATAAGAATGTAGTTAATAAAAATAAGTACAATAATACAATTTTATTCATATTAAATATAAATAAAAAATACATAGGTGCAAATACATTACAAATCCAATATTGACAAAAATTAACTTTAAATAAAAATAAGATTTAAGTACTGTTTCTACACAATAAATTTTACAACTAAAATAAAATAAGCTTATAAATATTTAACATGAGTTTCTATATAAATATAAATACTTATAAATATGGTTATAAACATGAGCTTCTATATATTTAACATAAATATAACATAACAGTAGGATTACAAACATAAGTATAAAATTATAACTTGAATAAGATATAAATAAAAGTGTTAACTATTGAAAGACAAATATACATAATCTGTAAACAATGAAGAAAAATTGAAAACCTGCAAACATTACTTATATGTGATCATAAGAAAAATCATAATACAAACACAAATGAAAACCTGCAAACTGTATATACATAAGAAATCAAACCTGCAAGCAAACATTAATTTATATATTAACATAAGTATGTTCAGACCAAACCTGCATGTATTTTTGCAAAGTAAACAAAACTGGTCAGCAAAGCATTATAGTGTAAACCCATATGAAAACACATTAGTACAAACTTAAGCCTGTAAAGATCTTTATACAAATATATAAGTCAGCAAATACTAATTGGTGTAAACTTATATGAATACATTCAGTACAAATTTAAGCCTGCAAATATTTTTATACAAGTATAGGTGTCAGTAAATATTGATTGTGCTAACATAAGTAAAGACATAGGCATTTTAGTGGCACTACAATCTGTCATATACATAATCTCCTAGCCGAAATATGCGATAGATCTCAGGTTTTAGTATAAAAATAATATATATTAAAGCAAGATATTTTACCAAGCCAAAGCTTGTGCAAGAAGACAGCATGGTTGAAAGTTATAAATATTTGTATACATCATTTTATACCTTAACTCATCTGTATCTTCAAAAGCAAAAAGAAACTTCACAAATCTGAGAAATAGCAAAAGAAAGAAAAAAAATTAAACGAACTTCAAGTTCAAAAGCCAGAAAGCAATAAGTTTACTGGAATTCAAAATTTCAAGATATAGGTTTCTTGCATCATCAAATACTTCTTTGTTACAACAGTTTTGGTGAGTAAACATGTTTTTCAATATAACTTTTAATTTGTATTTCATGAAGTATTGTTATGATTTAAATTTCTGGAATGTTTGGCATAGTTTTGTTTGTTCTGCATCTTGATATTCTTACAGGTTTCAAATTTCTGTTGAGTCAAAGGAAGTAAAGAATAATTCATACTTTTGTATAAAGTCATCTTGATTAATTAGTAATTTAACTAAGTAATATTTGTTAAAGCTTCAGTTTAAAGTTTGAAGTGATTTTAAGAAAGCTGTATGATTTAAGCACTGGAACTTAAACTTACAGTAAAAAAGGTAAGTAATAATCAAAATTCTAGTTGCATAAATTGTAAATCCAAAGTTATATCTTGAAACAACATACTAAGTAAGATTTTTAAGACTCAAATTATAATTTTTAGTGAACAAGTCTGGGAGCAGTTTGATAATAACCCATTTTTGCTTTTCTATGAATTTCAAATGATTCATTCAATAATTTTTGTTGAAATTTGGCTTGAAGCTAGAGTAATGTTGTATGATCACCAGAAAATTGTTAAAATAATTTTCGAATGCAAGAATTGTTGTGGGGAATCAAAAGTAGGGTTTAAGGAGTATATGTTTTCGAGCCCTGTTCATGTGAAGGTCGCGTCACCGAGGCTTCACCGAGTGCCATGGGATTTGGGTAGAGGCTAGAGTGGGGTGACGGCAAGATTTGACCGGAGCCACGTTGTCTATGGCGGTCGTGACAGTGAGTACGAGGTGGTTTTGTCCACCGTGTTCGTGGAAACAGTTCGACATTTAGGGGCATATTTTGATTTCGTGGTGAAAGGGTATATCTGGGTCTGGATTTCAGGTAAGGGGAAGCGATGTGACTAGTTGGTGGTGTCGAGGTGCAGTAGCGCGGTGGTGGACCGCCGTGCACGTGCACGGCGGTGGAGGGATATTCTGCACATGGTCGACTCGAGTGTAACTCGAGTTAGTCGCGTGGATGGCTTCGGGTCCGTTCTGGGTCGAAGGTGAAGTGCGCGTGTGTTTATTTAAGTCTCTGTTGTTTTAAAAACTTAAGTTTAAAAAAAAGAAACAGGAGAGAACAGGGGAGAAGAAAAGGGGAAGCAGGAGGATTGATGCGAGAAACATACTGGGTAATATCGATTTTGACCCGTGTTAGATGCGAGACTTACTTCGGGTTGTTTAATTCCTAAAGCTTACTAACTTTGTTAAGTTAAAGTATTTAGTTAGGTAAGTTAAGTACTGATCAAGGATAATGTTTATAAACCAGTTAATACATGATGGACTTTAGAGTTTTATAGAAAACAAAGTAGAGTAATTAAGTTAATTTCGAAGTAAATTAAGAATGTACTCAGTTTTATAAATAATTTAATAAGTAGTTCAAAATGTAATTGAATTAGTAATTAAAGATTTTAATGATAATCTTATGAAATCATTTATAATTATGAATCTAATTAATTATTTGAAGTTGGTTAATTAACAAATCATAGTTAACAGATTAAATAATTAATTAATGATTAAACGATTAAGTTAATTAATAATTAATGATTAATTAAACAATTAGCAATAATTAATTATGTAATTGAGTTTTATAAATCAATAATTAAGATTATTGATTAATAATTAATTAATTAAGAGAATGATTAATAAGTAATGAATAAATGGAAATGAGTTAATTAATGTGTAATTGATTAAGCATGAATAAAATATAATTTATGTTTAAGTTTGCAATTAAGTTTAAAACAAATCAAACTTGTTGATATGAATCGATGATTATATTGATTGCCTATGATGTTTATTTATTCCTGTGGTGTTCTGTGATATTCTGGATATATCTGTGATGATTGTGTATGATTATCTGTATTAAATTATTATATGATTTATCTGATGTTATTTATCTGTGTTAAATTGCTATATGAATTCAATTGTTAAATTTAAACTGTTAAGTTAATTAGAAAACTTGGACTTTAAAATGGCGTTTGGATTTCGATGAGACCGGGGTCGGGTATCGTTATGATATTCCGAAAACCACATCGATCCAAATTAAACGATAGGTCGTGTAATCTCAAGTGAAGATCGAGATGGTGTTTTCAGAATGCAAGGGTTATCGTCGTTAACTCTGAGGGTGATTCCAAAACGAGTGTAACGAGATAATGCCTTCGGTTTCGTTCGAACCCGGAACGAACTTATATGGATTGAATGCTTTCAGAACATCGTCAGGCGGACGATGAGCATTCTAAGAAATATGTTCTATAAAGGTAAACGCAACCTCAAGCCTCATCAACCGGGAATGGCTAAAACAGGGGATGTGCAGCAAGGTTAGGTGGGTCATGCCCAAGCAGGACGAGGTATACCCCTGTCTAGATGTACCTTTTATTCGGCTGTGTAGGCGGTTGGTCTGCAGCCAACTACGAGGTTATCTTGTTCGGGACTGTTCAGTAAGGAATGGTTCCGGCCTTGTGTTGCAGGGGAGTTAGGGTGGCTCCTCGGTACTGTGATCTAAGCCACGTACTATGATGGGCGGTACCCCAGTAGCCTTGCCATTGTATGGGATCCAATTTCCAATAAGCACCGTACGTTTTGGTTGTGCCCAACTATGTTGAAATGTGAGATGTAAGCATTTCAGCTATTTCTGTATTTTACTTGAAAACCCTAGACACTATTATAATATCACTGGATTTCCTATAAAATGTTTTGGTTAGCGTAAGGTAAAAACTTACCCGTATTTATGTGTGGGAAGTCTTACGTGATACCTTTATTTTAAATGATTTTCAAAGTTAACTAACTTTAACCCGTTTACTCATACTAGACCCATGTCTGACCCGGAGTTTATTTTCTGTTTTTCATAAACTCTCGGGTACCCAAATTTTTACGGGTAGCCAAGGGATTCAGGATTAGCTTTGACGAATTCTGGAGGAGTTGGAGCAGGAGACCAGACGTATGTAGCTATCTATATAGTTCCGCTGTATTAGTTAGTTCATGATATTTGAGATGTATGTTCTGACAGATATGTATATGATAGTCATGTTGTATGAAATTGTTTAACTCTGATGTATATAACTGTGTAATAGTTATGTTGATATATTATATTTTATTCCATTCCGCTGTGAGATTCTGATGTTGTTATTCTTTCTTTTCTTTTCTATTTCTATCCCTTTCTTTCTTATTGATGACACGTCTTCCTGGGCGTAGGAAGCCGGGTCGTCACAGCTGGTATCAGAGCATTAGGTTGAGCGAGTACCCATGCTCTGGAATAATATTTATCTTGAGAGTGCGTATTTGTATTTTCATATAAATATATATATAAATATATATATATATACACACCTATCTAAACTTGTTGGGTTACATGTCTAGGAGGCCAACATGAGTTCTGGAAGAAGAGGCGGAGTTAGGGCCAATACTTCAACTGATAATGTTCGAAGTCAAATTGCTAGAGAGGCTGTTAATCCAATACCGCCTCAAATTAGTTTTGCAGCCTTATGTAAAGATTTTATCGATCTTGGAGGCAAATCATTTAAAGGTTCAGAATCGAGAATTGAAGTTCAAGCCTGGTTACGTTCTTGTGAGCGTATTTTTAAGAGGATGAGATTGTCGGATGATCAGAAAAGGGATATGGCATCGTGGCAATTGCTGGGAAGCGCAGCAGCATGGTGGGATGCAACAATTGCAAATATTCCTGAAGAAGATATTTCATGGGAAAGATTTAAGGAGTTATTTGAGGAGAAGTTTATGCCGACAGCAAGGAAAACTCAATTGTATCAGGATTTTCTGAATTTGAAGCAGGAAAGCTTGACCATTTCTGAGTATGAGACCAGATTCAACGAACTTTCGTGTTATGGATCAGGACTCATTGATACTCCCCTCAAGAAGAATGAAAAGTTTGTGCAAGGATTGAGGTCCGAATTCCAGAATAAGATGACGGTGCTCTTGAAAGGAACATTTGTTGATTTAGTTGATATGGCTTTGAGGTATGAAGATTTGATGAGCAAGAAATTGGAGGCAACAACAGCAGTTTCAAGAGGGAACTCCGTTAACCCAAATAAAAGAAAGTTCAACCCACTTTGGAAAAGGCAAGCTAAGGGAAAGAAATAGGGTAGAAGCAATAACGGACCCCGTAAGTGTTATAACTGTCAGCAAATTGGACATTTGGCGGATCAATGTTCTCAAGGAAGATCTCAGCAGCAGCGACGTCATAGTGGTCTAGAATTTGCAGTAGTCTAGAGATCGTTGTGTTTTAATTGTCATCATCCCGGTCATATGATTAAGAATTGTCCACTTTTGCAGAGGACACTTCAGGATAAAGTTTTTGCTTTGGAAGCAGGTTCATCTTCTTCTTCTCAAGGCAAAGGAGTTTTGGAAGGTACCTTACTCTTAAATGGCAAATATATTAAAGTTTTGTTTAATTCGGGTGCATCTTTGAGTTTCATATCTTCAGAACAGTAGACAAGTTTTCTCTTAACCCTAGTACCGTGGATCGACCCATTATTGTGTCTAATCCTATTGGTGGAGCAACAAAATTGGATACGGTCTGTAAGGACTTGAAGCTTTCTTATTTGTCTCACAGTTTCTCTTATGACCCGTATGTGTTAGATTTGAAAGGATTTGATCTTATTTTGGGAATGGATTGGCTCGTTAAGTATAAAGCAGTCCTGAATTGTGATGAAAGAAAAGTTTCATTGGAGACTGATTTGGGTAGGATTGCCAAGGGATTCAGGATTAGCTTTGACGAATTCTGGAGGAGTTGGAGCGGGAGACCAAACGTATGTAACTATCTATATAGTTCTGCTGTGTTAGTTAGTTCATGATATTTGAGATGTATATTCTGACAGATATGTAGATGATAGTCATGTTGTATGAAATTGTATAACTCTGATGTATATAACTATGTAATCGTTATGTTGATATATTATATTTTATTCCATTTCGCTGTGAGATTCATGTTGTTATTCTTTCTTTTCTTTTCTTTTGTATTTCTATCCCTTTCTTTCTTATTGATGACACGTCTTCCTGGGCGTAGGAAGCCGGGTCGTCACAATTTGTATGTATCTGTGGAAAATTTATATGTATTGTGTGATTGCATGGATAATTTTGAAAATACTTGTAGAACATCCCTGATCTAAAATTTCAACACAGTTTTAAATTTAAATTCATTTTTCCTTTATCTATTAATTTTTAAGACTTAGGATCTAAATAAATATTGTTTGTTTGGTTATTGACTTAATTTTAAAAATTTACTTAACTTAAATAGAAACTGCAATTGCCCTGGAAATCAAGTTTAAAGGGGGAAACTCAAGTCTCTGTTAAAATTCAAACTTGTTAATTGAGCAATTCAGGTATACAAACTAAATATTTAGACTAACTGTAACGACCCAGAATTTTTATTTTGAATATTTAATTAATTTTAAATATTAATAAGTGAATTTATAAGTCAAATAAATTTTTATTTGAATTTTTGGATTTAATTGGATTATTAAATCAATAATTTAATACGTTAAATTATGGAAATAATTGAAAATAGAGTTAAATATGATAGAAAATGATTTGTAAAATTTTATTTAATCATACTGGAGTTATGGAAATATTTTAGAAATTTTAAAATCGAATTAAAAGTTAATTTGTGAAAATTGAATATTTTAATATTTAATAATCGACTGTAAAATAGCCAATTTTTGAACAGTCTCAGAATTGAACGAAACCAGTTTCATGGATCCGTAATAGTTAGTTATTACCGGATTTCAATTTTCGTGTCAATCGGAGTTATCGTTTGATCGTGGCAGCTCGAAACGCATCGAATCATTTTTAATTTAAATTTGGCGAGTCAAAATAGCCATTTTTCAAAAAGTCTTGGATTTCGACGAAACTAGTTTCATCGGATCCGTAATGTGATATTATTGTAAGGTTTCAAATTTCAAGTCAATTGGATTTACCGTTTGTCCTGTACAAATTAAAACGCCTAGAAATCGGTTTAAATCGGTTTAATTTAAATTGAGCGTTTTCAGCCATAACTCGCACATACTTCCGAATTAGCTTCCGAAACCTGTTCCATTGTGTCCGGAACGCGGGGTAAACCCTAGGTACGCTGGTTACGGCGTCTAAATCGGAGTTCGGAATTTCCGGGTGAATAGTGTCGAACGGTTCCTTATAAATAGCCCCTACCCCTTCATAATTTGATAAAAATAACCCTAACCCTAATATCAAACTGCATAGCCGCCACCTACAATTGAATGGCCAGAAAATCATCAACTTTCTCCCTCCAAATCTTCAAATCCACTCAACGATTCAAGAAAGTTTCAACTAGAATGTTGTAGAGGGCTGTGAGTACTACGTTTTCAACGGCTATGATCTAAAATGGAGTTGTATTTTGGGAGATATGGGGGCCGATAGGGGGGGACCTGCGCACGCACTCCCAGGTGGAGGAGATGGCCGAGCTTCCTAGGGTTATGGCCGAGTGTAGCTATCGCGAAGGCCTTCGCATTGGCGTTGGTGTGATCGAGTATCGTTGAGTATTGAGAGAGCAAATTCAAAACCCTAATCTATGATAATGGGTTAAGTGGTGTCGGCCTTGGATCTGTAGAAGACGCGTGATGAGGAAGAGAGAGTGCACGGCCAGGATTTGGGGGGTTCAAGATCCTATGGCTCTAGATTTATGAAGGTTGAAATATGAAAAGTTATGTTGAAATTGTATATATAAATCGTGTACGATCTTCAAAAATTCGTATCCTTTTCATACGAGGTCGAAAAAATGCAAACTCAGTTGCGTTGGAATCGTATGGACGAGCACTACGCGATGGAGTTGGTTTGGAGTCGTTTGGAGTTAGTGAGAATTTCGGGTAAAATTAAACGCGCGTTTAATTTTATTCGAAATAAAAAGCTAAAACGGAATTTAAAACCAAGGTGAGAACTTCTCACTCAATCGAATAGATTTCGATTTTATTTTAAATAGTTAGATTTAAAATATTTGAATGCATGTATGAATGATGATTGATATCTATTGATTGTTAAAATAGACATTATGCGCCGTTAGTAAGCGGATGTTATTTAATATAAACATATACCGCGAATATTTCATAAACAGTGAAATTGGTATTATATATAATATCAATATATATATATTGGCATATGTATATATTGCAGTTGATTGATTTCCCGTATTTTTTTGCGGATGAGACCCTATTACGCCGTTATTAAGCGGATAATATTTAATAAGAACATGTACCGCGATAATTTCGTACTGGAGCGAAATTGGTATTGTGCTAATGTTTTTGGATGCAGGAAACAGGTTGGAGGGATCCAACTGGATTCCTCAACAGTATTTATTTTATTTCAGATATTTTGATATTTGATTGATTATCATATCGATATATGATATCGTTGTAGTGGTGATTGACTATTTGATGTGTAGCATCATTGGACCCAGATTTTGGGATTTTAAAATGATCTTTAAAATGATTTTTGAAAATATACTTTATTTCTGGAATTGATCCATTATAAATAAATAAACGTTATAATTTTTAAAGTTATAAAAATTATGGTTTTTGTGAAATATAGTTAAAAAGCTGATTTTTAGAAATACGATTAAAAGTCGATTTTTGAGAAATATGAACTAATGATTTTATAAAATAATTTAGATTGGATTTTTGAATATATGATAAAAGTTTAAATATAGGATTTATAAAATTTGATTTTTTTATAAATCGAAATGATGAAATTATAAAGGAATTTAAAGACGTTTTAGAATAATAATATAAACTGATTTATATTAAGAGATTTATAAATGGATATTTATAAATTGAATTATGGACATTATAAAACGAGTTTTTTTATAAGTGTTTGAATGTAGTGGAAATGAATTTCCTAAATGAATGAAATTTATAGAATTATAAACTGTGAAGTTATAAATGAAATTTATAAATAGTAAGATTATAAATTTGTGAAGTTAATTGAAGAATAGATTTGGTTAAATAAATAAATCTTATAAGTTATAAGGTTTATAAATTGAAAAGTCTTTAAAAAGAACGATTTTGTAAAATAATCGTTTTATAAGTAATTAACTTATAATGTGAACGTTTAGTTTATAATTTAGTTATAAACGGGAATAGGTTAATAAAGGAATTTATAAAAAAAGAAGTTTTTATAAATAAATAGAAATGGAATTTATAAACGTTGTTTTATAAATCCGCAAATGACTTATTTTGATAAGTTAATTGTTATAACTTATAAATGGAGTTATATTCACGTTTTAGACAGTGAATAATCCTTTAAGTTAAAGTGAATAGAAATAATGGAATTTGTGAACATAGTATATTCACGTTTTTGAATAGTGAATAACATGTTAAAGAAAATTGTTTAGAATGTGAATGTTTTAAATAGAATTAAAACGATCTAACAATGTTTTAAAAGGAGTTGAGATTCGAAATCATAGATTTCAACATTTATTGTTGAAATAGACGTTTTCGAGAAATAATTTCCGAAAGGAAATGGGTTGTATAGTATCGGGATTTATATATCTATTTAATTTCGAATCCCTATACTAGTGATTTTGGGACGTTGTAACGATGTTTTACGCAACATCCGTTTTGACCCAAATAAATATGTTAAAGTGAATGATTTCCTTAAAGAATGAAATATATACTTAATTCGATTTAAGTATATTGAATATTTTCTAAGGTTGAAAATAAAAGGATTTGTGAATTACTTATGAATAAATAAGTATGGAAATGTTTTCCAAAATGAAGTAAATAATTAGAATTTATCTTTTTGAAGATAAATTGAAATGGATAGTTGAAATTGTATATGCATAGATATTTTTGAAATATAAATTCATTATGGAATTTATATGTGAAAGTGAAACTTGTTAAAAATAAATATTGATTTATTTTTGAAGTGTTGAAATAATATATCTTGTAAAGATATTTTGGAAAATAAACAATTTGGAAAATTATTTGGAATCTGGTGATGTATGCATATCCAGTGATAGTTCAATAACCGACTATCAATATTTCCCTTTGAATGGGTATTTGGTGTGAATTGATTGAATTTGAATGCACACTTATTTTTGAATAAGCGCTCACTATTCGGGTTAACCGGGAAAGGACCATGGGGTCGTATAACCCATTCCGAATATGTGATACGTCGTTATGAATTGCATTTGAAGATCGGTGTTGAAGACCGAGTATTTGTGAAAGCGATAGGATGACCTATCGATTGTCTCTGCACTGGGTAGCTCCTGGTATAGAGATTCCTTAAGTGATGGGAAATTCGATCGGGATTGTGAATACCCGTATTGCAAGGGCTTCATAAGAAGTGCCTTCGGTTTTGTTCGAGCCCGGAACAGACTTGTATGGATTGTATGCCTGACATTACAATTTGAGATATAAAGCCGATTTCTTTCAAATATATTTCTGTTGGTGGCGGAGAATTTATTCTTTGCTTAACACCCTTCTTTGAGACGTACGAGCTCAAAGGTTATATAGTTGAAGTTATCAGCGATATATCCCATTTTGGTAATGTGACATGCTGAGTGATGCTGAAATGATCATTGTGTTGATTATTTGTGATAGGATCATTTATTTGATCGTCTATCCTTATGATCATTGTGTTGATCATTTGTTGACCCAAAGCATGGCTTTTGTATAAAGTATGTTTTTGTGGACGTGACTTCGTCGAGCCTCACATCCCGGAAATGGTCAAAACAGGAAAGATGCAGCAAGGTTATTAGGGGTTTCTGTAGCTCCCCTTAGGGTATGTGCATTTCCTTCTGGAAAAGGGTGGTATCATGGTATGGAGCCCAGATACTTACTCATGTTGAAAACACTCTATTTATTATGGTGTGATGTTGGATATCGAGCGCTCGGTTGATAAAGGTCCCAAAGGACCGGGGGATGGCATACTCGTGTCAGTTGTTACCCAGTTAGGGGTAACCCGGCCTTGTGTTGGTAGAGATCCGGTTTGGTTCTCGGGGATGTCCATCCAGAGGCATTCTCATGTGGCAATGGGAAGTTCCTTGGCCTGACCATTTGTTGGAAATCCAAAGAAACAATACGAAACTTGTACGGTTTTAGTTGTAGAACCTGCCATTTAATATGGTAGCTATTAGTAGGCATAATATAATGGTACCTATGCTGGCTATGATTTATATCTTTACTTTCGAAAGGATTTGTTCTACACTATGCACTAATAATAATATCAAATGCTCTTTTTAAATGCGTATCAAGCATGTTTGACTAACATAAGAAGAAATCTCCTCCAAGTCTGCGTTTGCATTGTGTGTGTGGTGGGAGGTCTTATGGTAGTCTCATTTTTAAAAGCATTGCGAATTGACTTTAAAAATATTCCTCTATTTTGATTTTAAAGTAAATAAACTGTTTTGAGTTCTCACACCAGTCACATGACTGACTCGGAGTTTATTGTTTTCCTTCCTAAACTCTGGGTGCCCACTAATTTCCACACGGGCAGTTAAGAGTTAGGTTTATCAGGATATTCTGGATATTCAGGAGTTGCTGGAGGCAAGCTGGATGGCATGGCGTATTACTAGTTTATATAGTATTTCTTTTTCCGCTGCACTGTTTGTTGTATGTTGTTGTACACTCTGATGATATGATGTAATGTAATGTATAAAATGTAATAACTGATATAGTTCTTTGTTTAAAGATTATTCATTTATTATTATATGTTGTTCCGCTGCGAATTGTGAGATTCTGTTGTTGTTCTGTTGTTTCCTTTCTGTCCCGTTCTATTTTTCAAATTCTCTGTTTTCTTTCTCTGTTTTCTAAAAATTGTCTATCTTCTTTTCCCTCTATTTTTCTTTTTCTCTCTTCTTTCTTTTCTTTTCTTTTTTTAAAACCCATAACATCTCGGTTTTTCGGCCTTTGATTTCTCGGCAGTCGATAAAGTGAGTGTCGATGTCGGATCTTCGAGAGTCGAAAAATACGCGGTCGTTACATTTGGTATCAGAGCTCTGATGGTTAAGCGACAACCATGGTTCTGTTGGGTATAATTCATTAGAGATAGAGTCAGCAGTACTCTAGAATGAGTTTGAGTGTAATAATAGCTATGAGAGCGTATTTGTTAGTGAATATGAAATCGTTTTATATTGTGATGATTGGTTTGTTGAGTGGTATATAGATTCTGGTTAATACGAGTAATTAACGTAGTTGATAGGAATCTATAAACACTTGAATAGAACAATTCGGCACAATATTGATTTTTAATTGGGTAAATGAAATAATTTTACCTTGATTATATTTTATATATAAAGAAATAATTTTTCAAAATTATTAAATTGTATGTAAGTTGATTGTTAGGTTGTTTGAATAATCTAAATTAAAGAATAATTGTATAAGCAAATGAATTATAAGAATTGAGTTATAATTAAAGTGATGTACAATTGTGAAATAAACTTATATATATAAGAAGTGAAACTATATTTATGAATATGAGTTGTAAATAAAATGTAAAGTGAATTTAAAGTTAAATGGAATATGAACTTAAGTTATGTAAATGAAATTCAACTTTGTAATTGAATTGAATGGATGAATTGAATGTTAATCAATTAAATGTGAATTAAATTGATATGGAATAATGAATATAAGTGTTAATTCATTAAAATCTAATGTTATTAGAAGTTGAATAAAAAAAAAAAAAATGAATGAATATAAGTAAAGGAATTTGGTTGAAATTAATAAACATTGATTGTTATATGATTGTTAGATGATTGTATATAATTCATTAAGAGTTAATGAAATTGAATTAGTGAAATTTAAAGCTATGCAATTGAATTCAAATTAGGAGTAAATAAATTTGAATAGAATTGAAAGTGAATAGGATTTAATTAGTGAATGCAAACTAATTAAAATTGAGAATGAATGTGATAAAATCCAATGTAAATAAATCAAATATGATTTAAAGTGAAAACCCAAATTCATTGAATATGAATGAGAATATAAATGAATATTGATTGGTTATGGATTATAGTTGGTTGATGGTTGTATATATTGCTATTGAATGCATTTGCTATATTATGTAGTTGTTATGTTGCTATATGTTGTATATTGATACTATGCTTTATATACATGATTCTCATGTTGTTTGTTGAGTTTAGTAGGTGCGGATCGCTTTTGCTTCGCATTTGGAGTTCGCTTTAGCGCTATATTAGCCGTATATGCTTGCTAATAAAATATAAGGTACATATCTCGGATTAAATATCGCACTTTTACACTTTTTTTCCCTTCGGGATGCCTCATTACTTGATGAGATGTATATTTGTGATATATATACTGTCATTTTTTTTTCGGATCGAGCCGCGCAAAGGAGACTATGGCGAATTTTTCCGGAAATTTAAGGCGTTAGAAAAAAATTTGAGAAAAATTAGAAAATTGTGAAAACTTTAACTTGATTTTGGAATTGAAAGTTAAACAATAGATAGTTGTTTTTGAAAAGATAACTAAGTATGATTGGAAAACTTAGTAAAGATTTGTAAGGAATTTAATTATGAATTTTGGAAAGTTAATAAATTCTGTAACCTTTCTTACTTGTAATTTCGAGGACGAAATTCTTTTAAGGGGGAAAGATTGTAACGACCCAGAATTTTTATTTTGAATATTTAATTAATTTTAAATATTAATAAGTGAATTTATAAGTCAAATAAATTTTTATTTGAATTTTTGGATTTAATTGGATTATTAAATCAATAATTTAATACGTTAAATTATGGAAATAATTGAAAATAGAGTTAAATATGATAGAAAATGATTTGTAAAATTTTATTTAATCATACTGGAGTTATGGAAATATTTTAGAACTTTTAAAATCGAATTAAAAGTTAATTTGTGAAAATTGAATATTTTAATATTTAATAATCGACTGTAAAATAGCCAATTTTTGAACAGTCTCAGAATTGAACGAAACCAGTTTCATTGGATCCGTAATAGTTAGTTATTACCGGATTTCAATTTTCGTGTCAATCGGAGTTATCGTTTGATCGTGGCAGCTCGAAACGCATCGAATCATTTTTAATTTAAATTTGGCGAGTCAAAATAGCCATTTTTCAAAAAGTCTCGGATTTCGACGAAACCAGTTTCATCGGATCCGTAATGTGATATTATTATAAGGTTTCAAATTTCAAGTCAATTGGATTTACCGTTTGTCCTGTACAAATTAAAACGCCTAGAAATCGGTTTAAATCGGTTTAATTTAAATTGAGCGTTTTCAGCCATAACTCGCACATACTTCCGAATTAGCTTCCGAAACCTGTTCCATTGTGTCCGGAACGCGGGGTAAACCCTAGGTACGCTGGTTACGGCATCTAAATCGGAGTTCGGAATTTTCGGGTGAATAGTGTCGAACGGTTCCTTATAAATAGCCCCTACCCCTTCATAATTTGATAAAAATAACCCTAACCCTAATATCAAACTGCATAGCCGCCACCTACAATTGAATGGCCAGAAAATCATCAACTTTCTCCCTCCAAATCTTCAAATCCACTCAACGATTCAAGAAAGTTTCAACTAGAATGTTGTAGAGGGCTGTGAGTACTACGTTTTCAACGGCTATGATCTAAAATGGAGTTGTATTTTGGGAGATATGGGGGCCGATAGGGGGGGACCTGCGCACGCACTCCCAGGTGGAGGAGATGGCCGAGCTTCCTAGGGTTATGGCCGAGTGTAGCTATCGCGAAGGCCTTCGCATTGGCGTTGGTGTGATCGAGTATCGTTGAGTATTGAGAGAGCAAATTCAAAACCCTAATCTATGATAATGGGTTAAGTGGTGTCGGCCTTGGATCTGTAGAAGACGCGTGATGAGGAAGAGAGAGTGCACGGCCAGGATTTGGGGGGTTCAAGATCCTATGGCTCTAGATTTATGAAGGTTGAAATATGAAAAGTTATGTTGAAATTGTATATATAAATCGTGTACGATCTTCAAAAATTCGTATCTTTTTCATACGAGGTCGAAAAAATGCAAACTCAGTTGCGTTGGAATCGTATGGACGAGCACTACGCGATGGAGTTGGTTTGGAGTCGTTTGGAGTTAGTGAGAATTTCGGGTAAAATTAAACGCGCGTTTAATTTTATTCGAAATAAAAAGCTAAAACGGAATTTAAAACCAAGGTGAGAACTTCTCACTCAATCGAATAGATTTCGATTTTATTTTAAATAGTTAGATTTAAAATATTTGAATGCATGTATGAATGATGATTGATATCTATTGATTGTTAAAATAGACATTATGCGCCGTTAGTAAGCGGATGTTATTTAATATAAACATATACCGCGAATATTTCATAAACAGTGAAATTGGTATTATATATAATATCAATATATATATATTGGCATATGTATATATTGCAGTTGATTGATTTCCCGTATTTTTTTGCGGATGAGACCCTATTACGCCGTTATTAAGCGGATAATATTTAATAAGAACATGTACCGCGATAATTTCGTACTGGAGCGAAATTGGTATTGTGCTAATGTTTTTGGATGCAGGAAACAGGTTGGAGGGATCCAACTGGATTCCTCAACAGTATTTATTTTATTTCAGATATTTTGATATTTGATTGATTATCATATCGATATATGATATCGTTGTAGTGGTGATTGACTATTTGATGTGTAGCATCATTGGACCCAGATTTTGGGATTTTAAAATGATCTTTAAAATGATTTTTGAAAATATACTTTATTTCTGGAATTGATCCATTATAAATAAATAAACGTTATAATTTTTAAAGTTATAAAAATTATGGTTTTTGTGAAATATAGTTAAAAAGCTGATTTTTAGAAATACGATTAAAAGTCGATTTTTGAGAAATATGAACTAATGATTTTATAAAATAATTTAGATTGGATTTTTGAATATATGATAAAAGTTTAAATATAGGATTTATAAAATTTGATTTTTTTATAAATCGAAATGATGAAATTATAAAGGAATTTAAAGACGTTTTAGAATAATAATATAAACTGATTTATATTAAGAGATTTATAAATGGATATTTATAAATTGAATTATGGACATTATAAAACGAGTTTTTTTATAAGTGTTTGAATGTAGTGGAAATGAATTTCCTAAATGAATGAAATTTATAGAATTATAAACTGTGAAGTTATAAATGAAATTTATAAATAGTAAGATTATAAATTTGTGAAGTTAATTGAAGAATAGATTTGGTTAAATAAATAAATCTTATAAGTTATAAGGTTTATAAATTGAAAAGTCTTTAAAAAGAACGATTTTGTAAAATAATCGTTTTATAAGTAATTAACTTATAATGTGAACGTTTAGTTTATAATTTAGTTATAAACGGGAATAGGTTAATAAAGGAATTTATAAAAAAAGAAGTTTTTATAAATAAATAGAAATGGAATTTATAAACGTTGTTTTATAAATCCGCAAACGACTTATTTTGATAAGTTAATTGTTATAACTTATAAATGGAGTTATATTCACGTTTTAGACAGTGAATAATCCTTTAAGTTAAAGTGAATAGAAATAATGGAATTTGTGAACATAGTATATTCACGTTTTTGAATAGTGAATAACATGTTAAAGAAAATTGTTTAGAATGTGAATGTTTTAAATAGAATTAAAACGATCTAACAATGTTTTAAAAGGAGTTGAGATTCGAAATCATAGATTTCAACATTTATTGTTGAAATAGACGTTTTCGAGAAATAATTTCCGAAAGGAAATGGGTTGTATAGTATCGGGATTTATATATCTATTTAATTTCGAATCCCTATACTAGTGATTTTGGGACGTTGTAACGATGTTTTACGCAACATCCGTTTTGACCCAAATAAATATGTTAAAGTGAATGATTTCCTTAAAGAATGAAATATATACTTAATTCGATTTAAGTATATTGAATATTTTCTAAGGTTGAAAATAAAAGGATTTGTGAATTACTTATGAATAAATAAGTATGGAAATGTTTTCCAAAATGAAGTAAATAATTAGAATTTATCTTTTTGAAGATAAATTGAAATGGATAGTTGAAATTGTATATGCATAGATATTTTTGAAATATAAATTCATTATGGAATTTATATGTGAAAGTGAAACTTGTTAAAAATAAATATTGATTTATTTTTGAAGTGTTGAAATAATATATCTCGTAAAGATATTTTGGAAAATAAATAATTTGGAAAATTATTTGGAATCTGGTGATGTATGCATATCCAGTGATAGTTCAATAACCGACTATCAATATTTCCCTTTGAATGGGTATTTGGTGTGAATTGATTGAATTTGAATGCACACTTATTTTTGAATAAGCGCTCACTATTCGGGTTAACCGGGAAAGGACCATGGGGTCGTATAACCCATTCCGAATATGTGATACGTCGTTATGAATTGCATTTGAAGATCGGTGTTGAAGACCGAGTATTTGTGAAAGCGATAGGATGACCTATCGATTGTCTCTGCACTGGGTAGCTCCTGGTATAGAGATTCCTTAAGTGATGGGAAATTCGATCGGGATTGTGAATACCCGTATTGCAAGGGCTTCGTAAGAAGTGCCTTCGGTTTTGTTCGAGCCCGGAACAGACTTGTATGGATTGTATGCCTGACATTACAATTTGAGATATAAAGCCGATTTCTTTCAAATATATTTCTGTTGGTGGCGGAGAATTTATTCTTTGCTTAACACCCTTCTTTGAGACGTACGAGCTCAAAGGTTATATAGTTGAAGTTATCAGCGATATATCCCATTTTGGTAATGTGACATGCTGAGTGATGCTGAAATGATCATTGTGTTGATTATTTGTGATAGGATCATTTATTTGATCGTCTATCCTTGTGATCATTGTGTTGATCATTTGTTGACCCAAAGCATGGCTTTTGTATAAAGTATGTTTTTGTGGACGTGACTTCGTCGAGCCTCACATCCCGGAAATGGTCAAAACAGGAAAGATGCAGCAAGGTTATTAGGGGTTGCTGTAGCTCCCCTTAGGGTATGTGCATTTCCTTCTGGAAAAGGGTGGTATCATGGTATGGAGCCCAGATACTTACTCATGTTGAAAACACTCTATTTATTATGGTGTGATGTTGGATATCGAGCGCTCGGTTGATAAAGGTCCCAAAGGACCGGGGGATGGCATACTCGTGTCAGTTGTTACCCAGTTAGGGGTAACCCGGCCTTGTGTTGGTAGAGATCCGGTTTGGTTCTCGGGGATGTCCATCCAGAGGCATTCTCATGTGGCAATGGAAAGTTCCTTGGCCTGACCATTTGTTGGAAATCCAAAGAAACAATACGAAACTTGTACGGTTTTAGTTGTAGAACCTGCCATTTAATATGGTAGCTATTAGTAGGCATAATATAATGGTACCTATGCTGGCTATGATTTATATCTTTACTTTCGAAAGGATTTGTTCTACACTATGCACTAATAATAATATCAAATGCTCTTTTTAAATGCGTATCAAGCATGTTTGACTAACATAAGAAGAAATCTCCTCCAAGTCTGCGTTTGCATTGTGTGTGTGGTGGGAGGTCTTATGGTAGTCTCATTTTTAAAAGCATTGCGAATTGACTTTAAAAATATTCCTCTATTTTGATTTTAAAGTAAATAAACTGTTTTGAGTTCTCACACCAGTCACATGACTGACTCGGAGTTTATTGTTTTCCTTCCTAAACTCTGGGTGCCCACTAATTTCCACACGGGCGGTTAAGAGTTAGGTTTATCAGTATATTCTGGATATTCAGGAGTTGCTGGAGGCAAGCTGGATGGCATGGCGTATTACTAGTTTATATAGTATTTCTTTTTCCGCTGCACTGTTTGTTGTATGTTGTTGTACACTCTGATGATATGATGTAATGTAATGTATAAAATGTAATAACTGATATAGTTCTTTGTTTAAAGATTATTCATTTATTATTATATGTTGTTCCGCTGCGAATTGTGAGATTCTGTTGTTGTTCTGTTGTTTCCTTTCTGTCCCGTTCTATTTTTCAAATTCTCTGTTTTCTTTCTCTGTTTTCTAAAAATTGTCTATCTTCTTTTCCCTCTATTTTTCTTTTTCTCTCTTCTTTCTTTTCTTTTCTTTTTTTAAAACCCATAACATCTCGGTTTTTCGGCCTTTGATTTCTCGGCAGTCGATAAAGTGAGTGTCGATGTCGGATCTTCGAGAGTCGAAAAATACGCGGTCGTTACACTAACTCATGATTTTTAAGAGTAAAATCATAAATTTTAAGTTGGGTTTGACTGTGCAAATGAGAGTTGATCAGAATTGGGTTTTGGGGTGGCCTCTGGTGATTTAAGTGGATTTGGAGGTCGTGTTTCTATATGATGGAAGATGGATGATCGTAGCATCATGGAAAATTGGTTGTATGGTGATCAAGTAGGTATGGCATTGGCGGTGATTAAAATAATTTGTAACCCTAGTTTTGAGAAAGTTGGGAAATTAGTTCGTTTCTGTCTCTATGGTTGTTCGAGTGTTAAGCCGCTTTGGGGGACGTTAGATGGGTCCATGAGGAGGATGTGGCCGGAGTTTCAACTCTGACGATGGTCGGAGGAGTGGGATTTTGCCGTTGACAGGGTTTGGGTTTTGAGTTGTCCTGTGTTCCAGGTTTTGGTTTGGGACTGTTTTTTTTATTCCAGGAGAGTGATGAGTTTTGGTGGTCGTAGGTTGGAACATAGGTGGTTGTTGATGAGTTGAGGCCATGGTGAGAGGCCGGAGATGATCAACGTCACGGTGCACGTGCACCGTGCATCTCTTTTTTGTTGGTCAAGGATTTTGGGATGGGTGTAAGTTCTCGGGATTCACTCAAGTATTTCGAGTTTTTACTTGAAGATGGGAGATGGAAGATTCGAAGCAAATTAGATACTGGCTCGAGTATGTTGTTTTTTTTTCAGGTTTTGTTTTCAGAAACCTGACAGTTTCAGGTTTTTAAATTTTAAACTAAATTTAAATAAAGGGAAGCAAAGAAAGGTTTAAACCAAAAGCTGAAAACAAGTTTAAAATAGGAATTCAAAATGAATTTAAATTCTAAATTTTCAAAATAAATAATTTTATAAAATATGAAATGTTTAATAACTAAAACCTGTACAGTATTTTATAAAGAGATTTATAAATCTGAAAAGAAAAAGATTTAAAACAAGTTTTTAAATTTAAGTTTAAAATCCGAATTGTAAATCTGTATTCAAATTTGAATTTGAAATCTTAGGATTTGAAAAGAAAATAAGTTTATAAATTCAAATGTTTGTCATCAAGTTTGAATCATAAAGTAATTTATAATGAAGTTTTAAAAATCTGAAATATAAAATTTAAACAAAGTGATCAAATCTAAGTTGTCTGGAATTCAAAAATGAGTTTGAATCCTGATTGTAATAGAATAAACTTTTGAATTTAAATATTTTAAAACAACTTTGAATGTTTTTAAATATGGTTTAAGTTTAAATTTGAATTTGGGCTTAAATTTCTTTTAAATTTCTTTCTAAAACAAATAGATTATTTATCGTATAATTAAAAAGGTTTGAATTGTTTTAAAGGTTTTGTTAAAGTTAAGAATTGTTTCATTTTTAAATCTTGTATTTAAAATACAATCTAAAGGAAAATTTAAAAAAAAAGTTGTTTTTAAATTACTTTGAAATGTTAATTAAATCATGAATATGATTAATGATTATCATTAAGTTGATTTGAACTTAATAATTTATAATTCATTAAATGATTAAGGTAATTAAGTTTTGTAATTAATTAAATTAATTAATTAATAATTTGGTTAATTAATTAAATAATTAAGGATTTTATTTAATTAATTAAAGGATTAGTAAGTTAATTAAGATAGATTAAATAGTAATTAAGAAATCAATTAATTAATAAGATTTGATTTAATTTAATTAATGATTTGAATTTATTAATCAAGTAATTTTAAATTAATTAAGTTTTAGATTATCACTTAATTAATTAAATAATTAGAGAATAATTAATGGGTTTTATAGATAATTAAATTTGTAATTAATATTGATTAATCTCAGTTAATTACTTTAGAGAAGTAATTAAAGATTTGTCATTGGTTAATAAAGGTCATTAACTTAGGATTATTTAATAATTAATTAATGTGATTAATTTTAATGATTAATTGGATTAATTAATTTAAAGATAATCAATTGAGAATTATTTAAGTGTAATTACTTAATGAAAGTAATTAAGAAATTAATTACTAGTTGTAATTAATTAAGTTTATTTTGAGTAGTTAAGTTAATTAATTAAGTTTAGTTAATTTAAATTAATCACTGATTAATTTGAGAAGTAATTACCCAATGCAATTAAAAATGAATAATTACTTAGTGAAGTAATTAGGAAGTTAAATTACTTGATGTAATTTAATTGAAGGATAATTTGGGTAAGAAAGGAGTTTTGGAAATTAATCACTTTGTGTAATTAATATGGAATTTGTATGCAGAATAATTACTTAAAGGAAGCAATTAATAATTAATTACTTAGTGTAGTTAATTTAGATTTTGTTAATTGAGTTATTTAAAGATAATAAAGAGATGTAATTAACTTAATATAATTAATTAATTAGTGTGATTAATCAAGAGTGATTAATCAATATGGATAATTGATAATTAATTTAATAGGGTAACTATAAATAAAATAATTTGGATCATTAATTTATATAATTAATGATGTAATTAAGAATAGATTAATTAAGAACAATTAATCAATGAAGGAATTAATTAATGTAATTAATTAAGGATTAATGTAATTAATTATAATTGATTAATTAATGAAGTAATTATAGATTAATTACTGAATTTGGTTTGGAATAATTATTGTGAAATTAATTGGAGGTTAATTACTTGAATGTAATTAAAGGATAATTAATCAAGATGATTAATTAGGGTAATTAATTGATTAATTTGTAATTAATTAATGGATATGTAAGCAAGATTTATATGGATGAAGTGATTAATTTAATTTATTTTAAATTAATTAAGGAAAAAGTAATTAATTTAATTCATTTAATTCATTTTAAATTAATTATAAAATGGTGATTAATAAGTCATTGCTTATGAATGTTGTTTGATACTGATTACCCTGAATGGTTGAGATCTTAGATATGAGATAAGTGATGTTGTGTGATTTAGATGCTACGGTTGCATTTGAATTGATAATATGAATTATCTGTTTGGGATGATAATATGAATTATCTATTTGGGATGATAATATGGATTACCTGTTGTGATGATAATGTTGATTATCTATTGTGATGTTGTGTATTATCTATCTATATGTATATAGATAATATTAAATTGAATTGATTTAAACACTTAAAACAACTTGGACCTAAATGATGGCGATTTGGATTTCGATGAGACTGGGATCGGGTTTCCATATTTGGATATCCGAAAACCACATCGATCCAAATTAACGATAGGTCATGAATCTCAAGTGAAGATGAAGATTCAGAGTGCAAGGGTTAGCGTCGTTAACTCTGAGGGTGATTCCAAAATGAGTGTAACGAGAAATGCCTTCGGTTTCGTTCGAACACGGAACGAACTTGTATGGATTGAATGCTTTCAGAACATCGTCAGGTGGACGATGAGCATTCAAAGAGATGTGTTCTCTAAAGGTAATCGTAGCCTCAAGCCTCATCAACCGGGAATGGCTAAAACAGGGGAGGTACAGCAAGGTTAAGTGGGTCTTGCCCAAGTAGGACAAGATTTTCTCCTGTCTAGAGGTCCCTTTATATTCGGCTGTGTGGGCGGTTGATTGCAACAACTGTCGGGGTTGTCTTGTTCGGGACTGTTCAGTAAGGAATGGTTCCGGCCTCCTGTTGCAGGGAGCGGGCATACTCCTTGGTACGATGATCTAGGCCACGTACTGTGACGGGCGGTACCTCAGTAGCCCTGCCAAAGATGGAACCCAAAATGCAATAAGTGTCGTACATATTAGTTGTGCCCAACTATGTTGGAACGTGAGATGTAAGCATTCCAGCTATTTCTGTATTTTACTTGAAAACCCTAG
This sequence comes from Allium cepa, assembly GCA_030765085.1. Lineage (NCBI taxonomy): Eukaryota > Viridiplantae > Streptophyta > Magnoliopsida > Asparagales > Amaryllidaceae > Allium > Allium cepa. The sequence continues at coordinate 192,463,041 of CM060939.1, read as the reverse complement.
ACACTATTATAATATCATCGAATTTCCTATCAAATGTTTTGGTTAGCGTAAGGTAAAAACTTTTCCATGTTTATGTGTGGGAAGTCTTACGTGATACCTTTTCTTTTCAAAAGGTTTTTAAAGTTAAGCAACCTTAACCTGTTACTCACACCAGACCATGTCTGACCCAGAGTTTATCTTCTATTTTCTTAAACTCTTGGGTACTCAAATTTTTACGAGTAGCCTAGGGATTCAGGTTTTCTTTGATTAATATTGGAGAAGCAACGAAGCAGGAGGCTTCTGCATTATAGTTATATAGTTTCCGCTGTGTGTTCTCTGTGTTGTTTTGTATTGAGTTGTAAATACTAGACAGGTGTTTATAACTGTCTAGTATGTGTTGTATATGCTGTGTATCTCTGATTATTGTTGTATATTATGTAATCCTTATGTTATTAATATAAGTTTTTCATTCCGCTATTGAGATTCTAGTGTTGTTTCTTCTTTCTCTTCTTTCTTTTCTCTTTTCTATCCCTTTCTTTCTTAATTCATGATACGTCTTTCTGGTTAGTGGAAGACTGGTCGTGACACTGTTGTTATTCGCCTGAAGATGCCGATTTGAAGATGCATCTAACTTCACCATTTCTCTCAGATGAAGATCGAGATCATCGCTTTTCCATTCTAGATTGCTTGAATCGAGTTTGCCATTCTTGTTATGCTTTGTGATGTCGAGAGTAGGAGACGATGCTGTGAGCGCTTTGAGTTTAAGTGTGTCGCCGCCTGCTTGTGAATGCTATGGACACTACAAGAAAAACAATTTTTAGTTGCATTTATTACTTGCTTTTAAGGATATATGCAACCGTTAATCAGTTTAACGTAATAGAATGAAAAATTACACGCGGCCAAATATATCCTGCCAACAATTCACTAAAAGTTTACCAAATTTTTTTGCGGCCGCTTATGTTTGTTTCTCACTTGTGCTTTTACTTCCTCCTCTCACCAGAACTACGATGAAAACTCCCAGAAAAAGACATTTTTCGATTTGATTTAATGCCTTTTGTTTCTCTTCTTCTTTTATCAATCATCAATCAAATCCCTCATCTTCACCTTCCAAAATCGCCACTTTTCTGGCTTCACCCAAAATCGATTAACGAATACATTACGGAAAAGATGAGCGGAGGAGAAAGCATGCAGTGTAGTTTTCTAGTGGTGACAATTTGGCGGATTTACGGGCCTAGCAGTGGCGTTTTAGGAGATTTCCTTGCTTTCCTTCTTCTATCATAATCTATCTGTACATTTGCAAATTACAGAAGGAATAGAAAATCAGTCCATTCTTCCTTCTTTTTTTAGAGACGTTTATTATCAATTTCATGAGATGGGCTGAGATTGGATTCTTCACTGTAACTAAGGGGATTATTTTTTGATTTTGAAAAGAAAACGAAGCTTTTAAATTTTAAAGTGAGTAGAACAAGGAAGAAACTCTAAATTTTGAGAGAACATGGGAAATTGTTTGGGATCAAAGTCTATGAGCCCATCAAATACAACACCAAGCAGTCCAAGTACTTGTTTCAGCTGCAATTTTGTTAATTTTTGTTACTTTATCTGGATTCATAACTATACTAGCAATTATGTTGATTTGTTTGTAAATCTTGGATTAGTCCTTTTAAAAGTTAAGGTAATTTTAAAATCATGTCTTTGGTCTTCATGTTTTAAAATTTATGACAATTGAGTGAAAATAAGTTAATATATGTTTCGCTCTGTTAATACGTTGATGCTAATATATTAATTGGTTCCATGGTTCTAGAATTTGGTCACTTGGATTACCTAATATTTTAAGTTATATGTTTATCATTCATATTCAGAGTATAACCATTCGGGTCTGGATCACTATGATATTGAAGTTGTTAGTCTTTTGTTTTAACATCTACCATATTGTTACATATTAGAGTTGATCATAACTTGCACATTTTGCTCAAGTGAAACTCATAATATTATTTTTATATAACATGTTAATATTTGTTCAACTTGAATTCCTTTATTTAATATGTTAATGTTAGTTTTGACTATACATCTATTGATGATTTCAACTTAAATAATATGCAATAGTCACTATTGTAATTTTTGGGATTTAAAAAGGCCATTTATCATCAAAAGCAAGCAGCGGCACTACAAGAACTAGCAAATTATCAAACGCTAGCAGCATATTTGGTCAATCAACAGACAGTGGTGCTAGTGTAGATGACTTTCATCCGGAGGGTCAATTCTTGACCACCCAAACCTTAAAATATTCACATATGGTGAACTAAAAAGTGCAACGAAGAATTTTAGGCCTGAAACTGTACTAGGTGAAGGTGGATTTGGCAGTGTATAAAGGTTTAGTTGAAGAAAACTCTTAATCCTGTCAAAAGTGGACTTGGTATTGTAATTGCTGTTAAGAGGCTCAACTCTGAAAGCATGCAAGGATTCAAAGAGTGGCAGATAAATGTCTAAATATACAATCATTTTGATTGTGGTCATTACTTCAAACCAATATGTTACTTTGATGATACCACAGAAGTTAGACATAGACAAATTGGAGAACCTTGAAGAGTGACTGGATACCTAGGATTCTTCCAGTAGGGCAAGACCAAATAACGTCATTATCATCTCAATCCACTTCATCCAGCTCTGTTCCATCATCAGAAAAACGAAATAATCTACCTGCTTTTGCATCTTTTGAAGGTACACCCGATTTATAGCATAAGTACGTGAATATTTGCTATATAGAAACTTTCAGTTTTAGCTTGAGATGTAACCAAGTTAACCTGCCTAATACATGGTTAATCAACTTTTTTCTGCCATCTACTTCGTGAAATTCATGCAAGAACAGTTAAGCCTATCTCAGGCATTGAGAATGTTCTGTTACGAAATATGTAAAATATGTTCCATCAAAGTTGCATTTGTAATCATCACAATCATAAAGTTTGTATGAACAAGGGGTAATTTAGAATCGCACCAAATGAATTTCCTATTTTGAGGGCATGCGAATTATTAAACTGGATGTTTACTGGTTTTTGTTGATATGCAATACCAAAGTATCAACCAACCTCATATAAGTTCTTGAAGGTTCTATCTTGTGAAAAACAAATGAAATATTCTTTTGAAATTAAATATCTTTTTTAGACTGCATATGCTCTATAGCATATGTGCATCCTAAAATGAACAGTTCACGGTCTTCTATTTGAAACTACTTGATTATATATTGGTTTATATCGAAGCAAATTGGTTAACTTGATTAATTTTATAATTTGAATTGAAAGATAAATATGTATCTTAATTGTGTAAATCATGTTTGTGTTAATTTTGAGTTGTTATTTCATTAAGTCAACGTTTGACTGTGTTCAGATTGCAGAGCTACAGATTGTTTGCTTGATGAATTTAGGTATACAATTTCAAATTCCCTCATTAGTTAAGCAATGTAAAGATCATACAGACCGGTTTAAGATGAACAAGAAACTACTTGATTTGGGTAAGAAAATTGAGCTCCCAAGTAGGAACTACCAAGCATGGCAGTCTGGTGATTTCCCTAAAGAATCACATCCTACTATATGCAATCTAAATAAATTCCTTCATAATAATGAGCGTAGTTATGCAAGTATACTCATCGAGGGTCACAATATTCTTACTTGATCTCACAAACTTATCCTTAATGCTTGGAGCGCACCACTTGTAGAGGTATTTCACCTTTAATATTGATCAAGTGCGAACCTTTTCTTCTTCTTATATTGTTTATCTTTATGATTCCTTTAAGTACATTATGTTTCACCTTCAGCCACTCGGGATAATAAATTATTGACTGATTGCACAAACTCTCTAACTCGGCATACATTTTAACCAAGCACGACCATTCAAAATTTTTGTCTATGATCTAGTTCTATCTTCCAAGTTCAATACATAAGCTTATATTTTATTTTAAATTGTAGGTATTTTGGTTATATGATTATAACAAAACATGACGCGAGCATGAAAATATCAAAATACTTGACGTGTTGTAATTTAAAAAATTGATTATTTGGTGCCAATTTATAAAGATCATTTATTGAATTTATTAAATGCAGATGTTCACAAATGGAATGAGTGAAAGCAGCTCTTTAGAAATCTCATTCAACGATGTTTGTCCTAAAGCTTTTGAAGTGATGCTCAATTTCATATATGGTGGTGTATTTGAATTGGACAAAGAGGAAATGAGTTCTTTGTTAATCCCTATGCTTATGTTATATGATCAGTTTCGTGTTGCAATACTTTGCTTTGCAACTGCTTTTGCAAGGTGAGTTATTGAACTAGTTTAATTATAATTTTTCTAACGCGATTATGTGAATAAGGTCAGCTATTTGTAAAATGATCTTAGCTTTAGAAAAATAATGAAATGAAGGCACTTAGAGCATCATAAAAAATTATACATTGTCTCTTTTAAACCATGTCATATTGGTCAAATGTTTTTTTGCATAAAATGTTGATCATTATTTTAGAATAGAAGACATGACTATTAGTTACTTTAAAGAAGCATCAGTTCGGCATATTACGTGATTATAACTATATTGATTTTATTGGTTAGATGATTAATCAGTATGTCATATTTTAGTTATATGGTTACCATGATCCGGCGAGCTACTACTTAAGCTTGTATATGTTCATTTTTAGTTGTTCCTTCATGTGGTTGATTGATGAAAATATACTAGAATATATATTGTTGAGAAGGTATATTGTTTAAAAATAGACATGCATTGGTTTGGATGTTGCAATATTATCATATTGTTTTGAGAATATTTTAGTTTACTTCCTCTCTTAAATTTTACCTTCTTGTAGTTTTCTATATCTTTGTCGCTATTGAGCTTGATTAGTTGTTCCATTTGCATTAGTTTGTATAAGCCTATTTATTATATTTGCATATTTACAAATTCAATCACATCATCTTTGATTTTCTTTAACTGATAATTCTTTTAGGTGGTATCCCTTTCCGTTTACAAATGCAGAGCGCTCGGGCTTCTAAATAGATTCAAATTGGATATTAGCAAGTTACAATTGAAAAACGTTTTAGGCAATGTTTATTAATTTTCGAATTCTATTTATTTAGCTACTATTTTTTGATATGCATGGTTTTGGTCACAACTGTATTTTTGTAGACGGATCTAGAAGTCGATTCTAATGCAGTTGCTAAAGTCATTATGGAAGAGTCGCTGATCATTTTGATGATGTCAAATCTTTGGTCGAGGTGGTTGGGGTTAATGGCAAATTTTCCAAAGAGATCTATAAAGATTTTCTAGATAATAAGTGCACATTCATATCCTTAACTTAGCTTGGTTAATGAATTACTTGCTGGGATTAATTAATAATTATTAACTTAGTATGTAAGGCGACTTAAGGATGTTTTTGGAAGCAGTGAGATTGTTATGGTTGGATGGAGTGGTTTGAATGGGGTAGTAAGTGAAGGTAGTTGAAGTTGGTGGTTGCTAGAAGTTGATGCCACTATTGGTACAGGGAAAGTGGAGATATGTCGATATTTAATATGCACAGGCAGTAGTTTTTCTTTGTTGTGTGACAGGATGATGATGAACGAATGTAATGGTAATGAAGTGCTGCTGTGGTTTATTAATAGAAGGCAGTGAACAGATGGACTGGAAACTTTTTATGCCTATTTTATGAGAATGCATCAGTTTTTGGCACTATGCAGTGGTGACTGGTATGATGATGGAATGGTATTTGTATATGATTGAGTGAGGTAGGTGGTAATATGTTAACTCGTGGATAAGAATGACAATTGTGCATTGGGTAGGAGGAGTAGATGATGGACTGTGGGTGGTATGGAATTTCAAGTGGTGGAGGATGCAGGCAACACAGTGGTGAAATGAACGGTTGTTTGTGGTTCTGGATGTGTAGTTTTAGTGAATGGTTTGGCAGTTGAGGTTCCAATATATGTGGTGATGTATGCAGGATGCAGGCAGCAAGTAATGGCAGTTGTGTATATGGTTGTGATGAAGGGGGTCAGGCAGAATAATAAGAAGAGGTTGATGGATGTTTGGGTATATGGTGAGTTAATCATTCCACCAAGTTAATCATTCCACTAAGTTAATCAATAATAATAATATAATTAAGTTAACTGAGTTTTAATAATAATAATAATAGTAATAATAAGTCAATTAAGTTAACTAAGTTAATAAAAATTAATTATTAAAATTAAACAAGTTTTATAAACTTAACTATGTTTAAGTTAACTAAATTTTATAAATAGTAATAATATAACTAGTTTAACAAAGTTTTATAAATAAAGACGATGATGAATAATTAAACAATTTATTTTAAAAATAAACTGAGTTTATAATAACAATATAATTAAGTTAACCAAGTTCTAATAATAATAATAATAACTAGAATGGACCCGTGATTTACACACGGGCTGTTTGTATTATTGTATACGTTCATATTTTGTTTGAGTGAAAAGCAAGGTCATTTTTGGAATTTCGAAAAGACACCGAGTAAATTAGTTCAACCAATTTTCTTTATTAGTAGTAGAGATAATAAAAAATTAACTAAGTTAACCAATTTAATAAAAATTGACTAAGTTTTGTTAAAATTAAAGAAGTTTTATAAAATTAACTAAGTTTAAGTTAACTAAATTTTATAAATAATAGCATGATATACTTGTACAATGTTGCAATTGTTTGCTATTAGATTTGAAGTCTTACGAATTAACATAATTGTTTGACTATATGTTGTAATTTCACTTGTGTAGGCATTGGATTTTCGAAGAGAAGAAGGTTGGACTTTTATGGGGCTAGCTTTCACTTGTGCATGCAACAAATAATTATGGGTAAACAAGTGTTTTGTTAGCACCAGTTGTGTGACTATGTATAGTTATGTACTACTTCTGTATCAATATATGGTAATGTACTACTTATGTTTATGGTAGTTCATTTGTTCATGTATTTTTTGTTTATTATTGTATTTATTATTACTGATTAATATAAATTATGAATAAAGTGAATTGGAGAATGAACGAGCTAGCAGAATGTGAGAAATAGACATAGAAAAGAAAAAATATTTAGTGGCGTTTATCAAACGCTACGGAAAAAATATAATGGCAGAAAAAACGCAACAAAAAAATATTGACGTGGTGAAAAATACAGCCTTTAAAATGTTCAATTTATAACAGCGTCTATTTAGCGGCGTTTAGAAAACGCTATGGAAAAAATATGTTGAAAAAAAATATCACTTTTGGTGGCGTTTCAACATGCTACAAAAAAGATTTATAGTGACGTTTTTTTGCCGCCGCAATAAGGCACATTATAACAGCTTTTACAAAAACGCAACCAAAAATATTAGATTTTTAGTTGCATGTCGTATGGCGGCATTCTCTAAAAGGCAACCATAAGTTATGGTTGCGTTTTTTGTGCGCCACCAAAAGTACTTTTTGGTGTAGTGGGAGTTCTAACACGATTTTGATCTTAACTGGATGTTTGACATGTACTGGAATTATTGACGATTGGTAATGTTTTTTGATCAGCCTTTTAATTCTGCATGTGATTACTGTATCTTTCATATTATTACGATATACGAAACTAGCATTTCTGTGTATATTATGCAATTTAGTCTTTTATTGTTTTATTATTTTGTATTTGATGTGGAATGTTGCTCTTGTTAGTTCAAATGGTGTATTTGATGCTGATTGTATTTCTGGTAAGCTTCAAGCTGTTGTTCATAACTATAATGCTATATTAGACTATCATTTTGCGTATTGAAAACATGACATTGGACTTCATAACTCAAATTCTATGTTAGACTATCATTTTGTATGCCTTAAAATATGCTAGTGGACTTTGTGATTAAAATGCTATATCAAATATCGTTTTGCATACTGTAATTTTGATATTGCACTTTTTAAAAAGTAAATGCTATATCAAACTATCACTTTGCATATTTTAAATGAGATACTTGACTTCATATATTAAATACTACATTAAACTATCATTTTGCATATCATAAACATGGTAGTGGACTTTGTGATAAAAATGTTACATTAAATCCCAATTTGCATATTGTAACCATAATATTGGACTTCATAATTAAAATGCTACATTAAAATATCATTTTGTCTATTTTAAACATGATAGTAGACTGCATAACCCAAATGATACATTAAAATATCATTTTGTATCATTTTGCATAGTCAGATAATGATACTAATGTACAAATGATATATTAATCTATCATTTAGCATATTAAACACAATCTACTGTGTTTTAAATATAGAAATGCTATATCTAAATATCATTCGAAATTCATGTTACTTTTTAGACTTTTTTCTTCTTCTTCTATATTCTGCTTTTCCATTCGTTTCTTAGATCTTGAATTTGCGGCTCTTGAATTCAAAGGTTGAATAATTTCTGACATAAGTTTGGGTTGAGGTGTCAATTTAAGTTTTCTTGATTTTAGAGAAATCGATGTCGACAATGGAAGATTCATTTCGATTCGAACATCGACAAGATTGAGGCTTGGACGATGGTGGCTTGGACGACAACGACTTCAGATAACGATTGCTTGGACGTTAATTCCTAGAACAAGCAGTAGCTAAAGGTAGACGGGGGCTAGGGTAAGCTTGGACGAAAGCGGAGGAAACGGTCGAAGTCGAAAAATTGAAAAAAAGCTCTACTGTCCTTTTGCCTAAATTCTAAATGTTGCGTCTTTGGTTTAAACATTGGATTAAAGTATTTCATTTAAACTAATTACCTCTATATATATATGAACTAAATAAATAAATTTTATTAAAAATAGTATATATATACTTATATATATTGAAAAATGAATGAAGTTAATATATAAAAAAATATACATATGGAAATATATATGAGATAAAGGAGAAAAATTTATACAATTATTTTAAAGGGAAATCTTTTACAAATGGTGTTTGACAAAAATGTCATTTTTACTTTTAAAATGAAATAGCAAAAATTTTCATTTTCTTTAAAATTAAACATATTTAAATATAAAAAAGAATGTAAAATATAAAGGTGGTTTTATGAAAAAGGAATGGCAAGACTTGCAATGCCTTGAGTTATATATATTAATAGAAATATATACATATAAATACGAAGACTTGTAATGTCTTGAGTTTTAAAATCAAAAGAAAATTTTGCTAAGTAAATAAATATAACGACCCAGACTCGATTTCGAAAATCGGCACTTGTACTTCACTTGTACTCGAATGCCGCATATTCAAACGTCGAATCTGGTTCGCCAGAGCTTATAACACATTAACTATAACAACACAGCGGAAGAAAAGAATATATCATTGATATACAATATTCGATACAACATTCTGATACAATGAATATTAATACAAATATCAGAGATAGAATATAACAGCGGAATAAAGTCTTTGACAAAGGGAACACCAATATTAACTTCAATAGAAGAGAGAGAGCTTAAGTATCCAGGATTGAATCTCCATAGCTAAAGCTCTAAAAGCTCCAAAAGCTAGATCCACCAACATGCTTTCCAAACGCGAAGCGAGAAACCCTCAAATGCGATCGCCAAATCCTAAAGCTGAATGCTATCGAATCCTACACCTATTATTTGATTATCTGAAAAACCGAACTCTAAACTGTCCGTGTGGAAAATTGTGGGCACCCAGAGTTTAGGAACGGAACAATAAACTCCAGGTCAGTCATGAGACTGGTATGAGCAAACAAAAACAATTTATCTTTTTAAAACAATCAACAAAAGAAGTAGAGGAAATTCGCTATGCTTTTGGAAAATAAAATTGCCATAAGGCCTCCCATTACACACACAATATAAGCGCAAACTTGGAGGAGATTTCTCCTTGTGACAGTTAAACATGCTTGATACACGAAAATCCCTTTGATATTATCATTAGTGCATAGTGGAAAACATTTGCAAGTATAATATTAATTTTAGCCAGCATACATACCATTATAGTATGCCTATTATAGCTACCATATTAGATGCCAGGTTCTACAACTAAAACCGTACAGGGCGCGTATTGGGTGATTGGATTTCCAACAAATGGTCAGGCAAAGGAACTTCCCACACAAAATGGAACGCCTCTGGTGGGACGTCCCTGAGAACCTAACCGGATCTCTGCTACACAAGGCCAGGTTACCTCAGTAACTAGGTAACAACTGACATGAGTATGCCACCCCCGGTCGTTACCAACCTCTATCCGAGGCTCCTCTCAACCAACAACCATAAAGCAATTAAGTTTGCAGCATCCACATAGGCAAATATCTGGGCTCCATACCATGATACCACATTTGATCCAGAAGGGAATGACATACCCTCAAGGGGCGTACCCCCAAATAACCTTGCTGCCATGATTCCAATTTTGACCATAACCGGGTTGTGAGGCTCGACGAAGTCTCGTCCACAAAGCTACCCTTTTCACAAAGTCATGCTTTGATTAACAAATGATCAGCAGCACTTCGTATACCACATTACCAAATTGGGAATGTATCACTAGTAACCAACAACTACATAACCTCTGAGCTCGTACGTTTCAGAGAAGGGTGTTAAGCTAAGAGAATAAATCTCCGCCACTAAACAGAAATGTATTTGATAGTAACTTGTTTTACACCTCAAAATGTAATGTCAGACACACATCCATACAAGTCTGTTCCGGGTTCGAACAGAACCGAAGGCACTTCAAAAGAAGCCCTTGCAATCCGGGCATCCTCAATCCCGATTGGACTCCCCATCACATATGGAGATCTCTATACCAGAGCAACTCAGTGCAGAGTCATTTGACAAGTTATCCTATCGTTCTCGAAGACACCCGGTCTTCACCACCGGTCTTCACCACCGGTCTTTAATTTCAAATACACAACGTCGTATCACTATTCGAAATGGGTTATATGACACAAGGTCCTCTCCCAGCTAAGCCGAATAGTAAGCGCAATTTTTTAAAACCATATGGACAATGGGATCTCAGTTAAGTCACAACTTGTTACCAAAAACTTTTCTTTCAAATGGTTAAACAAATTCCCATTTTAATCTTTTAAACAAAAAGATTCACTTCACAAAGTTCACCAAACTTTCACAAAGATTCATTTATTTAAACAAAAGATCTATCTTTGAGATCCTCTTTTGTTTGAAAACAAAGTTTCACTATATTTCACAAAGATTCCTTTATAGCTTTCAAAACAATTTCATTCCAAATCTTTTACACAAAGGATATACCTTTAAGATCCTCTTCGATTTCAAAACAAGGTTCAACCATTTTTCAAAAAGATTCATTCATATCTTTCAAAAAAAACTATTTCAATTCCATTTCAAACTTGAAATCTTTCATAACAAAATAGAAATCCTTTCTTAATATGAAAGCTATTTATTATTTGAAAACAAATAGTTTTCGTTTTGAAAATATCCGATTACATTTGCACAGGTTAAAGCTCTTCAAGTATAAAGCTTGGTTTAGATTCAATTTCCCAAAACAATATTTTTAAAATGGTTTAAAACCTATATAAACATATTTATAACTTGTATAACCTTTCTAAACCAAAATTCTCAACATAGAATTCAATTTCAAATCTTGAATTCAAATTCAAATCAAATTATTTAAATTTCAAAATTTAATCAAGTTATTCAAAATAACTTTATCTTCAAAACTCCTTTTCAAAAGCTTTTCATATTTAATCCAATTCAATTTCCAAAACCATTTGGATTCTAAATTCAATTTTAAAATCATTTCAAAAATCTGTGACTTAACCAATTTCCTCGTGCAATGCATATTTGTGTGTGTAAGGTGTAGTCCAAGGGTTTTACCCAATAGTGCAACATCATCAATCATCACAGATTCAAGTACAGTAATTATAGATAAGCGGTATCTCTCTATAGCGCTTATCTTCCATTCACAGATCCACAGATAAATAATATACATTCATCACAGATAAATAAATTACATTCATCACATCTTGAATTTAAATAATTAAAATCACAAAGCATCACACAAAAGAGATATCAAACAATTCAAAGCAGTTCATTCAATTCAAACATCCATAAGTAGGGTTAATTGATTGTCTGATTAATTGGAATCAGATTAATCACTAGTCCAATTAATTAACATTAATTAATTACAAACCTTAATCATTTATTTAACCTTTAATCCTTTATTAGTTAACCTTTAATTATTAATTAATCAAATTTAATTAATAAATGATTAAATCTTTAATCATTGAATAATTAACCCTTAATTATTTAGTTATCCTTTAATTAATTATACTTAATTAATTATATTAATTAATTACCCTTAATTAATTATCCTTTAATTAATCAGTCCTTAATTAATTATTTATTTGTCCTTAATTATTAATTAATTAAATCTTAATCACCTTCATTTATGAATTATTAATTAATTAATCACCTTAATAAATTTATCTTTAATTATAAATTTATTAACTTTAATTAATAATTAATTACTCTTTTATTAATTATTCGTAAATTATTAAGTAATTCTAATTCATCAATTATTTAATCATATTTGACAATATTAATTGATTTACTCTTAAGTCAAGTTAAAATATAAAACGTTTAATCATTTCCTTAATTACTTGGTTAAGCTTTATTTAGAATAAACTTTTGAAAATATAAGTTTAAAAACATTCTTAACTAAAAAAAATTAAAACATCTTATTTTAAAACCCTCAAATATAAATTACAACTTAACAACAATCATTCATTTGAAAAGAATAAATTTAGAAAACATTTAGACTTAGATTTTTAAAGTTTTAAAACTGGAAATGCTATCACCCTAGAGCTACTTCGAGTGACACCCGAGTGTTTTTCATACCAGCTTCAAGTTTAACCAAGAATCAACCCGTCAGCTTCAAATTTTAAAATTTTGTTGAAGTTTCAAAAACGACCCAACGTATAGCCAGAATTTCTCGACCCAAGCTTCGAGTCATCAACCTGAACCCCGAGTGGTACTTCGAGTCGAACATCTCCTTCCACACAACAAGTAACTAACACACGCCTTGGTGCCGTGCACACGCACTACGACACTGACGAACTTCAACCGACGCCACCACCTTCCATATCTCGGCAATAGCTCATATGGGCCACATAAGCACCCGATACACACGACCTCGACGAATTCGCGAACAAGCTTGCTAACGCAGACAACATCGAAAACGACCACCAGAAAAAATGTCTCGTCACTCCACCTCCGGCCGTCAGGGGCCATGAAAACTTAACTGAAGCTTCGTCTTGATCATACGCCGCTATACCCATCGGAGCGATCAACTCCGGTGGTCTGACAAAAATGCGATAACCCAAACTTCTACTGCAACCAAATTGTGGGTTAAAACTCTAGACGAATGTCGCACGGCCATCACAAAACGAATAATTTTTTTTGATTATTTTCCCCAGAACCATATCACTTCAGCCACCTCCATCTCAACCTCGACCATCATCATCACGCCGATGACCAAAATTCGGCAAAAACACCCAATTTGATCAACTCTAAATTAATCAGTGAATACGTGATTAAAAATATGATTTTTCTTTTAAAAATCATTGCTTTCAAAAATGATTCAATTGACATACTTGAAATCAGAAATTTTGATATTTGAATTTTTACACATTTTAAATTTTAGCCTGTATTTTCACTTTCTAGAAGAAAACTTTAATTTGTTTTGCTTGAATTCTTTTTTTTAAATTTGCATTACTCTGTCATGATAAATTTTTATTTAGATTTCAGTACTTAATTCTTTTTATTATTTGAGATATGATTTCCTTCTTGATCTTTATCAACCTATTTTTTAAAACAGAGACAGATTTCTTTTTCCTTTTTATATACAGGCATTTCCAAATTATTCTATGTATATATATATACATACAACACACAAATATACACATGCAAACCAGAATAACATATCTCAGGGAAGAAAATCAGTTCAGGTATTCATCAAAACATATAATGGATTTAAGGCCAATGTGCTCACCTGCGGTGTGATGGCAGAGGAGCAGATTTTGATTTTTTTCTGAAACTAGAAACTAGTTTTGTACTTGAACTTTGAATTTTCTATTTGATTTGTTTTAATTTTTGCTTTGCTCTGGTCATTGAACTTGAACTCTAATCTAATTGCCTCATATTTAGATAGTCCCACTTGTAATTTTTTGCTTGATTTTCTTATCTGTTTTTTTTGGGTTTCCAGGTTGAAGTTTCTTGCTACTTGTTTTTGATTCTTTTGCGCTGTTATAGTTATCTCAGATCTTTGAGTTTCCATGATGAAGATTGAAGTCCGAAAACTATGCTGAGATGATTTGATTTCAGAAAATCTCCTTGATTTTGAAATATTACAGAGGGTTTTCTTTCCAAGGATTTGAATTTAACTTTTCTGTTTTGTTTCCTGATTCTGAACTCAGGTCGTTATTTGAATTTGAGCTTGAATCCATTATTTGCTTCAAGTTTTTATCCTCAGGCTTTTGATTTGTGAACTGCTTGGTTTAAACTTTGTTCACTTTTTTTTTTCTTTTCAGGTTTTCAGATTTTAGAGAAAAGATGAGAGAAGGTTTTAAACTGAAAATGAATGAACAGTTTTTTTTCTCATTTTTTTCCAATACATGTTTCATATTTTCCAATTTAAAACAAACCTATTTGCCACTTGTTATCTTTGTGGACACTTGTTACATTCATATTTCATACATTTTACATTTGTCATATATGATAAAATTGTGTTTAAACCCTCCTTCCTTAAAGTTTACTTAATTTATAATTTGTTTTGTTAAAACCCTTTTAATTTATGTTTTTTTCATGTTTATGTAAGATATGTATTATATCTTTAAGGAATATAACTTAACAATTAACTAAACACTAATATATAGATACATATATATTCGAATTTAATCCTTTATATAGCTTTTGGAAAAATTTATCTATATTTTATTCAAATTATAACTTTTAAAATATATGTATTTATATAAGAAAAAAATTCCTACTAGTACTAATTATAGAATTTTCAAATTTAGCTATTATTCAAGACATTTGTTTTTAAATTTCAAATTCAATTTATTTGTAAAATATTTACAATTGAATTCCCAAATTAAACTTAATTTATTTTCAAAAATATTTATCTTAGAGTTTCAAATTCAAAATGAAATTTAAAATCTATCTATATATATTCAAAAATATTTTTTTCAAAAATTTTCAAATTAATCCACAATCAAACTTATAATTAATATATTATTCAAAATACTTATTTTTGTATTTCAAATTAGAAATTCTTTTTTAAAATCAAATTTATATTTATTTATATTAATTAACGAACAAATATCTATTTAATTTTGGAAAATACCAAATTAATTCACAATTTAATTTCAAAAATTAAATTAATTACCAATTTAAATTTGGTTTAAAAACAGGAATGTTATAGATTTCCCCCTTAAGAAAATTTCACCCCCGAAATTTGCTAGGGAGATAACAAAGAATGGATACACAAAGATAGAGAAACAATTTTCCAGATCAAACTGAATATCTATTCTGCATTTGGTTTACCAAATCAGAATATGACCAATAATTATGAGAACAAACTCATTCTACACTCCACAAGATACTCGGGTCACCAGATCTACGAAATATACGGGCATTGGTCAGTTCGAAGAGATAACTAACCATTCGTAGACTATATCGGGACCCAAAAGAACAGAAAATGGATACTCAATCCAGGTTGAAATATTCCAAAGTATATATCAACTTGTCCTTCTTCGGACTTTGATCCACACAAGAAATCACAATAAAATTTCAATTTTTTTTGTTTTAACCGAAATCGTTTTATCGATACGATTCAATTTAACTTCATCTATTGTTAATCAATTTATTTCAAATAAAATTTCAAATTCATTAAAGTTTAAAACAAAAAACTGATAATGAGAATACGACATATGAATTAGAATCTTTTCTACAACGATTCGCATGGCCATCATCACACTGAAGCTTCTCCCTCGAGCTGCCACGGAGCCAATCAAAGATATGAAATTGAATCAAAGGAGATTGATAGAGAAAAGATTGTTTCCTTGTTATTGCAGGGTATCGATCATTTGTAGTGGCGCTCCCCTGTCCCCTACCTCGTCCTCTTCTTGCACTCATACTCACTATTAGTGGATAGCAAGAGAATTTACGGAGGCATATGGACGGATATCTTAGAGAATACTCATTCTAGGGCATACTTCACCCTATCTCTAATGAGTTACCTAACGTGTTATACTCCTGAGCTAAAGTTTCAACCTTCAGCTCTGATACCAATTATAACGACCCGAACTCGACCTTCGAAAATCGGCACCCGTACTTCACTTGTACTCAAATGCTGCAGATTCAAACGTCGAATCAGGTTCGTCGGAACTTATAACACATTAAGTATAACAACACAGCGGAAGAAAAAGAATACATTATTGACATACAATATTCGATACAACATTCTAATACAATGAATATCAATACAAATATCAGAGATAGAATATAACAGCTGAATAAAGTCTTTGACAAAGGGAACACCAATATTAACTTCAATAGAAGAGAGTGATCTTGAGAATCCAGGATTGCATCTCCATAGCTAAAGCTCTAAAAAAATCCAAAAGCTAGATCCACCAACATGCTTTCCAAGCGTGAAGCGAGAAACCCTCAAATGCGATCGCCAAATCCCAAAGTTGAATGCTATCGAATCCAGCACTTATCATATGATTATCTGAAAAACCCAACTCTAGACTGCCTATGTGGAAAATTGTGGGCACCAGAGTTTAGGAACGGAACAATAAACTCTAGCTCAATCATGGGACTGACACGAGCAAACAAAAACAATTTATCTTTTTAAAACAATCAACAAAAGAAGTAGAAGAAATTCACTATGCTTTTGGAAAATGAAACTGCCATAAGGCCTCCCACCACACAGAAAACGCAAGTGCAAACTTGGAGGAGATTTCTCCTTATAACAGGTTAACATGCTTGATATGCGAAAATCCCTTTGATATTATTATTAGTGCATAGTGGAAAACATTTGCAAGTATAATATTAATCTTAGCCAGCATACGTACGATTATAGTATGCCTACTATAGCTACCATATTAGGTGGCAGGTTCTATAACTAAAACCGTACAGTGCGCTTATTGGGTGATTGGATTTCCAACAAATGGTCTGTCAATGGAACTTCCCACACAAAATGGAACATCTCTGGAGGGACGTCCCCGAGAACCTAACCGGATCTCTACTACACAAGGCCGGGTTACCTCTGTAACTAGGTAACAACTAACACGAGTATGCCACCCCCGGTCGTTACCGACTTTTATCCGAGGCGCATCTCAACCAACAACCACAAAGCAATTAAGTTTGCAGCATCCACATAGGTAAATATCTGGGCTTATACCATGATACCACCTTTGATCCTGAAGGGAATGACATACCGTCAAGGGGCGCTACCCCCAAATAACCTTGCTGCCGCGATTCCTGTTTTGACCATAACCGGGTTGTGAGGCTCGACGAAGTCTCGTCCACAAAGCTACACTTTTCACAAAGTCATGCTTTGATGAACAAATGATCAGCAGTACTTCTTATGCCACATTACCAAATTGAGAATGTATCACTAGTAACCATCGACTACATAACCTCTGAGTTCGTACGTCTCAGAGAAGGGTGTTAAGCTAAGAGAATAAATCTCCGCCACCAAACAGAAATGTATTTGATAGAAACTGGTTTTACACCTCAAAGTGTAATGTCAGACACACATCCATACAAGTCTGTTCCGGGTTCGAACAGAATGGAAGGCACTTCAAAAGAAGCCCTTGCAACCCGGGCATCCTCAATCCCGATCGGACTCCCCATCACATATGGAGATCTCTATACCAGAGCAACTCAGTGCAGAGTCATTCAACAGGTTATCCTATCATTCTCGAAGACACCCGGTCTTCACCATCGGTCTTCAATTTCAAATCCATAACATCGTATCTCTATTCGAAATGGGTTATATGACACAAGGTCCTCTCCCGACTAAACCGAATAGTGAGCGCAATATTTTAAAACCATATGGTTGACGAGATCTCAGTTAAGTCACAACTTGTTACCCAAAACTTTTCTTTCAAATGGCTAAAAAAATTACCATTTTAATCTTTTAAAAAAAAAGATTCACTTCACAAAGTTCTCCAAACTTTCACAAAGATTAATTTACAATATTTAAACAAAAGATCTATCTTTGAGATCCTCTTTTTTTTGAAAACAAAGTTTCACAAATATTTCAAAAAGATTCCTTTATAGCTTTCAAAACAATTTCATTCCAAATCTTTTATACAAAGGATATACCTTTAAGATCCTCTTCGATTTCAAAACAAGGTTCAACCATTTTTCACAAAGATTCATTCAAAGCTTTCAAAATAACTATTTCAATTCCATTTCAAACTTGAAATCTTTCAACACAAAATAGAAATCCTTTCTTATATGAAAGCTATTTATTATTTGAAAAAAAAATAGTTTTCATTTTGAAAAAATCCGATTACATTTGCACAGGTTAAAGCTCTTCAAGTATAAAGCTTGGTTTAGATTCAATTTCCCAAAACAATATTTTTAAAATGGTTTAAAACCTATATAAACACATTTATAACTTGTATAACCTTTCTAAACCAAAATTCTCGACATGGAATTTAATTTCAAATCTTGAATTCAAATTCAAATCAAATTATTTAAATTTCCAAACTTAATCAAGTTATTCAAAATAACTTTTATCTTTAAAAATCCTTTTCAAAAACTTTTAATATTTAACCCAATTAGATTTCCAAAACCATTTGGATTCTTAATTCAATTTTAAAATCATTTCAAAAATTTATGACTTAACAAATTTCCTCGTGCAATCCACATTTGTGTGTGTAAGGTGTAGTCGAGGGTTTTTACCCAATAGATCAACATCATCAATCATCACAAATTCAAGTACAGTAATAATAGATAAGCGGTATATATCTGTAGCGCTTATCTTTCACTCACAGATCCACAGATAAATAATATGCATTCATCACAGATAAATAAATTACGTTCATCACAGCTTGAATTTAAATAATTCAAATCACAAAGCAACACACAGAAGAGATATCAAACAATTCAAAGTAGTTCATTCAATTTAAACATCCATAAGTAGGGTCAATTGATCATCTGATTAATTGAAATCAGATTAATCACTGGTCCAAATTAATTAACATTAATTAATTACAAACCTTAATCATTTATTTAAACTTTAATCCTTTATTAGTTAACCTTTAATTACTAATTAATCAAATTTAATAAATAAATGAATAAATCTTTAATCAGTGAATAATTAACCCTTAATTATTTAATTATTCTTTAATCAATTATCCTTAATTAATTATATTAATTAATTAACCCTTAATCAATTATCCTTTAATTAATTAGTCCTTAATTAATTATTAATTTATCCTTAATTATTAATTAATTAAATCTTAATCACCTTCATTTATGAATTATTAATTAATTAATCGCCTTAATAAATTTATCTTTAATTATAAATTTATTAACTTTAATTGGTAATTAATTACACTTTAATTAATTATTTGTAAATTATTAAGTAGTTATAATTCTTCAATTATTTAATCGTATTTGACAATATTAATTGATTTACTCTTAAGTTAAGTTAAAAAAATAAAACATTTAATTATTTCCTTAATTACTTGGTTAAGTTTTATTTAGAATAAACTTTTGAAAATATAAGTTTAAAAACATTCTAAACTAAAGGAAATTTAAAACATTTTATTTTAAAACCCTCAAATACAAATTACAACTTAGCAACAATCATTCATTTGAAAAGAATAAATTTAGAAATCATTTAGACTTAGACTTTTAAAGTTTTAAATCTGGAAATGCTATCACCCTAAAGCTACTTCGAGTGACACCCGAGTGTCTTTCATACCTACTTCGAGTTTAACCAAGAATCAACCAGTCAGCTTCAAATTTTAAAATTTTGTTGAAGTTTCAAAAATGACCCGACGTATTGCCAGAATTTCTCGACCCAAGCTTCGAGTCATCAACCCTGAACCCCAAGTGGTACTTCGAGTTGAACATCTCCTTCCACACAACAAGTAACTGACACATGCCTTGATGCCGTGCACATGCACGGCGACACTGACGAACTTCAACTGACGCCACCACCTTCCACATCTCGAAAATAGCTCGTATGGGCCATATGAGCACCCAGATGCACAAGAGCTCGACGAATTCGCGAAGGAGCTTGCTAACCCAAACTGCATCGAAAACGACCACCATAAAAATGTCTCGTCACTCCAACTCTAGCCATCAGGGGCCATGAAAACTTAACGAAAGCTTCGTCTTGATCATACTCCGCTATCCCAACCGCGGCAATCAACTCCGGTGGTCTGATGAAACCGTGTCAACCTAAACTTCTGCTGTAACCAAATTGTGGGTTAAAACCCTTAACGAACATCGCACGGCCATCACAAAACAAATAAAAAAATTTGTGTATTTTTCCCCGAACCCATACCACTTCAGCCACCTCCATCCTCAACCTCGACCATCATCATCACTCCGATGACCAAAATTCGACAAAAATCCCAAATTTGATCAACCCCAAATTAATCTGTGAATACGTGATTAAAAATATGATTTTGCTTTTAAAAATCATTGCTTTCAAAAATGATTCAATTGACATACTTGAAATCATAAATTTTGATATTAGAATTTTTACACATTTTAAATTTTAGCATGTACTTTCACTTTCCAGAAGAAAACTTTAATTTGTTTTTCTTGAATTCTTTTTTTAAAATTTGTATTACTCTGTCATGATAAATTTTCATTTAGAGATCAGTACTTAATTCTTTTTATAATTTGAGATATGATTTCCTTTTTGATCTTTATCAACCTGTTTTTTAAAACAGAGGCCGATTTCTTTTTCCTTTTTATATACAGGCATGGCCAAATTTTTTGTGTATATATATACATATACATACATCACAGAAATATACACATGCAAACAAGAATAACATATCTCAAGGAAGAAAATCGATTCAGGCATTCATCAAAACATATAATGGATTTAAGGCTAGTTTGCTCACCTGGAGTGTGAAGGCAGAGGAGCAGATTTTGATATTTTTTCGAAACTGGAAAATAGTTTTGTAATTGAACTTTGAATTTGCTATTTGATTTGTTTTAATTTTTTTCTTTTCTCTGGTCATTAAACTTGAACTCTGATCTAATTGCCTCAGATTTAGATGCTTCCACTTGTAATTGTTTGCTCAATTTTATTATCTTTTTTTTGTTTTTTTTGGGTTTCCAGGTTGAAGTTGCTAGCTGTTTGTTTTGATTCTTTTGCATTGTTTTAGTTATCTCATATCTTTGAGTTTCCAGGATGAAGATTGAATTATGTAAACTATGCTGAGATGATTTGATTTCAGAAAAACTCCCAGATTTTGAAATTTTACAGAGGGTTTGCTTTTCCAGGATTTATATTTAACTTTGCTGTTTTGTTTCCTGATTCTGAACTCAGGTTGCTATTTGAATTGTTCTTGAATCCATTATTTGCTTTAAGTTTTTATCCTCAGGCTTTTGATTTGTGAACTGCTAGGTTTAAACTTTGTTCACTTTTTTATTCTTTCAGGTTTTCAGATTTTAGAGAAAAGATGAGAGAGGGTTTTGAACTGAAAATGAATGAACAGTTTTTTTTCTCATTTTTTTCCAATACATGTTTTATATTTTCCAATTTAAAACAAACCTATTTGCCACTTGTTAACTTTGTGAACACTTGTTACATTCATATTTCATACATTTTACATTTGTCATATATGATAAAACTGTGTTTAAACCCCTCTTCCTTAAATTTTACGTAATTTATAAAAAAAATTGTTAAAACCCTTTTAATTTATGTTTTTCATTTTTGTGTAAGATATGTATTATATCTTTAAAGAATATAACTTAACAATTAACTAAGCACTAATATATAAATACATATATATTTTAATTTAATCCTTTAAATAGCTTTTGGAAAAATTTATCTATATTTTATTCAAATTATAACTTTCAAAATATATGTATTTATATAAGAAAAACAAATTCCTATTAGTATTAATTTATAGAATTTTCAAATTCGGCTATTATTCAAAACATTTTTTTAAATTTCAATTTATTTATAAAATATTTACAATTGAATTCCCAAATTAAACTCAATTTATTTTCAAAAATATTTATCTTAGAGTTTCAAATTCAAAATGAAATTTAAAATCGATCTATGTATACTCAAAAATATATTTTTCAAAAATTTTCAAATTAATCCACAATCAAATTTATAATTAATATATTATTCAAAATACTAATTTCTGTATTTCAAATTAGAAATTCTATTTTAAAATCATATTTATATTTATTTGTATTAATAAACAAACAAATATCTATTTAATTTTGAAAAATGCCAAATTAATTCACAATTTAATTTCAGAAATTAAATTAATTACCAATTTAAATTTGATTTAAAAACAGGATTGTTACAATAAAAGTAAATAACAATTTAAAAAGTTAAACAAGTAAAAATAGGTAAAATAAGTATATCAGCATATATACTGGTTTGGTCAAAAGAAGTAAAGACCAAAACATTTATTGATTTCATTTTAAGACTCAAAACATAATATCAACTCAAGCCATCCAAAATTCCAATCAATCCTTCACCAAACATTTCTGTAGCATATCAAATCTTCTGAGCCCAAAATCTATACGTTTACACCGCCTTGTTCTTGCATATATTATACACACACACACATAAGATTTTAGTAGCTTGAGTGGTTAGAAACTGTAAAACCAAAGCCTGTAAACAAGTAAAAATGCTATAAAAACAAAGCTATTTTATCATAAAAGCACCGAAAAAAGAAGCATTCTCTTTTAAATCAAAAGCAAGGATTCAAATTTCAGATTTAAACTAGGATTCAACTAGAAGGATTCAAGACGATTCAAATGTTTAAGGTGACAATTTTTTTTTATAAAACGCCTCAAATTTTTAGGTTTTCCTCTGTAAAATGTTAACAGAGGAAAAATCATATATATGCCTAAAGTTTAAAAATCATTATCTCCAAAATAGGTTCGAGTTTTTCGATGACGTCAACTGATGAAGTGTTTGATTTTGAATCAGGATCACACCAAAAATAGTTTGAAGTTTGTTTTTTTTGTACATTGTGTGAAATTTGAAAAATACAATAAACAACCCAATTTTTTAGAAAATTCAATATGCTTAAATCATTGAATCGAGTTCCTAATCATGTTCCTCATATCAAGTTAGGAATTTTAGTGGTAAAATCATGATTTTAAAGCTGTTAGATTGTAAAAAAAATTGGTTTGATTGATTTTCATTAAAAAATAAATTCCGGCAATCTAGCTGTTGAGGGGGCGTACGATTCGGTCAAGGAGGAGCATGGCGGCATGGCGAGAGTTTCACAGTGGCATACTTTTGAATTAGGCTTTTTTAGAGTAGGGTGATTTCTTTTATGGTTTAAGGAAAAGTGGGAATGGGTTCGGTTGTCTCGTGACCGGTGGTAAACGGCGGCGTCGAGTGTGGCCGAGTGTGGCATTGAGGAAGTGGTGGATGTGGGGGTCACATTGGCCATGGCAGTGTGTGTCCCGGTGGAGGGAAATAGTGTGGCGTGTGGATTTTTGGGGATGGTGGAAAAAAATCTAGGTTCGGCTATTGGTTCGAATTTGTCCATAGGAGGGGAAAGCTTCGGTGGAGGGGCGAAATTGGATGTAGGCAAGGAGGGAAACTCGGTGGCGTGCTTGGTTGGGGAAACGACGACATTGATGGGTTGTATACGTGAATGTGCATGCATGCACAAAGGAAATCGAGGTGGAGGTGATCGTGTTCGAACATTTGGTTTGTAGTAGCTTGGGCTTGGGTCTAGAGACGTATGAGAAGTTGGGTGATCGATGAATGTAGTAGGATGATCGGAGAAATGGGCGTGGGATTTGAATTTGGTTGTTGGGTTTCTTGTTTAACTATAAGCAAAAAAGAAACGAAAGAAAAGAGATAAGGAGGAAGAGGAATAAGGGGAACGGGTTTTGGGTAGTGGGCTTGGCTTCGGCCCAATTTCATGAGGGTGCGATTTTAACTAATTTGATTTAATTTATTTATATATATTTATTGTTTAAAAACTTTAGATCGTTGTAACTTATTCATATGAAAACCAATCAACCGATTCTTTTTGTGACGAGATTGTATCGTCGAATACTTCATTTTCATGAAGCCTATCATCGGTCTTGACCAAGTGATAGTCTGTAGCATTTTAAAACGGTTAAGTTTTAAATATAAAATGTTGGATTATATATATTTTCTAAAATTTAAAATGTCGTAACTAATGTATACGAATTCCAATTGAAGCGAAATTCACTGTCATGGGTTCAAATCGACGAACATTACATCGTCATATAAGTTGTTGTCGAGTTTGAATATGTGAAAATTTATGGTATATTTAAACGGATAGAAAATTTTGTCACCCGATTGAAAACAAGTATGGAAAGTACTCTGTGGTATCAACCATGCATATTTAAATCATTGTTTATTTGATAGTTAAATCTCATTGTCAGAAAGTATTTACTTATCTTATAGCAATAAGTATAATCACAAACCATTTCTGAGGATTTAAATCCAATAAATTAAACAATCATTGTTTATTTTACAGAAATCTAGATAGAAAATTCAGTGGTAATTGAAATCATTGATTGAATGGTTGTTTATTTGATAGCTAAATAATCGACTATCAAATTTGGACCATAACGTAACTTTGGAAATATCTAGGAGAAATATGGGAATTATTTGGTACAATTACCGTTTGAGGTGCTGTATTGTACATATAAACTCGTTTCGTTCTTCTAGGATGATTATAAGGAAATTCGTCCACTAAAGGCTAGGAGATGATCTCCAATCCAAATGAACAGGGTTAAATTTACTGGAAAATTTTAAGTTGTTTCGAAGAGACCGGGATCGGATAAGTTATCCGAACACCACTTCGATCCAACGAATACGTTTTCAAAATGTAGACAAGAGCATAGAATTGAAGTTGGAGCATTGAAGTGCAAGGGCTAATCACTACTAATCTCGAGGATGATTCCAAAATGGATGTAGTAGGAATAGTGCCTTCGGTTTCGTTCAGACCCAAAACGGACTTGTATGGATGAATGCTATCAATACATTGTCATTAGAGGACAATGAGCATTCCAAGTGTAAATTCCCTGAAAAGGTAATCGTAGCCTCAAGCCTCATCAACCGGGAATGACTGAAAATCAGGTGAGATGCTACAAGGCTAAGTGGATTGCTTCCAATTAGGGTATGTTTATCACCTTTCTAGATACCCTCGGATATTATTACTACGGTGCACGGATGAACTCGGTAAGGTTGGGAACTCCCGGGATGATAGCATATCCGATCTATCCAGGTTCGGGGTAGTCCAGTCTTGTGCTACAGGGGATCCCTGCGTGGTCCTCGATATATTTTTATTGACGTGTACTGTGATAGGTGGTACCCCAGTGTCTAGTCTTTTGTGTGGATCCATTCTCCAATACGTGCCTTTACGGTTTGGGTTGTAGATCCTAGTATGCTGGAATTTAATTAATGTAACAATTTCACTATTTGAATAAGTATTTGTACTTTGACACTATCGCGTTTATGTGTGGCATGTTCTTATGGATACCCTTGATTTTTAAAAATATTTTGAAAGTTATAGTGCATAAAACTCCTTGTGATTTAAATTCTCATGCTGGTTTTACCAAACTGACCTGGGCATGGTTTTTCCTATGTGCTTGGGTCAGGCCGAGAATATATCTAGGTTTAACTGGAAGGATTGGAACTTCAGGAGAGGAGATGGAGTCCCAGAGATGAGTTCACGTAGATGATATTTTTCCGTTGCATTTTAGTTGTGTTTATGAAAAATTATAAGGATAGGTGTTATAATTGTCCTCGCTAAATAGGTTAGTATACCCTAATGGATGTCAGTATATATATATATTAATTACAATTTTTTTATGTATAAATTTGTTCTATATTATAGATTATTTGTTTCCACTGTGAGATTCTGTGTTGTTTGGTTTTCTTTCTATCTTCTTTCTACTTTCCTTTTCTTACTATTCGCCTTTCTGTTCAATTTGGACTGGACAAGTGGGGTAAATTGTCAGTCAAAACTGTATGAAAAAGTGGGTTGTGGCATCGTGGTATCGGAACTTAGGTTGAGCGAATATCTAAGCTTTGGTAGGGTTACTCATTAGTGATAGGGTCAGTAGTACCCTAAAATAAGTGTGAGTGTAATATATACGAGAGTGTGTATTTGTTAGTGATATAAAATGTTTTATTGTGTTTATTGATTTGTCGAGTGGCATATGGATTCTGGTCAATACGAGTGGCTAAAGTTATTGATAGGAATCTTTAAACACTTGAACAAGGCCAATAGACACAATATTGTTTTAAGAAGATAAACGAGATAATTTTACCCGATATATATTTTATGTATAAAAGGAAATGGTTTTCAAAATATATAATATTTTAAGGTTTTGTTTGATAAGTGATGATAATATTTTTACCATCTAGGATTTGAATCGTCATAACCATCTACTTTTGAGTATCCTCTATTGCCTAACCTTCTGACTTGAGTATTTCCTTGATGACCTGAGAGTAGTAGGTAAAAGCCTTAGGAAATTTGAAAGTTTGGGTAAATTTCGTTTACTAAAAGAGATTTAAAATATTTTTAGATAAATATTTTTAGAAGATTTTTCATATATAAAAGCTAATTTTATAAAAAAAATTGATTTGTAAAAAGAGATATTTGAGGATTAAAAACCCCAGTTATTTCAAAAGAATTGCTTAAACAAAGTTTTGAGGGAAAACGATTTTGGTATTACTTAAGTAAATTTTTTAAATGATAGTAATTTGAAAGAAGAGTTATTTGAAGTGTGTACCTATATATACTCTTTAGCTTATGTAAATTCATGAAACCTTAGGATCTCATTCTTGGGTTTTGTTAACTGATTGTAGAGAACTCCCATCATGGTTAGAGGAGCACTTATGAAGGATAGGAGGGTTGGTGATCAGGACTTGGTTAACCAGATTATGAAGGATCTTGTCTAGCCATCGATATATGAGGAGAAGTTAGAAGAGGGAAAGGAATCTATCGAGCATCCATCGCTTCATGAAGTGGTGCCCGAGATAGGAGTTGAAGAGAAATTCTAGGATGAAGAACAAGAATTCGAGGAGGAGGAGGAATTCGAGGATGAAGAAGAGAAAATTGAGGATGAAGAAGAGGAATTCAAGGAGGAGGAGGAAGAGGAATTCGAGGAAGAAGAGGAATTCGAAGCACAAGAAGAGCCTGAATTGAAAAATGATGACACTGTCATTGGGAAATGGGTGAGGTTTATAATGAGACACTTGCAGATCGGGATAATCTTCAAAGGGAACCAAGCCCGTTGTTTGCATGGATTCCGGACAATGATGTTGAATCTATGGAGTTGGAAGGAACGATGGTGGAGGACTTCGATGGATAGAGCCCACCGTGAGAGTTGGTTTGGGTTAGTTCTCCTAGGATGTGTACCCTAGTAGGCCATATTAGTATAGATTAGTGGATGTCACGGATGTGTGTTTGGTTTGTAAAGTAATGAAGTATCTTAGTAAATATTTTGGTATGGGTATATATGTATAACTGGCTAATGGTTATAGATATCTCCAGAATATGTATATGTATGTGGTGACTTTAGTTGTAAGAGTATCTCAGTTGATACTGTATGATTGTATAACTTACGTGATAAGGTTGTTTATTAATTCGTTAATAAACTAAAATTCGGTTGGTTTACTAGTTTGGTTACGGCAATTTCGTGGATGAAATTCTTTTAAGGTGGAAGGAATGTAATGACCCAGGATTTTTTTCATCTTGATTTTTTAATATTAATTTTAATTATTCAATAATACGGTTTTTTAATCAAAATAAAGCCATGGTTTAATTATAATTAGTAATAATATATAGTTTTAAAACCAAGAAAATAATTTGAATTTCCAGATTTTATTTATAAAATAGATAATTGATTAAAATGGAATTTCTTATATATATTATAACAATAGAATTTATATATATCATAGCAACAATAGAATTCATATATAAAATAGAAACAGATTCAAATTAATATAAAATGAATAAAAAGAAAATATTATAAATAGAAATAATTTTGACTTATGAATAATATAGTGTATTATTAATAGAAAGAGTTTAAAATGGGATTTTTCTTATATATATGTATGTATGTATGTATGTATGTATGTATGTATGTATGTACGTACGTATGTATGTATATATATGAACTAAATAATTATAGTTTATTAAAAATAATAAATATACACACTTATATATATTGAAAAATGAAAGAAGTAAATATATAAGAAAATATATATATGGAAATATATATGAGATAAACGAGAAAAATTTGTACAATCATTATAAAGGGAAATCTTTTACAAATGGTGTTTGACAGAAATGTCATTTCATACTTCTAAAATGAAATAGCAAAAATTTTCATTTGCTTTGAAATTAAACATTTTAAATATAAAAAAAGAATGTAAAACATAAAGGCGATTTTATTAAAAATGAAATGGCAAGACCTGCAATGCCTTGAGTTAATAGAGATATATACATATAAATATGAAGACTTGTAATGCCTTGAGTTTTAGAATCAAAAGGAAATTTAGCTAAGTAAATAAATAAAAAACAAAGTAAAAAGGTAAACAAGTAAAAATGGGTAAAATAAGTGTATCAGCATATGTACTAGTTTGGTCAAAAGAAGTAAAGACTGAAACATTTATTTTGAATTTATTTCAAGATTCAAAACATAATATCAACTCAAACCACCCAAAATTCCAATCAATCCATCACCAAAGAATTGTATAGCATATCAAATCTTTTGAGCCCAAAATCTGCACGTTTACACCGCCTTGTTCTTGCATACACACAAACACACATACGCACATAAGATTTGAGTAGCTTAAGTGGTTAGTAACTGTAAAACCAAAGCCTATAAACAAGTAAAAATACCGTAGAAACAAAGTTCTGTTATCATAAAAGCATTGAAAAGAAAAAATGAAAGAAGAAGCATTCTCTTGTAAATCAAAAGCAACGATTCAAGTTTCAGATCTAAACTAGGATTCAACTAAAAGATTTCAAGAGGATTCAAATGTTTAAGGTGAGAATATTTTTTTTAAATGCCTAGAACCGCTAAGTTTTCTTTTGTAAAATGTTAACAGAGCTAAAACCTAATATATGCATAAAGTTTAAAAATCATTATCTCCAAAATAGTTTCGAGTTTGCCGATGATGTCAACTGATGAAATGTTTGATTTTGAATCAAGATTACACCAAAAATAGTCTAAAGTTTTTTTGTTTTGTATATTGTGTGAAATTATGAAACATACAGCAAAATAACCCAGCTTTTAGGAAAATTCAATATGCTTAAATCATTGAATCGAGTTCCTAATCATATTCTTCATATTAAGTTAGGAATTTTAGTGGAAAAATCAAGATTTTAAAATTGTTAGATTATGAGAAAATTTGGATTGATTGATTTTCATTATAAAAAAAAATCCAGCGATCTAGTCGTCGAGGGGGTGTATGATTCAGCCGAGGAGGTGCGTGGTGGCGTAGGAAAGATTTTCACCACGACACAATTTTAAATTAGGTTTGTTTTGAAGTAGGGTGATTTCATTTAGGGTTTAAGGAAAAAGGGGGAATGAGTTCGGTTGTTTTGTGACCGATGGTGAACGGGGTCGTCGAGTGGGACTGGTGTGGCATGGAGGAAGTGGAGGATGTGGGGGTCATAGTGGCGGTGGTGGCATGTGTCCTGGTGGAAGGAAATGGTGTGACGTGTGGATTTTTGAGGATGGTGGACAAAAAGTTGGGTTCGGCTATTGGTTCGTATTTGGCCAGAGGAGAGGAAAGCTTCTGTGGAGGGGCGAAATTAGACGTAGGCGGGGAGGGTAACTAGGTAGCTTGTTAGGCTGGGGAAATGGGGGCGTTAGTGGGCTATGCACGTGAACATGCATGTGCTCATGAAGGAAATCCAGGTGGAGGTGATCGTGTTCGAGCATTTGGGTTGTGGAAGCTTGGGCTTGGGTGTAGAGACATGCAAGAATTTGGATGATCGATGAATGCATTAGGATGATCGAAGAAATGAGTGTGGGATTTGAATCTGGTTGTTGGGTTTCTTGTTTAACTGGAAGCAAAACAGAAATGAAAGAAAGAGACAGGGAGGAAGAGGAATAACGGGAATGGGTTTTGGGTATGGGCTTGGCTTTGGCCCAATTTCATGACGGCGGGATTTAAACTAATTTGATTTAGTTTATTTATATATATTTATAGTTTAAAAACTTTAGATCGCTCTAACTTTTTCATATGAAAACCAATCAACCTAATTCTTTTTGCAATGAGATCATATCATCGAATACTTCCTTTACATTAAGCTTGTCGTTAGTATTGACCAAGTGATAATTTATGCGTTTTAAAATGGTCAAGTTTTAAAAATAAAATGTTAGATTATATACATTTTGTAAATTTTAAAATATAACTAATGCATACGGATTCCAACGGAAGTGAAATTCGTATGGGTACACAACGATGAACACTACGTCATAATATAAATGGTTGTCGAGTTTGAATAAGTGAAAAATTATGGTATATTTAAATGGGTAGAAAATTTAGTCACCTGATTTAAAACAAATATCGTCGTTTAAATTTATATGACTTGTCTACTGAAGTTATTTTCTCAGATAAATTAGTGACGAGTTAATTTAAGTTAATTATGATGTTTTGACATTGTTTAGTAGAATAAAACATCGTTCTGCTAATTGTATTTATTGGACCCCTCTTGGCATAATAAATCACCGTTCTGCCATTATTACTGAATATATGTGTTTTGGACATTAACTAACAGAAAATAAACGCTATTCTATTATTTTATTTGTATGGACATCTATTTATTATCCTGATAATTGTTGAATGAATTGTTAAAAAATATATTGATGTGAATATCTGTATCGGTTATTCTTGTTATTGCACGAATGGTAAATTGATTAAGTACTGTTGAAATTAATAAGCTTCTTCTCCAATATGGAAGTTGATTTTAAAATGAAAGTTATTTAATAGATAATTTTTAATTATTATTGATATTTTACAGATAATTAATAATTATTTTAAAATGGTTTTAAGCTAATTATTTTATTGTTCTTAAAAATTATTTAAGTATTTAATTATTGTTCCAAAGCTATTTAATTATTCTAATTGTTTAAAAGTATATAAATTATTAGTAAAAGTTATTTATAATGATTTGATTAACGTTAAATATTACTTAAGGATTAATAAATATTAAGATATTATTAATATTCTAAGGATAATTTGTTTAAATGTAAATTATGTTTTAAAAGTAATATATTATATAGTAAACCTTTTATAAATGAGTAATTCTCCTAAATTAAACTTAGGAAATTTATGTTGAAACTTTATAAATATTATATTAAGATAATTTTTAAATAAGTTTTTGCAAAGTAATGGTATACTTTCATGGCATAATCAAAGGCAGAGATTGCCTACAGTTAAGTCTTGATTTCTCTATGATAGAGACGTAATCATTGAGCTGCGAATCCATTGTTGATACTGTAGAGTACTTTCCATATTTATTTAAAAAGTTTTTTAAATATCATTGAAGGAAATGGTCAGTGATTATACTTGTTCCTGTAAGATAATTATATACTTTCTGATAAAGGGATTTAATTCATTGAAATTTAGATTAAATAAGGCTTGGTGATTTCAATGGGAATTGAAATCTTTGATTGAATGATTAATTATTTGATGGTTAAATAATCGACTATCAAATTTGGACCAAAACATAACTTTGGGAATATATAGGTGAAACATTGGAATTATATGGTACAATTACCGTTCGAGTTGCTATATTGTACGTATAAACTCGTTTCATTCTTCTAGGACAGTTATAAGAAAATCCGTACACTAATGGTTAGGAGATGATCTCTAATCTTATTTTCATATGTTTATTTCCTAAAGAACCGGGGTTAAGTTTACCAAAAATATCAAACATTGTTTCGAAGAGACCGGGATCAGATAAGTTATTCGAACACCACTTCGATCCAAGGAATACGTTTTCAAAATAAAGATAAGAGCATGGAATCAAAGTTAGAGCATTGAAGTGCAAGGGCTAATCGCTACTAATCCTAAGAATGATTCCAAAATAGATGTAGTAGGAATAGTGCCTTCGGTTTCGTTTAGACCAGAATAGACTTGTATGGATGAATGCTATCATGCATTGTTATTGGAGGACAGTGAGCATTCCAAGTGTAAATTCCTTAAAAAGGTAATCGTAGCCTCAAGCCTCATTAACTAGACTGAAAATCAGGGGAGATGCAACAGGCTAAGTGGGTCACTCCCAATTAGGGTTTGTTTACCACCTTTCTAGATACCCTCGGATATTATTATTACGGTGTGCAGAAGAACACGGTAAGGGTGGGAACACCCGGGGTGATAGCATATTCGGTCTATCCAGGTTAGGGGTAGTCCGGTCTTGTGTTGCAGGGGATCCCTGCGTAGTCCTCGGTACATTTTTCTAGATGTGTACTGTGATAGGTGGTACCCCACTGCCTAGTCATTTGTATGGAATCCATTCTCCAATACGTGCCATTACGGTGTTGGTTGTAGAGTCTAATATGTTGGAATTTAATTAATGTAAAAATTTCAACTATTTGAATAAGTATTTGTACTTAGACACTATTATAATATCATTGGATTTTCTATAAAAGGTTTTGGTTACCGTAAATGAAAAACCACAGCGTTTATGTGTGGCGTGGTCTTATGGGATACTCTTGATTTTAAAAGGATTTAGAAAGTTATAATGAATAAAATTCCTTGTGACTTAAATTCTCACGTTGGTTTTACCAGACTGACCCGGGCGTGGTTTTTCATATATGCCCGGGTCAAGCCGAGCATATTTCCAAGTTTAGCTGGAAAGATTGGAACTTTAGGAAAGGAGTTGGAGGCCCAGAGACATATTCACATCGATGATTATTTTTCCGTTGCATTTTAGTTGTGTTTATCAGAAATTATAAGAACATATGTCATAACTGTCCATGCTGAATAGATTAGTATACTCTGAAGGGTCTATAAATATAATAATTACAGTTTTTGTTTTATGTAATGATTTGTTCTGTATTATAGATTATTCGTTTTCACTGTGAGATTCTGTACTGTTTGGTTTTCTTCCTATATCTTTTCTGCTTTCTTTTTCTTACTATCCGCCTTTTTGTTCAATTTGACTGGACAAATGGGGTAAAGTGTCAATTTGAACTATACAAAAAAGTGGGTCATGACATTTATTCATGCTTTGTTAAAGGCAGTGCACACTGAAATTATTTATGCCCTTATTTGTAGCCTATGAAGTTGAACTTGTAACATTTTGAATTATGTTGCTGAACTATGTTACTTCATTTAGTTTGGTTTTCTGATTTGAGTTAAATTTCCTTGTGCACTTGAGTTGATCCCGGGGAGGCTTGGGCTTGACCTTGTGCATATTTGCACAATGTTGAGCCTTCGGGCTCGACCTTTGCAATAGTCTATGAGATTTAATTGATGCCCAACCTTGTGAAGTTTGCAATGATACACTATGCATATCATAGGTTGTCGATGCACATATATATTTGTCCTTGTCTATAACATGAAGAGAAAACAAACCGATAAACCGAGTCAATATTCATATTTTATTTTATTTTATTTTTTCAATATAGGTTTGTTTCCTTTTCCATTTTACTGCGTTGTTTATTTGATAGGTATAGGAGATGGCTGGACACAAACTGGAGCAAGCAAATCATAAACAACATAAAAAACAAACTCGTGTGAGTGTGATTGAGAGTAAAAAAAAATGTTATATATGAGTGTATAGAAATCTTTTATATATGAGAGTGATAGCGAAAGTTGTATTTGAAAATGTAAGTAGAGTGATTGTGAAAGTTGTATTATATTTTGAATTTGATTTGAAATAAAATATTTGAATTTTATTCTGTGAACAATTATTCACATTAGAAAATATTTATATGTTGTATAATAGGAATTTCTAGAAATGTTACTATAACATCAAACAACATATGGTGTGTTTTTTTATGCTTGTATATATTAGATGGCGGGGCATCTCTGTGGTCTGATGTGCAATGAGTCTTCATGGGATTTAACGACAAATAAGTATGCAATTAGATAACGGAGCATATCTGTGGTCTGATGCATTTTTTCCATACTGAATGTTGTCTAGAACCAATCCAACCGGAACTCCTGGTAAAACATCTCCCTTAGCCAACTCCTCTAGACCTTGACCTCCCTCCTCCTAAGGATTCTCATACTATTCCTCAAAATCTCCTATATCTTCTCAATCAATGCTTGAAACTAGCAGTTGTTCTTCCCAAACGACATTATCATTCTAGCACATCTCCCAAATGATGTTATTATCATAACTACCATTATCCACTTCATTCATCATTTCGTCCATCGACGCATCATATGTAATGAAGTCTTGACTATTTATTGTAGTATT
The DNA here is from genome assembly GCA_030765085.1 of Allium cepa. NCBI lineage: Eukaryota > Viridiplantae > Streptophyta > Magnoliopsida > Asparagales > Amaryllidaceae > Allium > Allium cepa. Next base: position 192,428,434 of record CM060939.1, on the reverse strand, counting down.
TAGATCTTCCTCCGGTTCGGATTCTTACTCTCTAGCTACTTCTTCTTCGTGAATTAACTCCTCGTCTTGTTTCGGTTTCGAACTTTCTGGATCTGTTATCTACATTTCGCCTGAGGATTCCTAGTGCAACACCACGGTTTCAAATACCATGACTATCTCTACGTCGTCTGATGCCTGGGATGTTTCTTAATCAATGGATGTCATAAAAATCTCTAGAGTCTCTGGTGGTATAAGTATCTCAGCCATAGTATAACCATCCTCGTCTAAACGAGCATACTGATAAGCTCTTCCTCTATATGTTTCCAATCGTAGTTAGGCGGCCATCTTTCGGGTTCCTCTTCTTCACTGGAGAGAATTATTAGATCATCTTTTTCACCTCAATTGGCCCTTAAGGATTCCCCCTTAGTATAATTTCCCCCGTAATCATAAGGCTTCTAAAAATATGAACATAAACATTTGGGGACAAATACTAAGCAGTTTAATTATCCTAACCCAATCTAATATCATATTATTGACATTTTAAACAAATTTTAACTAATTATTAATTTAGTTTTATCATAACATAAATCTGTTATGACTTTAAATTGATAGAGAGAAGAAGCACTTGATACTGCTTCCCCAAACCAATATTCTATCAATACTTAGAAGATTATTCGGAATATCACAAAACGAATCAGGACCCTTGCTCAACCAATTATTAAAGGTAGTTTTTCTAACTTAAATCTCTTCCCACGATATCTACGTCCAAATTTTTAATTTCTTCCAAAAATCATTTATAATTTTTGCCAAAATATTTCCTAAACATTATTATCATCACCTTTCAAAATCATTGGAAACTCTTTTTCAAAAACCTTTTAGAATACTTTTAGATTAATATTTTAAAATTATTTTTTATAAATATTATATAACTTTTTAGGTTTATTTATACCCCTCATTATTTAATATTCTTAATCTTCTCAGCATTATTATCAAATAGCTTATAGTCAAATTGTGAAATTATAATCACAAGATGTTCATTCTAAGATTTAACTAACCTGATTTTAATCAATTATCCAGTTTATAACTTAACATCAAAAATAATTGTCTCTTCCAAAAGATATTCTTTATATTGAAAATATGATCCAAGGTTGTTAGCACCAAAATTGGTCACTAACACCCTTGAGTAGAATTGTGTAGAGAGATTAATGAAGAAAGTTAATTGAAACAGAGGAACATCATAATAGAATGCAATCAGAAGAACAAAACCGAGAATGTTAGAATTATAGTGGGCCGGCGTAACTGCCTACGTCCACTTTGAATGTAATCTTTATTGCTTCTTCAAACAATTAAATATGGATACAATCCATACACAAACAACTTGAGTAGAAGTTTGATAGAAAAGAGATGAGTATTAAAAATGGAAGAGTCTCCCCGGAGTTCTCCAAAAATGGTCCCTCCATCTATACCCCTGCCTCTCTATTTATAGACGAAGGTAGGCTGGACTACCTGCGCAGGCCGAAGGACAAGGAACTTCGGCCCACGGTAGACAACTTCTGTGATCGAGCAGGCATATCGAACGTCGGTTGTCGAACGATGGTGGCCGCACGAAGGCGGCCGAACGATGGCGGCCAAACGATGGTGGCCGTACAAGGGTGCTAAACGAACCTGGCCGAGCGACCTCTCCTTGGATGCCTAGACTGAGCCATCTCATTTTCACATTCTTGACCGAGCGATATGTGCTGAATTCCTATAGCATCCATTCTCAGTCGAGCGACATATGCCATCCTTTAAGGCCGAACCATACACATTGGCCGAGCCATGCACCCAGGCCGAACCACCCAAAATGGATCAATCCCTTGCATCTCCAATCTCTAACTATCTTTAGTATTTTCGAGACTTAATCAAAGTCTTTTTAATTATCACCTTGTGGCCGGGCCAAGTGAATGGATAACATTTGCTGCCCAAAGTACGTCTTGTTGCGTACATGATGTGCATTGAATCGAAGCAAGTTAGAGTATTCAGAAAGAAATCAATCATATTTTCTGAATAGTCATTATTCTTCAATTTTATCCTCCTAAAGTGTTGTATCCTTCTTTGGTCATCATAATGCTTGGTCGATTCTCAATAGTATAAATTCAGGATTGTAGTTCATCAATGGCCTTATGTGTCTGGTTCTTTAGGGCTAGTAAACTTTGGCTATCTAATCCAGCCTTTTCTTAATAACCCTAAGTGAAAATGCAATTTCTGTTGATTTCAAGAAGTCGAATTTTATTAATATAAACGTGCATGGTCAGGTATATGTTCTTCCCATTGGCCCCCGGATCGTTTTATATATTCATGAGTCATCACTAATTCCTTCTAGTTTAATTGCTATTCGATTGCAATTCCTTGTTTATATTTTTTTTTTGTGAAATATTAGTTGTAATCAGCCACTCGATGAGAGGGGACTTCAAGTTCTAAGTAGATGATGGCCTCGGAGCCGTAAGTAAGGGCGAATGGAGTATGGCTAGTCGGGAACTCATGGGTAGTTCTATAAGCCCATAATGTTGTTGGTAGTTCATACACCCATTTACCTCTAGCCTTTTCTAAACCTCTCTTCAGAATAGACTTTATGGTTTCATTCACATCTTCAACCAGTTATAATGGATCATGGAAGGTCATAAGGACTGATGACGTTACGAACAACGAAGCCTATTATTTTCTTTATCTTGGTCGTGGTTAAAAGTTATTCATCCACCTATTTGGCTAAGTAACTAACTGCTATGATGGCATATTTCGCACCAACTTTAGGATCGGTAAGAAGATGATGATGTCAATGCCCTCAAGTGGCAAATGGCTATAGACTAGCCATTTGAGTAATTTCCATTGGCGGGCTCCTAGATTTTTTGCAAACATCTTGCACTCATCACATTGTATAGCTGATCAACCGCATCTTGATTGATAGTTGGCCAGTAATACCCATAGCGAGTATTTTCTTTGTCAGGGTTGGCCTGATGATGAACTCGCCGCATTCTTCTTCATATACTTTGCTCAAGACTCATTTGATATCATCATGGCTGATATACCAAAGCATGGAAATGGATAAACTCATTTCTCCACATGACTTCTTCATGGATGATTTGGCATGAAGCTTTAAGGATGATGTGTTGTTTTTCATTCCTCCGTTCATTAAGAACTCCTCATTATAGATAGTCTTTGATAGGAGTCGACCGTGACCCCTTTTCTGGCTCTGTCTCCAAGGTCTAGCCGATCTCCATCCGTCAATGCTTGGAATATTAATTAGTTAAAACGGAACAAAGTATGTCTACTATGCATCCTTGAAACTGGCATGCCTGGCCAGTGACTTGACACTTTTCATTTCGTTCGCTGAGGATGTGTGTAATGATGTAATATGTGAAGTTGGTTAGTCGCTCTTGGAACTAGCTGAGATAAGGAACAAGATTGGCAAGATTAACTTCCTAACTTTGCATGCTACCAATCAAAAATCATAAAAGATATGTAAAGTTTTCACTCCAAGTTCTCTAGCAAGTTTGAAGCTGGTGGTCGAGGCTTCATACTAAGCATCATTGTTTGTTACACGGGAATCGAGTTTCAAAACGTAGCAGATTGGTCGTTCCTTAGGAGTCATTAACATGACTCCTGTGCCATAATACTGATCATTGGATGCTTCATCCATATACATTTTCCATCCGTTGGTTGGTTCTCCACTACTTTTCGAGTAGTCATCTGATATAGTGAATTCGAATATGAGATCTACTAATTTTTGTCCTTGGATAGCCCTTCGAGGGAAATAAGTGATATCAAATTGCCTTAGTTCGATATTCTATTTAAGTAGTCTTTCAGACGGTTTAGGTCATTGTATGCCCTGTCGCAACGGCTGGTAGGCATGGACGTTAATGGGGTGAGCCTAAAAGTAAGAGTGGAGCTTTGATGATGAAATCAATAGACATTACGCTAGCTTTTGTAGCTTCGGGTCGATATCCAATGCATGGCTCGCGATAGTCGGTGAAATAACACATGCAAGTTAGAATGGGTCCAAGGGAACGTATCATCATTTATTCAGAAAAATCCGACTAATTCTTTTACCATCATTGCACTGAGCTGTGATCTGATATTCAGCACTAGGAAAGGGTCGCCATGGCTGGCTATTGATGTCGACTGTCAGCTTAGCAGGTGCAATCTCGGATTCTTTGAGTTTAGATATAACTATTTTGTGTAACATTCAATGTGAAATATGGTTGGGATGATCAATGTTGATGGTTGCTCTAGTCAGATCCTAGTGTCTTGTCATGAGTTATTAAGTCAGATAGTGAAAGGCTTTGAATGCTCTGATCGATTATCTGCAAATGGCCAAAGATAAGGCTTAGAAGCACGTTGAAGAAAATGTTGAGTAGGGGTCAGCCTTGAATTGCGTGAAGCTGCTTAGTTGGATCTTGCTTTGAGTTAGGAGTTGCTTGTTATTCAACTAACGCACTTTCCATTCAACGCATTCATGATATTTTACCATCCTTCGGGTTGGAGCGATAGTCAGTTGCCAATGAGCTTAGGCATCGATTTAATGTTTATCGCTAGGCATTCTTTCGGTCGTAGCCTTGAGTAGTTGTAAATACAATATATAAGTTTCAATATTGAACTATTGTAGCCAGTCTTTGGATGATCACTCTTTTGCTCCCGGTCTTGGGTTGATAAATATATTGTGTAGACGGTTGAGTCTCGTCCTAGCTATGTTTATACTCCCGCATAAACTCCAAAGACAGAGTCGATCGGTGAATAGTTGGTTAACATTCATCTTGCTTATTGCTCATACCAACAAGTCTGGGGCATATACAAATAAGTAAGAAGGCCAGCCAAGCCCACTTCATCTTTACTCTCTTTCCCGTTGAATCGTGGGATTAGGTCAGTTGATGGGAGACTAAGTCTCGCTTATCGTGAATTATATTGTGTTTTTCATTCCAAGGGGAATACTTTGATGCCATTAGTTTATAGGCGTAAGTTAGACATTGGACAATCAGCTACGTCCACTTTGGTTCATGCTCTATAATCAGATCTCGAGGTAAAATTGGCTCAAGTGCAGTCGGGTCATGCTCATCCATTTTCGTATTCCTCCTGACAGATCGAAGGAGGGTGCTGGAGAATTAATACCAAGTCTTCATGGTTTACTCTCCTTTCCACACTCTGGTGGTCATATTTTTTCAAGGGACATTCGGGTCATATTCGTATGTGCTTGGTGCGGATTGATATTGACCCTCGATCTGAGGTATGATATAGTCGGTCAATTGTAGCTTTAGATGTCGTTCCGATTGGTTCTTTAATGAGGCCTCCTTGTAGTTGTTGCCTTAAGTTGTAAAGAACGCCAAGCTAGAGCTATAATGAGCTATCGTATTCAGCTTTTAGTGATTTTACTCCTGCTTCCAACATTGATTTAGCCAGGCCACAAGTCGGATGGTCGAACTTCATCCTTAGCGAGTTAATACTCCTCCCGTCGATTTTAGGCCAAAGTTTGTGGAATAGAAAACGGTCGAAATCCACTCATCTATTTATCGATGTTTACACGCCACTCTGCATTCCGCTGACTTAGAGCTATTCTTCCTTTAGTTGACTCGTGTCCAATTTGTGTTCATGCTTTGGTCCATGCTCCGGGGACCTATAGATTTGTCGAATGGTTTATGCTCTAGTCCACAGTTTGGGACGTATAGATTTTCGTCAAGTCATTTATACCCCAGTCCGCGCTCTGGGGACTCAAAGTTCTCTAGTCCGCTTCAGGAACTTAGATATTTTTCTCAAATCATTTATACTCTAGTCTGCTTCACGGACAAATTTTTTTCTTACGTCATTTGTACTCTAGTTCACGCTTGGGGACTCAGAGATTTTTCTCAAGTCATTTGTACTCTAGTCCATGCTCCGAGGTCTCAGAGTGTAGTCCGCTTCAGGGACTTAGAGATTTTTCTCAATTCATTTATACTCTAGTCCATACTCTAGGGACTCAGAGTACTCTAGTCCGCTTCAGGGACTTAGATATTTTCTCAAGTCATTTATACTCTAGTCCATGCTCTAGGGACTCAGAGTACTCTAGTCCGCTTCAGGGACTTAGAGATTTTTCTAAAGTCGTTTATAATCTAGTTCACGTTGTGGGGACTCAGAGTACTCATGTTCACTTCAGGGACTTAGAGAGTTTTGTCAAGTCTTTTGTACTCTAGTCCATGCTCTAGGGACTCAGAGTACTCTTGTCCGCTTCGGGGACTTATAGATTTTTCTCAAGTCGTTTATACTCTAGTTTGCGCTCTGGAGACTTAGAGTACTCTAGCTTGCTTCAGGGACTTAAAGATTTTTTTGTCAAGTCATTTATACTCTAGTCCACGCTCTAGGGACTAGAGGACTCTAGTCAGCTTTAGGGACTTAGAGATTTTTCTCAAGTCGTTTATACTCTAGTCCGCGCTCTGGGGACTCAAAGTACTCTAGTCCGCTTCAGGGACTTAGAGATTTTTGTCAAGTCGTTTATACTCTAATCTGCGCTCTGGGGACTCAGAGTACTCTAGTCCGCTTCAAGGACTTAAAGATTTTTCTCAAGTCGTTTTTGCTCTAGTCTACGCTCTAGGGACTTAAAGTACCCTAGTCCGCTTCAGGGACTTGGAGTTTTTTCTCATGTCATTTATACTCTAGTCCATGCTCTAGGGACTCAGAGTACTCTAGTTCGCTTCGGGGACTTAGAGGTTTTTCTCAAGTCATTTATACTCTAGTCCATGCTCCAGGGACTCAGATTACTCTAGTCTGCTTCAGGGACTTAGAGATTTTTGAATCATTTATACTCTGGTCCGTACTTCGGCGACTTAGAGTACTCTTGTCCACGCTCCGGGGACTTAGAGATTTTTAAATCGTTTATACTCTAGTCCGCACTCCGGGGACTCAGAGTACTCTAGTCCACGTTGCGGGGACTTAGAGATTTTTAAATCCTTTACACTCTAGTCCGCACTCTGGGGACTTAGAGTACTCTAGTCCGCGCTCCAGGGACTTAGAGATTTTTAAGTCGTTTATATTCTGGTCCGCACTTTGGGGACTCGGAGTACTCTAGTCCATGCTTCGGGGACTTAGAGTTTTTTGAATCGTTTATACTCTAGTCCGCACACTGGGGACTCAGAGTACTCTAGTCCACGCTTTGGAGAAATTAAGATTTTTAAATCATTTATACTCTAGTCTGCACTTTGGGGACTCAGAGTACTCTAGTCAGCGCTCCGGGGACTTAGAGATTTTTAAGTCATTTATACTCCGGTCCACAATTTGGGGACTTAGAGTACTTTAGTCCATGCTTTGGGGACTTATAGATTTTTGAATCGTTTATACTCTAGTCTGCACCGGGGACTCAGAGTATTCTAGTCCGCGTTCTGGAGACTTAAAATTTTTTTAGTCGTTTATACTCTGGTCCGCACTCCAGGGACACAGAGTATTCTAGTTCATGCTCTGGGGACTTAGAGATTTTTAATTCATTTATACTCTGTTTCGCACTCAAGGGACTCAAAGTATGCTAGTCCATGCTCCAGAGACTTAGAGATTTTTGAATAGTTTATACTCTAGTCCGCACTTCGGGGAATCAGAGGACTCGTCCACGCTCCGGGGACTTAGAGATTTTTAAATCTTTTATACTCTGGTCCGCACTCTAGGCACTCAGAGTACTCTAGTCCGCGCTCTGGGGACATAGAGATTTTTTAGATCATTTATACTCTGGTCTGCACTCTAGGGACTCAAGTATTCTAGTCCGCACTCTGGAGATATAGATTTTTTAAATCGTTTATACTCTGGTCTGCACTTTAGGGACTTAGAATACTCTAGTCCTCTTCAAGGACTTAGAGATTTTTAGTTAGAGCAGTCGTATTTCCACCCGTTTAGTTTGTGTTTCATTTACCATATCGAGGTTGATGTTGTCGAATGAACGATCGAACCATGTTTACTCATGGTACGAGACTCTCCCTCCGGTATCAAGGACGAAACTTGTAAAATGGACGATCGATTATCTTCCGCTTGGTGATTATAGCTCTTCCAATCAATTCAAGGAAGAAGGTATATGATAGATGGTTGGATCACATCCATGCTGGGGTTGGATAATCAAGTCTCGCATACTTTGCTTCATATCTCTTTCTAGAAAACGAGGATAATAGATTACTGAGTTGACAAAGTAAGTTGCATATGTTTCAAGGTGCATCCACGTCCATGTATTAAGAGCGATGGTTAATGAGTAGGCAGTCCACCACACCTACTTCAAGTCGGGCTTTCGAACAACCTTTTGTGTTCAGGGTAGGATTTGATGTGTAGATGATCAAATCACGTTCACTCTAGATAGATCTCGGCATCATGAGCTTTAGGAAAGGCATCTATATTTTTCGAACTTTGTTCTATGACTCGATTTGAGTGGATGATCAGGCCAAATTCATTCCAAGCCTTTCTTAGGCCTCCAATTCAAAAGTGGAGGTCGATGAATGGATGGTCGGTCATGTTGGCTTTGTATTGGGATCTGACCGTGATGAGCTTTTCAATCTCTAGTCTTTGGCCCCAAATCAAAGGCACATGGTTGATGATGAGTGATTAAATCATGCTCGTCTTGATAAAACTCCACAAATCCAATCAAGGTCTACGTCGATTGGTTGGCAGCCAAGTCTAAGTACTTGGTCACCTGCATCGTTTTTGTAGAAGTTTAGCTCAAGTCGGTCGTAATTCAAAACACAATTGAAATTGAAATAATCCAAAGAAGATTGGTATAAATCTCATTGATAAGGGGAGCAGCATCGTGTGCTCGCTATTCAACTCTGCCCCTTGCCCCTTCTGGCAGGATGTCGACTGCCAACAGTCCAATTAATTGTTATAGTTCTTTATTGATGGGTATTCGATGTTCCTGGCTCGCCCTTCAAGGCTTGCACATATTATTGAAGCTTTCAAAGAGCATATGAATCAAATTATGAGGTCTTGTTTTGTCTACGGGAATCAGAGTCCTTAGCCAATGGGCCTGTGTTATTATTTTTCCTAGTCTGCTCCACTCTTCCTCACTTTGGTTCTTATTCATTTTGTAACTGAAGCGATCCATGGTCGTAGGAGGCTCTCTAGCTAACTAGCTTCCAAAATATATCTGGAGGTCGACTCTCCTCAAACGCTTTCAGTATGATATCCTTGTTAGCATTTGGAATAAATTACTTTAAGCCAAACATTGGTCTACTTGAAGTCACTAAATTCGAAGTGCTCGGTCAATGAAGAACTACGTTTGGAGTCATCTTGGCATTTTCCTAGAGTCATATCATCTATGCTTTCCAACCTTTGGGAGTATTGTTTGAGTAGCGGTTGCTTTTTCGTTCCCTTGTTGCCATTTAGAAGCTGCTACTTGATCCTTTATGCCCTGATTGGTCATATGATGTAAAGTAAGTGGATAGAATGTGAAGTAAGTGGATAGAATGTTCCTTCACTAAGTTGAGTTTTGAATTCACTATGCGAAGAAACTGTGCCGCGGCTAAGGTTTAGGTGGGTTTCCATCCAAAAAAAATGTAGAGCCTTTTTCTTAAATATGGGTCGTACCCGAAAAAGATTTTTTTGAAAATAGGGTTCGTACCCGATCCATATTTTTTTCTTTTCGAAATAGGGTTCGTATAAAAGACCGGTATAACTTAAGTTTTGATCGGCCTATGCACATGGTTCGGTACGTTTGATACTAGGTCGGCATGCCTGTAAAGTACAAGAATAGAAGGCAGTTCGGCGTTGGTGTGTAAGCATGGTGGATAGGCCAAGAGTGGCACGGCCCAGGCAGTTCGGTATGAGTGGATCGGCCAAGAGTGGCTCGGCTAAGGCGGTTCGGTATTAGTGGATCGACCAAGAGTGGCTCGACCAAGGAGGATCGGCCTGAGTGGATCGGCCAAGAGTGGCGCGGCCAAGGCGGGTCGGCATGAGTGGATCGGCCAATAGTGGCACGGCCAAGGTGAATCGCCCGGAGTGGATCGCCCAAGAGTGGCTCGACAAAGGAGGATCGGCCTGAGTGGATCGAGCAAGAGTGGCTCAGCCAAGGCATGTCAGCCTGAGTGGATCGGCCAAGAGTGCCTCGGCCAAGGCAGGTAGGCCTGAGTGGATCAGCCAAGAGTGGTTCGGCCAAGGCGGTTCGGCCTGTATATTACTCCAGTGCAAACTTCAACATTCAATCCCAAAAACTTACGTACATCAGTGAATCCAATCCAATGGCTAATAACTTCCTTTAGATCTCTTTCAAATCTGAGTAGAATAGGAAGTTTGCTGGTAAATAACTAGATCTATGTTGCGAATCTGGAAATCCACTAGTTGAGGATAAGATCCAATCAAGCTGAAAATTCAATTCTCAGTAAAAGCACCAAAACGTTAACACCAAAATTGGTAACTAACACCCTTGAGTAAAATTGTGTAGAGAGATTAATGTAGAAAGTAAATTAAAACAGAGGAATATTACAGTAGAATGCAATCAAAACAGTAAAAACGAGAACATCAGAATTATAGTGGTTCGGCGTAACTGCCTACGTCCACTTTGAATGTAATTATTATTGCTTCTTCAAACAATTGAATACAGATACAATCCATACACAAACAACTTGAGTAAAAGTTTGACAGAAAAGAGATGAGTATTAAAAATGGCAGAGTCTCTTCGGAGTTCTCCAAAAAAGGTCCCTCCATCTGTACCCCTGCCTCTATTTATAGACGAAGATAGGCTAAACTCCCTGCGCAGACCCAAGGACATGGTACTTTGGCTCACAGTAGACAACTTCTGTGCACCGAGCCAGGCATATCGGACGATGTTTTTCGAACGATGGTGGCCGAATGAAGGTGACCAAACAAAAGCGACCGAACGATGGTGATCGAATAATGGTGGCCGAACAAGGGTGCTGAACGAACCTGGCTGAGTGACCTCTCCTTGGATGCCTAGACCGAGCCATCTCCTTTTCCCATTCTTCACCAAACGATATGTGTTAAATTCCCATAGCTTCCTTTCTCGGTCGAATGACATGTGCCATCATTCAAGGCCGAACCGTACACATAGGCCGAGCCACGCACATAGACCAAACTACCCAAAACGGATCAATACCTTACATCTCCAATCTCTAACTAGCTCGAGTCTTATCCAGACTCGATAAAAGTCTTTGTAATTATCACCTTGCAGCCGGGCCAAATGACCCGATAACAAAGGTAAAATCATTTCATTTACCAATTTTCCAAAACAAAAATCATTTCTATATAACATTAACAAATATGCGCTTATATATAATACTCTTAACTCATTCTAGGAGTGCCAATTACCCTATCTCTAATGAATCATAGCATGTTACTATGATGATCCAGCTTTTTAACCCTCATAAATCGACACTAATGCATCCACGGTATTCATGTGCCAGATATTCAAGTGCTGGAAAGATAGATTGATCGAGGTTAAAGACAGAATAGAATCTTGCACGAATGGAACAATATATATTATTTCAGTATATGATTTTTACAATGGAAAATTTAAATACATACATAAGTGTCTATCATAATCTCTGCCGAGACAGTTATAAATCTCTATCCCTACTAACGTTGAATACGAACAGTACATAAATGCTGCGGAAATGGATATTGATAACCATCTACAAAGTAAACTCCAGCTCCTGCTCCAAGCTCCTCCAAAATGTTCCTAGCTAGACCTCAACTACTTGGTTATCTGGATAAATAGGGCACCCAGAGTTTAAGGGAAGAGAAATAAACTCCAAGTCAATCATTGGACAGGTGTGAGAAAATTCATGGATATTTATGGAAACAAAGGTTATCTCATAAGACCACGCCGCACATAAACACGGATGGGTTTTACCTTATGATAACCAAAACGTTTCTATGTAAAACCTCATGATATTATAATAATGTCTAGATTACAAATATATATATAGCCGAAAGTGTTGCATTAATTAAATTCCAACATAATTGGTATACGTCTAAGACCTAAGGCACTTATTGGAGAATGGATTCCATACAAGGATAAGGTAAGTGACTATCTTCCGTTCAATACATCTTTAGAGGAATGTATCGAGGACTCACTGATGATCCACTACATCTGGAAAGACCGGCTTACCCCTTTCTGGTGACCAACACAATGATCCTAGATAGTACTGAATACGACATCACCTCGGTCATTCCCGACCTATCCACGACCATAGCATACGCAACAAACCCAATATATAAAGGGTAATCTAGAAAGGTGATGACCATACCCTAATGAGTGTGACCTACACAGCCTTGTGACATACCCTTTTTAGCATTTCAAGGTATGAGGCATAAGGTAACATAGTACCATTTACAAAAAATCCCACTTTGAATGCTACATTGCCTTTCTAATAATACATTATTGATTTCTACAAAAGTACAACACCAAGTTCATATGCCTCGAGGAAAGGTGTTAAGTGTAAGATGGGTTACCTCCTACATTACGAAATAGATGTAAATTTGTAAAAATCAATGTACGTGGTCTTAGAAATGTAATGTCAGACACTTGTCCATACATGTTGTATAAGAATAGAACAAAGAAGGTACTCCATCTATTACATCCTGTTTACCCATAGGATTAGTAACGAGCAAAACTTGCATCGAAGATTTCAAAATGAAGATACCACTGCCACCATATATATTATATGGGAATTACCTCGGAAAGTAGTGGCAAGCAGCCCTACATTATGAAGATATTCGTCTTTAAAATCATTGTCTTCAACACATCTGCACTTTCAAATGCGTATATTGGTTCAAAGTTATTTTCGGATGTGAATCACCTAAATCTGATCCCAGTTTCTCCGAACCAATTATTGATAAAAGATGTTAAGTATGTGGGTGATTATTATTCATTTAATCGGTATCATTTATCCAAGTAAAATATCTTCTTGGAGATATATGACTTTAACCCATTTTCTTTTTCATCATACGCGGGATTATTAGACCTTCTTTTTAATTTTGGAAATGCCAAATCATTTATCTTTAATTATATAGGAAAACATTATTGAGTAAAAATGGATCTAAAAAAATTATACTAATTATACTCAATACTAGTTTCTATATTCAACTCGTACTATTCGTCGGATAATGGTGAAATCATCTCTTAAATTTACATGGATAGTATGAATTTCCTAGATGGAATTTAATACCGTATCCAGAATGTTACCTGTATCACCAAAAAATTTATTATTTTAAAATTTGGTTTAACCTTTGGAAAACTCTAAATCTTCTTTACTTTTATGTTAGCAAAATGTGGTTCGAGTTACTATCCCCTTCGTCGGACCAGTCCGGATAGTTAGGGAGAGTAGGAAATTGGTTTTCCAAACCCAAGCCTTGAGACTATCTCTTTGTCACCTATAAGGCGGTCAAGCTATTTGGTCGACTCTAACATTAATATTTTTCAATCTTCTTAATTTCCTTTAAAATATCTGATTATTTATTTGAAAACATTTATAAAGGATTTGAGAAGAAAATCCAAGTTTATCTTATTTCAGAAATTTCCAAATTCCTCTGTTAAATTGCCGATGAATAGTGCTTTTAAGGGCTTTGTATCACAAATCCCATTTAAACCTTTTATATGGTCAAATTTTCCATTTAAAACTCTTTTAAAATATTTTAACATATTTTTAGAAATTATCTCATATTTTTAAAGATTTAAAAATATCTATTTTTAAAAGTTTAACTCCATGTTTTACGAACTGCCAAAATGCGATGATTTTAAAATTTTGATTTGTACGTATCTTAAATTTTATAAAATGAAATCTTGATTTTTTATCTTTTATTTGAAAACTGTATTTATAAGAGTTTGAAAAAATCTTATTCTGAATAGTTTCGAGCTATATTCCACTGTACAAATTGATTTAACTTTTATGGTGCGAAATCGCAAACTACAGATATGCGACGTGCTCAATTTTGACTCTTTTTTCATATCTTTTCAAAACGTTGTCAAAATGAGTTTTAATTTTTATAAAACATTTATAAACAATTTTAAACCATCTTTATTCATGTTTAACGAGGTTTAACTATGCCCTAACATTTTTATAATTCATAAGAACAAGTGTTTTCTTTGTGTAAATTCGACGTGTATTTACTGTGAATTATTTTTATAACCAAGAAAACATATTATCGCATCAAAAATATGACGATTAAACATAAAAAACACTCATAGAAAACATATCATATCATCACATGATTTATAAAATAAACCAGCAGAGTTTCTCACTTTCATTTGTCTTTATATGTACTAAAATTGACTATAGCTTCGCTATCATTGCACCGAAGCTTATGAACCCTGCGTTGGGACCCTTGGGTGTGCTTGGCCTTGTACTAGAGAGGGTGGAGTGGTGGTGATGGTTCTTGATGAGTTCAATCAATCAAGGAGAAAGAAGATAAGGTGATTGCAGACTTTAACTTCAAACTAAGGCTATATCTTTCTATTGTGTATTCACGACAGAGCTTCGCTATGATTATGGAATAATTTATGAGGACATGGAAGCTAATAATGAAGAGGAAGAAGAAGCTTAGAAAATGGAATGGAAATGGGAATAAAATAAGAAGGTATGCCTTGTATTTATAGGCAAAAATACGTGAACAAATATCGTATGGTACAAAAACCATATCCACACCCCCTCCATGCGCACGGTCACACCCCATTTATCCTCCTCTCATCATATCCTAGGTGTGTAAGGAGGTGATTTCTGATGTGTAGTTTGCTTATATGTGAATATATGTTATAAATATCAAGATATTGTGTGCTTTTTTTTGTGTGTGTGTATGTGTGTGTGTGTGTATTTGTTATTTATATATGTGTATACGTATATGTTGGCGCATATATGTGCATGAAGACGTATAAACAATGTTGTGATCACTTTGAACAACCTATGTTCGTTAAACCGTTGAAAATCTGAAAGCCAATTCTCGATTATATTTTCACTTATTAATTAAATTACATATAAATGTAAAAAAAATTAAAAGCCAATGTTTTATCATTCAAAATTATTTAAAACGATCACATTTGAATTATAAACCCATATATAAACCAACACTGAACAAGTATTTATAAAATGTATTGCTGTAGTGCCAAAACGTTATGAATTTTCTTATATTTGTTCTTTTTGAGAAAAATGTGCGATGCTCTGAAATAGAGGAGAGCGCACATTTATATATGTTTATCACACAAGACAACGTGTTGCAAACAAGTCTAGCTGGTAGCTAACCAAAGTACAAGTATCAAAGAAAAATCTCAAGTGCCCCTCATATAAGCTCCGGCATAACCACCGCCCATTACACCCCTACACCGAGATCCGGCATGGCCACCGCCCTATATTAAGGTGTTAGAAGTACCTGAAAAACTATTGAATATCGTATAGCCAATGATACTGGAAGCTAGCTCTATCTAAGAAGAAAACTCCATGCCGCCGACTCGGAAGGAATGGACATGCAAAGGATCTGAAATGGAACTGCGAATGATCTTAAATGGAAAACTCCACTCTGAAGACTCAGTAGAACTGGAAGAAGCTCCTGGCTGAAAAGTGAATCCTCTTAAAGGTAGAACGCCATAATGAAGATGAAAATGTATTGAGAAGTACCACTCATTGCAAAAAGTAATCCTGCAATCAGCAATCCTATGTACCTGCAAAAAGAAACTTACACCATATCTAGCCAAACCTGTGTCTGAAAGGAGACTAAAGAAAATAGTTAGAATGATACACATATATCTATATAAATGAAATATATATATATATATATATATATATGTATGTATGTATGTATGTATGTATGTATGTATGTATGTATGTATGTATGTATGTATGTATGTTGTATGTATGTATGTATTAATGAAATAAAAGAAAAAATACAAAAGTTAAGCTAATAGGTCAAAATAAAATAAAGATTAGAAAAATGACTAAAAAGAATCCATGATCAAATAAACTTAAAGATCTATAAACTAAAACAAACAAAAAATTAAACTTAAACTAAGACAAATCAAAAATTATCCTTATTGTCCTTTGATCAAAAGGATATTATGATACACAGTGAAATCATCATTTAAATTTGAAAAAGTATTAATACTATAATTACTAATGTAAAAATATAATTTTTATCCTTAAATAGTTTAATATTATTATTAACCTTGTTAAGATATTCATTAAATAGAATTATTTTTAGCTAATTTATATTTAGAATTAGAGATCCAATTAAAGAAAAATGAAGAAATTATAAAAATCAATTTATTAAAGTGACTATTTTTAGTTTTAAAAATTCTCTGATTTCTTTCAAACCAAATATACAAACAAATTATAATGAATAATAAAGTAAGAGTCTATTTTCCTTTTTGAACTTAAATCTAAAACTATTCCAGTAGAATTCACAATTAGAAATTTAGTTGTTATATTTAAGTTAAAGATTTTAGGGGTATTATTCAGAATGAAATAGATATCCATACAATCATAGTAAACATGTTTCATATCTTCAAAATGCAGAATACAAAAATAACATTTATTGTCAATTTGCAAAACAAGTATATGTCTTTATAAAACTATTATACATGGTTTATTATTTTTATATAACTAGTTAAAATGAATTTTTATCATTTTAAAACAATTATTTGAATATTTAAACTGAATTTAAAGTTCCAGAAAATATATAAAAGTTATGACAACCTTGATAAAGTCATTATGGCATTTTATTTCTAAAAATAAAATAAATAATTTTATTATATATTCTTGCTTAAATGGAGAAATAAGTTATGTATCCAGTTTTGTGCCATCTAATATTGACAAAATCTCAGTTTTACCGAAAATTGATTTTTGTCACTTTTCTAATGGAAATCCCATATATATATATATATATATATATATATATATATATATATATATATATATATATTTCTAAATATAATTTTAAAACAAGTTTACCATTATTAATTATTTTTCAAAACATTATAATTTGAGTTAAAAAATTCTTATATATGAATACTTAAAAATAAATATTATTTTTCAAAGTGATAAATTTACGGTTGTTATAAACAACATGCTTTACAAATCATTTAAATTCACTTATCTTTCATAGTATTGTAATTGATTTGAAAAGGCCAATATTTAGATGGAAGGGAATTAAGGAAGAATTGGATGAGAAAAGTGTCATCCACAGTCATGCCTAAAAGTTTATGTTTATCAGCTAGATTGGTCATATCAACTCTGTGCTCATTCGTGGTTCGAGTGCCATCAAACCCCATTATAATCAAGTCTGCCATCAGTTTCCCAAGATGGGATTTATCATCAACACGAAAGCAATCTTTAATTTTGTTCAGAAGCTCTTTCACTTTTGTTATTTTAGGTATGGATTTCTTAATGTTAGGTGCCATGCACATACATATAAACTTGTAACAACCCACCCCGTAATAGGCCTAAATTTCGACCGAGAAAAATTTCATCGAAATTTAGATCCATTCTAAGGTAAGTTGTTGGTAGAACTAAGAAAATAATAGTATATAGTCATAACTAGACTTTCAAAACTCATAGCGGATGGAGCAAAATATAATAGCAAAGTGTACCCATTTATTTCAAAAACATAAAAATGTCATATTACAAAATTCCATAAAAATCGTAACATAATATCCATTACAATAGTTGTCTAAATACATGGGTATACACAAAAGCAAGTAATAATAAAAAAATACTACAAAAGCCAAGCTTCTCCATCTTTAAGCATCGTCAATGCTATCACTCCGTCCTTAACCTGTGTTGTATTGAGGAAGGAGTCAGAACAACAGTGTCTTGTGAATAAAATCCTTGAGTTTAACCTTTTCGGTACTTGGGCAATATACTTAAAAATAAGAATATGTCTACGAACATAAAACTAATAAAAACCATTTAATACTTCTTTATAAGGGAAGTAGGCGGGTCCAACCACTTAATAAGTTCCATTTCTAGAAGCAGGTTTTCAGAATCCCATATCCCAATCATATGTCATAAATAGATAATAATATGAGAGATGGTACCCAAGGCATTTAATACCTTTTATTGGAAAATAGGTAGACTATGGTCATTTGATACTTTAAATAAGGTAGACCACCTCATTTAATACCTATTTCCAAGGCGTTCTCCTTAGTGGTATTATCTAGCTGACATCATATGGAATCTCTTGGGCCACTTAATACTTCCATTTGGAAAATAGGTAGACTCTGGTCGTCTAATACCTTGATTAAGGCGGACCCCATCATTTAAGACTTATTTCCAAAAGTGGACCCCTGTGGAGATACCATCTAACATGTCCTCTTGGCCATTAAATACTTCATCTGGGGAAAAGAGGCGGGTGAAACCACTTAATACTTTAAGACCGAAAAGCACGACCATTCGTCGTATGGGCCATATTGATAATAACTTCTCATATTAGTTCGGCATTAGTAGGAACTAGTAGGTAGATTAGATAGGTAGATTTCCCCTATAGAATGTGGGGCCAACCTCATGTCATTACAAATATTTATCATAAGGGTATCTCACATCAATCAAAGTATACACGACACCCGGAAGCCTCAAGGTGAAAATAAGAATTGCAATCTAAACCCCATATTCTACTCAACTCCACATTTACAAAGAAATAGATAAGAATAAATGGTGTAAGATAAGAAATCTGTAATCTAAACCCCTTATTTTGTTGAGGAGTCACAATTTGACCCAAAGAAGAATAGACTGTGAAATTATCAAAAATGGCATAAAAGAAACAAATTCCGTCAAATTAATGTAACTAATTGGGAATCCTAACATAGAATTGACATATCGAAATAAAAGGGAATTTTGAGGGATTTAATCTATCATATTTTCGAATCCAAAAATCCCGAAGACATATTCAAATTCAAAAAGAAATACACTAAACAATTGCTGAAAAAAATACTAAGGTTTCCACTCATAGAATGGTCTTAGCTTCACCTTCCTTGTTTTTGCATGCCTCGCAGTCTCTTTGAAAATCTCTCCCTTTTGATATCTATGCACACAATAGGGAAGAGGTGTATATATTTATTAGATTCGGAATAGTTGTAGGAGAACAGAATAAGAATGGGTTGGAGGAAAAAGAAATAAATATAAAATAGATTGGATTCTTACCTGAATTCTCTAGGAATTTCTGAATCTAATTTTGAGAGACAAAAATAACAAAGTTTCATTGTTGTTCCCAAAATATTTGTGGATAAAAGTAAAATGTCTAGGGCTAATTTATAGTGGTTAGAAATGCACCAGAACCATTGAATGAGAATATTAAAAATGGAAAATCTAGAAAGTACAACTCATCAAGATAGGCTCCACAACAAGGAAGTGGGCGACCCTTATGTCCCAAGCGATCGACCCCTACAGTCATCTCCTTGAGGTGCTGGTTCGACTTCTTACCATATCTCAGAAAGGTATTTATTTTATTTTACGTTACTTGATTATTTATTAGTTTCATACATTAATTAACTTTTAACATTAATTGCCAATTTTTGACATTATTTAACCCCAAAATCTAATCACAATTAATAATAATTTCAAATTAGGGAATTAATTATTTATTGAATCCTATTCAAATTATTTTAAATTTGCAAACTTCAAACGCTTATACTTCTTGGTTTGAGCTCCATTTTCAGCATAACTATATGAAAATTAATCAGAGTTTCGCCACGAATGCAAAGGTACAGCTTTCGTGGTCAAATTCCAACTTTCATAAAATTTCCATTTTCTACCATATCACATTAATTTACTCCATTTTTTCATGGTTCATTTTACGGGTGTTACAAAACATAAGTCATGCGACATGAACATCTATCTCATCCAACTACTTGTATTAATCATTGCAATGGGTTCGTTACTCATGATAGACATATCAAGGTCAAGAATTCCCAAGTCGAACAATATTTTCTCATTCCATTCAAAAAAGTTTGTGATATTCTGGAATTTCAAACCAAATTTAAATGTGATAATCTCTTTCAATAAATTAATTAAAATTGATAAAATTGTTATTTTAAACAATAATAATAATAATTGTGTTGTGTATATATATAGATTTTAAATAGAATTATTATATACAAATGGAATTTGGATTTGTTAAAATTACATGTATATATCAAATTGATTTTTAAATTTAATTTGAAACTTAATTTGAATTTGGATATTTAAATTGAAATTCAAAAGATAGTTATTTATATCTTAAATCATAATTTGGTTTCAAAATGTATTTTATGAACATAAATTGTTTTATAATATTTTCTTTTTAAAGAGATTTTTATATATAAATTAAAATATGTATTTATAAATTAGAAAATTAATTGTAAAAGCTTTTAAAAATCTAATTATGCATGAAGATACATGTGTTAACTTATAATTATTTTTAATAACAAGC
This sequence comes from Allium cepa, assembly GCA_030765085.1. Taxonomy (NCBI): domain Eukaryota; kingdom Viridiplantae; phylum Streptophyta; class Magnoliopsida; order Asparagales; family Amaryllidaceae; genus Allium; species Allium cepa. The sequence goes on along the minus strand of CM060939.1, from coordinate 192,408,082 downwards.
GTAAGATGTTTAAGTAGGAGGTACGACAAGTGACAATTTTTATTTTTATTTTCTTTTATTTTTTAATAAAACCAAATTTAAACTTATATAAACATATACTTTCCTCTTCATTTCTTTTTTTATATCTTCTTTTCAAAAACTCAAAGAACAAATAGCCTATACATTAAAAACCTGTAGAACAAATTCCAGTAAAAGCTTAAACCAAGAAATTCAAAGCAAGGAAGCAAATCTGCAACAGGTCTTCACGAATCAGGCAAAAATCATCAGGGAACTTTCTCAGATTTAAAAGCAAATAAAGCAACACAAGTCTAGTTAAACAAGTTCAAGCATTTTTATCAAAATTCCAATTTCAAGCATCAGTTTCAAAGCTCTCTGTCCTTCAAACAGGTGAGTACACACTTATTTAAAAGCTTAAGGAAATAAATGATGTTGCATGTGTATTTCTGTGATGATGTTTGTGTTGCATGTCTATATATATAAGCAAAATTTCTGTGTATATATATATTTGTGTTGAACTGTGCATGTTTGGTCTGGTTTGATTCATCTCTTTTTCAAAATTTACGGAGTGCAAATTTAATCAAAATTCAAAATCCCCTAAACTAATCATTGATACGCTTTGAGTTTCAAACAAAAGTTGTTTGATTAAACACAATTTAGTTTTTTTTTTAAATAAGATGAATTAGTTTGAAATTTTCTGGAAAAAGGAAAACAACAGTGAAAACTTTAAATTGGGTTAAAATCAAGTATTATGATTTATTATTTCAATTATATAACTCGAATCAGCTCTAGATAATATGATTTTTAAGATGAAAACCATGAATTCTTGTTTAGAATTGAATGTGCAATTTGGAGATAACCGAAAAGTAGTTATTGAGGAATTTCTGATGATCGGAGGTCTTATGGTCGTCGGGGATTTCGACTGGAGGAGGAGGGAGGTTTGGCGAGGTCGGGAAAAATAGTAGAGATGGCGATCGTTGGCCATGGCATCGGCGGTGGGATGATTTAGGGTTTAAAACCCAAAAATGGTCGTGGTCGGAAATTTGGTCACTATGGAGTCTCTGCTTGATCGGAGTGGATCGAACCATGGCCATTGGTCGCGTGAATGTCTGACGAAGCTTGGGACTGGGTTGCGCGAGCTCCAGTGATCGGAAAGTGGGTGCGAGTCGGTTTTTGCTGGCGATGTCGAGCTCCAGTTTCGAGCTAAATGGCCCGTTTTTGTTTTGGAGTTGATAGGGGCGAATTGATTGTTGAGTCGATCTACGACTTACTGGAGGTGATGAGGTACGCCGGAGCGACGGCAAACGGCCATGCATGTGTAAAGCGATGATCACGTGTCAGATTGATGGGTTCGTGAGCGACTCGGGGGTGTGCTCGAGCGGGAAGGCTTTTGTCTCGGGATGGAGCTCGAGTTCGCGTGGGAATTGATCAGCAGTTTTTTTTTATTTAATTGAGTGGAAACAAATAAAAGAAAGATAGGGGAGATGATGAAGAACTCGAGTTGACACTCGAGTCAGTGATAGGTTGAACCCAAAGCAAGGTTAGAAATGTTTTAAAAGGTTTTTAAAAGCTAGTTTTAAAATTTAAATTTAAATTGGTTTGAACTATTATAAAAAATATGTTTTAAACTCTTTTGATTAAAGGTTTTATGCTTAAATCTGAGAAATGCTAAGTATTTTAAAAACTGAATTTTTAAAAAGTAATTAAGTATAAATTGAGATGAAATGTTTTGAAAAATGTATTAATTAAAGAAAAGTAATTAATGCAAATGTTTTATCTTGGAAGTTATTTAAGGATTAATGATTAGAGATTAATTTAATGAAGTAATTAAAGTTTTATTAATTAATTTAATTAATTAATAATTTAGGATTAATTAATTTATAGAGGCTGAGTTAATTAATTAATAATTAATTAATTGTTAATTTAGAATCAATTCAACCAAGTACATAAGATTAAATAATTTATAATTAGAGGTTAATTAATTAAATAATTAAAGATTAATTAATCAGTGATTAGTAATTAATTAATTAAGTGATTAGTGATTGATTAATTAATATTAAGAATAAATTAATCAAGAAATTAAAGTTAATTAATTATGAATAATTAATTAAGTAATTAAGATTAATTAATTTATAATTTCAAATTAATTAATTAATTAAGTAATTAAGGATTAAATAATTGTTAATTAAGGATTAATTAATTGATAATTAAGGATTGATTAACCAATAATTAAGGATTAATAAATTTATATTTAATTTTAATTAATTAATAATTAAGGTTACTAATTAATCGTTAAAGGATAATTAATTAATTAATTAATTAAAGATTAATTAATTGATTATGAGGTAATTAAGAAGTGATTAATTAATTAAATGATTGTAATTAATTAATGATTAATTAAGCAAGGTTAAGTAATTAGTTCTTAAATAATTTAATTTGAATTAATTGAATTAATTATAATATGGATTAAAGATGCTTGCTTATGGATGATTGTTTTGAGTAGAATGTCAGAATTTGGTTGATATCTATTGGATGATAATCTGTTATATTCTATGATGAGATGTTGAATATATCTGTGATAGACGTACGTTATTATCTATGAATAATGTTGTATGGATTCAATGTTTTAAATTGAATTGAATTGTTTAAATCTTTAAACAACTTGACCTTTAAAATGGCGTTTGGATTTCGATGAGACCGGGATCGGATATCAAGTTTGATTATCCGAAAACCACATCGATCCAAGTTAAACGTTAGGTCGTGAATCTCAAGTGAAGATCGAGATGGCGAATGAAAGGGTTATTGTCGTTAACTCTGAGGGTGATTCCAAAACGAGTGTAACGAGGTAATGCCTTCGGTTTCGTTCGAACCCGGAACTAACTTGTACGGATTGAATGCTATCAGAACATCGTCAATGGAGGATGATGAGCATTCCAAGATGTGTTCTTGTAAAGGTAGTCATAGCCTCAAGCCTCATCAACTGGGAACGGCTAAAACAGGGGAGGTGCAGCAAGGTTAAGTGGGTAGCACCCAAGCAGGACAAGATTTACCCCTGTCTAGAAGTCCCTTTTTATTTCTGCTGTGTGGGAAGTCGTTGGCCACAGCTACGGGGTTGCCTTGTTCGGGACTTTCCAGTAAGGGATGGTTCCGGCCTTATGTTGCAGGGGATTTAGGGTGGATCCTCGGTACGTTGATGTAGGCCACGTACTATGACGGGCGGTACCCCAATAGCCCTGCCATTGATGGAATCTCATTATCCCTACGTGCCCTTACGGTTTTGATTGTATAACCCACTTTGTGGCTAGTATGCTGGAATTTAATGAATGTAACAATTTCAGCTATGTGAATATTTATTTGAAAACCCTAGACCCTATTATAATATCACTGGATTTCCTATCAAATGATTTGGTTAGCACAAGGTAAAAACTTACCCATGTTTATGTGTTGGGAGTCTTAGGTGATACCTTTTGTTTTCAAATGATTTTTGAAAGTTAAACAACTTTAACCCGTTTATTCACACCAGACCCATGTCTGATCCGAAGTTTATTTTATTTTTCTTAAACTCTTGGGTACTTAAATTTTTATGAGTGGCCAAGTGATCAGGTTAGGATTGCCAAATATTTTGGAAGTTGTGAGCCGGAGTCCAGATGTATCTATCTATCTACATCCGCTGTGTTGTGACTTTTTGGAAGTTGTATTTTGGATGTAATGGTTAGACGAACCTTTATAACGGTCTAATGTAATGAAGTCGTATTATTTTGTGTACTCTGGTATGTAAGACTATGTAATGGATAGGTGAAATATATTATATTTTGTTCCGTTTCCGCTGTGAGATTCTGATGTTGTTGTTCTTTCTTTCTATCTTTTCTATTTCTATCTATTTCTTTTCTTATTGATGATACGTCTTTCTGTGGAATGAAAGGCGGGTCGTCACAAAGTTAGTGCCATCAAATTTGATATAGGATTGATCTTATGATAATAGGTGAAGGGGAACTGCAAAATTTTAACAATGTCCATAAAATTTAATTTTTACACACAACTATAATAGCAAGGATCAATAATGAATTTTTGATTAATTCAAAATTGGCTAAATTTCTTAATGCATACAAATGTTATAGTATCTTTGTTAATCATCATATAATATTTGGATTCCAAAGAAATTTTCCTTTTAATTTATTTGCCACTACTTAATAAGTTTGAAAACTTTGTTTGTTGCCTAAATAGTAGATTCCATGACTAATGGAGTTAATATTAACTATTCGGGTTTATAATTTTTCTAAGTTTGTTTGATCTAAATATCAGCATTTTTTTCACTTCAACCCAAATTACAGCAAACACATATCATAACTAATGTAAGTATATTATTTGCTTATGTAGTCGCAACCTTTGTTTGGCCTTCGATTTAAATCGTAATGATAATTTCTTAAATTATATGACCTAATATATTCAAGAAAACATTAATATGAATGATTTATATGTAGCGAACATATTATTTTAAACTATATCCAGATATCAACAAATTGTCCCAAATTAGAATTGCCGGAACATACACACACACACACACACACACAGAGATATATATATATATAATTTGAATACTAAATACATAAATTTTACCAAAAATCGAGTTTTCACCAGATAATGAAAGAGAATTATGCTACAAATTCAAAATATTTTATGGAATCTTAATACCAGTTTTCTGTTAAAATTTATGAGCCCTAACAATATTTTCTTAAATGGAAAAATAAGGATTTGAAGGCTTAAGCAAACTTGGATGGCCTTTTACTGCTTTAAGATTCACGATGAAGTTATTCATTTATCGATAGCGTGATATTGTTAAAACATTGCTATGATACCACATGTTAATTTTATTTACATAACACTTCCTAAGAAAAAGGATTTTATCTTCATGCAATCACAATTAAATAATCAAACGAACCACATTATCTTTCTCCATCCTAGCAGCCAATTTTAATCTTTGGAATGGTGCTTTTCTTCCCCTTGAGAAGCAGCCCAAAATGGTGCTTATAATTTTAGAATTGCTCTCACTTGCTAAAATAAATCTTGTGTTATGAGTATATATCTAGATGGTGAATATGTTTGTTTATACGGTAGGAGAAGGCCAAAATCTGATGCATTAATAACTCAAAGATGTTATGAGTTTTTCTTTATCTCAATGTGTCGATGACTCATAGGCGTTAAGAGTCAATCTTTATTTCACTAACCATTATGTGAACCAAAATTTGGCCAAAAATATGTTATTAAATATTTAATTAGGAAGACCACATAATGGGAAATTACATTAGTGTGGAATTTCAAAAGATTTGAAGAGTAATAAATATTAATTTATATAACTTTAGAAACTAAATAATTATTAATTAATATCCAATAATCTCCCACTTGGTCTTATAATTATATAAGGCGTCTTTAATTGTATAATATTTGATAAATGTGGTTTGCTTAAACTAAATGAACCACGAATGCAAGTCATGGCAGTTCCACACTATTCTAGAGTATGGTCCCTTCCATGTACTACAATATCAATGTTCAATTCATCTAACTTTTAATATTGGATATCTTAATGGCCTCATCATATCCCTTTGAATGGTGGACTATCTCCGTTAAATAAAAATTCTAATTATATGCATGCATTTCTTAATGGATAGAAGTTATAGCAATCAAAAACATCTCCATTGATATAAGTAGTGTCAAACAACTAAAACAAATAGCAATCCAAATAATATTATTCAAGGCCCATCTCTTTGGCATGTTCTAAAATGGTCTTCAAAGACAATCCTTTCGTAAGAGGATTTGCTATGTTATTATCAATGCTGATATGTTCAAGTGCCACTCTACGTTGCTAAACTTCTTCATTCATGGTAGGTATTTCATCTCAATATGTTTTGCTACATTAGTATACCTATCATTCTTTGAAAAGAAGTTTGCTGTTGTTGCAATAAATTTTTAGTACCTTAGATATAGCCCACATAATTCTAAGCTCTGAAGTAAAATTATGCAACCATAATCCATGATTCGTGGCTTCGTAGTAAGTTATGAATTCAGCCTCCGTAATGGTGATGCAATTACTCTCTGCTTAGCACTTTTCCATAGGATGGATCTTTTAGCAAGCAGGAAAATATAACCCGAAGTGATCTTTCAACTATCAGTGCATCCACTAAAATACGAGTTTGAGTAATCAATTACCTCAAGGTGATCGGTTTTCCTATATGTGAGCATGCAGCCTTTGGTACCTTGCAAATGCCTCAACACTTTACTTTGCAGCGTTCCAATGATAATAACCTAAGTTACTTTGATATCTTCCTAACATCTCGACTACAAAACTAATGTCCAATCTAGTACAAATTTGTGCGTACATTAAGATCCCTACGAGCGAAGCATAAGGCAAAGTTTTCATTTGCTCCCTTTCTAAGTCACTTACAGGGAATTGATTTAAACCGAACTTAAACACCATTTGAAGTGGAAAATTAATGAAATTAAAATTGTGCATGATGAATCTTTCTAAAATTTCAGTGATGTAAGTTTTCTTGGACAATCCCAATGTTCCTTGTGATCTATCTCGAGATTTTTTTTTCACGAAAGACGCCTCACCTATATGTTTTATCTCAAAGTTTAAAAAAGGTATTTCTTAGTTTTAGATAGTAAACCAAGATCATTACTGGTGATAAGAAAGTCATTAATGTAGTACAAAATATATGAACTTAGTCCCATTGATCTTTAGGTATATGCACTGGCCAACTGTGTATCTTTGAACCCAAAGGACGTAATGATATAATGAAACTTAATGTACCATTGCCAAGAAGCTTGTTTTGGACCATATAATAATTTCTTCAACATATAGACCATATTTTCCATTCCTTCTTTTATGAAGCCTAATGGTTGATCCATATAGACTTCTTCTAAACTCCCATTTACAAAAGCTATTTTCACATCCATTTGGTGCAAATCTAAATTATAATGAGCCATTATTGCTTATATGGTTCTTAATGAATTTTTCTTTGGTACTAGAGAGAAAGTCTCATTATAATCAATGCTTTCTCTTTGATTAAAATCGTTTGCAACAAGTCTAGCTTTATGTCATCCAATATTGCCTTTTAAGTCAAGTTTGGTCTTAAAGATCCACTTACACCCAATTCTTTTTTATCATTCTAGCAATTCAACCAACTCTCAAACTTTATTTTAATGCATAGATTTTATTTCTTCTTTCAAAGCATCAATACATTTATTAGAATCATTACTTTCTATCGCTTTCTTATAAGAAACTAGGTCATCGATGTTTCCTATGTTAAATTCAGTCTCATTAAAGTATGACATGTAATCATCAAGAATTACATATCTCCTTTCTCTTTGAGACCTTCTTAATATAATTTCTTTTGGTTCTTAAATAAATTCATTGGTTATAATCCCTTTATCTGATTGTTCAGTTGGCGGATCATTCACTTGATGTTCATCATTATTGATTTGCTCAATGATCGGTTCAATAATTACGTTAGAAACATGTTCAATATGAACTAGTTGTTCAGGAATTGGTATGCAGACTTTTTGAATGATCACCTCCCTTTTCTTTTACACTCCCACTGACTTCACCATCTTCAATAACTTTAGCATTTTTGATTTTTATTATTCTATTTGTATGATTAGGACAATATAAAAATATCCCATCGATCTTTCGGGATAATCAACGAAATGAAATGATAATATCCTTGGGTCTAATTTCTTTTCATGAGGTTTGTAAATTCTAGCTTCCACTAGGCATCCCCATACACATAAATGTATTAAGCTAGGTTTCCCTCCTGTCTGTAGTTCAAATGGGGATTTTGGAACTGAATTACTAGAAATCCGACTTAAGATTTATACAACAGTTTTCAAGGCAGGTGTCTAGAAAAATATATGTAGTGTAGTCCTACTAATCATACTTTTAACCATTTCTAAAGGGTAGATTACACCCTTCAGCTACACCATTCTACCAAAGCAATCCTAGCATTGTGCACCGAGCGCATAAGCCAAACTTTTCAAGGAGTTTAGCAAAATAGTTAAGGCATTTCCCCGACTCATCATATCTTCTATAAGATTCACCACCTCCATCCGACCTAATGATTTTCACCCTTTTGTTTAATTTCCTCTCAACTTCATTCATATATATTTCAGTGACATTTATAGATTGATATTTTTCATGTCATAAGTACAAAACACGGTAACGGGAATAATTGTTTATAAAGGTAATAAAATATTTTTCTTTGCTATTGGATGGAATATCAAAATTTCCATAAATATCTATAGGAATAATTTCAAGTAGCTGGGTGCTTCTCTTGGCTACTTTCTGTGTTTGTTTTGACTGTTTACCTTTAATACAATCTACACAAACATCATATCAAGCTCAATCCGAGTGATGAAGTATTCCATCTTTAACAAGCCTTTCAATTCTTGTCCTAGATATGTGCCTTAATCTTTTATGCTACAAATGTAATTATTTTCATTCAGTGTACGTTTCGTACCGACATTATGATATAGTGTAAGAAGGGTATCATTTGTAAAACTATTACATTAATTTAACTTGTATAAACCATCACACAAATTTCAAGAGCCAACATTAATTGAATTCTTAAACAAAACCATTAATTTTTTTAATTTAACCATAAAACCTACAATGACATTTTTGGAAATGGAAATTAAATTTCAAGAAATGGTAGGAACATAAAAGGTTTCTTTTAAATCTAAAATCACTCTAGAACTCAATAGCATGCGAAATACTCCAATTGCTTCAATTTTTTCTTTTGCTTTGTTTCTCATGTAGAGATAATGATCATTTAGGTTTTCTTTGTGGGTCGTAATAAACCTTTGCACCAAATTCGAAACATGGCACCTAGAATTAGAATCAATCCACCAAGTACTAGACGGAACATTTAAAAGATTTGATTCGAAACAAACATTAATAACAAGCTTGCCCTTTTCTTGAACCAAGCAGTCCTCTAATGACAATTCTTCTGGATGTGACCCTTCTTTTTACAAGAAAAGCATTTTTCATTCTTTTCCTTCTTCCAGCAGATAATGATTGTTAAGGCGCTTTCCAGACTTCTTCTTGAAACCCGTTCCTTTAGTTGTCAGATTTTCCACATGTCCTTTAGTCACATGTATACCCTACAGCTTTAGCCTTCCTTCTTCCTTAACCAGCATGCTTTGCAAATTGTTTACATTTCACTTATCTGTAATGGTGTTGTAATTGATTTAAAAAAGCTCATATTAAGAAGGAAAGGAGTTGAGGATGAATTAGATGAGAAAAGAGTCATCCATAGTCATGCCCAAAAATTTATGTTTATCATCCAGAATGGTCATATAAATTATTTGATCATTCATGGTTTGAGTGCCATCAAACCTCATTATGGTCAAATATGTCATTAGTTTCCCAATAAGGGATTTATCAACAGAATAGAAGTGATCTTGATGTTGTTTAGAAATTCTTTTGTTTCATTGTTTCAGGTCTTAATGTTAGGTGCTATGCACAAATGCATAAACATAAGTTTCAGTCAGTTCAATCGTGATAATGCATTATGAAAGGCTATCTCATCCTCACTTCTTGTATCTGTAATAATAGTGGGTTCGTCACTCAAGATAGACATGTCTAGGTTAAGAATTCACAGGCTGAACAATATTTGCTCATTTCATTCAGAAAGTTAGTGTCATCAAATTTAGCATCGGATTGAGCTTTTGATAATAGATTGAAGGAACTGTATAATTTTAACAATGTTCACAAAATGAAATTTGTACGCACAACTATAATTGCAAGGATCGATAATGAATTGTTATTAATTCATAACTGGCTAAACTTCTTAATGGGTAGAATTATATAGTATCTTTGTTTATCATCATAAAATATTAGGATTCTAAGAAAATGTATTCTTTAATTTATTTTGCATAGATCAATAGGTTTGGAAACTCTGTTTGTCGCCTCAACATTAAATTCCATGACTAATAGAGTTAATATCAGCTGTTCTGGTATATAATATTTCTAATGTCTGTTTTATTTTAATATCAGCATTTGTGGCGCTTCAATCCAAAATACAACAAATATAGACTTTAATTAATGTAAGTATATTATTTGTTCATGTAGTCGCAGCCTTAATTTGGCCTTAGACTTAAATCGTAATGATAACTTCTTAAATTATATGACTTAATATATTCAACTAAACATTAATATGAATAATTTATATGTAATCAACATATTTTCAATTATACCGAAACATCAACAAATAGTCTTAAATCAGAATTACGTGGACATATATATTTTGAACATAAAATACACGAATTTTACCAAAAATTGAGTTCACACTAGATAATGAAAGAGAATTATGCCATAAATTTAAAACATTCTGTGGAATCTTAATATGAGTTTTCTGTTAAAATTTATAAACCGTAATAATATTTCCTTAAATGGAAAAACAGGGATTTGAACGATTAAACAAACTTAGATGGCCTTTTAATGCTTTCAGATTCATAGAAAAATTACTCGTTTATGGATGGCATGCGATTGTAAGAACCTCTAATACTACATGTTAGTTTTATTTTCATAAAACTACCTAAGAAAAAGAATTTTATTTTCATGCAATCATAATTAAATAATCAAACGAATCATTAATCTTTCTCCATACTAGCAGCTGATTTGAAGCTTTGGAATGGTGCTCTTTTCCCTCATGAGAAACAGCCAAAAATGATGTTTTATAATTTTGGAGTTGCTTTCTCTTGCAAAAATAAACCGTGTGCTATGAGTTTATCTATATGGTGAAGATATCTATGTTTATATAGTGGAAGAAGACTGAAACTTATGCATTGATGACTCAGGGACAGTGTGAGTCTTTCTTTATTCTAATGCATTGATGACTCAAAGATGTTACGAGTCAATATTTATTTCAAAACCACCACACGAATCAAAATTTAGCCTAAAATATGTTATTAAATGTTTATAATGCGCCCCTATTAATTAATAAGAGCATATAATCGAAAATTACATTAATGTGGAATTTCAAAATATTTAAAGATTAATAAATATTAATTTATATAATTTTGAAAACTAAATAATTATTAATTAATTTCTAAAAGAATATTGGTCTAGAAGAGGAAATTTATACAGAAGAGATATTTATGGCAATATTTCTCGTCAACTACATACCTTCTATTGTGATGATTCCTAGGAGATATGGAAATAAGTCTACGACTATTTCATTCCTCAAAGTTCTAGGTTGTTCGGCTTATTTAAATAATGAGAGACACGATAAGTTGAAGCCCTGGGAAGAAAGCATATTTTTTAGGTTATAAAGAAGGAATGAAGAGATATGGGTTCCGGTGAATAACAATGTAACGACCCGTATTTTTGATAATTAAAATATTAAATTGAATAAGATTTTGGAATTTAATATTATGAGAAATTAAAATTTATAAATGGGAAAAATTATTAGAATATAATTCAATAATGTTGAATGAATGAAAATGACAACTGTTTGATGTAATTTCAATTAATGCTAATAATATGGGCTAATAATGAATAAAATAAATGGTGTACAAAATGGGAAATCAATATTATTTAATTGGAATTAGTTTTAATATTGGTAAGTAAATTTATAATCCTTGTTGCGAACAATAAATTAATAGAGATGGATTGGTATATTGTAACAATTGATTTATTATCGTCTCATTAGTCAAATCAGTTTGAAATTAACTTAGAAATCAATAAATTTGGTATAATTGAAATATTGCAATTAATACAAGGAAACATGTTAACTGTAGAATAATGAATGTAATAAAATGGAAGCTTATGTCTAATAAATTCATAAGGTATTTGATGATTTAATGATAAGAATGTAAATCAAAATGATAGACTTTGTTGAAATTTGAATACATTAACAAGGATTTTCTTACTATTGTAATTTAACATTAAAATTAGTTTAATATTTAAATCTTGACTTTAACATGGAAAATTTAATTTTAAAAGGTTATCAATTTCTGTTTGACTAAGAATGATGATATAACACGTTTAATTGATAATTTAAAAGTAATTAAATTGATTATAAAATAATAATTCAATTAATTAACTTGTAAAATTAGTCTTTTTGGGCACTGTCTTGGATTTCAACGAAACCAGTTTCATCGGACTGCAATAGTGAATTATTATAGGATTTCAAGTTTCGTAGCGATCAAACTTATCGCTTAATCGTGCGAGCTCAAAACGCGTCGAATCAATTAATGGAATTTAAATGATTATAAATTGATTTTAAAAGATAACTTCTTCATACATTAGGGTTTGAAACTAGTTTCATTGAATTTAAAAATATCGAAAACCTATATTTCGATATATTGGATGACCTATTTTTATTTCGGGAACGAAACGGGCTTTTCAAGCCATTGTTGTCGCTTTGACCCATTTGATATGTTCCATCCATTTTTATCCATCTTTGTTTATATAAATAGATATTTCCTAAAACCCTGGTAGTTTGTTATTCAATTTCTGTATGTACTTGTTATTCTCATTTATTCCTTCTGAATGGTAGACATCTCAAACCCTGATGAAAATTTCAAATCAAACTTCAAAATTCAGACTCTTCAAACCCTATCATATAATATATCATCGCGAAGCTCTCAATGAATGTAATCTACATATGCAATTCATTTTTCGATTGGAAGCTCTGTTTTTCCACAAATTGGCGAAGAAGTTTCTGCTGTCCATTTTAGGGTTTCGCGATCTGCGGTGGAACGGCGACCCATCGACGATCGGAGGTGGCTGCGAGGTGGAGGATGAGTAGTAGAGTTGATCTATGGGCTTCGTTTTTGTCGAAGGTGATGAATTTTTCCAGAATTGGCGTGAGAAGATGGCATGGTCGTTCACGGCCTAAAGGGTTTGGCTGCGGCGCAACTTAACTATAGGAACAGCTGGGCAAGGCCAAGGTGGTGCGGCGGTCTAATAAGGTCGAAGATCGCTGGAGTTGGCACGGTAGTGACTTGATCAAGGCAGCTGCGCACGAGAGGGTTACAAAGTCGCATTCCTTAGGGTTTTGATAAGGAAGGTGACATGTTATTTACATCATTACCCTTATATTTATTTTAATTTAAAATTTAAAATTCAATCTTCTAACTACATAATTTTTGCATACGAACTCGGATTTGGTCGCAGTTTCTTCCGTTAGGATCGCATCAAAATTCCAGATAACATGTAGCTAGTTTGGTTGAACTTAAAGACTGTTGGAAGTTTCGGCTTTATTTGGATTTTAAATCACCTATAAAGCAAAGGTGAGTGATTTAACTCACTCATGCAATACTAAGCCTTCTTAAGTTGAATTAAATTTATGAAGTGATAAGAATTTTACCGTTTACTATTTGGTAGTTTTAATTAACATTTTAATTTAAAATTGAATTACAGTGAATTAAATTGCCACTCAAATTAATACTGAAACTGAATCACTAGTTAAATATTTGATATTGATAATCAGCTAATTGTTGTGAATTATTGGCTGATTTGAATTTTGATTATGATGGATGTTGATTTGTTGATATTTTGGATGATTGGATGTTTATTTATATTTATATATCTCTATTATCACCCTATATATTAAGTGACAGTATATAAGCAGTTATTTAAATTATTTAAAATTAATTAAGAAATAGGTTGAAATGGTATATACCTATGACATATTGATTTGGATTGAAATGATATATATCCATCCCTGAAATTAAAATTAAAATAACTAATCACTTGGCCATAGGTTAGAAAATTTTACACGGACACCAAATTGGTTAATCTAAATGATTTTAAAAATCTTGAAATTTGGATTTTGATTAAATTATATTGTTATAAAGGAATAATTTTTTTGATTTATATGGATTGAATTATTTTTTAATTCAAGCTTTGAAATATTGAAACTAAAATTGATAAAAAGAAATTGTTTAAAAGAATTGAATTAGGAATGTAAAGTTATAATTAGCATTTGACTTCAATTTTGGTAATTGTGTTATTCTAAGATTTGGACCTTAAATTTAAATAATGAGTTTTAAATCGATTTAAGTGTTTTAATTAGTAAATTGAAATTGGGCTTGAAATCGATATAAATTGAAATGATTTAAGATAAGAATTGGATTGAAATTTAAATCATTAAATTGAATTGTTGAGTCAAATTTGAGCTTAAAAATGAATTTTTCGAAAATGGAAGATAATTCAAATTGAAATTGAAATCAAATTGCTTTGAAATTTAATCGAAATTGAGTCAACTGAATCGAAAGATTGGAAATTGAGTTTTATTGGTTTGAAATTTTGACATGGTCCAGATTTATTGAAATGGAAAGAAAATAGTTTGATCTGATACTATTATCCTAATAAATTATTTTAACATAACTGTTAACCTCTGTCGTTTTTAATATTCAAATTATTTAGATTTTTCCAAACTATTTTACTATATAAACCATTTTCAATACTCAGATCATTTTATATTAAACTATTTTAAAACTTTAAAACGATGTAAACTATTTTAAACTATTTAAACCTATTCAAACTATTTTTAAAAAGTTTCAAATTGTGCAAAGTAGGAATTTTTATATTTAAATCGATGATTTAAATGCAAATGTGGTTAAATGAAGTTATAACCTAAGTTGGAATTTGAAATGATATTTTCAAGTGAAAATGACATAATTTGAGTAAATATAGTATTTTGAAATGAAGTGATATTTTTGAAATGAAGATGATATTTTGATATCGAACATGAATCCTTTTCGAAATGTAAAAGAGCCAACCGGTGTGAAAATGACGTTTAGTTGTGAAAGAGACCGGGGCCTCTTATTTGCATACTCTCTGTCAATTTTGGAACGACCTTAACAACTGTGTACGTGGTAGATGTTATCCAGAATGTAGAGGTTGAGTTGGAGGCGTTTGTTGGATTTGAATAAAGAGAACGATGATGGATAGCTTTAACTTTCAAGTCATAATTAAAATGACTAAAACATGAGCTATACCGGGGCAAGTGGGGTCGCTCCCCCTATCGAACATGCTTCTTCAAAACCATACCGGTTACTTTTTGATTGATTGGTGGACACCCTTGATTATGGGAGTGTTGCTTCGAGATGGGCGGTAGGTGCGGCTACGCGTTACCACTAGTCCAGGAGGGTAAAACGGTAGAATCCTACCCTAGGTATTACCTCATGTGCCTTATCATATTTATCCTGATCGAGCCAACTACGACTTTGATTTGTGGTGTACCTAGCTCCCTAATAGCCTACCTGTTTATGATGGAGTTTAGAGTACTATATAGACTACAATGCTTATATAAAAAGTCTAAAGGGGGATAATGGTAACGCCTTAACGCTATTTTAATACTTTACATTACTGACAGACACTACATATACATAGCATATTTTACTACATATAGATAGTTTAACGGATCCTTAGGAGATGGAAAATCCCATAACATCTCTTAGGTTATTGCACACATGTTATAAACTTGATATAAGATGTGAAATCCCATGAACATCTCTGAAGCTATTACACTCATGTTTACTTGTTGTTGATTTAACTTACTTAAGAACTTTTAGTCCTGACTCGAGTGTTTTATCTTTTCATTACACTTGGGTCAGCTTTAGCATTTCAATATTAAAGACTTCATTTTTCGAGGGGGTTTGGTATATTATATTATTAGCAATTTTCCGCTGCATCATCATTGGCATGTCATATTTTATACTCTAATTGTTGTAAGCATTATCTAATCAAATGTTTATTCTAAAATAGCTTTATGAATGGTTCATTTGATTATTATATTTTGTCATTCCTCTGCGAGATTCTATGTTTTGTTTTTCCTTCTTTTCTCTTATTTTCATATTTATCCCATTGACAATCCTCCCTTTTGAATGATTTGAGTTAACACATGTGGTTTATTGTTGATTTAAACCGTCCAAAAAGGAGAGTCGTCATAGTTGGAATCAGAGCTTTGGTTTAGAGATATCTTAGCCTGTTTGAGGTTAACTCATTAGAGGTAGGGTTATAATACCCTAGAATGGGTCTGAGTATATGTACAGACGAGGGAGTGTAAAGGCTCAAATTTATAGCCATCTGATATTGGAATAATTAACTAATTTTAAATATTGAAGTATTAATTTTTATAAGTGGAATAAATAAATTCTCTAATATTGAAAATATTTGAATCTATAAGATTTGGAAACGATATTAAATTTTAAAATATAAATTTCTGGATATGATGGATTTCATAGATACATATAAACTCCACCATTTCAAACTCATGATAAAATATCTATATATCTATATACAAATATATATAAGCTCCATTTTGATGACTAAAATATATATAAGTTATATATACGTATATATGTTTATAAAAGCATTATATGTGTAAATATTTATGTGATGACAAAATAGAAATAAGTTTATACATATACATACATACGTATATATATGTATGTGTGTGTGTGAGATAGTGAGTAGGTAAATATATACTCATGGTAAAAATGGTGAATATGTAAATGTATATAAATATGTAAATATTTATGTATATCTATCTATATGTATATGTAAATTATGAAAAATGTATATGGTGTATAAATATACATGTAAGCTATATACATATACATGGAAACATCATGATGGCAAAACATAAAATCAAGCATATCATGAAATCAAATCACACATAATAAATCAAATCAACTTATAAAATCAAACAAAAATTCACATCAGCCCGCATAAGTAAGAAAATGAAAAAAAGAAAATTATTTGAAATGTGAGAGCCTGTAGGAAAATTCTTCATCCACCCTATAATGTTTGCTGTCTCCCTCCCCCCCATACATACATACATACATACATACATACATACATATATATATATATATATATATATATATCGTCCTATACTTGTTCATACTCACGCATGAAAGTAAAAAGAGACATAATTTTCCATTTAATAAAAAAATAAGTTAAATGGTTAAAGCTTGAAGGAAGAAGACTTAGAGCAAACAAGTAGTAGTTCATCATCTTTTAAAAGGTGAGTAAACAACCTATATGTTTTTGTTATAGGCTGTTACTTATGTTCATGTATAACTATGATATGAGTGAAACATTGATATATGCCAAATAAATATGTGTGTTATGTGAATATGTATATATATATGTGTATACTAGGCAGAGTCAGATCAACAAAAAAACAAGAAACTGGTATCTCTTCACTGTTAATTGTTTTAATTAAAAAATAGTTGAACTTTCCACTTAACAAAAATCTATAACTCACAAACCATATAGTTTTAGATCTTGATTCCAGAAATAAAGATGTTTCTTTTAGAGTGTAATATATTTTAAAATTTATTTCATTTAAAACCATCGAGCAGAGAGAGAGAGAAAATCGTATATATCAGTGAATGGGTAAAACATGGTTGAAGTTCAATTTCATAAATTAATCCATGAATTATATTGTAACAACCCTGATTTTGGAGATTACCTGTTAACATTAAGTTATAACGGTAGTTATAATTTAATATCGTAAATTAAGATAAAATTGAAGATTTTAATTGTTTATTTGGAATAAACAATGAATTTTGGAAATTAAAATGAGAAAATAAAGTTTGGAACTTTATTTTATTTGTTTGGGTTAATAATAAATGGAAAATAGTTTTTATTTAGAGAAAATGCAATAATTGTATTAATTATTACCAATTACTTCTTCTAATAATTTTTAAAGAAGTTTCTAATTTTTAAAGGTTGTTTAATTAAATAAAAAAAAGTGGAAATTGATTTTAAAATGGATTCAAATTATAAATTTGGGTTTAGAATGGTTAGTTATATTTTTCTAAGCAAGAAAAATATTTTTGTGGAATTTTAGAAGTTAAAAATAATGTTTTGTCCATTTGTTTGTGAAAATTGTGTATTTTTGTAAATAAAGGAAATAAAAAAAATCTTTTTATATAGTGTATATTTTTTAAGTATGTAAGTTTACATATTTTAGTTGTGTGAAAATTTGAAGAAAATAACATTTTGTTTGAAAATATAGTGTAAAAATGAACATATTTGGTTTTAAGTGTTAAATAAATTCACTTAGCCTAATTAATTCTCTCTTAACTATGGGTCCAAGGGCCATTAGTGCTTTTAATCAGATAGAGGAAGTGAGAAAAATATGTACTGTATGTTCAAAACCTCATCTTCTTCCTCTTCAAGCTGTGAGAAACCAAACACCACCACTTTGCAAAATCAAAGCTTCCAAACTCAAAATTAATTCATGCAAATTGTAAATTCTTCAATCTAAGGCGTAAATCTAAAGGTAATCCATTCCAAAACTGATTATTTCATCAAAATCTAAACTTTTTTGTTGGGTTTTTATGTAACAATCTCTTCTTTGTTTTGCATGTTCTTCATTTGCTTTCTACAAGTCCTTGGAAGCTCTAATCTTGCCAAAAGCTTCAACTTTGTGGCAAAATCCGAGCTTTTGCAACAAATCATAAAGGTGAGACTAAAATCTCACATCTAATAGCTATAAATATTGAATCGGTAGCTTAATTTATTGGTTATACATGTTTTTGTTCATCGCTGTTCTTTTTTTTCGTTTCTGGCCTCAAGTGCCAACTTTGGCTGTCCACAACTTTCATCTCCGGCAATGAAATGCGGCCGGATCTTTTTTTGAATTAATTTTATGTGTTGAACTTTGTTTTTGAAAATTTTTATTGAAAAATAAGGTCATTTGAGTGTTCAAATCGTTGCTGTAAAATGAAGAAAACACAGTTTTTCTGCCTAAATTGTGTTTTGAGTTGCTGCAAACATGGCCTGAGTCCATGTTTGAGATACCATAACCTTTTCATTTCTTACTGGAATTTATCGATTTTTTTTTTGTTTGAAAGATGAAGTTACATACTATACGCATACCAAATTTAGATCATTTTGACCGATATAGCTTATAGAAATATGCTGCCGAACTTTGATTCGGAGCATGTTTTTGCCAGATTTCTGCAGTGAAAACACTGTCTGGGTTCAATTTTATGACATCATAACTTTCTCATATTTTATCCAAATTGCATGATACTTTTTTGTTCAAAAGATGTACTTTTCTACTATATGCTACCAATTTTGAGCTCAATCCTATGTCATTTGATCCTCTGTTTTACGCCTGAAAGTTGAACCCAGAGTGGATTTTTAAGCCTGAGCACATCCTTGTTGAACTGTTACAAACATGGTCTGTGTCCCTGTTTGTGACAACATAACTTTTCCATTTTCTTTTGGAATTCATTGATTCTTTGTTTGTTTTAAAGACGAAGTTTTTTTACTTTATGCTCTCTAATTTTCATATGAATCAAAGATCGTTCGGCCACCTGTTTTATGTCTGAAAGTTGAACCCAGAGGAGATTTTAGACCTGGGTATTATTTTGGCTGTGTTTTATGTCCTTTTTCCATCCGAATTTTTGACATTTACTTCTTTTTTTGTGATATTTTTGATGTATTTGAGGGCTATGATGCCTATCAATAGGTTAGCTCAGTTTTGATGAATTCAAAATTTAAATTTTGAATTATTTGAATTTAAATTTGAATTTCGGTTTAAGTAGAATTTTGCTTGTTTTTGGTCGTTTTCGAGCACGGTTTTCTCCAATTCTTTTGAAATGATTTTTAAAATTTAGAGGATTTAAAAATAATAATTATGTAGAATTTTAAAGTATTTTTCAAGTATAAAACCTATTTATTCTTTATAATAAGGGAAATTTCCGAATATGGTTTCCAAATGGTTTTCGAAATCGGTTTTCAATGCTTATTTTTTAGGTAAATTATTTTCTATAAAAATTATACATTGTACCACTGTCGAACGAATGAGAAGGAGAGTTAAACGATTGGGTAAAACGCGTAGTATGGGATACGTGCGTTTATCGTTTCGGTTAATTCCTGACTTGTCCGTTTGATCGTTTTGACCTTCGAGTCGAGTTTACCAATGATATGAGGTGAACCTTTTACTGCTTTGAGTATGAAATTTACTAGCGGTTAGTAAACCGTTCAGTGTGAACGGGTGGTATGGGACACACGTTAACACTTTTCGGGTTCCTTTCCGAGAGTTTGTGACTCATTTGCATGTTGGCGTGCCAGTACTGGACCTTCGGGTCATTTGCCATTGCGGCGTATTTGTCTTTGGACGTTTGCCATTGCGGCGTATTAGTGTTCGGACGTTACCATTGTGGCGTATTTGTCTTCGGACTTTGCCATTGCGGCGTATTTGTCTTCGGACATTTGCCATTGCGGCGTATTTGCCATTGCGGCGTATTTGTCTTTGGACGTTTGCCTATGGGCGAGGTACCTATTATGTGAAACAGTACTCGGCAAAAATAGCACGTGCAAAACCTTTTTGAGATAATTTTTACCCTTGTATGTCTTCATTTTGGAATAAGTCCTTTGAACCATTCGATGGTGATTACTTCGGGATTTTGGACTCTTGGGAGTTCTTTTGAGATTTTCATTGCCTTCCCTGGCATGTTGAGATTTGCCTTTTGGTGTGTGTGTGTGTGTGTGTGTGTATATATATATATATTGAGATTGCCTATTGGTGCTATTTATGAGATTTGCCTTTTGGTGTTGTATGAGATTTTTATCTCTTTGTTGACATTTGCCTTATGACTTATGTCGAGATGACTTTTGCTTATGTTTTTCTTAGAGTTGCCGATATGGCAGGTTTGGGAATTACTCTTTTAGGAGTTTACATTTTACTATTCCCTAAAACCATTCTTATTGATTTATGATTGCCGATGAGATGAGGCATGCTACCTTTTAGCGATTCATGAGATTTCTCGTCTCCCTTGTGTTTTATGCTTATTGAAGCAATAGTGTTCTATCTAGTGTAATCATATATGCCATACATGTTCTGTATCCTCCATATGACTATGGTTGGCTTTCTTATGATTTCTTCTTGTTTAAGAAGAATATCACTATGCTCTTATGCTCTATTATTCTACTATCACCTTTTACTGATTCGTTTAGCTAGACTGACCCGTGTATTTTATACTCGGATCAGACTGAGGTGTTTCAGGTTAGGTACTTTTGGACTTAGCCTATTCTGCTTCCACATGGACTATTCTGCTATCTCCTTTTGTTATAGTTTTTTGTGTAGTCCTTTTTGGTCGTAACTCTGATATGTATATTCTTTTGACTCGCTTGTGTATTGTGGTTGCTACACCACTTGACATGTATCATTTTGTATACTCTGTGATGTATCTGTTTATCTGTATATGTATGTGACGATCTACTGTTCTGTGATGTTTTTTACATTTGAGTTGTTATATTTTGTTCTGTTAGATCTTATAGCCGTTATAGTTTTGTATTAAGTATCCATTGGATATGTCATCCACCTAAAAAAAATATGCTGCATTTATCGACGTATACAGTAGATAGTTAAGACAAGGCTATAGATGGTCACTCCTATCTAGCTCTATTCTCTGTATTAGCAGACGGTATTACCTTGTAATACTCTTTGCTAATGTGGGTCTCGGAGTGGGGCGTTACAGCTTGGTATGTATATTAGATAGACATGGTTTATCTAATTATATATATAACCGAATGAAATGGGTGAGGATTTGGACCATAAAGTAAATCTTCATAAGATAATTAAACTTCAAGAATCCATCATAAATAAAACCATCTAATAGAAACTTCTTAATCATTATACCTCATCTCATCGATATAAATATAAATACATCTCAAACCCATCATTAACCTCATTATAAAGGAATCTCTATAATCATTTATACCTCGTATCATTGGTATAAATATAAATCTATCTTAAATCTATTATCAACACTCATCATAAAAGCATTACCATAATTTATATCTCATCTCATTGGTATAAATATATATAATGTCGCCCCACCCCGAGACCCACCTTAGTAAAGAGAATTAACGAGTAATTCCGTCTGCTAAAGCGGAGAATAGGGCTGGTTAAGGGCAACCATCTATAACTTTGTCTTAAACATCTACTGAATACGTCCATAAATGCAATATAATATTTCTTTTCTATCTCAATGGATCGACATACACAGTAAATGTTTAATCCAAAACTATAGGTGGTTGACGGATCTATCAGAACAAAATACAATAACTAAATGTAAAGCACATAACAGAACAGTAATCGACATCATATACATACATATACACTGATACATGTTTAGTACAATACAATATGAATACAATAAAGGAGGTACTCGACCACACTATATACATCAAATCAAATGTAAAAACATCATAGTATGCGGAAAAAATAAACTACTCAAGCGAAAGAAGAGATGATATCGAACACCAACTTCAAGCTAAGTCCAATAGATGATACCTGAAACAACTCAGTCTGACCCGAGTATAAATACACGGGTCAGTCTAGCTACACAAATCAGTCAATATCGATAATATGAAGCAGAATGGATATAGTGATACTTCTTCTCGAATGAGGAAAAGGATTAGATAACTCATTGCTCAATACTTAAGTAACAAACGCTACCTAAGTGACTAAATACCTCGAAAGAGGTAACTCAAACTCAATACACTAATAAAACACAAGTGCCTCATATCATTAGCGATAACCCATAATGAACTCAAATCAATTCATATAAAACTCAAGCAAAACTCAAATGGTTCGATGAACCATTACTCCAAAAAGGAGAAAACTCATCTCAATCACAAATAGAAGTCATGAAAGTAACACAAGACAACTCCATAAGAATGTTAGATCTCAAACTCATAAGTAGGCCAAGGCGGCTAAATCTCACAAATACATCTCAATCATAAAAACTCATGGAACTCGATACGAATTCAAACTCAATAAAGAATTCGACGCATGTCCAAAACTCAGAAAATCTTAACACTAATGCGCCAAAAACGGCGAATTCAAAACTCAGAAAACCCGGATTGGCCATATCCCTAAATACAATACCGAAGCAAAGCTGCACGTGCTAAACTCAGATGGCTGAAGCCTTAGACAAGGTCGCTAACACCTTCCAAAGCAGTTCGTCCTGATGACAAGGTCGCTGACACCTTTCCAAAGCAGTTCGTCCTGATGACAAGGTCGCTGACACCTTTCCAAAGAAGTTCGTCCTCATGACAAGGTCGCTGACACCTTTCCAAAGCAGTTAGTCCTCATGACAAGGTCGCTGACACCTTTCCAAGCCATTTTGTCATCCCTAACAAGGTTGCTAACACCTCCAAAGCAATTCGTCCTCATGACAAGGTCGCTGACACCTCAAAGCAGTTCTGTTAGGTAAACATCGTGAATGTGTCACAAACTCACGGATAGGAATCCGAAAAGTGTTAACGTGTGTCCCATACCACACATTCGCACTTAGCGGTTTACTAGCTGTTAGTCGATTCCATACTAAAACATCATAAAACTCAGAAAATTGTATCTCGCCTAGTCTTATTGGCGAGTGATAAAGAGATACCATACTTGTCTCATCTCATCGATAAGTATTAAATGACAGCATAACTTGTCTCATCTCATCAACAAGTGAAAAACTTCATGGTGGTTTCTCATAAACCATAAATCTCAAAATATGAAATCATAAACTCAAGACTTGCCTTATCCCATTGGCAAGTAAATAAAACATCGTGACGGTCCTCATCGATCGAACTCCTACGTAGTAGATCTCAAACCATAATACTTTCCAAATATTGGCCATCTTAAATAATTCCAATAAATAGGAATTGTAAAACTCAAAATACGCCATAAAATGGAAAAACATCTCAGAATCATTAAACTCAAATAGCTTCGATCGTACAAGTTCGAAATTAACCGAAATAGTAAACACACATGTCACATACCACGTGTTTTACTAAATCGTTTAATTCTCTTTATCATACGTTCGAATAGTATAAAAGTGTGTATTATATATATAAAATAATTATAAATTTTTGTAAAACATTTAATTTGAAAGTTTTTCCATTATGAAAATCATTTCGAAAATGGTTTAGAAAACACGTGCACAGAAATAGCAAAAATCGATGAAAATTTAATAAAATTAACATATGATAAAACCCAAACGAATCAGTCAATTCGTAGTGCGAATCGACATCAATGTCGGGTTTTATATTAGTATGAGTTAGCCTTTTAGAACCATCTCGAAAAAAATGCTCGAAATCATTGAATTCAAAAAACAATTCAACGGAGAATGTTCAAACATTGCAAAAGAACTCAGGCCTGTGGCTTGTTTCGCCAGTTTTCTCCTTTTGAACACAAAATTTGAGAAAACATGAAACATAAAAGTTGAATATAATTGCCATAGATTGAAGTCGGAAAAAAAATCAAATAATTCTGACATTTTAGTCAAAAGTTATGGCAGTTCTAATTCTCAGGTATAAAATTACAAAATAGTGAACAATGTGCATAACAACAGGGCTGCGGCTTAAAGAGCCATTTTGACCCTGTAGATCCTAGAATTTGATAAATCATAAAACATAAAAGTTGAAGAGAATTGCAAAATCTAAAAGTCAGAAAAAGAATCACCATATTTGGCAAAAGAGTCAAAAGTTATGATGATTTTATTTCTCAGGTCTAAAATTACAATAATGTGACTTTGCTCTCGGGATAGTAAGAAAGAAGTGAAATTTTGACTAACTTAACTTTAAAATTTCGTAAAACTAAAAACATCAAACTTGTAGAAAAATTTATAAGCTTTTCAGAACATATAAAATTATCCAATTTGAATAAGCAATATAAAAGATATGGCAAAATATATTACAGGTATAAACTCAGGAAATTTTCTTTAAGGACAGTGTTGCACTTTTACTTTCAATTCTATTTCAGGTCTATCAAACTTCCATAAATAGAAATGCAACCAAAAGATAAATTGTTTCTCCTTGAGTCTAGATTATAACCCAAAAAGAATGAGCTCAAACGGAATAGAAACGTGCATGATATCACTATTTTACTTCTGTGCATTTTTTCTAATTCATTTTCAGCAAGCATAGAAACCCAAAAATCATCTTCCTAATTCACAAATTCAACCAAAGATTCATCTAATACAACCAAATACAAACATGAAAACTTGAATAAACTAGAAAAGTGAGTGTTTAAACCCACCTTAAGATTTATTTGCAGCAAATTAGCGGATTTAGCAAGCAAAGTAGGAAATTTTGGCCTTGATTTGGAGTTAGAAACCTGAAAGAGGAGAAAATAGAAACATGCAAGAAAGGAAATGAAGTTATAGACAAAGCCAAACAAAAATCAGAATTTGATGAGATATTCTTCATTTTGGAGTTAATTACCTGTTGCAATTTTCTTCAATTTGATTGAAATCAGTAAATCTATGAAGAGATAGAAGATTGAAAGCCTAGGGTTGAGAAAAAGTAAAGTTTCATTGTTTTCATTTGTTTTTGCTTCTGATTACAGTAAAAATGAACGTTCAAAAAAAAGAAAGAGGAGAGAAGGATGGTTTCTCTTCTCTAGCAGGTTAAGCAAAAATGGGCCATGACCCAAACAAAGAAATTTAGCCTAAGTAAATTTAATTTATCACTTAAGACCAATATAAACATATGTTAATAAATCAATAACACATTTTTACAAAGTTTCAACTCAATAAGTTTTCACAACTATATATTCATGTTTTATAAAACATTTTACAACTAATAAAATATAATTTAGTTATAAAAATATTTTTATTAACAAAAACTCTTATTTTGAAATAAATACACAATTTACAATTACATAAAAATGATGCTAGAATGATTTATTGCATTTTATTATGCAAGAAAATAATTTTTGATACCAAGCTGTGACGCCCCACCCTGAGACCCACATTAACAAAGAGAATTACTGGGCAATTATATCTGCTAATGCGGAGAATAGGGCTGGTTAGGAGCGACCATCTATAATCTTGTCTTAAACATCTACTGCATACGTCGATAAATGATCTATTTTTTTTCTATTCCAAGTGGATCGACATATCCAATAAATGCTTAATGCAAATAGGTGGCTAACGGATCTATCAGAACAAAATAAAACAACAAAATACATATCACATCACAGAACAATAATCATCATATATAAATACATATAAACAGATGCATCCCAGTATGATATAAAGTGATACACAAAAGTGGTACAGAGACCACACTATATTACTTCCAATCAAATACATATCAGAGTCAAGCAGAAAGAAATATAAACTACACAAAAGTGCTAGGCTGATATCCAAGCAGATGCATCAAAGCTAAGTCCCGAACTGATAGCTAACCTGAAACAACTCGGTCTGACCCGAGTATAAAATACGCGGGTCAGTCTAGCTAAAACAATCAGTTAATAAGGATAGACGATAATATGAAGTATAAGATACAAGGTGATAATTCTTCTCAAATGAGAAGAGGCAATAGAAAGAACACATACTCATGACTTAAGTGAACAATGTCATTTAAGTATACAAAGACCTCAAAAGACGTAAACTCGACAATAACACTCAAATAATATAAACAATCGCCGATGAAAATCTCCAAATCAAAACTCATGAAACTCAATAAGAGTTTATAATCCCCATATCGAAATCACCATAAAACAACATATATATATATATATATATATATATGCCTTCCTCTAACTCAAGGCTATAAGTAAATTCATCATCTCAAAATGGGTGAAATCGAAATCAAAAACTTATAAAAATTCCCCAGATTGGCCAAATCCCATTTGCATGCCGAAGCGATGATGCACGTTTATTCTCAGATGGCCGAAGCCTCTGACAAGGTCGCTAACACCTCTCAAAGCAGTTCGTCCTCATGACAAGGTCGCCGACACCTCTTCAAGCCATTTTGTCAGCCCTAACAAGGTCGCTAACACCTCCCTAAGCGGTTTGTCCTCATGACAAGGTCGCTGACACCTATCCAATCTATTTTGTCAGCCCTTACAAGGTCGCTAACACCTCCCTAAGCAGTTCGTCCTCATGACAAGGTCGCTGACACCTCTCAAAGCAGTTCTGTTAGGTAAAATTCGTGAATGTGTCACAAACTCACGGATAAGAATCCGAAAAGTGTTAACTGTGTCCCATACCACTCGTTCACACTTAGCGGTTTACTAGCCGCTAGTCGGTGCCACACTAGGAACATCATAAAACTCAGAAAATCATATCTCGCCTCATCTCATTGGCGAGTGATAAAGAGACACCATACTCGTCTCGTCTCATCGACAAGTATTAAATGACACCGTAACTTGTCTTATTTCATCGACAAGTGAAAACATCGTGATGGTTCCTCATAAACCATAAATCTCAAAATATGAAATCATATACTCAAGACTTGCCTTATATCATTGGCAAATAAAACATCGTGATGGTTCTCATCGACCATACTCCTACATAGGAGATCCCAAACCACAATAATAGCCAAATATTGGCCATCTTAAATAATTCCAATAAATAGGAATTATATAACTCAAAATATGCCATAAAATGGAAAACATTTCAGAATCAATAATCTCAAATAGCTTCGACCGTGCAAGTCCGGAATTAACCGAAATAGTAAACTCACATGTCCCATACCACGTGTTTTACAAAATCGTTTAATTCTCTTTCTCATACGTTCGAATAGTGCAAATGTGAGTGTTTTATAATTAAAATAGCTTATAAGAGAAAATAAGCTTTTAAAACTTTTCTCTGAAATGATTAATAAAACCAATATTTGATATTCCTTTATTATAGGAAATAAATAGATTTTATATTAGAAAAATAATTTTAAAATACTATATAATAATAATTTGAAATGTGCATTATTTCAAAAATCACTTCAAAATGGTTTAGTGAAAACCGTGCTCGAAAACAATGAAAAACAAGAAAGATAACTCAAGACCGATAACTTGAATTCAATACGAATTCAAATCAAAATTAATCCAAAATCAATTCAAATTCTATTTGAATTTGAATTTCAAATCCTCCAAATATAGCTAGCTTATTGACAGGAATCATAGCTCTCAAAACATTTCAAAACAACATCAAAATCGAACAAGAATGAGAGCAAAAATAAGCTAGTACAATTCTCAAGTCAATGATTTATTGCTGTCGTTTTACTCTTGGGACAACAACAAACAAATCTAGTTTTGACTTCAAAATTTCAGAAACTCAAAACAAGAAAGGTTTATAAAATAATCCAAGTTTTCTAAAACATCAAGAATTATCTAAATCCGACAAGAAACGAGAAAGATACGTCTAAGTTACTAACTGTATTTAGTTTAGATAATGTAATTATCAAAGTGACGGAGCTGAGAGTTTGCAACAGGATTTTGATCAACCTATGCTCAAAATATGAAAATGTTTTCAAGAAGAAAATTGTCACACATAAAATAAGCTTTCTGGAACTTTACAAATCATCCAAATCCGACAAGAAACAAGGAAGATATGCTCAATTTACTAACTGTATTTAGTTCGGATAACGTAATTACAAAAGGACACATCTGAGAGTTTGCAACAGCATTTTGATCAATCTATGCTCAAAATATGCAAATGTATTCAACAGAAAAATTGTCACACATAAAGTAAGGTTTTCAGAACATTTAAAATTATCGAATTCCGATGAAGAGTGAAAAAGTTACGGCTAAAAAAATTTTCAAATTTGAAGTTCATCTCTGTTGTAATTTTAGTCTCGGGACAGCATCACAAAAAGGAATTTTCGACCACTTAAACCTCAAAATTTAACAAAAGTCAAAAAATGAAAGTCATAGCAGACAATCTATGCTTTTCGAAACATCAAGAACTTTTAAATTTGAATACTAAACGAAAAAGATATGCCTAAATTACCAACAACACTTAGCACAGAAAGTGACAGTTTTACACTGACAGGGCAGCGAGTTTGAATTAGATTTTACGACCACTTATGCTCAAAAATTTCGAAAGTATTTAACATGAAAGTTATCACAATCTTTCCAATATTTCCAGAACATCAAAGAAAATGGAATTCCAATTTAAAACGAAAAAGATATGCATAATTTACTGACAATGATTCACAAATTAACATGCAACAAATAAAATTGAGATTTCTTACATTGAAATCTCGATCAAAGCTAGAAAATGTAAGTTTTGATACTTACCTTACTGATTTGAATGCAAATACCCAAATTTAGAGGCAAGACAGAAGCATGGCTTAAGATTACAAGCTTTGAGAGACCGTAGAAAGCAATTACAAACATGCGAAACAAATACAGTAAATAGAATTAGAAAACTTCTTCCTGTAAAAGATTTATGTGATGAAATTGCATGATTTGGAGTTGTATACCTTTGATTTATCTTTATCTTGCAAAAGATTTGAATTTGGATGAATTTGCTAAGGAAATTAGCTAGGTTTTGAGAAATTGGGAAAAGGTTTACTGACTCTGCTTTTAGGCTGTTGGAGGAAGAAGGCAATAAGAGATGAACGTAAAGCCACTTTCTTTTTCCTCTTTTCTTAACCAGGCTAAGCTAAATGGGCCAATGGGCTTGAGAAGAAGAAAAAAAATTAAAAGAATTATAATGGCTTAAGGTTTATTAAACAACACTTAACAATATTAACGCATACATGTCACGTATACACATGATAGAAATTCATTTTCTTCATATTTACACACACAAGAAATGAATTCTTTTGCACTATATAAGAAGATTAATTTTTATTTTTAGAAAATTATTATTGTTAAAATCCTATATTTCACAATAATACAAAATTTCACCAATAAATGTAAAAGTTTACATTTTTAACTTCTAAAATTCGACCAAAATCATTTTCTTACTTAGAACAATTTGTCAAACCATATGCGAATTTTATTTATAGCCAAAACTTATTTCTAAACCAGTTTTCATCTTTTTATTTAAATAAACAACCTTTAAAAATTTCATACTTCTTTTTAAAAATTACTAAAAGAAGAAATTGGCAATAGTTAATGCAATTATTATATTTTCTCCAAATAAAACTCATTTTTCAATCATTATTAACCCAAATAAATAAAATAATGTTCCAAACTTTATGTTTCTCATTTTATTTTCAAATTCATTTTTTTCCATATATGCAAATAAAATTTCAAATTTTATTTATTTTTTTATTTTATTTTACAATATTAAATTATAACTACCGTTATAATTTAAAATTAACATGTAATCTCAAAAACCAGGGTTGTTACAGACTCCCCTCCTTAACAAAATTGCGTCCTCGCAATTTCTAGAGAAGAGTTTGTATTCAACATAATTATTTCATTAATCAAAGGAAAATAGATAAGCTCGAGTTTAAATTTCTCACCCTCAACACAAGATGATAGAAAACCAAGATTAGATTGCTCGATTAATTCTATGCTTTCCCCAAATGGAATTACTGGGATTTGCGAACCATTGAATTTCTACGAGCAATACATCCATATTTCGAAGGTGTTTCACCTTTGAAGCAAAACACGGATAGGATGTTACACAATAGATAAATCGGGTGAGATTGATTCCGAAGAAGCTCCACGAACAGAGTCAGTGTTTAGTCAAAACTTTATCCCGAACTCCAACGCACAAGATGATAATCTATACGACTTCCCGTATAACACTACGAAGGGAGTCATACCGATATTAGATTGACTACTATTGTAGGAAGAAAACCCAATAAGAGGTGGGTGGTTTTCCTCCAATACCACCAAACTCATATGACTACATAAATGCAAGTCGTAAAATAATTGCACAAAAGTAAGACAAGACTCAAGAATAGATTTTTATACTCTCTCTTACTAATCAAATATTCTCAAAGTTTTCCAACCCATTATCTTCAAGACTTAAAATTCTAAATTTTCAACACTTGAAAATTTTCAAAGCTTCTTACATAGATTTTAAATTTAAACTCATTACTCTTCGTTAGAGTAAACAAGGTTTAAGTTGTTTATTCTCTAATTCTTCCATAGGTATTCTCTAGTTTGCAACATATATTATTATTATTATTTTCCAATTTATTTCTCAAATTTTCTAAGTGTTAGAAATTTTCAGAAAAATCGGCGGAGACTCCTTTGTACGGAGGGCCTTATACAATATTATAAAAATGAATTACATAATATACATCGACCATTATGTCGGAACACAAATTATATATTATCATTCAACTCTTAAAAATTAATTCGAAAACATACCTTTCTTAATAGCATTTTAAAGCGAGTTTGTACAAACTTATACATATTATTTTTTTCTCAAAATATAATCCAACCATTCTCTTTTCACCTGCACCTAACTCAAATAGACGATATTACTTCATGCTCATAAATAAGAAGTGCTACACTAAACTATTAAGGGGAAATAAATTAATTTCATTTCAGATCTGCTGTAAAGAAGACCTGTTTTGTCCCAGCAAACAAAAATATCTGAAGAACTTTATAAAATAAAAGTTGTTCTACTCTGTTTAAGCTTTCCAGCAATATAAAGATCCTTAAAATACGATTTACGGTTTGAAAGTTATGTTCAATTTACTTTCAGCTTAAGTCTTAGAGAATTTTTCAATTGGGCAGAACTGCCTATCCACTTTCAAACCCATTTTAGGCTCTGTAAAAAGCAAAATATTTAAATGTAGTAAAAATAAACTTTATTTCTTACTGAAAGATCTTTCATTTTCAAAAAGGTTCAGCTCATTTGGAGTCAAAAATCTCAAGTTATCGAGGTTTTAGTACAGCACTTTTCTAAGTGAAATTTCAGCCTTTAAAATCAATTTGAAATTTGAAATTCTCCCAAACCATTTTAACTTCAAACTACAATTTCAAACAAGCTTTTTGCTAAATGATTTATTAAATGATTCTCTTTTTCTCCGAAAAGCTAAGACATATAAAATTATGATCAACTTTATGTAATCATCATAAAACATTATATTAAGTGGAAATATTTTCATTACTTTTCAAAATCTACTTTATAAACAATTAACTATGAAAACTCATTTTGGAAGAGATAACTAATTTCTTCCATCATCAAGAGATGATTATTGATTATCCATCAAAAATAAATTTTTATAGTCATCATTAATAACTTGCACTAAAATATTCAATTGATATTTTAATTTTTCAAACCAAAGTATTCTTTTACCTTAAATACATCATTTTATATATCAAAGCATCAAATGATATTTTCTTCTAATTAAGACATATCCTTAATTAGAATTGTTCACTTTACTTACCCAAATCACCATATTTAATTCCATAAATTTCAAATAATTTAAGGATATTTCCTCCGATTGATTTATAGTGAATGACCCAATCGATTGGCTGCAGAGTTGATCAAATGATCAAAACCCAAAGGGAGATTGTATGTATATTGTGTGGTTACATAAACAAAAGAGAAAACTAAAAAAGCTTCTTCCTCTTTTAAACCTAATAGCTAAAATCTCCAATTTCTTCAAATATTTTCTGGAAATAATCAAATTGAAAGCATTAAAAATAGGTAATCACTACAACAACCAATTCTACTTCTTCAATTTCAGATTTTTAAGAAATTTGTTTGCTGAAACTTTTATTCTTTTGTTGCATGTTGGGTTCTTTGCAAGTTTTAGGTTTTTACAGTTGAATCGGAGGCAAAGCTTCCAACTTCTTAAGGTTTTCTCAACTAATTAGCAAAGGTGAGTATCATTCTCATAAAATCTAGCTCATGCAATACAAAAATCGCAAGTTAAACTCAAAAATTTGCTACAAAATTCGTTTTTTGAACTAGTATGATTTTGTGTAAACTGTCATGGGTTACAACTTCGTGCAGTCATATCTCTCTATTCCTGCAACGAAATACTGTCGGATTTTTTTGTTTTATAGAGAATATGTCGTAGATTAAGGATTCCAAATTTCAGGTCATTTCGACCTATATAACTTATAGAAACATGCTGCCGAACTTTGACTCGGAGCATGTTTTTGTCCAGATTTTTACGGTGAAAACACTGCCTGGGTTCAGCTTTGAAACTTCATATCTTTTTCATGCTTTGCCCAAATTTAATGAATCTTTATGCAGTTTAAAGTACTGTTGTTGTTCTTTACGTATGTTAAATTTCAGGTCATTTTGACTTATATTGCTCATAGAAACATGCTGCCGAACTTTAACTCGAAGCATGTTTTTGCCCAGATTTTTACAGTGAAAACACTGCCTGGGTCCAGATTTGAAACTTCATATCTTTTTCATGCTTTGCCCAAATTTAATGAATCTTTGTGAGTTCAAAGTACTTTTGTTTTTATTTATGCATGTTAAATGTCAGGTCGTTTCGACTTATATTGCTCATAGAAACATGCTGCCGAACTTTAACTCAAAGCATGTTTTTGCTCAGATTTCTACAGCGAGAACACTGCCTGGGTCCAACTTTTAGACTTCATATCTTTTTCATGCTTTGCCCAAATTTAATTAATCTTTATGAAGTTTAAAGTACTGTTGTTGGTCTTTATGCATGTTAAATTTCACGTCATTTTGACTTATATTGCTCATAGAAACATGCTGCTGAACTTTGACTCGAAGCATGTTTTTGCATAGATTTTACAGTGAAAACACTGTCTGGGTCCAATTTTGAGACATCATAACTTTCTCACACTTTATCCAACTTATATGATTCTTGTTTTGTTTGAAAGCTGAAGTTTTCTGTTCTAAGAATAACAATTTTAAGATTAATCCGGATTTTCTAAGTTTTCTGCTTTATTGTGATTTCACCTTTTTAAGATGTTTTATTACATCGATAGCCTAGTGCTATATGAGATGTTATATATATGGTGATTTCAATTGTGATGTTTTGAACTCTTATCGAGTTCCTTGAGTTATGAGTTTTGATAATTTCAGGATTTTATAAGATATTCTGGGTTTTGCCATTTTGGCGAGTTGAGATTGAGATTTATATACATTTATACCGATGAGATGAGGTATAATTGAATTTGGAGATTCATCTATAATTGAGTTTTGGATCATCCTATTTGAGAATGTTTTATGTTTGCCATTTTGGCAGAGTTTGTATTGATATTTCTCCTTTTAAGGAGATATGGTTCATGGAAACCATGTAGACATTTTGTGATGTCGCCGATGATATGAGGCACTTGTGTTTGATTTGAGTATTGAGTTTGAGTTACCTCCTTAGAGGTATTTGTTCACTTAAGTAGCGTTTGTTACTTAAGTGTTGAGCTTATGATTTTATCGATTCATTCTTCTCTTTCGAGAAGGAGTATCTTCATGTCTATTCTGCTTCATATTACCGATATTGACTGATTCGTGTAGCTAGACTAACCCGTGTATTTATACTCGGGTCAGACCGAGTTGTTTCAGGTATCATCTTTTGGACTTAGCTTGAAGTTGATGTTGGATATCATCTCTCCTTTCTCTTGAGCAATTTTTGTTCTTCCGCTAACTCTGATGTGTTTCATTTAATGTATATGGTGTGGTTGAGTACCACCTTTATTGTATTCATATTGTATTGTACTAAACATGTATCAGTGTATATGTATGTATATGATGTTTATTACTATTCTGTGATGTGCTTTGCATTTAGTTATTGTATTTTGTTATGATAGATCCGTTAGCCACCTATAGTTTTGGATTAAGCATTTACTGTGTATGTCGATCCATTGAGATAGAAAACAAAAATCATATTGCATTTATCGACGTGTTCAGTAGATGTTTAAGACAGAGTTATAGATGGTCGCCCTTAACCAGCCCTATTCTCCGCTTTAGTAGACGGAATTACTCATTAATTCTCTTTACTAAGGTGGGTCTCGGGGTGGGGCGTTACAGCTTGGTATCAGAGTTGTGGTCAGAACAAAGTAGAAACACAGAATAGTACGTATATCATGATACATCAAAGTACAACACAAGTGAATCATTGTCCTTTATTCGAGCTTATTTTCGATTCGATCCTTGAATCTTTTTCTAGTTTTGGGATTGTTGAGATGGAATATGTCTAGGAATATATATATACATGTATATTTTATTCCGTAGTATTCCATAATAGAGTTTGATGTCATATTATCTTATGAATAATCTTATTTAGGATTATTCCATTTTTATTTTTGTCGATACGAGTGAGTTCATATCGATGGAGCTAATTGATTTCTTTGAACATTCTTGTTGCATTCCTCTGAGAGTTGTGAATCCTATTGAGGGGTCCACAATGATTGGCTTGTTGTGAGCATTCTGAGTTTTCTATTTGTTGCTGCTTTAGTGAGTATTTGTTTATTACTCACTATATTGAGATGTATTTGATTTGAGATGGATTGACTTATTTGATGTTAAGTCCTATCCTTTTGGTTGTTATAGGATCCTATATTTATTTAGGCATCCTAATTTGATTGGTTTATTATTTCTATCACCTTGGAATATTAATGATGATTCTGAAGTTTCTGTATTCACTCTTGAGTATCGAGATGTTGACGATATATCTCGAATTCCAATCAAGGAAATTTTGTTGATTTTTGTGAGTTCGTTTGGATTTGACATCCAATCAGGCAATCGAATGTTGAGGTAACCTTATTCCTGGCTCTTAGCTCTTCGATTATCCTTCCACGAGGATATCCACTAGGGAATGAGGTGAGTTTCTAGATTATTCAAGTTCTATTGAGTTTATCATTCAGTTTCTTTAAGTTATCCTTTTCGAATACTCAATCGGCATTATCCTTTGCAGCATTACTTTGTTTGAAATAATGATTTGTGGTTTGTATGCTTGTTTTCCTTCGAGGAGAATATCTTACTTATCTTTTGTCTTGATGATTTCTAAGAGTGGCTCGTCCTCTTGTAGGAGTGGACGAACACTCCATCTCCTTCTGTTGATTTTGTGAATCGCGTGCTCTAGGTATATCTCGATGCATTCTCTTAATGTTCTTTGGTTTGAGTTTTTGAAGCCATATATATGAGTTTTAAAAAGATAAATTGGAGTTTTGAGATATTTTAGAAATCAAAGAATGTTTTGAGAATATATTTATATGAGTAGTATTCTTTCATAGAAATAATTTGAAAGTGTTGGGTTATCCATCGAGTAGTTAAGAGTTCTGGTCGATACCCCTGATCAACGTTATCGATAGGAATCTCCTAAATGCTATGATCAGGAAATCAAACACGATGATTTGCGTTTTAAGGATTGAGATTTCGAAAATAATATTTTGAGATTAAATATTAAATTTATTTTTGAATGGTATTTGCAGCCATTGATTTTAGAAATGAGCAATAGAGTGGCAAGGCAGTTTTGATCGTTCGGTCAATTCTACAGCCAACAGATATATTTATTTATTAGAGACTCAATGGAGAGGCAATGCCATTTATTTATTTTTAAACTATAAAAATGAGAATGTAAATGAGATTATTTTTGAGTTGTGTTTTATTGGAAGTATATTTTGAGATTTTAGAATCTATATTATATAATAATAGAATTTAAACCCTTAATTTATTTTGAGGGATATTATTATGGATTTACAAAATTCTTTGGAAATTAATTTTGAAGTAAGAGAAGAAATTTGAATTTTAACTTTAAGTTTTAAATTACTTACTATGTAAGTAATATAGTAAAGAGTTTGAGAAATTTTCAAATGTTGAAAATTAAGATTTAAAAATTTAAAAGATGTTGAAATTTAAAATTCTAAATATCTTGGATTAAAAGATAATTCGAGCTTATATCCTTGTTCTTGAGTATGTTCTATCTTTGAGCTATTCAACGACGTGCAATTTTCGCAGTCGTTCGAATTTGGTGGCCTTATGAGAAGCCATATTGTGATTTATCTTTCTTGTCTAATGTTTCTATCCCGTTGTGAGGATGTTCTTTCCGTATATTTATTCGTAAAATCTTCTTGATGATCTTCTTTATTGTTTAGAGTTCGGGTTTAAGTGAGCATGATCCCGAATCTATTCGTAGAGTTTTTTTGAAATCAATCATTTCCGATTGGTTAATTGTTGAGTATGTTATTGGGTTTTGATTCGAAGACGGGATGTCTTCGAAACTTTTCGAGATACTTGGAAAACTCAATGGTTTGCTAATCACTATATTAGCATATGATGGGCCATTGAGTTAACCAAGTGAGTTTTTCCTTGTTTCTCTCTACCATTCTATCTTGAGAGT
The DNA here is from genome assembly GCA_030765085.1 of Allium cepa. Classification (NCBI taxonomy): domain Eukaryota; kingdom Viridiplantae; phylum Streptophyta; class Magnoliopsida; order Asparagales; family Amaryllidaceae; genus Allium; species Allium cepa. The sequence goes on along the minus strand of CM060939.1, from coordinate 192,371,079 downwards.
ATGAATGGTTCGAGTTTCGAGCTTCTCTTTTACCCTTTGTCGATTGAATGTTTGTGCTGTTTACGGCTCTTTTTCTAGAAAATTGCAGGGACGCAATTTTTGTAAGGGGGGAGTCTGTAACAACCCTGATTTTGGTGATTAACTGTAAATATTAAATTATAATGGTAGTTATAATTTAATATTCTGAATTAAGAATAAATTGGAGATTTAAATTGTTTATTTGAAATAAAAAGTGGATTTTGAAAATAAAATGTAAAAAATAAAGTTTTACAAACTTTTTCTAGGTTTTTGTGAGAAATGTGATTGAAATATGATTTTATTTAGAGAAAATGCAATAATTCTTGTAATATTGTCAAGTATTTCTGTTACTGATTCTTAAAAGAAGTATGTTGTTTTAATATGTGTTTGTAATAAAAAAAAAAATTGGTTTAAAAATAAGTTTTGGACATAAAAATGATGTTAGAATGATTTATTGCATTTTATTATGCAAGAAAATAATTTTGTAAAATTTATGTTGTTGAAAATAGCATTTTATGTAAATATTTGTGTAAATTGTGTATTTATTTGAAAATAAGAGTTTTTGTTAATAAAAATATTTTTATAACTAAATTATCTTTTCATTAGTTGTAAAATGTTTTGTAAACATGAAAATATGTTTGTGTAATTTTAGTGTGTTGAAATTTTGAAGAAAAAATATATGTTGTTTTAATTTGTTTATACAAGTGTATATATGTGATTTAGAGATAATCTGATTTTTTTTGGCTAATTAATTCTTTTGTTAATGGGTCAAGCCCATTTAGAGTCCAAGACTAAGAAAAGAGAAGCTTCTCCTTTTCATAAGTTCGAATAGTATAAAAGTGTGCATTTTATATATAAAGTAATTAATTTGAGAAAATAAGCTTTTAAAACCATTTTCCGAAATTAATTTTGAAGACGATATTTGAAAATTCCCTTATTATAGAGAATAAATAGATTTTACAACTTAAAATAATTTAAAAAATATTATTTAATAATTATTTTAATTGCCAACTTTTTTTTAAAATTATTTCAAAATTGTTTGGAAAAATATATGCTCGAAATCAAAGAACGTCATTCAAATTCAATTCAAATTCAAATCAAGTTTTAATGTCAAATTCATAAAAACTTTGCTAGCCTATTGATAGGCATCATAGCCCTCAAAATTTTTTAGAAATATCACAAAAACATCAAGTATAAGTTAAAAATCGGACGGAAAAAGAACACAGACACTTAGCCAAATTAACACCTAGGTCTGAAATCTTTTCTGGATTCAACATTCGGATATAAAACAGGTAGCCGAACGACCTTTGAATGAACTAAAAATTAGTATAAACAAACTACAAAACTTCATCTTTCAAACAAAAAAATAATAAATGAATTCCGACTGAAAATGAAAAAGTCACACTGTCTCAAACATGGACTCAGGCCATGTTTGCAACAGTTCAAAATTCAATAATGCACAGGCCTGAAAACCCTCTGGGGTTCAACTTTCAGAGTTGATCAAACTTTCATGTTTTGAGTTTTCCGAAATTTCAAAGTTATCTTGGTCAAAACTGTATTTGTTTGTTGCTGTCTCGAGAGCAAAACGACAGCAATAACAATCATTGAACTGAGAATTGTATTGGCATATTTTTGCTCTCATTCTTGTTCGATTTTGATGTTGTTTTTGAGATGTTTTGAGAGCTATGATGCCTATCAATAGGCTAGCTATATTTAGAGAATTTAAAACCCAAATTTAAATAGAATTTGAATTGACTTTGGGTTAAATTTGAATTTAATTCATATTAAATTCAAGTTATCGGTCTTGAGTAATCTTTCTTGTTTTTCATTGTTTTCGAGCACGTTTTCACTAAACCATTTTGAAGTGATTTTTGAAATAATTGTACATTTCAAATTATTATTACATAGTATTTTAAAAAAAAAATTTAATATAAAATCTACTTATTTCCGATAATAAAGGAATTGTAAATATTGGTTTTATTAATCTTTTCGGGAAAAAGTTTTAAAAGCTTGTTTTCTCTAGTAAATTATTTTAAATATCAAAAGCACACTTTTTCAATATTCGAATGTATGAGAAAGAGAATTAAACGATCTAGTAAAACACGTGGTATGGGATATGTGCGTTTACTATTTCGGTTAATTCCGGACTTGTACGATCGAAACTATCGGGGTTATTGATTCTGAGTTAGTTTACCAATTTATGGCGGGATTTTGAGATTATAATTCCTATCTTTAGGAATTATCTGGGAAGGCCAATATTTGGCTAGTTTTATGGTTTGAGATTTCTACTTTGAGATTTATGGTTTATGAGAAACCATCACGATGTTTTCACTTGTCGATGAGATGAGACAAGTTACGATGCCATTTAATACTTGTCGATGAGATGAAACGAGTATAGTGTCTTTTTGTCAATCGCCAATGAGACGAGAGAGATATGATTTTCTGATTTTTATGTGGCATCGACTAGCGGCTAGTAAACCACTAAGTGCGAACGTGTGGTATGGGACATACGTTAACACTTTTTGGGTTCCTATTCGTGAGTTTGTGACACATTCACGATATTTACCTAACAAAACTGCTTTGTGAGGTGTTAGCGACCTTGTTAGTGCTGACAAAACAGCTTGGAGAGGTGTCAGCAACATAGTCATGAGGACAAACTGCTTCGGGAGGTGTTAGCGACCTTGTTAGGGCTGACAAAACAGCTTGGAGAGGTGTCAGCGACCTAGTCATGAGGACAAACCGCTTTGGGAGGTGTTAGCGACCTTGTTAGGGCTGACAAAACAGCTTGGAGAGGTGTCAGCGACCTTGTCATGAGGACGAACTGCTTTGGGAGGTGTTAGCGACCTTGTCCGAGGCTTCGGCCGTTTGAGTTTAGCACGTGCAACATTGTGATACCAAGCTGTGACGCCCCACCCTGAGACCCACATTAACAAAGAGAATTACTGGGAAATTCTATCTGCTAATGCGGAGAATAGGGCTGGTTAGGAGCGACCATCTATAATCTTGTCTTAAACATCTACTGCATACGTCGATAAATGATCTATTTTTTTCTATTCCAAGTGGATCGACATATCCAATAAATGCTTAATGTAAAACTATAGGTGGCTAACGGATTTATCAGAACAAAATACAACAATAAAATGCATATCACATCACAGAACAGTAATCATAATATATAAATACATATAAACAGATACATCCCAGTATGATACAAAGTGATACACAAAAGTGGTACAGAGACCACACTATATACATCCAGTCAAATACATATCAGAGTCAAGCGGAAAGAAATATAAACTACACAAAAGTGCTAGGCCGATATCCAAGCAGATGCATCAAAGCTAAGTCCCGTACTGATAGCTAACCTGAAACAACTCGGTCTGACCCGAGTATAAAATACGCGGGTCAGTCTAGCTAAAACAATCAGTTAAGAAGGATAGACGATAATATGAAGCATAAGATACAAGGTGATAATTCTTCTCAAATGAGAAGAGGCAATAGAAAGAACACATACACATGACTTAAGTGAACAATGTCATTTAGGTATACAAAGACCTCAAAAGAGGTAAACTCGACAATAACGCTCAAATAATATAAACAATCGCCGATGAAAAATCTCCAAATCAAAACTCATGAAACTCAATAAGAGTTTATAATCCCCATATCGAAATCACCATAAAACAACATATATATATATATGCCTTTCTCTAACTCAAGGCTATAAGTAAATTCATCATCTCAAAATTGGTGAAATCAAAATCATAAACTTATAAAAATTCCCCAGATTGGCCAAATCCCATTTGCATGCCGAAGCGATGCTGCACGTGCCATTCTCAGATGGCCGAAGCCTCTGACAAGGTCGCTAACACCTCTCAAAGCAGTTCGTCCTCATGACAAGGTCGCTGACACCTCTTCAAGCCATTTTGTCAGCCCTAACAAGGTCGCTAACACCTCCCTAAGCAGTTTGTCCTCATGACAAGGTCGCTGACACCTCTCCAAGCTATTTTGTCTGCCCTAACAAGGTCGCTAATACCTCCCTAAGCAGTTTGTCCTCATGACAAGGTCGCTGACACCTCTCAAAGCAGTTCTGTTAGGAAAACATCGTGAATGTGTCACAAACTCACGGATAGGAATTGGAAAAGTGTTAACGGGTGTCCCATACCACTCGTTCGCACTTAGCGATTTACTAGCCGCTAGTCGCTGCCACACTAGGAACATCATAAACTCATAAAATCATATCTCGCCTCATCTCATTGGCGAGTGATAAAGAGACCATGCTCGTCTCATCTCATCGACAAGTATTAAATAACATCGTAACTTATCTCATTTCATCGACAAGTGAAAACATCGTGATGGTTCCTCATAAACTATAAATCTCAAAATATGAAATCATATACTCAAGACTTGCCTTATATCATTGACAAGTAAGTAAAACATAATGATGGTTCTCATCGACCATACTCTTACATAGAAGATCTCAGACCATAATACTTGTCAAATAATGGCCATCTTAAATAAGTCCAATAAATAGGAATTATAAAAATCAAAATACGCCATAAAATGGCAGAACATCTCAGAATCAATAATCTCAAATAGCTTCGATCGTACAAATCCGGAATTAACCGAAATAGTGAATGCACATGTCACATACCACGTGTTTTACTAAATCGTTTAATTCTCTTTCTCATAAGTTCGAATAGTATAAAAGTGTGTATTTTATATATAAAATAATTTATTTGAGAAAACAAGCTTTTAAAACTTTTTTCCGAAAATATTAATAAAACCAATAGCTAAAATTTCTTTATTATAGAAAATAAATAGATTTTATATTAGAAAAATAATTTTAAATTACAATGTAATAATAATTTAAAATGTCCATTTATTTCAAAAATCGCTTCAAAATGGTTTAGTGAAAATCATGCTCGAAAATAATGAAAAACAAGAGACATTACTCAAGACCGATAACTTGAATTCAATACGAATTCAATTCAAATTTAACCCAAAGTCAATTCAAATTCTATTTAAATTTGCGTTTCAAATTCTCTAAATATAGCTAGCCTATTAATAGGCATCATAGCTCTCAAAAAATCTCAAAAAAAACATCAAAATCGAACAAGAATGAGAGCAAAAATAAGCCAATACAATTCTCAGTTCATTGATTGTTATTGTTGTCGTTTTGCTCTCGAGACGGCATAAAACAAATATAGTTTTGACCAAGATAACTTCGAAATTTCAAAAAACTCAAAACATAAAACTTCTAGCATAAAGCCTAAGATTTCTGGTGTTAACTCTGCTTTTTCAGCAAGGCCGTGGTATCAAAAATCGACCGAGAAGCCAATGATAGTTCATCTCGAAGGATGGTCGACTTAACCTCCCAATAAAGCAAGTTCTGTTGAATGAATTTTCAGATAAGATCCCCTACGGAGGGGGGTCCAGGGGGGGTGCCAACCCCCCGAGGTGGGGGTGCGGGGGCAACGCCACCGCCTACGGTGTTCGACCTGACCGGTCAGGTCGCAGGGGTCCAGGGGGCAGCGCCCCCGGCGGGGTGCGGGGCAGCGCCCCGACCAAAACGGTATACGACTTAAAGAGTGAAGTAAGCCAGCGACTCAACTTATCTGGTTGCCGACTCAACAGCCTTGAGGAGTTACCGACTCAACAGCCTTGAGGAGTTAACGACTCAACAGCCTTGAGGAGTTACCGACTTAACGGCCTTGAAGGGTTACGGCTCAACGACTCAGGAGGAATAACGACTCACCGGGTTATGACCTTAGCGACTTAAAGGTGCCGGCCGACTCAATGGGTTAACGACTCATGGAGTTAGCGACTCATGGGGCAGACCGACTCAACGAGTTAACGACTGATGGAGTTAGCAACTCATGGGGCAGACCGACTCAACGAGTTAACGACTCATGGAGTTAGCGACTCATGGGGCAGACCGACTCAACGGGTTAACGACTCATGGGGCAGACCGACTCAACGGGTTAACGACTCATGGAGTTAGCGACTCATGGGGAAGACCGACCTAAGGATTTCAACGACTCAGGATGACTAACGACCTATCATAAGTCGCTGGCGACTCAAGCGAACAAGGAACAAGCTTAATACCGATACATCTATGCCGCTGCCTGTTGACTCGTGGTATGTGAGTCGGTCACGGCTCATCTTGAGTCGGTCACGGTTCATCCTGAGTCGGTCACGACTTATGACTTGATCAACAATTCCAGCCCAGAAATTTGCCTATAAATACATGGCCACCTCCAACATTCAAGGGACTTTTGGACTGACTTCCTGGACGCCATTACTCTGCCATTGACTCGACTTCAAGCAACGTTCAAGCAACACTTCTATCACTCCAATCATCAAAGACATTTCAACAAATCTCAAGTGGAAATCTAACTCATTCACCATGCATTCGAGGGATTCTTCTACATCAGAGTTTGAGCTATTTGTCTAAGTGTGTTGTAATCGAAGATTGTTGTAAAGAATTGTAATCAAATCAGCAATAAAGAGCTTTAAAGTGGACGTAGGCTAGATCTTAAGCCGAACCACTATAAATATTGTGTCTTTTATAGCTTCTCTGTGATTTCTCTGCTTATATTTTGTTCACGTACCAACGGGTGGTGCTTTCACAATTACCTTCTACACACCGGGGTGTTAGTGTTCAATTTTTAGCGTTAACATCTGGAACATCTTGAATTATTAAATTTGGATAAGAAACATGAAAGATATGGCCAAAACAAATTTCAGATATGAATTTCACTGCAGCTGTTGTTTTAGTTTCGGGACAGCGATACTAGAATGAACTTTCGATCTCGTAAACATCAAAATTTGACAAAACTCAAAACATGAAAATTGTAGAATATAATCTAAGCTTTCTGGTGTAATCTAAGCTTTCTGGTGCATCAAGAATCATCAAATTCCTACATCAAACGAAAAAGATATGTTTAAATTTCCAACAGCACTTAGCACAGAAAATCATAATTTTATAGTGACAGAGCAGCGAGATTGTTTTGGGTTTTTCGACCATGTATGCTCAAAATTTTCGAATGTTTTCAACATGAAAGTTGTCACATTCTTTTCAGGCTTTCCAGAACTTTAGATAAAATCGAATTTCGATGTAAAATGAAAGAGATATACACAATTTATTGACAGCGATTTACGATTGAATATGCAGCAACAACAAAAATTTGAGATTTCTTACCCTAAAATCTCAATCAAACCTAGAATATGTGAGTTTTGAAACTCACCTAAATAAAATCTGATCAAACTTGAGGAAATCTGAAGAAAGTTTAAGCTTTGGCCTTGTATATGCTTTAAGAACCTAGAAATTGATAGTTTACAAACATGCATAGAGAAAACATAAGTTACAGCAGATTCAAATTCACAAAATCAAGAATTGATGAAACCATCTTTGATTTTAGAGTGATTACCTGATTTTATTGCCTTTAATTTGATTAACTTCAACAAAGGGGTTGAATAATTTGAAGGTTTTGGCTTAGGGTTTGAAGAGGGGAAAGGGTTTCTAAATTCTTTTGTTTCTTTCTAGTTAGCTGAAGTTGTACGTACTTTGTTTGAGGAAGAGAAGCTTTCTATTTACTTCAGGTTAGAGAGAAGAATGGGCTTAGACCCAATAACAATTAATTTGCCTAAATACTAATTATCACCAATTAAACTAAATCTCTTTTATTAAAATCAAAACAACCTATATTTACAAGTTTTGAACACAATAAAATCTCACAACAACATTTCAATGTTTTAACAAACATTTTTTTTTTCAACGAAATAAAAGATAATTTAGCTCTAAAAAATTATTTTCATTATTAAAAACTCTTATTTTAATTAAATACCCTACTTAACACAAATATTTACATATAACATTATTTTTAATTCCAAAAATTAAGCAAAAAAAATTCTTATGTAATAAAATACAACAAGCCATTCTCCACCAATTTATGATGAAAACTTATTTTTAAATCAAATTTCACCTTTTTATTTAAAATAAACATATTTTAAAATTAAATACTTTCTTTAAAAATTATGAAAAGGGGCAATTGGCAATAAATACAAGAATTATTGCATTTTCAATAAATAAAATCATATTTCATTCATTATTCTCACAAATACTCAATATAAAGTTTTCAAAACTTTATTATCACATTTTATGTACAAAATTCATTGTTTATCCCAAATAAACGAATTTAAAATTTTCAATTATATTTTAGTTTAAAATATTAAATTATAACTACATTCATAATTTAATATTAACAAGTAATCTCCAAACCCAGGGCTGTTACAAACTCCCCTCCTTAATAAAATTGCGTCCTCGCAATTTCTAGAGAAGAGTTTGTATTCAACCTATTAATTTCATTCGTCAAAGGAAGGATAGACTAGCTTGAGTTTGAAAGAAATTCTCACACTCTCAAGATATGATGGTAGAAAATGAAGACAAGACTCGCTCGATTAATTATATGGTTTCTAAAGCGCTAATATTGTGACAAACAAACCGTCGAATATTCCGAGCAACACATAAAATTTCGAAGGCATCTCACCTTCGAATTGGAAACTCAACAAGATGCTACACATAAAAGATTACTCGAATGAAATTGATCAAATCCGTGCTTGCATTCTTGATTTTAGTGGTTCTTGGGAGGATCATCTACCATTGGTTGAGTTCTCCTACAATAACAGCTATCAATCCAGTATTGGTATGGCTCCCTTCGAGGCACTATACGGAAGACCGTGCCGATCTCCATCTTGTTGGCTAGAATCTGGCGAGAAGTTTATACTCGGTCCAGACTCAGTTCGTGATTCTTCAGAAAAGATATCTCTTATTAGACAGAGGATGAAAGAGGCACAGAATCGCCAGAAATCCTACGCGGACAACCGTAGGAAGCCTCTTGAATTCGTTGTCGGTGATCTTGTGTTCATTCGAGTATCTCCTTTAAAGGGAGTGATGCGCTTTAGCTCTACAGGGAAATTGGCTCCTCATTTTATAGGACCATTTTCGATTACTGAGCGCATCGGTCCAGTTGCTTATCGAGTGACTCTTCCGTCTCATTTATTAGGTATTCATGACGTCTTCCACGTCTCTCAGCTTCGGAAGTGCATTCGAGACTCTGATTTCGTTATTGATCTGTCCGAACAGCTTAAGCTTGAGATCTCACCCAGTCTATCTACTGTTCAGCAGCCTATTCGTGTGCTTGATTCGGAAGTGAGACGCCTCCGAAGCAAGGACGTGCCTCTTGTAAAGATTCAATGGACAGAAAACCCCAATGATTGTACTTAGGAAACTAGAGAATCTATCGAGCGATCTTTTCCTGGCTTTCTTTCTTCTTCCAGTGACGGTGAGAATTTATTATCTCAAGCTACTTCTTGTTTCTTTTAGTTGAATCGTCATAAGTGTTATGGTTTTTCCCTAGAAATTGCGTGGACGCAATTTTGTTAAGGGGGGAGTCTGTAACAACCCTGGCTGGAGATTACCGCTAATATTAAAATATAATGGTAATTATAATTTAATATTGGATTTATTGATTTAATTGAAAGTAAATTTTGAAGTATACTGTTTAGTTGATATAAACAATATTGTTGGATAAAATCTTGGGTAAATGATATTGATTGTGCATTATCGTGAGAACATGAGATTTATTTCAATTTAAAATGGTTGAAATAAATTCTAAAATGAAGAAGAAATATTTTTATTGTGAATAAAAATGATAAACATGTGTGGAAATAAAGTTATTACTTTATTTCATGAATTATTGAGTGGAGTTGTGCAATTACATTCAATTAACATGTAAAATTTGGTGATATTGTAATTTATTGCCAAAATTGCTTTTTCTTTGTTAATAATACAAAGGAAAATGGTTATTAATTAACTAATTACAATAAATGTTTTTAGCAATGGTGTTTTTATGTTTTAGGGATGTTAAAATAATTATTTACACTTTATTGGATGGGACATATATTTTATTTAACATGTATATGTCAAAATTTGCATTATTGCTTTAAATTGTGAAAATTTATTAAAAATACGAGTTTATTGTTAAAATAAATTTAAAATTTGATAAAATAGGATGTTTTATCATTTTAATAAATTGCAACGATTGCAACGCAATTTATTTCGTTTGAAAACATTAAAAATTGAGAAAGTTATGAATAAAAACAATGTATAAGTGTAAATTGATCAACTTAGTTATTTTTGTTAAGTAATTAATTTTGGGCCTAATTACCTAAACCATACCCATTAGTCCTAATGAGAAACATCTAGAGGAAAAGTACGTTCTTCTTCTTCAATTGTATACGGCTTCTCCTCAAAACTTCTGAAACTTAAAAATAATGGCTGTCTTCTCAAACCCTAGCCATAATTAACAAAATTCTTTGCTAAATCAATAGAAATTCGGGTCTAATTCAACAAGAAGGTAATCTCCATCCTTCTCTATCTTGAATTTGAGGAGAAATCCATATTTGTTTATTGTAATTCTTGTTTTGTAATTTATCTTCTCTTGCATGCCTATTTTCAGCAATCACAGGTCCGGCAAAGGCGAATTCGAGTTGAAAGCTTCCATCTTCAAGCCTAAATCATCATCTTTTTGCTGCTAATAGGTAAGCTAAGGCTTATAGCAATTGTAAGTGAACAAATTTCAGCAGCAAATAATCTCTTGCTTGAAATATTTGGTTAAATATGTTGAATTTTACCTCTGTTCTATATTGAGTGATGCTGAAAATGCCCTGTCGTGTTTTGCTCATATCTGGTTCGCCAGTGTCGGATTGATACCAATCTTTTTTAGATTGTAGAGGACTGATTATAGTTTGTTCATGTTAAATTTCATTGGGTTTTGAGTCCATTTGGACCTTCTTAGTTGCTGTCGAAAATGAAAATCCAAGAGGGATTAAGCCCAGAATATTCTAGTGGCTGGTTAGTGTTTTCGCCAAAACTTTTGTGTTTCTTATCAGAATTTTGATTTCTTCGATGTTCTGAAATCCTTGTTAAATATGAGACAACTTTTATGTTTTCGGTTTTGACTGATTTAGAAGTCTACATAGTGGAAAATTGGCATTTTCATCTTTGTCCTGTGTTGACAGGCAGCGCAAATAATTTCTTTCTTAGTAGTATTTCGACCATAACTTCTTCGTTACTGATCGGAATATCAAAATTTATGAAGTTTTGGAAACCTGAGGCTGTTGGATACAATTTTTGTATTTTGTGTTTTGTAGAATTTCGAAGTTTGCATGGTGGAATATTGATGTTTTCAATGTTGGTCTGTTATGAACTGCCCCAATATTGATGTAATTGTTCGACTTTGATGATTTCATTTGAATACGTTTGCAAGAATTTTACTACGAAATTTGATGATAATATTTGATTCTTTTGTCCAGCAATGGACTAGTAAATTTAGAATGTGACTTGAATTTAAATTTGTTTTAAATTCGATTTAAAATTTGAATATTGGTTTTTGCCGATTAAATTGCAAATTGATGTTTTTCTGAGTTTTAAAAATCCGAATAAATTGCATAAAAAATTTTAAAATCATGGTTTGAGTAATAAATGTTTTTATACATTTTTAAAGGTTTTTAAACAATTATTCTTTATTTTCTAGGCTTTCAAAAATCATTAAAATTCTTTAAATGATGGGTTTTCACTCAAAATCCTTTAGATAAATTTCTATAAATTGGTTTAAAATCCCGTTTTCTCTAGTAAAATATATTATAATTAATTTTATTTACTTTAATTACTTTGATGCTTTTTCGGACATATGAGGAAGTAAATTAAACGGTTTAGTAAAATTACGAGGTATGGGACTCGTGAATTTACTTTATCGGTTAATTTTGGACTTGTACGATCGAAACAACTTTTGGGAATTGTTTGAATTCCTCTTTGATGACAACCACTTCATGGTATGTTTTTGATGTATTTAAATCCTAATTAGGGCATTATTCCATATCAATTTATTTGGTATATATATATAGTCCGAGAACCCCTAAATAGGAGTATACTCGATGATGGGCTATATTGATAGAGATGCTCTTGCCAATGATATGAGGCAAATATTTCGATGGAATTTGATGATGATTGATGAATTTATGGTATTTCTTACTTGTCGATGAGATAAGACAAGTTTGGCATTTCATAACATTCGCCGATGACATGAGGCGATTCTTATGATGATTTAGACGATTTTCATAGTGTGGCATCGACTAGCGGCTAGAAAACCGCTAAGTGAGAACGTGCGGTATGGGACGTACGTTACCACTTTTCGGGTTAGTATCCGAGAGTTTCTGACACATTCTAGAAGGACTACCAGTACTTTGAGTCCCGATCGGGTCAAGCAATGTTTGGCTCGATCACTGTAATGGCGGGGGCTCAGCGGACACCGATTGGAGTGAAGACTCCAATCACTATGATGGCGGGTGTTCGGGATGGATATAGATGACGTCATAGACCGGAACAATTCGATGTGAGGACTCCGGTCAATAGATGGATATGGTACCATAATGATGGTAGTACTGGTAAGTAGCACGTGCAGCATTGCTTCGGCATGCGGGATCTGGCCAATCCACGGTTTCTTTTGATGATTCATGATGATTTTGATTTCACTGCCTTTTTATGTGTTTTCTACAGCTTTATAGATGTGAGGAAGGCATATATGATTTCTTTGTGGATTTTGAAAATTTTGAATTTAATTGATACTTGAGATTTTATATGATTTTGGAAGGTTGATTATTTCATGAATGATTGTTAGGAGTTTTCCCTTATACCCTACTCACTCGTTCTCTTATGTTAAACCCAAGTATATATATAGATACAAACCACTTGTAGTGACATGTAGAAGTTATATGTTATCTACTCTAGTAGTTCTTATCTGCTTATGTTTCCTTTTAGGCTATAAGGGAAAAGTTCCCTTTTACCTTATCGTAATTCTTTTCTAACGATAAGATTCAGTTTGCCTGACCCGTGTGTTTGTCACTCGGCTTAGACCGAGTTGCAGGTTAGGTCGGATATCTATCTTTTGTGCTTGGACCCATTTTGCTTTTTGAGGGGCTCATGACTATGGACTTGGCTACATCTTTCGTGTGTGTCTTTTGTGTCAGCTTATTGTACATATTATTTTATAGGGACGGAGATGTATGTATATTATGTGGTTACACGCCACTATGATGTAGGGTATTACATTTGATGTTTGGCTTGTATTAGTATATATATCTATGGATGCTGTTCTGTGATGTGATTGTTATATTTATTGCATTTTGTTTCTGAATAGATCCTATAGCCGTGTAGTATCGTATTAGTTAAACATTGAGTATGTCGATCACTTGAGATACACGGAAAAAAATGGTAAAAATCGACGTACTTAGTCTTTAGCTAATGCATTACTATACGATCGCCCTTAACCAGCCCTATTCTCTGCATTAGTAGACGGAATTACTCGTTAATTCTCTTTACTAATGTGGGTCTCAGGGTGGGGCGTCACATATATGGTCATGTTAGTTGTTGAAAATCATGAATTTGGAGGTGGTTTGAGAATTTTTAGTGTAGCGAAGAGGGAGAAATGTAGATTTAACGGAATTGGGGTAAATGCCGAATTCCGGTATGCTAGTTGATTTCATGGAGAGGCGGTTAGCATGGAGGTGGCTCAGTGGGTAGCGCAATCATGAAAAATGATGCAATATTATTTTTGGACTTAGGAGGCTAGAAGAACTCATTCTAGGGTTTTAGGCACGTTTATGTTTGGTCTTGGGGTCTTGGAAAAGGCGACGTGGTGTGGGAGGTAGAGGCGTGCGGTAGCGGGAGAAACGGAGGAGTAGGTCATGGCGAAATTTTGGGCAAAATTTGGTTGTCGATGGTGGTCAGGGTTGTCATGGCAAGGTGATTTGGTATGGTGGTGGTGGTTCCAGTTTTTGGTTAGAGTTCGAAATTGAACTGGAACTCCGCCGTGGGTTTTTCAAGTAGGTAGTCAAGGCGAGGGGATCGTGGGCGACTCTCGAGGTTGGTCGGCAGTGACGGTTGAAAATCCTCGGTCGTTACATGTGGTATCAGAGCTGAATGTTAAGCGAGAACCTTTGCTCTGGTGGGGATTACTCATTAGAGACAGGGTCGGCATGAATGAGTTGAGTGTATTATATATGATAGCGTATTTGTTATTTTCTTATACAATAATTTTAAAGGATAAACGATTTTAAAATAATTTTTATATAAGGTTATATTTGATACAAAAAGAAACAATTTTTTTGAAATTTTTATAGTATGTTGAGGTGATTGGTTGTTATTATTGTAATCCAATAAGATCATAAGATCTAAGTGGATATATATATAAATAACCAAATAAAAATTTGATAAGAATGAATTCAAACCCAAATTTGAATCCTGAAAATTTTGAAAATGTTTTCTAAGGTGTTTGAAATGAAATAATTTTACCTTGATTATGTTTTATATATAAAGAAATAATTTTCCAGAAAATTATTATGGAATATATGGTATGTTTGGGTTATAGATATGATAATATTGATTATTATCATAAATTGATTGTTGGGTCTTAATAAAGGATGTTTATTACAAAATAAATAATGATAAGACACGGTGAAATGTTTTAAAGAACCATCTACCCTGGAAAACACCTCCCAGTATCGAAAGCGCCTCCACAGGGTAAACTAAAGAACGATCTACCCTTAAAATATTGAGGAAATCATGAGTTTAAATCCGGACAACCATATTAGTTCAAATCCATTTCTGAATTCACCCAGGTCTATTAGGGTTTATAGGTCGAATCCATTCTTGGATTCCCCAAGTCCATCTAGGTCGAAGCATATCATACTGTATTTCTTCGCGAAGGGTACTTCCCCATACCTCTTACCTCAAAATATAACATACCATATATAGTACCCTTTCAAAATTATAGCTTCAAATATCGTACTTATATAAATTCCGTTATATATAAGATTTCATTTTCAGATAAAGCACTTTCCAAAACCAATAATCTCGAATATATCAAATCATTCTTATATAAATTCCATTATATATAAGGCTTATCTCTTCAAATCGAGTACTTTCCAAAATCAACAATTTTGAAAATTACCTTATACTTATATAAGGTCCGTCTTATACAAGAATCAAAAATTTTCCAAAATCAATTTTATTGTATGAAACGCCATATGAGATTAAAATTAGAGGGGTCCTAATCGAAGAGAACTTAAATCAGGAAAACAGACTCGTGAGGAAGATAAGATAATTAAATTACAAAAGATAAAGATGGATAGCCTTATATTAATCGCGGGTGACCTTAACCGGGTCAACCGTGACTTCAAGAGTAAGATCGATGCAAAAATTCTTAGGCGAATCGACATTCGATCGCAAAAGATAGAATTCAGGCATAGCAAGAAATAGTAGCATCTAAACCGAGGATACAGAAAGCTTCGATGAATCAATGCATGTTGTAGAGTTTCACCCCTTTACAAATCATTCTAAGATCGACGGAACCGCCGATTCATTTATAGATATTAGCCGAAGTAGAGTTATGGGATACTCCAGAATCAAGAAACGACGAATAGGGAGGGACAAGAATGGATTTCAAAACAAAGGGGAAGGTTCCAAAGTACAAAAGAAATTTGAATCAAAGAGGAAGGAATTCAAGCTCAAACGAAGGTGATTCTGTAATTAATTTTTACTCTATATGCTAAGTTTGCCTAAACCAGAGCTCTGATATCAACTGTAATGACCTGACATTTTCAACCATTCGCATCCACACATGCCGGATTTGAATTGCTCAAAATACTAGATTGTTAATTTTTATTTGGCAAAACTCAGCATATACAGTAAATAAAATAATCACAGAATCACATGCACAGAGTAATGTAACAATAAGCAGTAGAAACAAATGAATAATAGTTCCTGAAGCTGCTATATATAAACAGAGTTAAACAAGATACAACAGAAGTCTCGAATACAATAGTCAGATACAAAAATCTGAATACATCACTGGAATCAATTGAATAATTGCAAGCTGAATAGATAGATGGATCTCCAAACGAAGCTCCAACTCCAAAGGTGAGTCTCAAATGCTGTATCACTCAATCTGACCCGAGCGTAAAGTAAAACATAAAACACTAGAGTCAGGATTAACATTTTTATACTAATAAATCCAACTCAAGTGAAATATCAACTGAAATCAAGTAACTTAAAGGAAGTTGGTATAACCATCCTCTAAGGATCCATTAAACTATCTACTATGTAGTAATATATGCTATTAACAACAAAACATTATTACAACACCATGGCCATTTCAAAATATCATACATCAAAACCAAAATATCATATCCATTTCAAAACCATATCAATACAATATCATTTCTCCCTTAAAATAATATTCATTTCAAAAATCATAATACTTCAAAATTATAACACTTCAGAAATCATAACACTTTGGAATCATAGCACTTTGAAATTCATGACTTTGAAATCATAACTTCCCACTTGAAGAGTTTAGATATTAATAACAGTATATATAATAAAATGGTTTATAAATAAAGTAGCTTATATTATAATATTTATGAATTAAAATAGTTTATATTAAAATAATTAGTTTATTTAAAATAGTTTCCTCAAATTTCACAAATCGATTCAAATCAACTCGAATGCCAAAATTCCAATTTAATTAAATCTCAATTCGTCAATTTCAGTTTAATTCAGTTTCTAAATAAATCATTTCAAATTATATCAATTTCAAATACAGGTTTGAATCACAAAATAAACCATTTCAATTTCAATATATTTCAAAGCTTTAAATATTCCACTATTTTCAAAACTAAATTTGATAGTTTCATATATATCTTAAATTAACTTCATCATTATTTCATTTTGAAATATTCACTTAATAAATTCAGTATCACTTAAATAAAACCCCAAATTTCAAATCACCAAATATTTCCTTCAATTTGTTTAAACTTGACATATTCATTTAATCACCTTAAACCAAAATCAAGTTATAAAATCATATCCTTTAAAAACCTCAAATTCCATAAGTTCCGAATGGGCTTAATTAAATAAATTTACGAATTTCAAATAAATTCAACCTTATTTTCCCAACCTTAACTTATAAAGTCATTATAAAAAAATATTTTAAAATAAATACTTAAACATATTATATATTAATTAAATTAAATCTTATTATCAAACTTATTTTATAATAAAACTAATTTATACATATTTTAAAATATTAAAATTATAAGCAAATTCTTGAAATGTATAATTTCAAAACCCATTTGTAATTCTAAAATTTTCAAAACGTATAAATTTAAAATCAAGAATTTAAATTTATAACATACACTTATTTATAATATTTTGAAATCAATATTTATTAACCATATAATTCTTTCCAAAACCATAGAATCATTTTCAAATTGTTTATATATAGACCAACAGTGTCTATATATAATTTTCTATCCTATGGTCAAATGATACGGATATTTATCATTTCAATCCATATTTTAAATATATACGGGTATTTATCATTTCAACCCACAATCCCAAATTCAATTCAATTAAAATCGCTTGGGTTTATCAATTCAACCCATAATGATTTTCTCCTATTTTACAGATCATTCGGTTATGTATCATTTCAACCCATAGGGAATTCTATACTAACAGGGAACTGGCAGAGTGATAACAGATACGATAATAATATAACAGGCATATATCATCAATATAAAATAACAGTTAATGGTATCAGATGTCACGGGTGAACATATGTAGATAATAGTATATATATAGCAATGTAATTAACTAACATCAGCATATTTCAATTGTCGTTTCAATTGAAATCAAACTTAATAAATATAAGAACATTAATCGTGAGTGATTTCTCACCTTTCGAGGTTAGAGATGGACGAGAATGAGATGAGTTGCGAATCCAAGCACAAAATCCAAAGCAAAGCTAGATGGATACGGATTCGACGGACAAGCTGATAAATAAGGAATTGACGAAATCAAATAAGAATTGGATCGATGATGATAAATGGTATAAGTGAATTTATATATATAAACTATACATAACTATGTATATACCAAATCATATTCTAAATACAAACACATTTTTAAATTAAATATATATATATATATATATATTTCAAAAATCATTGGTTAAATTGAAACGCATATATCAAACTCAACATATATGCATCATACAATTTGAGATAGCTACTTATATATATATATATATAGCTTACATACTAACAGCATATATATAACCAACTGTGTAAAAGAAGTTTGCAACTTGTATATATAAATAATCTATTATAAACTAACATACTTTACTGTAACAAACAAGTAAGACTAATAATATATATACTAACATTTCAACTGCAATCAAAACAACATATATTTATATACATACTTATATATGAAATCATACTGTAAACAAAATATATGAAATCATAATTATAAACAATTTGTGTATAAAATATCATGTTGCAACAAAATGTATAAACTATCATCACTTTTGTACTAAAACATAACAGACTAATATATCTCTTAAATACGTACTCTTTAAACTATAACAACAAATTTTAAAACAAAATGTATAATACTAACATAATATTTCAAACAACAGGGTATGTACTAGTTGTAAACTAATATATATATATATATATAACTTACTATAAACACATTATATATATTTAACTAGAATATATAACTCTTATATAAACTGTAAACGGATTTAAACAAAAATATGTTTGCTAAACATATAAAGTAAACTGAAAAATACAAGCAATTTATATAAATAAATTAACTTATAACTTTATTACTCAGATAAACTTACAAAACTTTATAAACAACAGTCAACTTCATATATAAGCTTCTATACAACAAATATATATATAACCTATATGTAGCCCCTAGTTAACTCTATAATGGCATATATAAGAGAACCCAAAATAGCTGCGTACATAAGATAACGAAAGTACATGAGTATATACTTTATATATTGTGTACTAACAAAACTATACTTGAGTATATACTAATATGTATATATATATATATAACAGACTTACCTAGTATATAACGAAAGTACAAAGGCCAGAAGGTGGACAAGGGTGCTGGTCGCTAGGCTGTGATATGCGGAGAGGCAGAGGCTGATGGAAGAGGCGAGTTCAGCAAAGGTGAAGGCGGAAGAATGTGTTGACTTTGACGTGGCCAAAAGATGGCCGAGCTCGGGTTTCATGCTACAGGTGGTGGAGATGCGGGAAAGAGGAGGGAGGCCTAATCTGGGTGGATCAATGGCCATGGTGGAAGCGGGTTTGGAGATGGACGAGCACGGTAGAATGAAGAAGACCGATAGTTTAAAAATAATATGCCTCTTAAATTTATTATATTTCAAATTGAATGAATAGGGAACAGAGAAATAAGAGCAACCGGTGCATTATATTGAAACCAACGAAAAAAATGAAACGTCAACACTGGTTTCTGGAATTATTAAAGGCAAATGGGTATACGAGTTATACGGTGGCTAACTGAAAAGACAAAGGAAAACCAAAAGGTTCCAGAAATGGGTACCGATATGGTTGACCGTTTCATGGTTTTCAACGCTATGGATTCCAAAATACATAGGTGAATACACTTTTGAGATCAGCACGACGTGACGGTCAAAATGATATACAAATATCAGTGATACGATTGAACTATCAAAAGTGGATAATCTGTGACAACCCGGGATTTTGGCAATATTATTTTAATAAGCATTTAATTTAATTAAATAAAACATAAACTTATCATTTTAAAAATGAATAAGACTTTTGGGACATTTGCCATTTACTTATATATGTGTGTGTGTATTGTGTGGAAAACTATGATTTGGAGATTTTAAAATAAAGTCTTTCAAAAATATTTAAAATAAAATCTATTTTTAATCATATTAAATTAAATTTAAAAGCTCTACATTATTAACATTTAATCTAAATATATGCATATGAATGTAATATAGATAATAATGTTTAAAATAAAATTAATCTTATCAATATTAAATATAAGTATAAAATATAATTATAAAAATATATGAATATACATAAAGTATTTGGTAGTTTAAGCTTTAAATAAAAAAATAAATAAAAACAAGAATTTATGTTGAAAATATAAATAAATATATAAGGTAACTTATATGGTTTTATGAAAATATAAATAAATATATAAGGTAATTCTAGAATATATATATATACTATGGAATACATGTGTGAATGCAAGGCAAATAATACAAATATCTTGTACATATAAAAAATATAAAAAAAAAATAGGACAAGGATGTAAACATAGATGGAGACATTTGCATTTAATACCATCACCTCCAGCACAAAAACAAGGTCATTCGAAATGTGTTAAAAATCATTTCAATTTCAGAAAAAATCTTGTTTAGTCAAAGATAGAGAAAAAAAATATAATCAAAACAAAAGAAGAAAACTGAACCAGTAAAGCCTACCCCTGTACAAAACTTTTCTCTCTATATATACAATACTTCTTGTTCCTGTTTTTTCAAGGAAAACATAGCAAACCAGAAAAAGTAAACATCACCCTGCACAAACTCAAATACAAACTTAAACATCATTCAACTAAACAAAAACAGGAAGGTTTAAAGGAAGATCAAACTGCAGCTTTTAAAAACAGAATTGCCCTCTGTTCAAACTCTTTTATCAAGTGAGTAAACATATCATTTTTCTATAAACTTGTGCATCTGTTTCATAAATAACTTTGTGCTTTGTTGTATATTTTTAAGTAAGTAATTCTGTATATATATGATTGTACTGTGAATTTTTGTGTGGTCTGTTCTTCCTTTTTTAGTTACAGAGTTAATAGTTAATCAAAATTCAAAATATTATCATCCAAACATTGTTAGGCATAGGGTTTCAAACAAAACAAGTTTGTTTAAACTTAAATTATGGCCTAGAATTTGTTATAAGCTCAGTATTGAAGTATTGACTCTGTAAATTTAATTTTACAGTGAAAAAGATGAACATATGAAAAATTCGAATATTTTAAACCATGGATTCAATTACATAACTTGAATCAACATTCGAAAATAGGATTTTTAAAACTAAAATGCGAATTTTTAGTTAAGTATTCTACTAGCAGTTCATAGTTGAACAGAAAATGCGTTTTAACCAATTTCTGGTGATCGAACAAATTTTGGATGTTGAATTTTTGCTTGAAGCTAGTTCGGCAATCGATGAAGTCAGGAAAATTGCTAAATAATTTTTTCATTGCAAGTGATGAGGGAACGAGGCGAATTTAGGGTTTAACACATGGGTTTTGGACGTGTTCAGAAACTAGGTGAGTGCGTCTACTCAGATTGATCGAGTTGCTCGAAATTGAGGGGGAGTGTAGTATAAGGGATTGACGTGATGAGGCCGGAGTTGTATCGCCTCCGGTGGTCGGCGTGTGTGAGGCGAAGCAATTTGATAGGTAAGGTCGAGTTTGAGTTTTCAAACTGAAGACTCAATTTCGATTTAAAGCTTGTGGAGTCGAATTGAGTTTTGCTTTCGTATGTAGCGTTAGTTCGCGGCTCGTCGGAGGTAGCGAAGTTCGTCGAAGCGCCGGCAAAGCGCCGTGCACATGCACGGCAACAATTGGGTTTCTGGAAGAGTTGGTTCGTGGTGACTCGAAGGGGAACTCGTGTTTTCCTAAAGTTGGCTCGAGTTTTTCTGGTTTTCGCATGAGTGTTTTGTATCCTGTTACTCAAATTTCTTCTACAAATATAAATAAGAAGAAGAAGAGGGGAATCTCGGGGAAATGGTGAAGAAACTCGAGTATCAACTCGAGTAAACCTGGGAACATTCTTGGGTTTGGTTTTCAACATTTTAAGTCTAATTAAATTTGAAGTTTATCATCGTAAACAAGTTTAAGTGTTAATGAATTAATTAATGTCTGAAAATTTAGGTTAAGAATTTATTTTAAGACATCATTAATTAAGTTAATACTTTAGAAGTTTTTTTTAAATCTTAACTAATATTTTAATTAAGTAGTTATGTAAGATAAATTTTAAATTTAAATTGACATTAAAGCTTTTTAAGTTAGTAATAATTTGATTTCAAAGTTATTAAGGAAGACTGTAAAATGTTAAGTAAGAAAGTAATTAAGATAATGATTCTAATTTAATTTATTTATATTGTAAGGCAATTAAGAATGTGAATTCATTGAAATGGTAATTAGCTAAGTGGATTAAGATTTATAAATTTGTTATTAAAAATTGATTGACAAATAATTAAGTGTTCAATAAATTTGAAATTAAGGATTTTTATTTAACTACTTAAGTTAATTAATATATGATTAGTAGTCAACTAATTAAGTAATTCAATTGAGAATTAATGATTGATTAATTAAGTAATTAGTGATTAATAAATGGGTAATTAAGTTTTATAAATTAATAATTAAGGTTATTAATTAATAATTAAGGAGTAATGAATTAAGTAAATAAGGTTTAATAAATTGATTAAGAAGTGGTTAATCAATTAAATGGTTTGAAATGGAATAATTAATTAATTAAGGATTTATCAAGCAGCATTAGAGATGCTTGCTTATGGATGATTGTATAAGTAAAATATCTGGATTTGTGATATCTATTGAGTGATATTCTGTGATACTCTATGATATGCTTTGGATATATCTGTGATGTCGAGTATAATTTATCTGTGATAAATGCTATGTGAATTCAAAGTGTTGAATTAAATCTATTTTCTTGTCTGATGATCAATATGCTCTTCTTGATACTTTCAGAAGTGAAGAATCCATTTTTGTTGATCCAATTCTATTAGATCCAGATGTAGTTCATTGTGAGACCGCGTTAGTTTCTGGGGTTTGCCAACCTATATCAGATAATGTTTATATCAGTCCAAAGCATTCGATTGGTTCGCGTAGCCTTTGTAACTTGGATTCTTTTCAGATCCCTATCTCAAACAGTTTCGAATGCCTTGACTCTGATTTTGTTTCTGAGTGTTCGTTTTTGAAAGAGGTTAGTGATCCCCCCTCCTTTGTTTATGATAGTTTGGATTTTGTGCAATCTCCTGTTCGTCCCTCTATTCAAGATGAAGGTGTTTGTTCAGTTTGCTTTGGTTATTCCTTCTTTCCCGAATATGACTTAAATTCTCCCATGGTTGTCGATAGTTGCCTTCATTTTGATGTTTCTGATAGTAGACAGGTCGACTTGGTCTTCAATTTACCTAAAGGTTTTGGGTTTAACTTGGATTCCTCTGTTTTAAATTTTTGGTCAGAAGATGCTTTTAAGGGTGTTTTATCATCTCTGTCATCTGAGTTATCTGATATTAATGTTGTTGTTTCGATGAAGCAATCTGAGTTTGATTGGTGCCTTAATGATGTTTCGCTTATAGATGTTGAGTTGGCATCGGTTCTTGAGAACCACTTGAATTTTGATGAGCTCATGGCAGGAAGGTTTGATATTCATAGTGTGCATGGTGCACTTGACTCACCTGTTCAGGTTGATTGTGATATGGATAACGAGTTTTTGCATGGAGAGATTTCTTCTTCAGTTAAAGTCAATAACTTGGTGGATTGTTGTATCGGTGGCATTTTGGATCATTTGTCTTGTAATGATGGTGATATCTCATTTTCTACCCCTGTGGTTCATTTGGATGAAGCTTTGAACATGATAGTGGATTTTAAGGGTCCCACTATTATGAATGATTCTGGTGATTTGGTTAATGTTGCTGGTTGTGCTACGTTTGGTCATTCTAGTGAGACCGGTGGTGCTCATGCTTTTACTTCTTCTTCATTTTCGAGGAGAGGTAGACGAAGAAAGGTTGCAGCTTCGAGTGGGTTGGTTCGTCGTAGCGTCAGGATTCGAGATAGTTGCATTCGGCCATCGGGTAAGTGTCCTGGTTCGAACACCGTGAGCGGTGGTTCGGATTCAGGCTCAGGTATGCATTTTGATTCGGGTAGCTTTTATTCGTCTTATGCTTTGGGTGACTTATCTGCTTCTGATTTCAGTCAGTTAGCCAGTAGATCTGCTTTTATTTTTACTGATTTGGAGCTAGATCGTGAGTTTATTAGAAGTAAGGAACTTGAGAGGGCTAGATCTTTGGGTTTATGAGAGTCATTAGTTGGAATATAAGAGGCTTGAACGACCTTAACAAATGTGATAAAGTTAGAATATTTTTTAAAGACTTTTCTATTGACATTGCTCTTCTTCAAGAAACTAAAATTGAGTGTCCTGATTTTCGTTTTTTTAGAAGATTAGGAGGTTTTCTTTTTAGTAATTGGGTTTATCTTCCATCTGTGGGTTCTTCTGGAGGCTTAATGATTGGTTGGAGAGATAATCTCTTTAATTTACTTCAGTGTATTCAGAAGCAACACTCTTTACACATCATTTTAATTAATCTTTCCGATAATTCTTTTTTAAATATTTCTAATGTTTATGGGCCTAACTCTAAAATTGATAGGCGGATTCTCTGGAGTGAATGCCTTGAGTTTAGGTCTTTTGCCCCTGGTCCTTGGATTTTGGGGGGTGATTTTAATGTGACTCGCTTTATTGGGGAGCGCTCTCCCCGAGAAGGTGAATATTCGGCCATGGAGGAATTCGATCAATTTATTATTCATTGTAATTTGATCAAAATTCCTCTATCCAATAGAGCTTTTACCTGGAGCAATAATAGAGAGTCTCCATCTTTTGCTCTTTTAGATAGGTTTTTTGTTAGTGATGAAATTGAGGACAAATTTCCTATCTGTAGTGTGTCAGGTTTACTCACACCCTCTCAGACCATTGTCCCATTATTCTTTCTTGTAATAGTCATAGATTTTTGATTAAAACTTTTAAATTTGAAAAAATGTGGTTTCTTGAACCAGGTTTTTTAAATTTAGTCATCAATAAATGGTATGCTTTGAGTTTTTATAGTCTTAAGTATTGTGGCAACTCTGCCAAAGCTTTTGTGCTTAAGCTAAGAAAGCTTAGGATTTTTCTTAAAAACTGGAATAAAAATGTTTTTGGTAATATTAAAATTAAAAAAGATAATATTCTTAAAGAATTGCTCAAACTTAATAAGATTGAAGAAACTAGACAATTAAATTTAGGTGAGAGAAATGTTCTTAATAACTTAAAAGATGAACTTTACTCTATTCTTGAAAAAGAGGAAGTTATGTGGAAATAGTGATCTAATTTTCAATGGATCAATGAAGGTGATAATAACACCAAAATTTTTCACAATTTAGCTAATAGTAGAAAGCATAGTAATACTATTAAATCCATTTTAGTTAATAACGTGGAATTAGTTGATCAACGTGATCTTAACAACGCTTTTACTGAATATTACAAAGACATTTTTGGCATCAATATCAAGCATAGAGTTAGCGTTAGATGGAATGATCTTTATCCATCAGACTTTAACACCAATCTTTCAGTTTTAGATTTTCCTTTTTCTGAAGAGGAAATCCGTAAAGCCATCTTTGATTTACCTAGGGATAAATCTCCGGGCCCAGATGGTTTTCCTATTTCCTTTTATCAATCTTTTTGGGAGGTTTTAAAAGCAGACCTTATTTGTATGTTTAATGAATTTTATAATGGTAAGCTCCAATTTGGTCGTTTTAATTTTGCTAATGTTATTTTATTGCATAAAAAAGTTGGTGCTAATACTTTAAAAGATTTTAGACCCATTTCTTTGATTAATTGCTCTGTTAAAATTATTTCTAAAGTTTTAGACAATAGACTTAGTTTAAAAATGAATGATCTTATTGACTGCTCTCAATCAGCCTTCATTAAAGGTAGGAATATTACTGATGGTGTAGCTGCTGTTCAAGAATACATTAATTTTTGTTGTAAGAATAATATAACATGTGCTATTTTAAAGTTAGATTTTGCTAAATCCTTTGACTCGGTTGATTGGAATTTTCTTATTGATATTTTCCATGCCAGAGGCTTTAGTAATAAGTGGATTAATTGGATTAATATCTTGCTTAAAATGGGCAATTCGAGTATTATGGTCAATGGTGTCTTAGGTAATAAAATTCAATCTAAGAGAGGATTAAGGCAAGGGGATCCATTATCGCCCTTCTGTTCAATTTAGCGGCTGATGTTTTTTCTAAGATTATTAAGAATGCTGTTAACAATAACCTTTTGGGTGCTATTGGTAATGATATTTCCAGTCTTAGTCTTTCTGTCCTTCAGTTTGCTGATGATACTTTGCTCTTTTCCTCTCATCTACCTAAGCATATTATTGCTCTTAAATTTATTCTTTATAGTTTTGAACTTTTATCTAGTTTAAAAATTAATTTTGACAAAAGTTCTGTTTTAATTTTAAATGATTTTGATAAAGTTGAAAATTTAGTTGCTAAAACTTTGAATTGTAAAACTATGAGTTTTCCTTTTGACTATCTTGGTTTTGTAATCAGACCTTCGAAACTTAAACATAATGATTGGTTAATTATTATAGATAAAATTAAAAATAGGTTTAATAATTGGAATGTGAGATTCTTATCTAGAGCTGGTAGGCTGGTATTGATTAATTCTGTCTTATCAGCGCTCCCTATTTATTGAATGTCTATGCACCTTTTTCCTGATTGGGTGATAGATAAGATAGATAAAATTAGAAGGGATTTTCTTTGGAGTGGAGTTAATCCTAACAGTAGCATTAAATGTTTAGTTAATTGGGATACTGTTTGTAAATCTAAAAAAGGGGATGGTCTAGGAGTCATTAATTTACATAATATGAATCTGTCTCTTCTTGGTAAATGGTTATGGAAAATTAGAGATACTAGTGATAATGCCATTTGGAAGGAGATTATATCTAAATATTATTACAATGGTAGTTATAATCTCTATCATATTAGTCCTTCTAGTTCTAGTTATATTTCTCATTTTTGGAAATCTATTTTAAAATGTAGTGATATTTTCAAATTAGGTATTAATATTATTGTTCATTCTGGTAATAATACATCTTTTTGGCATGATTGCTGGATTTCTTCTACTCCTCTCAAGTATGAATTCAAGGATTTATATGATATTTGTAACTTTAAATTTGCATTTATTTCTGATGTTTTCAACTCTGAGAGTGACCCTCCTTGGATTTTCAATCTTAATTGTATTTTAGTTGGCCATACCCTTAGACAGCTTTTCTTGCTTTATGCTAAACTTAATCTCTATAACATTGACAATGATAATGACATTATCTGTTGGGAATGGGATAAGAGCAAGAAATACTCTTGTAATTTCTTTTACAAATTTATCAACTTCTTCGGGGTTTCTGTCAATTGTTTTAATTTTATTTGGAAGTCAAATGCCCCTCCTAAATCTAAGATTCATATGTGGCTCATTATTCATGGTAAGTTAAACACTACTGAATTTTTAAAAAAGAAAAATATTAGTATTGATAATAAATGTTTATTTTGCAATTTATTTCCTGAAGATATTAATCATATTTATTTCGAATGCATGGATACTCATTTTATTCTTATTAAGACCCTTAATATTTTTGAGTTTGTTATTAGTTCTAGAGTTTCTGATTGTTTCTTTTATTGGAACTCTTTTAGATTTATGTTTAATAAGGACTTTAGATACTTGCTTGATTCTTTATTCACTATTTCTTGTTGGTTCATCTGGTTTGAAAGAAATCAAAGAATCTTTAATAATAACTATCATCATAATAATAATTTGATTATTTTAATCTCAAATTTTTGCTTAAATTGGATATCTAATCCCAAATATAAATTAGCCAAAAATAAGTGCTTTAAAGATTATCTTAACAAGGTTAGAAACAATATTTTCATATTCTCTCTTAGCATCAATAATTCTGTTTCTAATACTTCTCACATTATTCCTTATTCTGATTTTAATCATGTTTATTGGATGAATCATAATTCTCTTTCTATTATAGGTTCTTAGTTTCCATTTTTTGTCTCTCTCTCACATATATGTATATAAATTCTATTTATATACATATATGTGATTCATTCTAACTAGTATTCCTAGTTTTGTTCCAGGTATGGTTCAGGTTGGTTGCTGGTTTTTCTTTTATCTGATTTCCAGGAGAGTATTCAGCTTTATTCAGGTTTTCAGGATAGCTCTTCTCTGGGATTTGGATTGCATTTGGCTTTTCTCTTCGGTTTCTCGTGGTCTTCTTTGTGGAGCTCTTCATTTTGGTCCTACTGTTGGAGTTCCTCTTTTTGGATCTTATCTCTTGAGAGATTGTTTTTTTTTAGATACCTCTAACACTCTAATATTGGGCGGTGGCTTTGCCGGAGCTTGGTATTAGAGTATAATGGACGGTGGCTTTGCCGGAGCTCATTTGAGGGGTATCTTTTTCTTTTTCTTTTTCTATTTTTATAGTTTGGCTACCTGTCAGGCATGTTGGCAGCTCCTTATTTTTGTTATATATATAGTGTTCCATGTGTGCTCTCCTCTTTTATTAGAGGATCACACATTTCTCTCAAAAAAAAAATTGTTTAAACTATTAAACAATTTGACCTTTAAAATGGCGTTTGGATTTCGATGAGACCGGGATCGGGTGTCAGTTATGATTATCTGAAAACTACATCGATCCAAATTAAACGTTAGGTCATGGCATCTCAAGTGAAGATCGAGATGGTGTTTCAGAGTGCAAGGGTTATCGTCGGTAACTCTGAGGGTGATTCCAAAATGAGTGTAACGAGATAATGCCTTCGGTTTCGTTCGAACCCGGAATGAACTTGTATGGATTTAATGCTTTCAGAACATCGTCAGATGGACGATGAGCATTCTAAGAGATGTGTTCTCTGAAGGTAATCGTCAAGCCTCATCAACTAGGAATGTCTAAAACAAGGGAGGTGCAGCAAGGTTAGGTGGGTAGCACCCAAGCAGGATGAGATATACCCCTGTCTAGATGTCCCTTTTATTTCGGCTGTGTGGGCAGTTATTGGCCACAACTGCGGGGTTATCCTGTTCGAGACTGTCCAGTAAGAGATGGTTCTGGCCTTGTGTTATAGGGGGTCGGGAGTGATCCTCGGTACGGTGATATAGGCCTCGTACTGTGACGGGCGGTACCCCAGTAGCCCTGCCATTGATTGAAACCCATTCTTCCTATGAGACCCTACGGTTTTGTTTGTATTATCCACTTTTGTGGCTAATAGATGGAATTTAATGAATGTAGCAATTTCGGCTATTTTTTATTTACTTGAAAACCCTAGACACTATTGTAATATCACTGGATTTCCTATAAAATGTTTTGCTAAGCGTAAGGTAAAAACTTACCCGTGTTTATGTGTGGGGAGTCTTACGTGATACCTTTTTTCAAATAGTTTTCAAAGTAAAAAAAACTTTAACCCATTTACTCACACCAGACCCATGTTTGACCCGTAGTTTATTCTATTTTTTTTAAAACTCTTGGGTACTCAAATTTATATGAGTAGCCAAGTGATAGGTTTTGGATTGTTGAGTTCTTGAGGAGCTTAGTGCGGGAGTCCAGACGTATCTATCTATCTAGTCTGTTGTGTTAGTGATGTATGTTGTATTTTGGGATGTATGTAATAGCAGATATATATATATATATGACTGTCTTGTTGTATGATGTTGTGTAACTCTGATGTATGTAAAACTATGTAATAGTTATGTGATGTATTATATTTTGTTCCGTTTCCGCTGTAAGATTCTAATGTTGTTATTATTTCTTTCTATATTTTCTATTTCTATCTCTTTCTTTTCTTATTGATGATACGTTTTTCTGTGGTTAGAAAGATGGGTCGTCACAGTTGGTATCAGAGCGTAAGTTGAGATAATTCCTAGGCTCTAGAGTAATATCTATCTTGAGAGTGCGTATTTATAATTTTTATATAACTATATACCTATCTAAATTTGTTGAGTTACCTGTTCAGGTTGCCAATATAAGTTCTGGAAGGAGAGGCAGAGGTAGGGGCAGTACCTCGACTGATAATGGACGAAGTCAAACTGCTAATGAGGCTGTGGATCCAGTACTGCCTCAGGTTAGTTTTGCTGCTTTATGCAAGGACTTCACCAACCTTGGAGATAAACCATTTAAAGGGTCGGAGACTATAATTGAGGTCCAAGCTTGGCTACGGTCATGTGAACGGATCTTTAAGAGTATGAAGTTGTCTGATGAGCGAAAAAGGGAAATGGCTTCATGGCAATTGCAAGAAGGCGCTGCAGCCTAGTGGGATGCAGCGGTAGCAAATATCTCCGAGGATGACATTTCTTGGGAAAGATTTAAAGAGTTATTTGAGGAGAAATTCATGCCAACAGCAGGGAAAACTCGTATGTACCGGGATTTTCTGAATTTGAAGCAAGGAAGCATGACTATAGCGGAGTATGAGACCAAATTCAATGAGCTTTCTTGCTATGGACAAGGGCTCATTGATACTCCCCTCAAAAAGAACGAAATGTTTGTGCAAGGCTTGAGGCCAGAATTTTATGAAAAGATGACGGCGCACTTGAAAGGATCTTTTATTGAGTTAATTAATATGGCACAGAGATATGAGGATTTGATGCACAAGAAATCAGTGGCACCAGTAGTAGCATCGGGAGGAAATTTTGCTAATCCAAATAAGAGGAAGTTCAATCCCAATTGGAGGAAGCAGAACAAGAAGAAGACTGGAAGCAATAACGGACCCCGAAAATGCTATATATGTCAACAAGAAGGTCACTTGGCAAATAAGTGTCCTAGGAAAGGATTTTAGCAACAACAGCAGCAACCGCATCAAAGTGGACCGGGTTCGGCTTTGGTTCAGAAATCTCTATGCTTCAATTGCCACAAACCAGGTCATATGATCAAAGATTGCCCATTACTCCATAAAGCTCAGCAGAATAAGGTATTTGCTTTGGAGGATGCACCATCTACTTCGTCTAAAGGCAAGGGAGTATTGGAAGGTACATTACTTTTAGATGGCAAGTATAATAAAGTTTTGTTTGATTCGGGTGCTTCTTTGAGTTCTATTTTTCTGGAATATGTAGCGAAGTTCTTTCTTACCCCTAGTACTGTAGACAAACCCATCTTTGTATCTAATCCTATAGGAGATGTTACCAAATTAGATATGATGTGTAAGGATTTGAAGATTTCATATCTGTCCCATAGTTTCTCTTGTGACCCTTATGTGTTGGATTTTAAGGGGTTTTACCTTATAATGGGGATGGATTGGCTTGATAAGTATAAGGTCGTCCTGAATTGTGATGAGAGTACAGTTTTGTTGGAAACCGATCTGGGTAAGATTGCCAGAGTGATGTGTAATAATTCTGGAATTAACTTGAGTAGTCTTTTACATGGAGTTGAGACTTCTCAAGGGAAGGTTGAAGATATCGATGTGTTCCAAGATTTTCCTGATGTATTCGAGGAAGTTAAATGTTTACCTCTGCATCGAGAGATAGAGTTTCGCATTGATTTGGTTTGAGGAGCAGTACCAGTGATTCAGCCTAGTACGAGGATGGCTCCTAGGGAGAGGGAGGAGTTAGTTAAGCAAACTCAGGATCATTTGGAGAAGGGATTGATTAGGCCCCATTTTTCTTGTTGGGGTTCTGCTGCGGTGTTTTCACCAAGTCGGATGGGTCGCTAAGGTTCTGTGTTGACTATCGAGAGTTGAACAAAGTGACCATCCGAAATAAATATCCTCTACCTCGTATTGATGATCTATTTGACCAGCTGCATGGAGCTTCTGTCTTTTCTCAACTGGATTTAGCTTCATGTATCAAAGTTAAGGGTAGCTGAGGATAGTATCCCCTTGACTGCATTTAGAGGACCCAATTGTTTCTATGAGCGGTTGGTTATGCCTTTCGGGTTAACCAACGCTCCTGCCTACTTTGTCGATCTAATGAACCGAGTCTTTCAAGATGTATTGAATAAGTTTGTTCCGGTATTCATCGATGATATTCTAGTCTACTTTAAGATTGAGGAGGAGCACAAGAAGCATTTGAAAATTGTTTTGGAGACTCTGAGGAGGCATGTTTTGAAGGCGAAATTCTATAAGTGCTATTTTTGGAAATCGAAAGTCAAATTTTTGGGGCACATTGTTTCTAGAGAAGGTATCTTTGTAGATCCAGCGAAGGTTGAGACTATTCTGGAGTGGAAGAAAACGAAGACACCGAATGAAGTTCGCAGTTTTCTGGTTTAGCTGGCTACTACCGAAAATTTATCAAGGACTATTCCAAGATCTCTTTGCATCTGACCAAGCTGGCAACGAAGGGAGCTAAGTTTAAATGGACACCCCAGTGTGAAGAGGCTTTCCAAGAGTTGAAGACGAGGCTAACCAGTGCACATGTGCTAGCTATTCTGGATGGAAGAGAAAATTTGAGGTTTATACATATGCCTAAATAGTTGGACTGGGAGCGGTTCTGATGCAGAATGGTAGGGTTATTGCGTATGCGAGTCGTCAATTAAGTCCTCATGAAAGAAACTACACTACGCACGTCTAGAGTTGTTAGCATTGTTTTTGCTTTGAAGATATGGAGACACTATCTTTTAGGAGAGAAGTTCGAGTTATTCACGGATCGCAAACCGTTGAAATATCTTTTCTCTTAAAAGGATCTTAATCTGAGGCAACAGCGATGGGTCGAGTTTCTGGCATCGTATGATTTGTATATTCTGCATACTTGGGAAAGGCGAATGTTGTGGCTGATGCTCTTACCAGGAATGCAGTTTTATCTCTTTTGGAAGTTGTTCCATCTCTTATTGAAAGGGTTGCGAGTAAGCAGAGATCTAACAAAATGTTGGAAAGAATCATTAGAAGAGTTAGGAAAGGTTGGTGTTCCAGTTTTGAGGTTGATGGCCAAGGAAAATTGAGGATTAACGGGAGGATTTATGTTCCGAATGATAGGGATCTGATTCAAGAGGTGTTGTCAAAGAGTCATCGCTCCAGATTAAATATCCACCCAGGAATCACA
Source organism: Allium cepa (assembly GCA_030765085.1). NCBI lineage: Eukaryota > Viridiplantae > Streptophyta > Magnoliopsida > Asparagales > Amaryllidaceae > Allium > Allium cepa. The sequence continues at coordinate 192,338,224 of CM060939.1, read as the reverse complement.
AAGACGTATAAGGATATAAAGAGTCTTTTGGTGGAAGGGCAAGAAGGAGGATGTAGCTGCTTTTGTCAATAGTTGTGCTATCTGCCAGCAAGTTAAAGGAGATCAACAGAAGTCAACCGGATTATTACAACCTTTAGAAATTCCGATGTGGAAGTGGGAGATGATTTTGATGGATTTCATCGACGGTTTGCCTTGAACCAAGAACGGAAACGAAGGAATATGAGTGATTGTGGATCGTCTAACTAAAAGCGTCCATTTTATACTGGTTAAGGAAACTCGTACTACTGCTTCTCTGGCAGAGATTTTCTTGAGAGAGATAGTCAGATTGCTTGGTGTTCCAGTTAGTATAGTAAGTTATCGAGATCCTATCTTCACCAGCAAATTCTTGGAGGCTCTGCAATCAGCTATGGGAACGAGTTTGGGATTGAGTACAGCCTATCATCCTCAGACAGATGGACAGACGGAGAGACTGGATCGTATTCTAGAGGATATGCTACAAGCTTGTGTTTTGGATTTTGGTGGATCGTGGGAAAACCATCTTCATCTAGTAGAATTCTCCTATAGTAACAGTTACCAAGCAAGTATTAAGATGGCACCTTATGAAGCTTTATATGGAAGACTGTGTAGATCCCCATCCTGTTGGATAGAGTCGAGAGATCGTCTTGTGCTTGGACCAGACTTGATTCGTGAAGCTTCTATGAAAGTTGAACTTATCAGGAAGAGAATGAAAGCTTCTCAGGACCGTCAAAAGAAGTATGCGGATAAAAGGCGAAGACAATTGGAATTTGAGATCGGAGATTTAGTCTTTGTCAAAGTTTCCCCGATCAAAGGAGCTATTAGATTTGGAAAGACAGGAAAACTTGCCCTAAGATATATTGGTCCATTCCGGGTGCTGGAAAGGATTGGTGCTGTGGCTTACAGAATTGAACTGCCAGAATGGATGTTTGGAATTCATAATGTATTTCATGTATCCCATCTAAGGAAGTTTGTCCATGACCTAACACTGATAGTAGAACCAGTAGTCCAGGAAGATTTGAAGGTCGAGCCAAACTTGACTGTGGTCAGGAATCCAGTTCGGATTGTTGATCAGGATGAGAGGCAACTTAGGAGCAAAGTAGTGAAGCTCGTCAAAGTGCAGTGGAGCGAGGATCCCAGAGATTGTACCTCGAAAACTCTGGATAATTTTAGGAAAGCTTATCCAGATTTGTGTCCGGATAACTACTAATGTTTGTTAGGATAGACTGTTTGGTTGATTGCTAATGTATGGGTGATATGTATGCTCAGGTTGTTGATATAAAAGCTTTTGGATTACCATTTTTTTAATTTCGGGGATGAAATTCTTTAAAGGGGGGAGGAATTTGACGACCCGGGATTTTGGCAATATTATTTTAATAAGCATTTAATTTAATTAAATAAAATACAAACTTATCATTTTAAAAATGAATAAGACTTTTGGGACATTTTCCATTTATTTATATATATGTGTATTGTGTAGAAAACTATGATTTGGAGATTTTAAAATAAAGTCTTTCAAAAATATTTAAAACAAAATCAATTTTTATTCACATTAAATTAAATTTAAAAGCTCTACATTATTAACATTTAATCTAAATATATGCATATGAATGTAATATAGAAAATAATGTTTAAAATAAAGTTAATCTTATCAATATTAAATATAAGTATAAAATATAATTATAAAAATATATGAATATAAATAAAGTATTTGGTAGTTTAAGCTTTAAATAAAAAAATAAGAATTTATGTTAAAAATAGAAATAAATGTATAAGGTAACTTATATGGTTTTATGAAAATATAAATAAATACATAAGGTAATTCTAGAATATATATACTATGGAATACATGTGTGAATGCAAGGCAAATACAAATATCTATGTGCATATAAAAACAAAAAAATAAAAAATAGGACAAGGATGTAAACATAGATGGAGACATTTGCATTTAATACCATCACCTCCAGCACAAAAACAAGGTCATTCGAAATGTGTTAAAAATCATTTCAATTTCATAAAAAACTTGTTTAGTCAAAGAAAGAGGAAAAAAATCTGATCAAAACAAAAGAAGAAACCTGAACCAGTAAAGCCTACCCCTGTACAAAACTTTTCTCTCTATATATACAATACTTCTTGTTCCTGTTCATTCAAGGAAAACATAGCAAACCAGAAAAAATAAACATCACCATGTACGAACTTAAATACAAACTTAAACATCATTCAACTAAACAAAAATAGGAAGGTTCAAAGGAAGATCAAACTGCAGCTTTTAAAAACAGAATTTCCCTCTGTTCAAACTCTTTTTATCAAGTGAGTAAACATATCATTTTTTTTACTTAAACTTGTGCATCTGTTTCATAAATAACTTTGTGCTTTGCTGTATGTTTTTAAGTAAGTAATTCTGTATATATATGATTGTAATGTAAATTTTTGTATGGTCTGTTCTTCCTTGTTTTTAGTTACAGGGTTAATAGTTAATCAAAATTCAAAATATTATCATCCAAACATTGTTAGGCTTAGGGTTTCAAAACAAGTTTTTTTAAACTTAAATTGTGGCCAAGAATGTTTTAAGCTCAGTATTGAAGTATTGACTTTGTAAATTTAATTTCACAATGAAAAAGATAAACATATGAAAAATTCGAATATTTTAAACCATGGATTCAATTACATAACTTGAATTAACATTCGAAAATAGGATTTTTAAAACTAAAATGGGAATTTTTAGCTAAGTATTCTACGAGCAGTTCATGGTTGAACAGAAAATGCCTTTTAACAAATTTCTGGTGATCGAACAAATTTTGGATGTTGAATTTTTGCTTGAAGCTAGTTCGGCAATCGATGAAGTCGGGAAAATTGCTAAATAATTTTTCCATCGCAAGAGATGAGGGAACGAGGCGAATTTAGGGTCTAAAACATGGGTTTTGGACGTGGTTAGAAACTAGGTGAGTGCGTCTCCTCGGATTGATCGATTTGCTTGAAATTGAGGGGGAGTGTAGTATAGGGGATTGACGTGATAAGGCCAGGTTGTATCGCCTCCGGTGGTCGGCGTGTGTGAGGCGAAGCAATTTGATAGGTGAGGTTGAGTTCGAGTTTTCAAACTGAAGACTCGATTTCAATTTAAAGCTTGTGGAGTCGGATCGAGTTTTTCTTTCGTATGTAGCATTAGTTCGTGACTCGTCGGAGGTGGCAAAGTTCGCCGGAGCGCCGACGAAGCGCCATGCACGTGCACGGTAACGATTGGGTATCTAGAAGAGTTGGCTCGTGGTGACTCGAAGTGGAACTTGTGTTTTCCTGAAGTTGGCTCGATTTTTTCTGGTTTTCGCGTGAGTGTTTTGTATCCTGTTACTCAAATTTCTTTCACAAATGTAAATAGGAAGAAGAAGAGGGCAATCTCGGGGGAAATGGTGAAGAAACTCGAGTATCAACTCGAGTAAACCTGGGGACATTCTCGGGTTTGGTTTTCAACACTTTAAGTCTAATTAAATTTGAAGTTTATCATCTTAAACAAGTTTAAGTGTCAATGATTTAATTAATGTCTAAAAATTTAGGTTAAGAATTTATTTTAAGACATCATTAATTTAGTTAACACTTTAGAAGTTTTTTAAAATCTTAACTAATAATTTAATTAAGTAGTTATGTAAGATAAGTTTTAAATTTAAATTAACATTAAAGCTTTCTAAGTTAGTAATAATTTGATTTCAAAGTTATTAAGGAAGATTATAAAATGTTAAGTAAGAAGGTAATTAAGATAATGATTCTAATTTAATTTATTTATATTGTAAGGCAATTAAGAATGTGAATTCATTGAAATGGTGATTAGCTAAGTGGATTAAGATTTATAAATTTGTTATTAAAAATGGATTAACAAATAATCAAGTGTTTAATAAATTTGAAATTAAGGATTTTTATTTAACTACTTAAGTTAATTAATATATGATAGTAGTTAACTAATTAAGTAATTCAATTGAGAATTAATAATTGATTAATTAAGTAATTAGTGATTAATATATGGGTAATTAAGTTTTATAAATTAATAAGTAAGGTTATTAATTAATAATTAAGGAGTAATGAATTAAGTAATTAAGGTTTAATAAATTGATTAAGAAGTGATTAATCAATTAAATGATTTGAAATGGAATAATTAATTAATTATTGATTTATCAAGCAGGATTAGAGATGCTTGCTTATGGATGATTGTCTAAGTAGAATATCTGATTTGTGATATCTATTGAGTGATATTCTGTGATACTTTGTGATATGCTTTGGATATATCTGCGATGTTGAGTATAATTTATCTGTGATAAATGCTATGTGAATTCAAAGTGTTAAATTGAATTGTTTAAACTATTAAACAACTTGACCTTTAAAATGGCGTTTTGGATTTCGATGAGACCGAGATCGGGTGTCAGTTATGATTATCCGAAAACCACATCGATCCAAATTAAATGTTAGGTCATGGCATCTCAAGTGAAGATCGAGATGGTGTTTTAGAGTGCAAGGGTTATCGTTGTTAACTCTGAGGGTGATTCCAAAATGAGTGTAACGAGATAATGCCTTCGATTTCGTTCGAACCCGGAACAAGCTTGTATGTATTGAATGCTTTCAGAACATCGTCAGGTGGACGATGAGCATTCTAAGAGATGTGTTCTCTAAAGGTAATCGCAACCTCAAGCCTCATCAACCGGGAATGGCTAAAACAGGGGAGGTGCAGCAAGCTTAGGTGGGTAGCATCCAAGCAGGACGAGATATACCCCTGTCTAGATGTCTCTTTTATTTCGGCTATGTGGGCAGTTGTTGGCCACAACTGCGGGGTTATCTTGTTCGAGACTGTCCAGTAGGGGATGGTTCCGGCCTTGTGTTGTAGGGGGTCGGGAGTGATCCTCGGTATGGTGATCTAGGCCCTGTACTGTGACGGGAGGTACCCCAGTAGCCCTGCCATTGATGGAAACTCATTCTTCCTACGAGACCCTAGGGTTTTGTTTGTATTAACCACTTTTGTGGCTAATAGCTAGAATTTAATGAATGTAACAATTTCTGCTATTTTCTGTTTACTTGAAAACCCTAGACACTATTATAATATCATTGGATTTCCTATAAAATGTTTTGGTTAGCGTAAGGTAAAAACTTATCCGTGTTTATGTGTGGGGAGTCTTATGATACCTTTGTTTTCAAATAGTTTTCAAAGTTAAACAACTTTAACCCGTTTACTCACACCAGACCTATGTCTGACTCGGATTTATTCTTTTTTTTAAAACTCTTTGGTACACAAATTTTTATGAGTAGCCAAGTGATAGGTTTTGGATTGTTAAGTTCTTGAGGAGCTTGGAGCAGGAGTCCAGACGTATCTATCTATCTAGTCCGCTGTGTTAGTTGATGTATGTTGTAGTTTGGGATGTATGTAATAGCAGATAGATATATATATATATATATATATATATGACTATCTTGTTGTATGATGTTGTGTAACTCTGATGTATGTAAAACTATGTAATAGTTATGTAATGTATTATATTTTGTTCCGTTTCAGCTGTGAGATTCTGATGTTGTTATTCTTTCTTTCTATATTTTCTAGCTTTTTCTTTTCTTATTGATGATATGTCTTTCTGTGGTTAGAAAGACGGGTCGTCATATAATCGGTACTGAAAATACTGAAAATTTGCCAAAAATAAGATAAACGGAGCAATAGTAGTCAAAATTTGACGAAACAAAAGATGACGTCTCACTCAGAAGATGATTTACAAATTTATTATATAATAATATTTTGGTTTGGAAATTATTTGTTACCATCAAATGTTTACTGATTTAAATTGAAATAAAATTACATAAGAAAATAAACTTTCATATTATCTGATGAAATTTTACCAGTTGCTATGTTTAAGAAGACGGATTCCAAATACTAAATTTTATTTCCAAATTCAATTATTTAAAATTTCACAAAATCCATTTTAATTACGTTATTAGAATAGTTAAAATTTATGGGTCGTTACATATAAGCTTTGGAAACTATATTTAATTATAAAATATAAATTTCTGGATATGATAGGTTTTATAGATACATATAAACTCCACCATTTCAAACTCGTGAAAAAATATCTGTATATCTATATACAAATATATACAGGCTCCATTTTGATGACTAAAATATACATAAGTTATCTATATATGTATATATGTTTATAAAAGTATTATATGTGTAAATATGTATGTTATGACAAAATATACATAAGTGTGTGTATATATATATATGTATGTATGTATATATGTGAAATAGTGAGTAGGTAAATATATACTCATGGTGAAAATGGTGAATATGTAAATATATGTAAACATATAAATATATAGGTATATATCTATGTATATGTATATGTATATGTATATGTAAATTATGACAAAAATAAATATGCATATGGTATAAAAATATACATGTAAGCTATATACATATATATGGAAACATCATGATGGCAAAACATAAAATCAAGTGTATCATGAAATCAAATCATACATAATAAATCTTATCAGCTTATAAAATAAAAATCAAACCAAAAATCACATTAGCCCACATAAGTAAGAAAATGAAAAAATAAAAATATATATAAAATGTGAGAGCTTGTAAGAAAATTCTTCAGCCACCCTATAATGTTCACTGTCCCTTCCCTCTCTATATATATAGGCATATACTTATTAATACTCACGCATGAAAGGAAAAAAATTATAATCTGCCATTAAATCAAAAAATAAGTTAAATGGTTAAAGCCTAAAGGAAGAAGACTTAGAGAAAACAAATAACAGTTCATCATCTTTTAAAAGGTAAGTAAACAAACTATATGTTTTGGTTATAGGCTGTTACTTATGTTCATGTATAACTGTGATATGAGTGAAACATTGATGTATGCCAAGTATATATGTTTGTTATGTGAATATGTATATGTATATGTATATGTGTATGTGTATGTGTATGTGTATGTGTATGTGTATGTGTATGTGTATGTGTATGTGTATGTGTATGTGTATGTGTATGTGTATGTGTATGTGTATGTGTATGTGTGTACCAGGCAGGGCCAGATCTACAAAAAAAAACTGGTATCTCTTCATATTTAATTTTTTTAGTTAAAAATAGTTAAACTTTCCACTTAAAAAAATCAGTAGCTCATAAACCATATATTTTTAGTTGTTGATTCCAAAAAGAAAGATGTTTTTTTAGAGTGTAGTATATTTTAAATTTATTTCATTTAAAACCATCGAGCAGAGAGAGAGAAAATCATATATATCAGTAAATGGGTTAAACATGGTCAAAGTTCAATATGCATAATTTAATCCATGAATTATATCGTCATGTTAATTATTGGAAATCATGAATTTTGGAGGTAGTTTGAGAATTTATAGTGTGGTGAAGAGAGAGAAATGTAGAGTTGAACGCAGTTGGGGAAATGGCAAATTCTGACATCCTAGTTGATTTCATGGCGAGGCGATTGGCGTAGAGGTGGCTCAGAGGGTAAGGCACCCATGAAAAATTGTGCAGCATTTTTTTGGACTTGGGAGGCCAGACGAACTCAACCTAGGTTTTTACACACGTTCGTATTTGGTCTTCGTGACTTGGCAATGATGATGCGACGAGGGAGGTAGAAGAGTACGGTAGGGGGGAAAAGGAGGAGTAGGTCTTGGCGAAGCTTTGAGCCATATTTTATGGTCGATGGTGGTCACGGTTGTCGTGGCGAGGCGATTTGGTTTGGTGGTGGTGGTTCCATTTTTAGGTTAGATTTGAAATTGAACTAGAGCTCTACCGTGGGTTTTTCAGGTGGGTAATCGATATGAGGGGGTCGTGGGTGACTCGCGAGATTAGTCGACGGTCAGGGTTGATGGTCAGAGGTATGGGTGCACATGCACACATTCGTTCACAGCTCTAGGATTTCAAATTGAGGAAGGGAGGAAGGAAACTACAAGAGGGGAAGAAAATGATTTGGGCTGGAATTAAATTTTTAGGTCTGGTTGTTTTATAAAGAGAACAAAAAAAGGAAAAATGAAAAAAAATATAAAATCTATTTCTATACTTAGAAATTTATAAAAGTGAAGAAAGGGAGAATGGAAGAAGGCGTTCTGGTGCTTTTGGGTTGCAGGTTAACCCTCATTTTTAAATATTATTTTTATTATATTAAATAAGTTTAGAAAAAAAGAAGGTTATATCAAGAAGATCTGTGACCCGTTTTGCTAGCAGATTCTGGCATCATGATTCCATTGCAGGGTAATGTCATCTAAAATAATATCGTCGAGATTTCGGCATTTGTAAAATTTAATGAGTATAACAGTTGAAGTAAACGACTAAGTCAATTCTTATTTTATTATTTATAGATTAATTAATCAATTGATTCTTTAATGAACTATTTGTTAATTGAAAATAAATTGTTTTATAATCTCTTTGATTAACATATAATCTGGATTAAAAATAAAAATTGACTCGATTATTCAAAACAATTCGGTTCTGAATTGTAAATGAATTTAATAGGGACAATTAATCATTGACTGAAGTTATATGCATTGACTTTTATTTCTATTGGATATTGATTCCAATTTTCCAGACGTCTGTGCCATTATGTAGCCAAATAAGTTAAAATACATAGAATAAAAGTTGACACATTTTATTGAAAGTAAACCAACTAGTACTGGTCACTATTCCAATTTCGAAAAATGTAATGAGTACAAGCAAGTAAATCTCGATGGACTGGTCATGATAAAGTAAACATATGGAATGAATTTCCATATGTGAATATTAACACCCTGATTATGAAATTGTTATTTAAACGGCTTAGACTTTTAAAATTTATCATTTTGAGTTCGATGAAACCGAATCGGATATCAGCGTATCTGAAACCACTTCGATCCAATAACCACCACGAACCTTTACAGTTTTGATTATAGAGTCTAGTATAATGGATTTTAATTAATTAAACAATTTTAGCTATCTTAATAGGTATTTATACTTAGACGCTATTATAATATCACTGGATTTTCTATAAAGTGTTTTGGTTATCGTAAGATAAAAACCCATTGTGTTTATGTGTGACGCGATCTTACAAGATACCTTTTTTTCAAAGGATTTTGATAACTTAATTAAGTGTGTTTACAAATGCTGGTGTTTCAAACTGACTCGGGTGTTACTTTAGGGTAATGCTCGGGTAAGACCAAGTATTACAAATTAAGGTTAGGATGCTTTGGAGCTCAGGAGACAAAATGGATTGCAAAGACGTATTACACATACTTGATTATATTTCACTGTATAATGTAGGCTGTATTGAAAGGGACGGCGGATTAAGGATCTTAAGGCTAATTTAACATTAAAGGGGGGGTAAATAGTGTTTAATGGATTCTAAGACTTATATGAACTAATTTAAAATTATGACACAAACAAATGCAGAACTTAATCACAAAACAATCAAAGATTCAAACACAGATGCAGAAAGTAAATAAAAAGCAGTAAAGGGAAAGAACATACCGGATTTTATACTGGTTCGGAGTTACCCTACATCCAATCCTATACCAAGGCAAACCATCTCATACAGATTTTTATTATACCAATGTCGAGATTACATTCCTCAATTTCTAAAGGCCTTAAGGTACCCTCCTGTCTCACGAGTCTGGGGCAAACTCTCTTGATTTACGGGCCACAAGATTACCCAATTGATTTCAAGCACAACCACACCTTATAGAGAGACTCGATAAACTTTTGATTACAAATTGATCCCATAACTATGAATAGCACTTTGATCTTCGAGAGAGGGCAGAGAATCAAACAAGAATGAGATTTTAATTTTATTCACTTGAGAATTCGGTAGAATTTCGGCACGATCTTAAAAATATGAAAATTATAGAATATGGATTTGTGGAGAAGAAGAAGTGAAGAAAATATGAAATTTGTTGGTTAAAAAATTCGTTTGTGAAGGCTATTTATAAAGCACCAATGGTCATAACCATTCGTAAAGAGATTTTAATTAATAGACACCTCTTTTGAAAATTGAAACTTTTGAATTCAACGGCCACAAGTCGACATGGGGTATCCCATGATGTCGACATCCCTATGTAAAAAAACAATGTAAAATTTGATTTTGAAAATGAAGTTTAAAACAAGAGTTAATTTTGAAACAAAAACAAAGAATATTTTAAGGCTAAAACATCTTTTTGAAAAGATAATTTTTATGGCTAAAACATTTTGAGAAATAGTTTTGAAATCATTTTGAAAAACCATTTTAAAGTAGTTTTGCAAGCTTCTTCCTGCAGAATATCTCATCACATCAGGACTCGAGAACTTGTACAAAACCAAGATCTTCGTGGGTTTGTAAGCCACTTGTCGTACGTTTGTAAGCTACTTATCGTGGGTTGTAAGCCACTAAGAAGGTAGAAATGGGTTCCAGCCCAAATGAAATTCGGAATGAAGATTTTCATTCTATTATGAAGTTTTAACAAAAAAAACTAGACACAGATCTTGAAATCTTGATCCTGATACTCATGAATCTTCAAACTTGATTTCTTCGTTCTTGATCTTTATACTGTACGATCTTCAATAATCAGTATCTGCCTTATATATATCTTGCATAATAATATTCATATATATCTAGACAATAGTGTTAATATATAAGTTATAATAAAATAAGTTACAAAGGTTGTTGTCATCAAAACCACTATCTCCAGTTCCTAACAATCTACCCCTTTTTGATGATGACAACCTTATAAAATATACTTACCACTTCGATTGTACCATAACTCCCCCTTACTCCAACAACCATAACTCCCTCTTACTCCTATAACTCCCCCTTACTCCAAGCCTACTATTTTATATAACTTTTTCCCCCTTTTTCGTCAACAAAAAATAACCTATAAACCTTGAACTTAATAAAAAAAGAGAAAAACAAACATAGACATAATAATATAACATCCTAATTGGAATTCATGTTTCTATACATCGTAGATAGTTTTTAGAAGAACCTTAAGATAATACTTATATACAAATTAACAAACTAATATACAATCACAAAAGAGAAAAACGAAAAACGCTTGAGGAGGACCCTTAACTATTGGTGATTTATGGACTGAACAATTTGGATAGTGGAGACAAAATTTCCACGTTGTTCAACCAAGTTCCCATTAGCGTCAAAAAGGACCTCTCCCATGCAAATCACGCCATCGTCTTCGTCCATATGAACATCCGGATTCCAAAGGATGTTCTTCTTCTTGATCCTCTTGCGGTTCTTCTAGAGGCTTTTCTTCTTCAGAATCCATGGCTTGTGACAATTCTTCGATAACAATGGGATTGGCATGGTTATCCATAAGGAATTTTTGTAGATTTCTAAGGATTCTGCCTTGCCTATCTTGTTCTCTTGTCATTCGCAGTTGACTAACCTGAATCTCCTTCATAATTTGAAGCAAATCTTTCATCTTCTCTTACAAATTGATGACTCGTACGTGTGTGGATCGTTGAAAAGGACTAGAATGAGGAGTAGTGGGAAAAGAAGGTTCATTATTAGAAGAGTGAGCCATTAATTTATTGCTTTAGAAGTTTGTTGCAGAGAATAGAACAGAGAAAAGGAGTAAAGGTCGAAATATATAAATATATAACTTAATAACTAATTTTAGAAGGAAATTCAAATTTGAAAATCACGACTACTATGTCGACATAGGGGGATGGTTCATGTCAACATGCCTAGTGTAATTTTTGAGAAATTTTTATTTATATTAATTATTAATTATACTTGTATTATTTATAATTTATATTTCGGTTAATGAACATATACCTAATTCTCTTCTAAATTTAGTAAAGTTTTGTTCATTTAATGGTTTGGTTAATATATCAGCAATTTTTTTTTCAGTATTAATATATTCAAGAGTTACGACTTCTTTACTTACATTATCTCTAAGAAAATGATGTCTAATGTCAATATGTTTTGTTCTAGCATGATAAGTTGGATTCTTAGATAAGTTTATTGCACTAATATTATCATAATAAATTGGTTATTTAGTTATAGTTAATAGAAAATCTTTTAAAGTTTGTTGCATATATATAAGTTGAGAACAAGCCAAAGCAGTAGATATATATTCTGCTTCAGTTGTTGACATGGATACAGTACTTTGCTTCTTACTAAACCAGAAAACCAGAGAATGTCCTAGAAAGTGACGAGTTCCACTTGTGCTTTTTCGATCTGATTTACAACCAGCATAATCAACATCACAATATAAAATTAAGTCAAATACATCGTTTTTAGGGTAAAATAAACCATAATCTAAAGTATGATTTACATATCTTAAAATTCTTTTAACAGCTTTTAAGTGAGTTTCTTTAGGTTGAGATTGGTATCTTGTACAGAGATAAACACTATGCATGATGTCAGGACGACTTGCTGTTATACAAAGCAGTGAACCAATCATTCCCCTATATAATTTTTGATCAACATCTTTTAATTTATCTTCTTTACTTAAAGCTACATTAGTTGTCATTGGAGTTGGTTTCCCACTAGAAGTAGTCAATCCAAAATTTATTAATTAAATCCTTAGCATATTTTTCTTGACTAATGAAAATTCCTTTATCAAATTGTTTGATTTGAAGTCCTAAGAAGAAACTTAGTTCTTCCATATGACTCATTTCAAATTCTTTAGTCATTATATCTGAAATTTTTTTATTCGGTATTTTATTAGTTGATCCAAGTATTATATCATTTACAAATATTTGTACTAATTGAATATCATTTTTATTTCTTTTAATAAAAAGAGTTGTATCTATTTTACCAATTTCAAAACCAGATTGTGATAAATAAGATCTTAATCTTTCATACCAGGCTCTAGGAGCTTGTTTCAGACCATATAAAGCTTTCTTTAATTTATATACATGATTTGGAATTTATTATCTTCAAAAAGTGGAGGTTGTTCAACATAAACATCTTCTTTTATAAAACCATTTAGAAAAGCACCTTTAACATCCATTTGATAAAACTTAAAATTATTGTAGTTTACGAAAGAAAGTAGAATCTTAATAGCTTCTAGTCTAGCTATGGGTGCAAAGTTTTCATCATAATCAATTCCTTCTTCTTGACAATAATTTTACGCGACTAAACGAGCTTTATTTCTCACGACCTTACCAAATTCATTCATTTAATAAACCCATTTTATTCCAATTATACTTTTATTCTCAGGTCTACGAATAAGTTCCCAAACATCATTTCTGGTGAACTGGTTCAATTCTTCTTGCATAGCAAGAATCCATGAATCATCAGATGATGCTTCCTTTGGATTTTTAGGTTCAATAGTTGATATAAAAGATACACTACTCATACTATTTAGTTGATTTCTTGTTTTAACTGTAGATTGAATATTTCCTAGTATATTTTCTACAGGATGATCTTTTAATAGCCTAATTCTTCTATTAGGTTGAATGACTTCACAATTAGTTTCATTAGGTTTATTATTTAAAGTTACAAAATCTTCTTCATCTTCTATTTATACAGTATCTTTAAAATTTTCATCAAAAGACACATGCATTGTTTCTTCAATATTGTTAGTTCTTAAATTATAAACTCTAAATGCTTTACTTCTATTAGAATATCCAATAAAGATACCTTTGTCAGATTTAGGTTCAAATTTATCTAAATTATCTTTTGTATTAAGAATAAAACACTTACTACCAAAAACTTCAAAAGAAGCTACTATGGGTTTCTTATTGTAAAGTAATTCATATGGTGTTTTATTAGTTAATGCTCTAATTAAAATCCTATTTAATATATAACAGCTGTAACGAGTGCTTCAGCCCAAAAGTTGTTAGGTAAGTTACTATCAAAAAGCATTGCTCTAGCACACTCTTGAATCATTCTATTTTTACGTTTACCACTCTATTTTGTTGTGGAGTTCTTGGAAAAGAGAAATCATGAGTAATTTCTTTTTTATTACAGAAATTCTCAAAATTTTCGTTTTCAATTTCTCCACCATGATCACTACAAATAGTTTTTATTTTTAAAGAAAGTTGATTTTGAATTCTTTTAGCAAAATTTTTAAATAATTCAAAAGCATGACTTTTAAGTTTAAGAAAAATTGTCCAAGAATATCTAGAATAATCAACTACAATTACAAAAATATATTTATTATGATTAATTGATTGAACTTGAGATGGACCGAATAAATCTAAATGAAGTAATTCTAGAGGTTTAGAAGTAGAAATCATATCTTTTAATTTAAATGGACTTTTATTAAGTTTTCCTAATTGGCAAGCATCACATATACTATCTACTTTAAAGTTTAACTTGAGAAAACCTCTAACTAAGTCAAGTTTTGATAACCTAGATAACAGTTTGAAATTCAAATGACCAAACCTTTTATGCCAAATCCAAAGGTCACTTGTACCAAAAGACATAAGTTATCATTTGAAACTTTCATACTAAGGATGTAAATGTTTTTCTTCCTAATTCCTTCAAATAAAATATTTGACTTATTATCTTCGATGTGACACTTATCTTTTCCAAATTTAAATTTAAATCCTTTATCACATAGTTGACTTGCACTAAGCAAATTATGTTTTAAATTCCTAACTAGCAAAATATTAGAAATAAGAGGAGTTTTAGAATTACCGACATTGTCGATGCCAACCATATATCCTTTTGAGTTATCTTCAAAGTTGACCAATCAACCATATTGATATATAATGTCATTGAGTATCTCGGGATTTTCAGTCAAATGCCTTGAACATCAACTATCAAGTATCCATTTATCTTTCTCAATTTTCATAGTTTGTCCTTTGGTTGTTGATTCTTCAAAAGCCATGTAACATGTCTGTTCCTGCATAACAAACCAATTCGGTAGATAACTTGATTTTTCATAAAAATTGTATGCAGACTTATGATACTTTGAGGAAATTCATAAATTCAATTTAGTATTAACAAAATTTCCTAAATGCCATTTTTAACTTTTAAAGTTTCAGATTACAAAAACTATAAAAACCTATGCTCTGATACCAATTGAAAGGGACGGCGGATTAAGGATCTTAAGGCTAACTTAACACTAGAGGGGGGCGAATAGTGTTTAATGGATTCTAAGACTTATACGAACTAATTTAAAATTATGACATAAACAAATGCAGAACTTAATCACAGAACAATCACAGAATCAAACGCAGATGCAGAAAGTAAATAAAAAGCAGTAAAGGGAAAGATCACACCGAATTTTATACTGGTTCGGAGTTACCCTACATCCAGTCCTATACCAAGGCAAAACATCTCATACAAATTTTTATTATACCAATGTCGAGATTACATTCCTCAATTTCTAAAGGCCTTGAGGTACCCTCCTGTCTCACGAGTCCGGGGCAAACTCTCTTGATTTACGGGCCACAAGATTACCCAATTGATTTCAGGCACAACCACACCTTATAGAGAGACTCGATAAACTTTTGATTACAAATTGATCCTATAACTCTGAATAGCACTTTGATCTTCGACAGAGGGTAGAGAATCAAACAAGAATGAGATTCTAATTTGATTCACTTGAGAATTCGGCAGAATTTCGGCACGATCTTAAAAATATGAAAATTGTAGAATATGGATTTGTGGAGAAGAAGAAGTGAAGAAAATGTGAAATTTGTTGGTTAAAAAATTCGTTTGTGAAGGCTATTTATAAAGTACCAACGGTCATAACCATTCGTGAAGAGATTTAAACAAATAGACACTTCTTTTGAAACTTTTGAATTCAACGGCCACCATGTTGACATGGGATATCCCATGATGTCGACATCCCTATGTAAAAAAACAATGTAAAATTTGATTTTTAAAATGAAGTTTAAAACAAGGGTTTATTTTAAAACAAAAACAAAGAATATTTTAAGGCTAAAACATCTTTTTGAAAATCATTTGAAAAGATAACTTTTAAGGAAAAACATTTTGAAAAACAGTTTTGAAAATCATTTTGAAAAACCATTTTGAAGTAGTTTTGCAATCTTCTTCCTGTAGAATATCTCATCACATCAGGACTCCAGAACTTGTACAAAACCAGGATGTTCGTGGGTTTGTAAGCCACTTGTCGTAGGTTTGTAAGCTACTTGTCGTGGGTTTGTAAGCCACTAAGAAGGTAGAAATGGATTCCATCCTAAATGAAATTCGGATGAAAATTTCCATGCTATTATGAAGTTTTAACAAAAAAACTAGACACATATCTTGAGATCTTGATCTTGATATTAATGAGTCTCCAAACTTGATTTCTTCATTCTTGATCTTTATACTGTACAGCCTTCAATAATCAGTACCTATCTTCTATATATCCTACATAATAATATTCACATATATCTAGATAATAGTGTTAGTATATAAGTTATAGTAAAATAAGGTACGAAGGTTGTTGTCATCAAAACCACTATTTACAGTTCCTAACATGTATATTCAGCATTTTTGAGGACAAGTCATTGTAACTGTCCATATTTTTTTGTTGATGGTTGTACTCTGATAATTTTTATGTATTTTAACTGATACAGATTCTTTTGTATAAAAATCTGTTCTTATATATTACGCTTTTTTCCGCTGCGATTGTGAGATTCTGTGTTGTTTCTCTTTCTTCCATCTTTTTCTTCTTAAACCCTAACAATCTGGTAATTTCAACACTCGATTGCTCAACATTCTATACGGTGACCGTATTAGTGTCGATTTTCGAGGGTCGAAAATCCTTGGTCGTTATAGGGAGCGTATCTGTTAGTGTTATACAAAAATGTTTTGTATTGTGTTAACTTAGTATGTTGAGTATTTATAAATTTTAGTCGGTACATTGGACGCTATGGCATCGATAGGGGTTTCTAGACACTTGAACATAAAAATAGGTAAATGAAAAAATTTACCTAATATTATATTTTGTAGATAAAGGAATAAATTTTAATGATATAGTTATTTTTGTGTGTTGTTTGTTAAGGAATGACAATATTCAATTACTGTCATTTATTGTTTGGTTAGTCAAAGTTTTTAAAACTATTGACTATTGTATGTTATAAGAAGTGTAATTTTATAAATATAATTTATAAATAAAATGAATTTAATTGGAAATTTGAGAACTTAAGTTTCAGAGTTTTGAAATTGGTTTTCAAATATTTTTGGAAAAAATATATACTAGTATCATTTGAAAGTATTTTCGGGTAGAAATATTTTCAATGGAATTCCAAAGAAGTGTTTTCAAAAGAATTTTTTAAAAAAGAAAATAAGTTATGTACTCCCCTCTTATGTCGTTGGAAAATAATTTCAGTGATGATCGCGACATGTATCGACGTTCATTTTCAAAGTGGGAAGACCACTAAAATAGCCTTGCTACCTATTTGTCTTGATAGACAAGATTTAATGTTAATTTCCAAAGTATGATTTGATATAAAAAGGTATATATTATTTCAAAGTGATTTGATATGAACCCAGTATTTAGTCTTAAGTTTTCTATAAATTAGGGATTTCAATTGTTGTAATGAAATGAAATCTTGACAATTTGGAAATGTTCAAATTGAAATATGAAGTAAAAAAGTAATTGTTTAATGAAAATATAAGATGTGTAACTTGTAAACTAAAAGATAATGAAAATTAAGGAATAAACTACTGAACATTTTTGTTAACTAAAATGAATAAGATAAATTTGTATAACACTCAATTTCATTCTAAAATATATATAAAACTTACTAGAAATGTTTAAAAAGTTATAATGTTAAATATGAATCTGTAGTAGAATATTATACAAGTAAAAGCTTAATGACAAAAATGCTTCAAAAATGAACATATGTTTATAAAAAATAATTAAGACGTATAAGAATATTATAAGCTTGACTTAATGTTCTGGAGTTGTTTATAATTAAAGTGAATAGTAAAAGTGGATACCATGTCAAGTAAATGATCATAACTTCAGAAAATGTTGAAATGATCCAAAAATAGATTTAATATTCAATGATACTATATAAGAAAGGATGAATGTAAATTAAGAAGTTAAGAAACTTAATTTGAATGATTCATTAATGAATATTGATATTAAATTGAAAACAAGTTATATATAATAATAAATGGGAGTTAAACTGCAAGAAACTTATGTAAACTTTAAAAATTTATTCATTGATGATTTTAAATAGTGAAAGGGGAAATAAATTACGTAAATGAATGTAAAATTGATAAAAGATAACCTTGTAGAAATGAATGAATTAAAATAAATGAAAAGTAAATAATGTGAAAAGAGATCAATAGAACAAACTTAAATAATGTTTAAAATTCTATGTTGTTAGCTTGTGGAAAGTTTGGGAAAGGATGCTTCTATTTGTTTAAGGTTGTATGAATAATCTATTAAGTAATCACCTAAGGCTGTCGAGCGCAAGGTACACTTAGTAGTTTACTTATCACCCTTGTATGATGGGAAGTTTCTGAACTTGAACAAACCATTATTTTTAGTTGCAATGGATGTGTGATTGTTTCTTTTATTTCACATAATATTGTTCTGCTTTTATTTCCATATGAATGTTATATATTTTTTGTTGCTTGTACTATCAATTGAAACAACTAAAATATATTATTCTTTTACATAGTTCTAACTCTTTTGAATTATATAAGTAAAATACAGGTTTATGGAAGCAATAACTATTGCTTTTGGTTTTATAAATAAATGTTGTTTGCTCGATAAATAGGTACGTTTTCGGATTACGGTTTTTGAAAAATTATTTTATTGTATTTCCCATGGTGTGAGATATTTTATTATTGAAATATGATATATATATACATATATATATATATACATACATATATATACATACATATATATATATACATACATATATATATATATACATACATACATATATATATATATTGTAATATTGGTATTATTATTTTTTTAGACCTATCCGCGCAAAGGAGACATGTTGTTTGCTCGATAAATATGTGCGTTTTCGGATTACGGTTTTTGAAAAATTATTTTATTGTATTTCCCATGGTGTGAGATATTTTATTATTGAAATATGATATATATATATACATATATATATATACACATATATATATATATATACATATATATATTGTAATATTGGTATTATTATTTTTTTAGACCTATCCGCGCAAAGGAGACTCTACCGAAAATTTTCGTAAATTTAGGACTTAGAATTTTTTTGAAGAAGTTGAGTTATTTTTAGAATTTTTGTTACACTTCAATATGTAAGTTAACTGTTATAAGTCAAATATTTTGAATAAAATTATATCAAACATCTTGATTCTTTCTTGTTCCATTTCGGGGACGAAAAGTTTAAGGGGGGAATTGTAATGACCCGTTTTTTTTATAACTAAAATATTAAATTTAATAAGATTTTTGAATTTAATGTTGTGAGAAATTAAAATTTATGATTTATAAATGTGAAAAATTATTAGAATATAATTCAATATTGTTGACTGAATGAAATTGACAACTGTTCAGTGTAATTTCAATTAATGGTAATAATAAGGGCTAATAATGAACAAAATAAATATGGTACAAAATGGGAAATCAATATTATTTAATCGGAATTGGTTTTAATATTGATAAGTAAATTTATAATCCTTGTTGTGAATAATAAATTAATAGAGATGAATTACTAAATTATAGTAATTGATTTATTATCATCTCATTACTTAAATCAATTTGAAATTAATTTGGAATCAATAAATTAAATATAATTGAAATATTGCAATTAATATAAGGAAAGATGTTAACTGTAGAGTAATGAATGTAATAAAATGGAAGCTTATGTCTAATTAATTCATAAGGTATTTGATGATTTAATGATAAGAATGTAAATCAAAATGAAAGACTTTGTTGAAATTTGAAATATAATTAACAAGGATTTTATTACTATTGTAATTTAACATTGAAATTAGTTTAATATTTAAAGCCTTGACTTTAGCATGGCAAATTAAATTTTAAAAGGTTATTAATTTCTGTTTGACTAAGAATGATGATAGAATACATTTAATTGATAATTTAAAAGTTATTAAATTGACTTTAAAATAATAGTTCAATTAATTAACGTGTAATAAGTCTTTTTGGGAACTACCTCGGATTTCGACAAAACCAATTTCATCGAATCTGTAATAGTGAATTATTATATAATTTCAAGTTTCGTACCGATCAGACTTATCATTTGATTGTGCTAGCTCAAAATGCGTAGAAATCAATTAATGGAATTTAAATGATTATAAATTGATTTTAAAAGATAACTTCTTCATAAATTAGAATTAGGGTTTGAAACTAGTTTCATTGAATTTAAAAATATTGAAAACCTATATTTCGATATATTGGATGACCTATTTTCGTTTCAGGAACGAAACGGACTTTTCGGGCCATTGTTATCGCTTCGATCTATTCCATCATTCTTATCCATCTTTGTCTATATGAATAGATTTTTCTTAAAACCCTAGTAGTTTGTTATTCTATTTGTGTACGTACTTGTTATTCTTATTCATTCCTTCCATGGAAGACATCTCAAACCCTAATTACAATTTCAAATCAAACTTCAAGATTCAAACTCCTTAAACCTTGTCATATAATATATCATCGCGAAGCTCTCGATGAATGTAGTCTACGTATGCAATTCATTTTTCTATTAGAAGCTCTATTTGTTCACAAATTGGCGGAGAAGTTTCAGCCGTCCATGTTAGGGTTTCGCGATCCATGGTGGATCGCCGACCAATGGACGATTGAAGGTTGTTGCGTGGCAGAGGATGAGTAGTAGAGTCGACCTATGGGGTTTGTTTTTGTCGAAGGGAATGAATTTTGCTAGAATCGGCGTGAGAAGATGGTGTGGTTGTTCACGATCTGGAGGGTTTGGCGGCGCGCTACTTCGCCAGAGGGGCGGCTGGGCAAGGACTATGCGGCGTGGCGGTCTGATGGGTCGAAGATCACTGGAGCTAGCGTGGCAGTGACTTGTTATTTACATTATTACCCTTATGTTTATTTTAATTTAAAATTTAAAATTCAATCTTCTAACTGACATAATTTTTGCATACGAACTCGGATTTGGACGCGATTTCTTCCATTGGGATCGTATTCAAATTCCAGATAGCATGAAACTAGTTTAGTTGAATTTGAAGACTGCTGAAATTTTTAGCTTTATTTGGATTTTTAATCGCCTATAAACGAAATGTGAGTTATTTAACGCACTCACTTAATACTAAACCTTCTTACGTTAGTTGAATTAAATTTATTAAGTGGTAAGAATTTTATTGGTTGTTGTTTGGTAGTTTTAATTGACATTTTAATTTGAAACTGAATTTCAGTGAATTAAATTTCCATTTAAATTAATATTGAAGTTGAATTGAGTTGAATTGCTAGTTAAATACCTGATATTGATAATCAGCTAATTGTTGTGAATTATTAGCTGATTTGGATGTTGATTATGAAGGTTGTTTATTCGTTGACTTTTGAATGTTTGGATATTTATTTATATTTATATATCGCCATTGTCACCCTGTATATTAAGTGACAGCATATAAATTATTATTTAAATTATTTTGAAAAAATTAAGAAATAGGTTGAAATGATATATACCTATGTAACTTTGATTTGGATTGAAATGATATATATCCATCCATGAAATTAAAATTGAAATAACTGATCGCCTGGTCGTAGGGTAGAAAATTATATACCGACACCAGATTGATTAAATTAAATGATTTTAAAAATCTTGAAATTTGGATTTTGATTAAATGATAATGTTTTAAAGGAATAAAATTTTGGATTTATATGAATTGAACTATTTTCTAATTCAAGCTCTGAAATGTTGAAACTGAAATTGGTAAAAAGAAATTCTTTATAAGAATTGAATTGGGAATGTAAAGTTATAATTAGTATTTGACTTTAATTTTGGAAATTGAGTTATTTTAATATTTGGACCTTAAATTCGAACAATGAGTTTTAAATTGATTTAAGTGTTTTAAATCAGTAAATTGAAATGGGTTTGAAGTCGACATAAATTGAAATGATTTAAGATAAGAATTAGATTGAAATTTAAATCATTAAATTGAATTGTTGAATCGAATTTGAGGTTAAAACCGAATGTTTTGAAAATGGAAGTTAATTTGAAATTGAAATCAAGTTGCTTTGAAATTTAACTGAAATTGAATCAGCTAAATCGAAAGATTAGAAATTGAGTTTTGTTGATTTGAAATTTGGACATGGTCAAATTTTTTGAAATGGTAAGAAAACAGTATGATTTGACATTATTTTCAAAATAAAGTATTTTAATATAAACTGTTAAATTCTATCCTTTTTAATATTCAAATTATTTAGATTTTTCCAAACTATTTTACTATATAAACCATTTTCAATACTCAAATCATTTTATATTAAACAATTTTAATACTTTAAACTATTTAAACTATTTAAACCTATTTAAACCATTTCTAAAAAAATCCAAAATGTGCAAAGTTGGAATTTTTATATTTGAATCATTGATTTAAATGCGAATGTGGTTAAATGAAGTTATAACCTAAGTTGGAATTTGAAATGACATATTTAAGTGAAAATGACATAATTTGAGTAAATATGATATTTTGAAATGAAGTGATACAAGTGAATATGATATTTGCATATCAAACATGAATCCTTTTCGAAAAGTAAAAGAATCGACCGGTGTGAAAATGATGTTTGGTTGTTAAAGAGACCGGAGCCACTTATTAGCATACTCTCTGTCAATATTAGAACCACTTTAACAACTGTGTACGCGGTGGATGTTATCCATAATGTAGAGGTTAAATTGGAGGAATTTGTTGGATTTGAAGAAAGAGAATGATGATGGATAGCCTTGACTATCGATTCATAATTAAAATGTCTAAAACGTGAGCTATACTGGGCCAAGTGGGGTCTCTCCCCGTATCGAACACGCTACTTCGAAAGCATATATGTTACTTTGTGATTGATCAGGGGCCACCCTTGATTATAAAAGTGTAGTTTCGATATAGATGGTAGTTGTGGCTATGCGTTACTAGTAGCCCGGCGGAAGGGTGGCAAAATGGTAGAATCCTACCTTGGTTATTGCCTCACGCGCCTTATCATATTTATCCGAATCGAGCCCACTACAACATTTGTTCGTGTTGTACCTATGGAGTGCTCGCTGATAGCCCATCAGTTTATGGTGGAGTTTATGGTAATGTATAGACTACAATGCTTATATAAAAATGTGTTAAGGGGGATAATGGTAACGCCTTAATGCTATATTAATACTTTACATTACTAATAGACACTATCAGTATATATACCGTATTTTACTATATATAGATAGTTGAACCGATCCTTAGGAGATGGAAAATTTCATATCATCTCTTAAGTTATTGCACGCACGTTATATATTGGATAGAAGATGTGAAATCCCGTAAACATCTCTGAAGCTATTACACTCATATTTAGTTGTTGTTGATTTAACTTACATAAGAAATTTTAGTTCTTACTCGAATGTTTTGTCTTTTCATTATGTTTGGGTCAGCCTGAGCTATTCAGTGTTGAAGACTTTATTTCTGGAGGACGAAGACGGAGTTTGGTATATTATATTATTACCGCTGCATCATTACTGGTATGTTGTTGTTTGTATTTTGATTATTGTAAAAATTGTGTAATCAAATGTATATTATAAAACAGCTTAATGAACTCTTTATTTGATTATTATATTTTGTCATTCCGCTGTGAGATTCTGTATTTTGTTTTTCCTTATTTTCTCTTATTTTCTTATTTACCCGATTGAAATCCTCCCATTTGAATGGTTTAAGTTGGACATGTGGTGTTTATTGTCGATTTAAACTGTCTAAAAAAGTGGGTCGTCACAGACATCTAGAACAATTCTGACTAGCAGGCTTGTGAAATTTGATAAGAGGTCTTTGTTATTGGTGGAGCCAAAAGATGACAATAGGATGACGAAAAATTGTCATATGCATTTGAAGTCATCAGATTATTTCTATATTTGGATAGATATTAATATTTTTGATGATAACATGGTTGATGAGAAGACTGTAGAGGTTCAAACTCAAGGTTGAGCTCTACCGTAGGCAAGGTCGTTGATTCAGTTGGTCTTATTGGTGAGCATATTATTGTTGTTGATTTCTCATCTTATTCTTCGACTCGTATGGAGCTTATTGGTGTAGATGTAGGAATGTCTTACAAAATTCTTGAGAATTAGGAGACTGAAGTAGATAACATTGAGTATGTCCTTACTCTATACCGAATGAAGAAGGCAAAGTGCACTATTAAATCTTCATTGGTCTCTCACGGTTTAGTATATACATTTTTGTCTTCTACATCGGATATATTAAAGAATTTTGTTATTTGTTTGTATGCATTTTTTTTCTTGATGTGAATAATATCTTTCTAATGCTTGGAAAAAATTGGAAGCACCGTTTGGGCAACAATGCTCAAACTAGTTCATAATGTGCTTGGCTCCATGTAGCACAGACTAGGATTATGTTGATATGTGATGATGAAGAGCGATTTTTATATTTGAATCAAGGTGGAGTGTTAAATCTACATGATTCAAATATTTTCCAAAGAAAATAGGAACATAATTAATCACTTCGTTTGATTATTCCATTAGGCAATATGTGAAAAGAAAGGAAAAGAAAGATGTAAGAGGATATTTTATTTAAAGGAAACGACTTTATTGATCAACGGATTTATAAATGAGAAAAGAAGTCTATTTATGAATTAATTGATTTTGCAATATGAAGAAAAAATTGGCCATGAAGATTTAGTCAATTGAGGAAAATTATGGAAATCAATATCACTATTATCTTTTTGCACTGAAATCAAATTATGAACATTTGGAAATGTTTCTTTGGTAATTATTTTACTTAGTCTTTAAGTAATTCTTTCATCCTTAAGTCTATTAAATGATGGAAGTTCTTCTGCATATTCATGTGAGAGAGAATCCATCATTATTTTCTTTTTCAGCAAAGCTATAATTTCCGTTGTCAAATCAAAATAAGGGTTTTTGAGTGCAAACAGGTATTTGAAGAAATTGATTATTCGGTTTATAATTGTAGGTAAGTTTCTTCACTTTTATACCTATAATTTTGTAATCTCTCTTGTACTACTCTTCTATTTGATTTTCAATGGGTCAAATTCAATTTCGATAGCTCGGTACTCCAATATACCGACTGCTATCTATTTTAATAGCTTCAATGCTTTGCTTTATCTTGTCATTGCCTCATGGGCACCAACTCTAATTGATCATTAAGAACTACCGCTTGTCTAATAAATTCTACTTCGACATCCTTGATATATGAAAATCTTTAACACTTGGATGAATTACACATTTTTACTTAAAAATAAGGTAGATAAACGCAATACAATACACGAAGAAGAAAAAAGGTATTGTTGGGCAAAATACCCATTTTTAAGAATGAGTTTACAAGAGAATCAATTCACAAGCTATCAAAATTGTTGCTTATACGCACACACCACCCATGATATAATGAGTTGTAGAATGTCTCTTCCCAAATGCCCACGTCATTTAGTATCCCTTGCTCGATTCTTCTCACTAGCCTTTTATTCTAGGAAAATGTTATCATGTGTCTTTTGCGCACATGGTTCAAAGTAGTTCCCTTGAATTTCACATATCTACTTTTATTTAAGAGTAAAATAGATATTTAACTCGGTTTTTCTTTTGTCTTTTAGCCTGAAACAATTATTGCTAACATGTGTTCTTAGAGCACATGATAACAAAACCCTTTGCTCTATTATTGCTATTGTCAAATATCAATCTTAATGTTCATTTGCTTCTTTCTAGGTTTCTTTCTATTTTGCATGCAAAGAAAGTGGAGAGTACCGAGATAGTTAGAGTGTGTTGGAAACAGGTGGCTTGCTACTTGCACTAATTTTACAACACTGCCGCCCACTTAATATGGGCCCACACAAATCCGACTGCACTTTTATTTTTGAACTAGACAGAAGCTTTTTCATATATATATATAACTTAATCCACATAAAATCCATCCTAACCCGTTTATGTAAACAGGAAACCTTTTTTTAACTTTTGGTTTATGTTGTCATATTCGTGTAAGCTCACTTTCGTTTAAATTCAAATATAAAGAAGCCATATGTTTCGTATTGAACGACCGACTGAAATATTGATTTAATAGCTCTGATCTTATATTTTAAGCATTCAATGGAAATGTCTTTTTTACCATAGCATCACAAATATATGTACTTTTTCTGTAAAATTTTGCTGGTGAGAATATATATTGTTATACATACACACGTATCTATGAATATGTGTGTGTTATACATAAGTGTGTATGTAGTTCGAGACATACATGATAAACATATGCTATTCACCTGCAGTTTGACAAAAAAATTACAGTAAGATAGGGGTCTGGGTGAAAATTGAATAATGAACTTATACACCTAATAAACATATGCTATTTACCACGACAATATAGAACATTTCACGGTAGTTTTGCTTCTGTGCATCCACCAATGAACCGCATTGAACATAATATATAAACCACATAAAGAATTTATACACATAGTAAACCATTACAAGAATTGAAATCTTGATCACACACCCAGTCCACTTTATACAATCAATCTACAACTGAAGAACTAGAAAAATATATTGATAAAATAAGAACTGACAAAAAAGAAATATGTGTTGGTAGGCTAATTATCCATGTCAAGTATCAATAAGTGAACATTATCCTCATATTCTCTGGCCATTTGTCATCAAAATTCCAATATAACATCTGATGATCTTTCTAATAACAATTTTCGTTCTTGAAAGATCATATAAGAAAGTATCAGTAGATGCTATCAACAATTTAAGATCAACTTGTTCCATTTCATGAATCAAGATTTAAGGAGGACAATAGGTACAAGATATAGAAACGTCAAATGAAAAATAGTAAATAAATAAACAAACAATTAAAAAAATGTACAAAATATGAGGATCAAGATTGCACGTAAAAATGAAATTTTGTAAAATTGATTGATTTCCTATACATCTGTTCAAGAAAAAAGAAAAAAAAAATACTATCATTTATATTTACTCAAGAACTTCTTCTATGACACCATTTTTCATTCTAACAGTTATGCCGCAAAAACTGAATTCGACTATCTTATCACCTGAGTTTTTCTCCTCTTCTGATTTCTTTGATGCTTTTTCTTCTTGTAATCTTTTGTTGACTTCTGTTTCTTCTGAATTCTTCTGGTTCTCATCTTCTTGTAATTTCTTCATTGCTTCTTCCTCTTGTAATTTTTTCAAATTTTCTTCTTCTTGTAATTTCTTCTTGGTATGCTCTTCATGTAAATTCTTCAACGCTTCTTCTTCTTCTAGTATTTTCTTGATTGCTTCATCTTCATGCAATTCCTTCTTGTTGATTTCTCCTTCTACTGAATTCTGCTGGGTCTCCTCTTCTTGTAAGTTTTTCTGCAACATCCCCATAATTTCTTCCTGAAATCTCTTCAGTAAATCTTCTTCTTGTAATTCCTTCAAGGCAACTTCTTCTCCCTCTTGTAATTTCTTCAATGTTTCTTCCTCTTCTAATTTCTTCTGGGTACACTTTTCATGTGAGTTCTTCAAAGCTTCTTCTTCTTCTTCTTCTTCTTCTTGTATTTTCTTCATTGCTTCATCTTGGTGAAATTTCTTCTTGTTGATTTCGCCTTCTAGTGAATTCTTCTGGATCTCATCCACTTGTAAGTTATTCTGCAATATCGCCATAATTTCATTTTGCAATCTCTCCCGTAATTCTATTTCTTCCTTCAAGGCATCTTCGTCTTCTTCCTCTACCGAAGCCTTCTCGTTTGATTCATCGAGCAAACCTCTCTGGCGTAGCATTCCTTGAGGCATTATTTCTACCTTTTCTAATATTAACTTTCTATAACCCATTTCCGCCATTTCAAAAAATCCCTCAGCATCGAATTTCGAATTCTCAACCTTTACAGATTCTTCCAACATCAGAAAACTATTCAAAACAGCCAAAATCCTATAAGCTCCATGGCATATTCCATGTAACACAAACGCCACACTCCAAGTAGAATCATCCATCATGCACGCAATCTTGACCAAAGATTCGATCTTTTCTATGTTTTTATCACATTGTTTCTTCCAAATCATAACCTTCTTCGAACCAGCTGCGTTGCTTGGTGAAGAGCTTACTAAAATGGCATTCATGAACTTTGTTCTGGTTTCTTTACAAATCTCACAAGCTTTATTAACACAGTATTCCCAGGCTTTGATCTCATCGGCTTCCCAAGTTGGGTACATGGCCTTGAATTCGTTGATCATGGCCTCGATCGACTCAAATGCAGCACATATTACTCGAGAGTAGGCAATTAGGGTTTTTACGTTCTTGGTAGATTCCACTCGTTCTCTCACCTTTTTGCACTCATTTAATAATGTCTTTAAAGGTATGGTCCTTGTATTCCTTGGAAACGGTTGACTGGAACTGGAGGCTTCAGGTTCCTGATTCATTGGTGAATATTTTGGGAGGAGTTAATTGGGTTCGGTTTTCTCAAGGTTGAAATTTAGGAGGATGGAAGAAATAGTTGTTCAGAAGAAGAATGATAGATCCACGACGGGTCTGTTCCTTTATATAATGTGCTATCGTTTGTAACTTTGTACTTACCGTTAAGAGATGAGAATTTTTACTTGAAGCGCCTGATAGTCCAACGCTATTGGCTATTGGTTTCCAGGCCGCGGTGAAAAAATACGTTAAAAAGTTTTAAGAACAGAAGAACCGAGGTTACACCGTTGCCCAAGGTCCCAACGAAAAATAAATCGGATGCACACTTTTCTCTCAGACTGTGTTAACCCATATTTGCTACTATTTTCTCTCTAACCTTGTATTTTTAGCAAGATCTCTCCTCTTCACGGCTACTCGAATTTCATAACCAAATCCACTAGTGACGCTCCAAGGTTCAGGGTTCCGAAGGTTGAACCGGTCGGACCGTTGGAACCGTGCATTTTCATTTTTTAATAATTTATACATTAAAAATGTAGATTATAGAACAAGTTCAATAATATATGATGATATTCATTCATATTGTGATGCTTTTGAACCTTGAATTAAACACAGCAATTAAACTCACTCATATACAAATGCACTACAGGTTTGTTTTGAACTTAACATATATAAAATTATCATATAATAGCTGACAAGGATGATACGTATAAACTCCAAAATAACAACCCAAAAACTACAAGAAGATTTCAAACTACATCTCACATTCAAACACTACAAAGCTTTTTCATATATTCATGGTCCATAATATGTATGCCTATTACTCGCAGCACCTTCTTCGGTTTCATGTAACATTGCCGTATATGAAACTGATGTATCAAAATTAAATGTTCCACGTCATTGTGTATTTCTTGTAAGCCTACTTCATTGCCAATAATATCATCAGTGTCAATTTCAGCATCATCATTCTCAACCACATCAATGTCTTCATCAACTAAAAGTTGCTCTAAGTCAGTATTATCTAATTCTGCATTCTCAAAGCAATTGGCATCTATCAAAATAACACAAATATAGAACAATTAGCCTCTATGTTAAAATACATATATAAAATAGATAATTCAAAATAAAATAACTATTACCTTCACCGTTATACAAAGCATTAATCTCATCAACTGTCAATAATGGTGGTTCCTCCTCCACCGCCCATGTGTTGTTTTCGTCAAATTCAAGGAAACTAATAGGCTCATAATTTCGCCCCTTCAATTCACATCTAAAAGAACGTAATAAATTAGACAAAACATGAGTTTATGATAAAATAGCAAAGATATTGCATGGAAAATAATGCCAGCTAACACTTTGAATCAAGAATAATGAGATGGATAATTTTAAAAATGATATGCTAAATGGATTAATAATAATATAAACTGCACTCAAGAATCTGAATCAAACAAATGTCTTAATAATGTCTTGATGTCATCAGGAAACTAATAAACTGTGCACTGTCATTGGCTGATTAGTAATGCTTTGTGTTGACATTCCTAAACACATTGTCTGGCAATCCAAGTTATAAATGCACTGTGCACTATCAAACTGTGATGTGCACTATCAAATACATTGTCTGGCAATGTAAGTTATAAATGCCAAAGAAAAGGTACAAAAGCAAACATTGTTCCATTGAAATTTAAGGATATAATAGATCATGTACATACAAGATGATTAAATGAACAACTTACTTTTGTCCAAGTCGAAGATTGTAGTGAACGAACACCAACTCATTCAGTCTTTTATGCTCTAGTCGATTCCTTTTTTTTGAATGGATTCGTTCAAAAACACTCCAATTCCTTTCATATCCCGATGAGCTACAAGTTTGGCTTAACACTCGAATAGCCAACTTTCTTAGATTTGGCGTGCTGGTTCTGTAAATTGACCGCCATTCATCTACATTTGACTCACATAATAATTATGGCTTATAAATTTAAATAATAATTTGCTTTGAAATTTGGATGTTCACCTGGAAGCATTAGATGACGATTATTTATAGCAGAGTTCCTTCCAAAATCACCTTCTACATTCTTGTATAATTTTATCTCTTTCATAAGACTTCTAGTCAAATCTAAATTCTCGTTGGAATATTTCTCAATTACATCTAAAATAGCCGAATGACAAGAATAGTGTTTCTCCATCATCGCCACATTATATTGATATTGAGGATTAAACCAGAAACCGGCAGAATGTAGACTTTTATGCAATTGTTTATCCCATCGACTTTCCATTATATTGATAAAAGGCTCTATAATCTTTTTGTTCCGTACAAATCTTTTTATCATATCTTCTCTTGCATTGTGGATTGCAGCATACAAATAAACCATTGTGGGTCTCTCATCACTATCGACGAGTCTAAGAACACGAATAAGTGGTTCGGTGATACTAACAATCAAAGAGCATTCCTTCCAAAATGTCGGATCAAAAACATGATTAAAAAACTGTTTCCCCTTTATATCTTTTACATATGATGATGCTTTCCAATCTTGACTAGTCACCATGGCCAAAAGTTCATCTTTGTGACTTAAAAAGACTTTGTAAAGCAACAAAGTTTGTAGCAAATCTAGTCGAAGCCGGACAAAGTAAATTTCTTCCATTTGTGTCACATTAGAGATAAAACGGAACAATGATTATAAATAAATTTTGTTATCTTCGAAGCTTGATCTACAGCATTGGAGACTCGCTCAAGTTTCCCAATATCACTAAACATTAAATTCAAGCAATGTGCGGCACATGGGGACCATGAAATAGTAGGAAATTCCTTCTCAATTAATCTCCCAGCAGCTACATAATTTGCTGCATTATCGGTAACTACTTGCATAATATTTTTAGCTCCTACTAACAAAATAACTTCTTTAAATAGGCCAAAAAGCATTACGGCGGTTTTAGAAGCAGCTGAAGCATCAACGGATTTCAAGAATAATGTACCTATATCATAGTAGATAAGGTAATTAATTAAAAACATGTTTTAACGTATATGGAATTGCTACAAAAAAGTAAACTGAAACTCATTTTTTTCTTACTTTGCTAATAATCAGGTTTGTAAAACATGCAACGCTTAAAGTTGTGGTTGTGGTCTAACAGCATATTATAGTATTTGGTTCGCAAAAAACATGGAAGTCAAAATAAAAATTAGTATACCTTTAGGAGAATAAATCAAGAAGTTAATCAAACTTCTACCATTCTGATCCGACCATCCATCGGCCATTAATGAACAACCAGTTTCCTTCCATGAATCACGATGTTTTTTGACTTCATCATCCACTTGTGCAACACAGTTCTTCAATAACTTGCCATGCAATGCATAGAGGTTTGGTCCTTCGTATCCTTTTCCGTAACTAGCAATTGTATTAATCATTGGTTGATACAGTACAGAATTTACCGCATTGAAAGGAATTGACGCGTAATAGAACCAATTTGCAACGACCATGTCCACCGCATCCTTGACTGCTTGGCCTTGGTATACACTTTTTATAGTTGGTTGAGAACCGATGATGGTTCTCGGCATAAATGTAGGACTCAAAAGATCGGTAGAACCAGTAGGTTGTGACGCAGCGGATTTAACTTTGTCGTTCTAATAATGCTTTCTTCCTCACGAAGTGATTTCGTGTCAAATAAACCTGATAAAACGATAAATGCCCAATTCCGTTGATCGTGACGATGACGGAATCTAGCTATCTCCAACCCGTTGATCTCGCAAGATACCGTGTTGAAAGATCTACAATTCGATCGTTGATCACTCGCAAGTGATACCGAGAATTGGCTTCTACTTCGTTGACTCGCGCACGAATAACCTGAAGAGGGAAAGAAGTAGGAGATCACACTCAACTTCAACAATGGTGGCAAAAAGTTCACACACAAATTTTATTCTGTTGAATATGCGCTTATATGATTTTTGTTTGATGATAATAAACATATATACATTCGTTTAAATGTATTTGTTAATGTACTATTTTATTTTTCATAGATTAAATAAATATTTGCTGAATAAAATTAAATAACATAGAATTTGAATTCAAACAGAAATTTTATTCAAACAAATATTTATTACAATTTTGAATAGTACAAATTCAAGCTCTCACTATACATATACAATTTTTATTACAAATACATCACAATTTCATATTTACATAAATTCCTCACTACATATCACTCACACTCGTAGTTCATCTTCAACTTCATTCCAGTTAGAATCCAGCATCTAAGCAATCTGCAAAAATGTTCACTAACGCAGTAAAATTGAAAAAGAAATATTTTTGCAATATAAAATAAAATATGAATTTTGAAAATGATATTTGCCTCAGTTATTTGGGTTGTTCGTCATCATTTAGTTTCGAATTCATCACACACGAACAATGTGACATGCACAGTGTATCACTGTACATGCCATAAGGCCGTGCACACCGATATACAGTTGATTGATTTACAGGGACAGGTGAGCACATGTCAAACCCAAAATACCGTATTCAACTCAAGTGCAATAAAATAATATCACAACTTTCAGCACAAGGTCAAATCCGAGCTACAAGCTGGAGTCAACTCAGGTGCAATTCAAAAATCAATCCAAATGCGAATAAGATGGTCGGGAGCAACATATCACAGATAGTTCACATGCCCAGCTTTACGCCAACATGAAACAAACACAGTCCAACTAAAAATGAAAAGCCTCGACCAAAATAAAAATAAACCAAACTCAAAGAAACATGACTGCACATTCAGGTCTAGACCACAAAATCAAGTTAATGAAAGCAACTCGAGCAATTTCAGCTACTATATGAAGTCATGGCACACTGGAATATGTAGTACAACAAAGTGACTCAAGCAACAACATAAACCAAGCTACAAACATCAAGTGCATCACTACAAAACAAGCTCAACTGGACAGTTCCATCTAACCAGATTCAAATATACAACCAAAGAAGAAAGCCATCAAGCCAACACAGCGGCAAGTGAATGCAGAGCTACTCCAGACAAGATGATAGCACATATATACATACATACATGAATGCATATATATATATATATATATGCATGCAAGAAATCAAGATGACAATATCGCTTCAAATGAAAACATATGTGCCAATAAAACATGTGCAGCCCAATGAACAGAGGCAACAAAAGTCAGGGAACAGGGAAAAATCAAGTGATGCAACATCACATAATCTAATGAAGCCAAAGCAAACAGAGGGATCAATATGGCAATATTGTTGCATCAATGAAATTATAAACATCAACTACAAGCCCAAGTGACAATTTGAAGACAGCAAATACAACTTTAATGCAAACAGTCGAAGTGGGCAATGCGAGCACAGCTCAACAATGAAATAGCTATAAACAACCATACATGAACATTTGTAACATGTATATGAATGTAAGTGATAATGTGTACACATGAATGCCATCAGGTCAGAGACACAATACAGCAAGCTACAAGGAGAAATGAATCTTCAAAACAGCAAGATTTCAACTATATAGATATATGCAGTAACAATATAAATGAATCAATTTCGAGATGAACAATGTAAATGTCAAAGTCATGGAGGCAGTGCCGAAGTCAACATAGGTGTCCAAGGAAACATCGTCTAGCCGTGTTTCTGATCAAAGTCAAAATCGTGGTGGCCACGAAATGAATCAAAGCCGTGACCATCAAGTAACGGAGTATATACGTATTCTGAACAAGTCAATACAATCTCAAGCAAATAATCGAAATCCAACGATCAAGCTATATCAGTTGACAAATTCAAATAAAAATTATATGACGAAAATTCAGGCATCCGACTCCTATATAAGGATAGCATCATCGGCAAAATAAAATCATCGATCAAGTTCAAGCATTGAATCAGAAAGTAAAAGAGCAAAAAATTACTTACCGAAGCCATACCACAAACTCGATCAATTTCAAAGAGACCGTGAGCAAAACAGAGAAGCATGCGATCGACGAAGCAAACAAAGTGATAAATCTTCCCTTCGATCTAGCAACCAAAGCCGGCCTCTTTGAAATCACGAAAACCCTAAATTGGATCGCATGGAACGAAGCCCTAATTGATTTGCAAAGAGGAACGGCTGCCATCTTCATATAAACGAACGAGCAAATAAAAGGAGAACGTGTTAAATTATAAAAGGGGGCCGACCTGTTTTTTCTCTTCAAGGGTTTTTAATTTTTTAAATAGGGTTATTTTAATTTAAATTGTTTGTAATTGTATTTTTCTTTTTAAACCGTTTAAATTTCTAGTCGTGTGACTAGGGGACAAACTACGTGGCGTAGTTTGAGAATTCGCAACTCAGTGGCTGAGTTGTGGTAGGGTTTTGAGCGTAGAGTTAGGTTTAGTCGATAGCGGATGTCGCGAGTTTACGTGTGTAAGCGTTTGACTATCTAATTTCTAGTAAAAACCTTGGTGGCAGCACGTAGGTAGGGTTTTGCCGAAGCTGGGTAAATTCTGTGTCGTTCTATATCTGCATTTTATTATTCTGCTATTATCTGTGCTGCTATTGTTCTGTGATCTGTGTTGAAATTATTTTATAAGCTTCCGCAATTAATTTTTATAATTTATACCATCACCCTATTCACCCCCCTCTAGGGTGAAATCGATCCTACAAGTGGTACCAAAGCTAGGAATAGAAGTCAATTTTGTTTTAAAAAATTCGTTTTTCAAAAACCAATTTTTGTTTTAAAAATTTGAGTTTTTAAAATGGCTTCTTTTAATACTGCTTTTGCTGAGGGTCAATCCATAGTTAGACCACCAATGTTCAATGGTGAATATGCTTATTGGAAAAATAGGATGGAAATCTTTCTAAAAGCCATTGACGCTTGGAATATTGTTGAGACAGGTTATAGAACACCGACTATAACTGTAGATAATCAGGAAGTAGATAAACCAAAGGAACAATGGGGAGAACTAGAAAATAAATTACAAAATACTAATGCTAAAGCTATGAATTATATTATCTGTTCATTGGATCAATTTGAATTTAATCGTGTCTCACATTGTCTAACTGCGCAGGAAATATGGCACACACTAAAAGTGACACACGAAGGAACATCTCAAGTCAAAGAATCTCGCCTTACCATGCTAAGCAGCGAATACGAGAACTTCACAATGGCGAAGGAAGAAAATGTTAAAGAGATGCATGGACGACTTTCCAATATCGTATAGAAATCAAAAGCTCTTGGAAAATCATACACAGAGTTGGAGATAGTCCGAAAAATCCTCAGAGTCCTTCTACAAAAATTTGAAGCGAAAGTGACTGCCATTCAAGAATCAAAAGACTTAAAACAAATGAAAGTTGAAGAACTCATCTGAAATCTCACCACTTATGAGCTAGAAATGAAATTCAAGGAAGAGCGTAAAGGAGGAGATACTCGAAAGAAATCAATAGCTCTTAAAGGAACAACCGAAAGTGATGATGATAGCGATGATGATGATGATGGAGCAGCAGAGTTGGCACTACTAATAAAGAAATTCAAAAGGTGGAATCGCAAATACGGAAATCCAGCTCGAAATCAGGAATTGAAAAGCAGAATAGGCAAAGCACTTGACTACTCAGAAGAACAGGAGATCATCTGTCATAAGTGCAACCAACCCGGACACATCAAACCCAATTGTCCTCGAAATCGACGCGACTTTGGAAAGAAACAGAAAAAGAAAAGTTTTGCAGCCACTTGGGATGAAATGGATGAGAATGATAAAAGTACTAGCAGTGAGAGTGAGAAAGCAGATATGTGCCTTCAAGGAAATATAACTGGTAGCGACGATGACGAGCCAAGCGAGGTATCAAAACTTACTCACTCTGAATTACTTATTTATTTCCACGAAGTAAATGGCTGTTTTGAACGGCTTAGGGAGAAGTATGCCAAACTTGAATCGCAAAAAGATACTTTGATAGAATTAAGTGAACAACTTGACCAGCTAGTTAAAACCTATCAAAGTAGGATCCCTAAGTGTGATAAGTGTCAAACATTCGAAGAAGAAATTAAAAAATCAGAAATTAATATAAAATCACTTGAAAATGAAATTCTAATTTTGAAAGAAAGTGAAAATACTAGGAGAGAAAATTCTATTAAAAAGTGCACTCAATTGTTGAACGAAAATGAATCTCTCAAAACACAAGTCCAACATTTGTCAACGACTTTAGATAAATTTTCCAAAAGTGAAGAATCGTTGAATATGCTATTAGGAAAGCAAGCTGTTAATACGATTAGACAAGGACTTGGATAAAATAAATCGAAAATTGTTGAATGCAATATTAATCAAGTTAATTCAATATGCACAATTTGTAGAAAATATGGAAACAATCACAATAATTGTTGGTATAGACCCAAACATGTGAAAACTATACTGATTTGGGTTCCAAAAGGCACAAATATAAAATCTCTCAAAGTAAAACAAATTTGGGTGCCGAAAGGAACAATTATAAATAGTTTTGGGTCTCCACAAAATTATTTTTCAAAATATTCTGCCACTAACAATCATGGACCTATAAAAACAAATAGGTCACAAAAATCTTTCAACGTGTAGGTGTGGTGGCAGGCTAAGAAACAACAACATTACTCTCTGGATTTTGGCTGTTCCAGAACACAACGGGCAACAAAACAAAATTCCTTAGCCTAGTATAAAGGTGACAGAATCACAATGGACAACGACGAAAAATATCGTAAAGGTAAAAACAAGCAAAGGTATATTTATTTGAACGATATATTAAATGTGATAATCTGCACCATATTCTGAATTAAAATCAGCCAATATTGAGATGATGAAAAGATGATGATTTTGACTCTAACTTATTCAACATAGTTGGCCAATTATATTCTTATGCCAAAAACACTATAAAATTCTCTAGATTCTTTGAATTACTTCATATATATCATTTGGATTAATAATAGTGTTTTTTGTTGGATGTTAATACAATTGGTTATAATACGGCTAACTCAATATTCACGGTTTTTTGATAATTTATACGGCTTCAATTCAAATTCAAGAGAATGTCATTTAAATTGCTGTTAAAATTGAGTTTGAAATTTTTAGTGCACACGTCATGGTTTGGTCGATCAAATTCAATTAATGATAATTTTGAGTGAAAAAGAAATTCAGATGCAGATTACACTGGTAATCTAGTTGATAGAAAAATTACTAGTTGAACGTGATTTTTGAGACACTTAGAAACTGCATCGTTTTTCAAAGAAAATATCTGCATATTTTTCATTTCAAATAATTTTTTTTCAAATAGCAGAAAATTTTCTTATAAAACCCCTTTGATAAAATCATTTTTGACCATATTTTCAGATTAGTCATTTTTGAAAAATTGATTTTATAATTATTTTTGAATTTGACTATTTTGACTAATCTGACTCCCTATGATTATCAAAAAGATGAATAGTGATTGAAAGACTGATGAGTGCTAATATTGATCATATATTATGACTCGAGACGGTATAATTAGTAAATTTCTTTAGAAATTTAAACAATAGATAAAACTTTTTGTTGGTAAAAATTCCATGACCATCTCTATCTCTATGATATTTCTAACAACCATCACTCATCAAAATTCTATATAGTTTGTCGATATGTGGTACTTTAAGTAGGAATCGTTCGTTTTTCATTTTACATTTTTTTTCTTTAAATATATATATATATATATATATATATATATAGTAATAATAAATAAATACCAATGTATTCACTCTCATTTAAAAGTCCTCGCGGTTATGCATGGGTGAATTACTCGGAATTGTTATGTGCTTCCATGCTCATTTAAAAGTCCTCACGGTTATGCATGTATGGAACGCATATCAAAAGTTGATTTTTAAATAAACAAGTTGATTCTAATCCCATTTAAAAGTCCCCACGGTTATGCATGGTTAGAAGATACTTGAATTTATTTTTTTAAATAAAATTGGAATACTACTAATCTCATTTAAAAGTCCTAACGGTTATGCATGGTTAGTAGATATCCAAATTCATGATATAAATATACCACAAATTGACACAACTACATGGTTTTGTATGATGACATAATTCCCATCATTCTAAAAGTGGAATATGCGCATAACAAATATTTATGATTTTTGTTTGATTTTTTATTGAAATTTAATATTTATATTCAGTTTAGTTTTAATGTTGAATTAATATCGATCACCTTATCTCTATTTTCTCTAACACTATTATTCTTTTGCTGATAACAAAAGAGGGAGAGAAAAGTTAAGATTTTGTTAAATAAAATCAAGCAAAGGTCAAACAATTTTTCTATTTTCATCTAGGCTCATTTGCATATTTTTATTTGTATGCACATATGTAGGGGGAGCTTTGTGTAGAGAGGAAGCAATTAGAGCATATCAATGATCAAATACATTTAATATAGCTTTGTGTAGAGAGGAAGCATTTAAATAGGGGGAGAAATTAGAGCATATTAATGATCAAATACATTTAATATATTCAAAATCTTAAATATATGTTTGTTATCATCAAAAGGGGGAGATTGTTGAATATGCGCATTGTTATCCCGCCTTTTGGCAAGGCCAAGATACCAAGGAACGGACCAGAAAGAAACAGGATCATACGTCTTCAGCTCCGGATGATCGTTGGGCAACTACAGATAGCGATGAATTTTATCCAAGTCCGGATCGGGCTACGATTGGTAAGACACGTCAAGCAAAGCTGTAGAAACCAGCGTTCCAAATTTCGAGGAGATCCGAGTTCGTATGCTCAAGATGTCACCAAGAGAAAGTAAGGAGGGTAGGCCTTATTTCGAATCCATCAGAAAGATCCAGGGTCGAATCGATCAAAGTTCGAATCCATAAGCAGGAACATCGTTCGAATCCAGGAAGTTCAAGAAGCCTCGACTCCAATTCATAACCATCTTCGAATCCATGGAGCAGAGAACCCTTCGTATCGATCAAACCATGGAACGCCTTGATCGATACGAAGGAACGCACGATTGATCGAATCGAAGGAGCATACCTTCGAATCCTTCTCTTCGAATCCTTCTCTTCGAATCCATCAAGGCGCTCCTGCCTTCGAATCCATCAAGGCGCTCCTGCCTTCGAATCCATCAAGGCGCTCCTGCCTTCGAATCCATCAAGGCGCTCCTGCCTTCAAATCCATCAAGGTGCTCCTGTCTTCGAATCCATCAAAGCACCCCTGTCTTCGAATCCATTAAGCAAGAGTTCATCGAATCCAACATACTGAAGCAACTTCGAATCGATCTGTAGTAGCTAGCAAACAATCGATTCGAACAAATACCAACACCATCGATTCGAAAAACATGGATTCGAAGCACGTTTGTCAGTTAAAAATGCAATCTTGAATCGATCATAACTTGAGATCTACAAGTCCAAATGCCATGAAATTTTCACAGGAGCTTGCACGTACATAGAGGAATGGCCACGCCAAGTTTCATCCCGATTGGACACTTTTTTGATCGATTCGAACCAAGGGTCGAATCGATCCAAAAGCGGGCCCGGATCTCCAGAATTCAGCCATGTGGGCCCCCTGCACGTGTCAGAAGTGGTCTTCCCAAATTTTAGGAGAAATATCAGCCTCCAGCACCTATAAATAGAGCCCCTGGTCATTCAGAAAGGGGATCGGAGAATTTCTAGAGAAAAAGCACGCCCGGACGCCGCTAGAATCACTTCAGAGCACCGCCGCTAGCTTTGACTTCGAATTTTTTGCTTAAGAACTGCTGTACTTAGCCATATAAAAGTTGTATTCTCCGAATATCAAGCAATAAAATAACAAAGCTTCATAGTGGACGTAGGCACATCGCCGAACCACTCTAAATTGTTGTCTTCTGTGCAATTTACTTTCTGTTGCTTGGAGTTTTTGTTAGATAATCCTCATTTTAATTTGCCTTCTTCATTTATTATCTCTTCAAAAACTTCCGAAGAGTGTTGTGCCCAATTTTGACACAAACACTTTGGTGCTTTCATTGAGAGAAAACCCAGTTTTTTTCTCCTGCTCATTGGATCTATCTTCGATACCGGATTGCATAAATCTAAGAGGGAGATCCAGATTTCATATTCAAACTCCTTCCATTCTACTCAGATTTGTCAAAAGTCTAGGAAAGAATTCAACGTTTCAAAATGGTGAGTACAAGAACCACTTCCAACATTGGTGATCAGGAAGGCCGGGATAGGCAAAACCCCACACAACTACAATCCACTAACCAAGATGCTGTTGGGCATACGGATCAGTCAGGTCCGGTTACGAGGCAAGAGTTCCAAGCACTACTTCAAGAATTAACCTAGAGCAGACAACAGCTAACTGAGCAATTGCGCGCTAATGCTGAGTTGACCAATCAACTAAATCACCAAAAATGAAGAAAATCCAGAAGGGATCAAGCTCCTTGTTCTTCCATCGAAAGCTCCGCTTCCTCAGATTACAATACCCGATCTATCCGTCCCAGGTTAGACGGAAATCATACGCAAGCCGCTGACTATCAACAGGCAGTAACCGTTGGGCAGATAAGGGTTGGCCCTTCCACCAGCTTCCATACCGGACCCTCCTCCCGAGGAGGCACTATTCCTCAGTACACTGCAGATAGTCGAGCTGCTACAACCGCTGCAGTTGACATAGGGGTTGATGCTCGAGATCACTCCAATCAAAATTATCATCAGCAGGGACAGGCTCCAGAGCCATATATCCCAGAAGATATCGAGCCAAGGAGGCGAGATGAGGATCGTCGACAGCGTCCGATCCCACCTCGCACTATGGAACCCGACCATACTTTGGCTCACCACCCACAGAATTTTCCAATACCAGACTTCTCAGCCATGGTGCGGCGAATGATTCACGAGAGTCAAGGCCTAACAAATGACGACTGGGGAATCTCCCGGAGTCATACCCCATTTACTGATGACATATTGTATGCTGAACCTCCTCGCCGATTCAAAATGCCAACCCTTCCCATGTATGAAGGAAATTCCGACCCAAATCAACATGTTCTGAAGTATGAATGGTCAATGACTGCTGCAAGAGCTGATGACGCAGTAAAGTGCCGCAGTTTTCCTATTTCCTTAGGGGGAATTGCGACAATGTGGTTCACCCGATTACCACCCCGATCTATTTCTTCGTTTGACCAGTTAGCTACTAAATTTGTTGAACAATTTCGCATGCATATTGCCCGACCTAAAGATGTTAATACCCTATCAAGTGTCACTCAAGCTCCCGGAGAAACACTTAGACGATATTTGGAGAGATTCAATGCTGCATGCGCAGAGATCACCAACCCTAATGATAATTCCATTCTAATGGCCCTGACTAAAGGAATCGACCCTGATTTCGAATTTGGAAATTGGCTAGCCGGGAAACCTCCCGCATCGTTGGACCGCTTCTATTCCAAAGCTGCTCAATTCTTGAGGCGAGAGGATGCGAAACAG
This sequence comes from Allium cepa, assembly GCA_030765085.1. Lineage (NCBI taxonomy): Eukaryota > Viridiplantae > Streptophyta > Magnoliopsida > Asparagales > Amaryllidaceae > Allium > Allium cepa. The sequence continues at coordinate 192,296,359 of CM060939.1, read as the reverse complement.
TCTAGGAAGCAGGACGATGCAAGGCCCAGCAGTGAAGGGATTCAGAGTAATGCTGCGGTTAAATAGTCTGGAGAAAATTCGGGAAAAGTCGAATTAAATATTCAAAATAAACAGGCCCAGCGATCAAGAAATGGTGATAACCGAAGTAAGAAGCAAGATCAGAGTCGTGTTCCGAGGCGTAGGGCCGCAATGTTTGACAATTATACACCGCTTAACACGTCGCTGGAAAATGTATACTTACAGACTTGTAATACTATGCAATACAAGAAGCCTGCTCCGAAGCCTTCATCGGAGAAGCAAATTCAGGCAGGGAAGTTCTGTAGGTTTCATGAAAGTTATGGGCATAATACCAATGAGTGTAGACATTTGCAAGACCTCATTGAAAAGTTGATCAGAGAAAGAAAGTTGGACCAGTTTGTTCGGGCACCGCAGTCTGGTGGAGCGGGTCCATCTAATCAAAATCGAACACAGAATCAGGAAAGAAACGGTGAACCTGCTCGCACAGGCGGAAGGTTGGTTATCAATACGATAAGCGGTGGTCCCCATCCGGCTGACAGAAGTTGGAGAGAAATGGAGTCATATGCTAGATCAATCAGGCATGTAGACTTTGAATGTTGCAGCAACTCGGAAGACGGAACACCGGCTAAGCAAAAAAAGATAATGACTGATGAAATAGTGTTTAGAAATCGAGATGCTGATAAAGTCGAAGCTCCCACAATTGACCCATTGGTTATATCCGCTCAAGTTGGTCCTGCTTGGATAAAGAGGATCCTGGTAGACAGCGGAAGTTCCGTAAATTCTTATTTAAAAGAGCATATGATTTAATGAAAATGGAAGCTAAGGACTTAAAGTCTTGTCAATCACGAGTCCACGGCTTCAATGGGAGTGCAACAATACCAACTGGAATAGTCGAATTGCCAGTAGAGTTAGGAGCGGGAGAATGCCGAAGAGTTCGGATGTTGCAATTTGTTGTCTTAGATATTCCTTCCCCATACAATGCTATTTTGGGCCGACCGGCCCTTGCCGAATTTAGGGCTGCTATCGCCCCATGGTGTTTAACTCTGAAGTTCCCTACTGACCACGGAATAGGAGTTGTACAAGGAGATCAGGCTGCTGAAAGAGCCTGTTATGTTGCTGAGTTGCGAGAGGCGCAGCGGAAAGAGAAAGGAAAAGGCGTAGAGGAATCTCTCTGCGCCCGTTTTACTGACGATTGACAACTAGCGCCTGGGCTCCAGCCTGGGCACCACAACCAATTCCAAAAGGATCTTGATCCAAGGGATAATGATAATAAAGAAGAATCTACAGAAAGTCAGGCTTCTCCGGCCGAGCTGACCATTGATGTCCCGATTGATGATGATCACGACGACTCGAGAATATTGAAGATTGGGTCTCAACTTAACCGAAAGACACAACAGGAATTGGTTGATTTTCTCCGGGCGAATCTTGACGTGTTCGCCTGGACACACTCTGATATGTGCGGAATCTCGCCTGACATTGCGAGCCACACCTTGAACACTGACCCACGATATATCCCGGTCAAGCAGAAAAGGCGTAGTATGGATCCAGAGAGATCTGCTGCCCTGAAAGAAGAGGTCGATAAGTTGAAATCAAATGGGTTCATTAGAGACGCTTTATACCCAAAATGGGTGTCCAATCCCGTACTTGTCCAAAAACCGAATGGAAAATGGAGAACGTGTATCGATTACTCTGACCTGAATAAAGCCTGCCCGAAAGACAGCTTTCCACTCCCCCGGATCGATCAACTGGTAGATTCAACCGCTGGACATGAATTGTTATCTTTCATGGATGCTTACTCAGGTTACAACCAGATACCCATGCATGTACCGGATCAAGAACACATAAGCTTCGTAACCGACTTGGGGTTGTACTGCTACAAAGTCATGCCTTTTGGATTAAAGAATGCTGGCGCGACCTATCAACGCTTAGTCAACCGAATGTTTGCCAATCAGATTGGAAAGACTATGGAGGTATATGTAGATGACATGTTGGTGAAGTCACGATACTCTGGTGATCATGTCAGGGACCTGGAATCAATGTTCGACATCCTCCGGAAATACGGAATGAAGCTTAATCCACTCAAGTGTCATTTCGGAGTCGCATCCGGAAAATTTCTTGGGTTCATTGTCAATGCCCGAGGAATAGAGGCCAACCCCGAAAAGATTTGGGCAATCAGAAATCTACAAACTCCGAAAACCATAAAGCAAGTTCAGAGTCTTAACGGGAAAGTGGCAGCACTGAGCAGGTTTATCTCAAAATCGACCGACAAATGCCTCCCATTTTTCGATTTAATTCGAAAGGGAAAACGAAACTTCGAATGGAACACAGACTGCGAGGGCGCATTTCAATCACTAATCTAGCATCTTTCCGTACCACCAATCCTCTCAAAGCCTGTAGATCATGAACAGTTATATCTTTACCTGGCAGTATCAGAGAATGCGATCAGTGCTGCATTGATTCGGGAGGAAGACCGAGTGCAAAAGCCGGTCTACTACGTGAGTAAACGATTAACCGGAGCCGAGAGAAATTATCCAAAGCTTGAAAAGTTGGCATATTGCCTAGTCATTGCCTCGAGGAAGCTCCGGCCATATTTCCAGGCTCATCCTATTACTGTGTACGCCGATCAGCCGTTACGACAGGTCCTTACGCGGCCTGAGACGTCTGGTAGGTTACTGAAGTGGAACATCGAACTGAGTCAATTCGACATCACTTATACTCCAAGGAGAGCCATTCACGGCCAAGTCCTAGCAGATTTTATAGCCGAATTCACTATTCCTGAAGACTTGCCCGAAACCAGTATATCTCCCGAATACATCTGGAAGATGTACACCGACGGTGCGTCAAACGATCGGTGTTCAGGAGCTGGGATAGTGCTTGAGACCCCTGAAGGACGATCCATATGTTATGCTTTGAAATTCGAGTTCCGCGCAACCAACAATGAAGCCGAGTACGAAGCTCTACTTACCGGACTAAAACTTTCCCGTGATCTGAAAATCATCGCTGTAGAGATCTATTGTGATTCCCAATTGGTAGTGTGTCAAGTCCGAGGTGAATACCAAGCTAAAGATCGAAGACTGTCCGCTTATCTAATTCAAGTTCTAGAGATACTTAATCAATTCGATTACTATGCCATTTTCTACATACCCCGAGAGCACAATCAGAAAGCTGATTCATTGGCAAAGTTAGCAAGCACGGGCGAGGCTCAACAGTTGGGGGTTGTTCCGATTGAAACCCTATCATCTCCGAGCATTGATCGAAGGGAGACTGATTTCGCATTTGAAGCAACCTCCACCAAGGAGTCGTGGATGACTCCTTATCAAGATTATATCGAACGCGGTGTATTGCCCGAGCGGCGAAGCGAGAAAAGACAAGTTCTGCGAAAGGCTTCACGGTTTGTGATTCAGAATGGAGTCATGTATCGGAGAGGATACTCTGTTTCTCTCCTCCGGTGTATCGCACACGATGAAATCAAACGAGTGTTACACGATGTACACGAAGGAGAATGTGGTGATCACATTGGGGGGCAAGCACTAGCAAAGAAGATACTTCGATATGGGTATTATTGGCCTACCGTTAATCGCGATGCTGCAGATTACGCTAGAAAATGTGACAAATGCCAGAAACATGCTCGAATTTCAAGAGCCCCGCCTACTGAGATAACCCAAATGGTCAGTCCTTGGCCATTTGCGGTGTGGGGAATGGATATCATCGGCACATTGCCTCTGGCCAAAGGTGGCGCGAAGTACGCCATCGTCGCGGTTGATTATTTCACCAAATGGGCTGAAGCTGAACCCCTGCGACAATCACAACAAAGAAAGTAATCAACTTTGTAGTGCGTAACATCATCTGCCGTTTCGGTCTCCCACATACTATCATTACCGATAACGGAACTCAATTCGACAGTGCTGAATTCAAAATTTCTGTCAACGATTTCACATCCAGAAGAAATTCTCTGCAGTAGCACACCCACAAGCAAATGGTCAGGTTGAAGCAGTTAATAAAGTTATCAAGTCCATTCTAAAGAAGCGACTGGAAAAAGCTGGGGGCAAATGGGTTGACGAACTTCCTATGGCATTATGGGCCTATCGAACGATCCATAAAACTGCAACCGGTCATACCCCGTTTTCCTTATCTTATGGTTCTGAAGCCGTTATTCCGGTCGAAATGGAAGTGCATTCCCATCGTGTAACGTATTACGATCCGAAAACAAACGCCATATTACTTGCTGAATCTTTGGATTTACTCGATGAGAAGCGCGAAGAGGCTGATTTGAGGGCAACCGCATATCGTAATCAAGTCGCCCGACTGTACAACGCCAAGGTCCGTCCGCGAACCTTCGAACTCGGCGATCTCGTACTCAAAAGAGTTTATCCGGTCCCTTCACACATGAAGCCAAATTGGAAAGGACCGTATGTGATTTCACAAAAGCTCGGAGATGGCACGTTCAAATTATCAACAGTTGACGGTTTTACCTTGCCGAGAGCTTGGAATAGCGAAAGTCTTCGTCGCTACTACATATGAGAAATTTTACCTATTTACTTTCTGTCAATTTACTTCTTTGCATTTTATTCTAGTATTTTGAGACTTAAATTTGTAATAAGGCAACTGACTTTGCCGTATTCTTTCGTTTCAGCAATAAAATGCCATCTCTTCGAGCCAGAGCTGTGATTTACTGAATATGACGCACTATATTACAATGCACGAAGGGCTAAGTCCCATCACGAGGAGGGACTTATTCAAGTAGGGAGTGATTGTGATGCGACCAGTCACTCACTAAGTGAAACCCGAGCTCGGGGACAGAACACTACATCAACATTCACGGGGATTTACACACGACAATCCCCCCGCCAACTCCAAATTCCCAGAGAGTGAATTGGAGTATAAACTTCAACTCTCGGTTCCCGGAGCGCGAGTTGGAGTATAAACATAAAACAATTCGTTCCCAGAGTGCGAACGGACTCCAACTTCCCGGAGCGCGAATTGGAGTATAAACATTAAACAATTCGTTCCCAGAGTGCGAACGGACTCCAACTTCCTGGAGCGCGAATTGGAGTATAAACATAAAAAAATTCGTTCCCAGAGTGCGAACGGACTCCAACTTCCCGGAGCGCGAATTGGAGTATAAACATTAAACAATTCGTTCTCAGAGTGCGGACGGACTCCAACTTCCCAGAGCGCGAATTGGAGTATAAACATTAAAACAATTCGTTCGTAGAGGGCGAATGAACTCCAACTTCCCAGAACGCGGGTTGAAGTATAGACATCAAATGATTCATTCCCAGAGTGCGAACCGGATTATCGGTCTCAGATTGTCTTAAGTCCCCAGAATGCGGACACGTGTTTAAAGTTTGCAGTAAACACACTTGATCACAAAAATGCAAATGTCGTTCCCCGAGACTAGGGGGCGAAAAAGCTAAGTGTTAGTCACCGACCGAAGTGGGACAATGTCCGAAGTTCGGTTATTCATCGATCACAACTCGCGACCAAGATTCTCAAACTCGGCAAATAAAAACAAACTCTACTTGACGGTGAAAACACCACAAGTACACCAAACTGTTAACTACAGATTATGTTAAGTCCCCGAAGTGCGGACATGTATACAAGGCTTATAGCATATGCGGGCACAAGCTAATCAATGCAATACTTAAGCAAATAAGAAAAGAGCTGTTTTCTATTTTATTAACAAACGAAAAAAGAGTTTGATTACATGATAAAACCAAAAACAACACATAAAGTGGATGCCGGATCCACACTCATACACGACCAACAAAAAGAGAAGTAAAAAGAAGTTCTGCTTCGCAACTGCATGACAAAACAAGAAGTTCAGTCCTTCTTCTTCCGATGTCTCTTCTTTGGGGTTGAGACGCTAGACCCGCTACCCGGCTTCTTACGAGATTTCTTGTCCTTCTTTGGAGCGTCCTAAGGGTCTGGCATGATATCTACATCTTCCTCAGAACTAGAAGGGACAGAGATCCCTTTTAGAGGGCGAACCGAAGGCGGAGGAGCCGTAGCGGGTGGCGAAGCTTCAACACTAGAAGTTATAACAGTGCTGGTGAGAGAAGTAATGATTGAAGAAGTTAAGCTTGGTGGGGCGACATCGCCTCCAGAACCACCAACTGCCATAGCCATTTCAGCGCTTATCTCAACAAGAATTTCTTCTTCTCGGATAGATCGATCAGCGCTGGAAACAGGGACGGTCGGTATAAATGAGCTAAAAGAAGAGGCAACACCACCCATTGTAAAGGAAGGGTCAGGGAAAGGTTCACAACGTTGTTTGAGAAGCTCCTCGATCATCTGAACATCAAACGACATCGAGCTCCCTCCTCTCATCTCGCTGGTAAAAACAGTGGTCGTGATGGCTTCAGTAACAACGGCTCCTAGCATTGGCTGCGAAACTTGTGGAATTGGAAGCGCTGGCGCATCGCTTTCAGTCACTGATTAAACCAAAAGTGGATTGGTCAAAAGATCGACTACAAGTTCAAAATTCCAGAAACACTTAAAGCAACATTTATAATACCTTCTTTGTTGCGGCTCGTTGATAGAACAGGTTCAGAAGCGGTAGATGTACCGAGAGACAATTCCGGTCGATCCGGATTATAAGCAGGGATAACTTGTGGACCAGCTGTAGTAACGACTCCAGATGAGGTTGGGGCATCAACTGGAACATTCTCACTGTCATGTGCGGCTCCAGAACCTTCACCCGTCTCTACATGATGAAACCCAAGTCTCTCCCTCTCAGCGGAGATCATCGCATCATGGAGAAGTTTTCTCTCCTCTTCGTTCAGTAAGCGAGATTCAAGTTCAAACTCATCTACGGCGCCTTTGGGGAGAGATGCTCTTTTATTCGCCACCAATTTTTTCCAAGCGCTAAGCAGAAGCATAGAATAATCTCCGAGCCACGAGAGATTCCTATGCTCGAGTACATTAGCATTATAAGTGTCGAGAAGATCGTCAAATTCAGCTTCCACTCTGAATATCTCCGCTTGAACTCTCCCTTCTACCTCTGCTTCCACCGCTCCAACCTTAGCAACCGCCGCGTCTCGCTCAGCTCGAAGAGACACAGCTTGCTCACACGCCTCCTGTGCAGCTGCATTAGCGTCATCTTTTTCCTTATTTAAACGGGAGAATTTAGCTTTTAACTCCTCAAGTTCCCTGACCGCCGCATCTCGTTCGGCCTCAACGTTTTTGTATCGATGGCCTAAATCCTCAACTAAAGTACAGTGCGCTTGTTGCATTTTTGCCATCTCAGCCAATGTCTCATCGACCTTCTGTAATGACTCCAGTTCAGCCTTGCGAGAAGACTCCGTTTCAAATTGAAGAACGTCAACGATACGGTTCTTCTGAGCCAAGTCTGTTTCCAAGTTCTCAATAACTTTGGCTCGTTCGAAGGCTACTTTTGAGGCTTTAACAGCTGCCCTGTACCATTCTTTATACTGAGCATAAAAATCCCGAGTATAGCTGAGGGCAGTGTGCACGGCATCTTCGGGAATTCTCTTAAGGTTGGGTGGAAAGATATAGGCGTCAAAGCATATCTCTGGAAAGTCTTTTTTCAACTGAGCAATTCTAATAGCCCCTTCACCAGACGGTTCAAGGGGTGCTTCCTCTACGGTTACGGTCGTGGCTGTATCGGTCCTTGAGTGATGTGGACCGGGCTTAGAAATTTGCCGAGATGATTGTTGCCGTGAAGTTTCAACTACAGGTACTTGGCCCCTGGATGATGGAGGAGAACGAGAGGGTGAACGATACCTTCGGTCCCTATCAGAATGTTCCTGGCTGGAGTAGTGTCGGGAATGGTCCCTATCATGGTGCTCCTGCTCATAATACCTCCGCTCACGGTCTCGGTCAGAATCCCTGCGGCGGGACTCATAGTAGGATGAAGAATGGTGTACTCGCCGAAGTTTGTCAAGTGTAGAAGGACGATTCGACATGGTGCCTGTAGAAAAGGAACAATTCAATTAAGTACCAAGAAAAAACACTGCAATGCGTGTGGACGTCGTGAAGTGTTGTGAAAAGTGAATAAATGCGCAAACCCCCCGACCAACCAGAAGCATCGATTACACTAACGGGTAAAGAATCGCTTATGTCAAGCGCTCCCCGAAGCTCTTCCAACCCGGACCCGTGATGGAGAGATACGTAGTCCGAAATAGGAATATCGTCCAACCAGGTGAAGAGGTCTCCGGACTTACAAGGAGAAGCGCTGGGAACAGTAACCCCAGGTTGGGAACGGGTTACGACTACAGACTTCCATCTCTTAAGCTTAGGTACAACAGCCTTGCCTTTCTGACCCTCTTCTATTCGGGAAAGGTCGGCTGCTATATCAGTGTCTGTGGGCATTCTTTCGTCATCGCTCATTTCTCTTATTACAACGCCAGGTTTTCTTTTTGCCACTTTTTTCTTCTTCCTCGAGGCCGATTTCGCCAAACCTTCAATCACAATACTCTGGCCCATCTCAATCAAACCCAGTGTCCTTAAGTTATCATCGGTCAATAGCAAATCTATGTGCCTTAAGTCATGGGGAACCCTTTGCAAGCTTTGAACGACACCCCTATAATGCCCACCAGCAGGTCTTGAAATGATGGCTGCAAGAATAGCAGAACATTAATGTAAAGTATTAAGAGTGACCACTCAATAACGAATTATGATGCTTACGTCTGGATAACCATCTCCTGGCAAACCCTGGGGGGCAACGAACAAAAAACCACTCGTTCTTGAAATAACTAAGCCTGGTCCAGGCCCCAGTCACGACCTGACAGTTCCTGACCGCCTCCAGAAAAGTGAAAGACGGGCTATCACCCCTACTCTTAAAATTGAAGATGTGCCTGATCTCGTTAGGTCTTGGCGGGCGAAAAAGGCAATCCATAAATATGACGAAGACGCTGTTTAGTAGTGCATGCCCGTTGGGATGAAGCTGCGAAGGAGCGATTCCTAAGAACGACAACATCTCTCTGATATATTGGTTAAAAGGAGGAAGAGATCCAGCCGCACAGGCATGGCGGTAAAAGGCAGTATATCCCTCAGGAGGGTTGTGTGGTCTATCGCTGGCACTGGGTAATAAGACATCGTCCAGAGATATGTTGTGTTTCGAACATAACCGGCTCAACAGAAACTCTGAGATATTGGATTGAACAGAATCAACCGGATCTTCGATAAATATCGCCTCCGGCAATTCATCCGGAGCCTGATCCACGACTTCAGGAGGAATGTCTGGAATCTCAAGCATTGGAAAGGGCGAGCTTTGTGCTTCTTGTTGTTGAGAACTCGAAGACTCCATAATTAACTAGCTCACCAGAAAGTGGCGTTAAAAACGTAAAAAAAAAACCCAAGCATTCCCGCGGTGCAAAGTGTATGAATATGATGTGCAATACAAGTGCTAGAAAAAATTTTAAGCAGACTTTACAAAGATGAAACGAGGTGTCCGAATTACGAAATTTTGAAATTTGAGAATGAAAACGACCGTCATCGCTGACCGTCACTTTCACGCCACCCAGAAGCTATTGGCCAATTCAAGTGATAAATTCGTTGGATTTTGTTTAAGTCATGGTGCCATCGACGAGCTTCAATGGAGATGTCAAGTTAGATTCGATTATGCAAGGCCGAAGCTCGTCGGGGTCAAGTATGCTAAAGTTCATTAAGCTCGACAAAAAGTTCAAACTTGAAATTGGTCATAGCTCAAAAGTTGGAGCCAGTCATAGAGTTAGAAGTTTCATATGTTCGAACGTTCGAATCGATCGACTCGAATCGATACGAGTCGAATCGAAGACGTTCGAATCCATGCGCCTCGAAGCCAGGAAGGTCGACTCGATGCAGCTTTAGGGTAGAGAAGGTACTTCGAATCCATTAGCTTCGCGTAACTTCGAATCGATCAACACTGAACATCTTCGAATCGATCAAGGTATTATCACTTCGAATCGATCAGCACGGTCCTTCGAATCCATCGGTTCGAAATCTCGCAATCTTGATCGATTCGAACTACTTATTCCTACATCGATTCGAAGTCTCACCTACTTGATTGGTTCGAAATACTTATGCCCTAATCGATGCGAAGCAAGGAAGGAGGATGACAACCAACGTTGCCTACACTTCTCCCTGATGACGCTCAGAATCGATACGACTTGAATGGCTTCAATCCCCAGATCCATCGAGTCAACCCACTTCAGACCTCACTATCACTCATGGTTTTCGAAAGAAAAGATTGAAATCGATGTCAAATTTTCAGTTTTCATTGTTCTATACTCGGATCGATCCCTTGGCCTACCTGATTGGATTCGATTACGGTAAGAAACTTGGAGAAATTGAATCGATTCGTGCAGAATGCAGTTGTATCTGACGTTGGAGGACCGATTCGAAGGTAGAACTACAGTAAAAAGTGAAAAGTAAGAAGTAAAAATGAAGACGGCCTTGGATATTTATATGGATTCCACAGAAAACGCGTGGCTTTTCGACTCTCGGTTGTGTTTACCCCCTACCGCCGGTCACTAGCCAAACCCCATCGATTCGAACAAGCACTCGATAACCCATTGCATTCGAATCCATCACAGTGAAAGGTCATAACTTCGAATCCATCACATGGCCGAATCCATATTCCACTTCGAACCCGTTACCTTCCGATCCCTTACACGATCGAATCCATCCCAGGTTAATTGACGCGAGGCACCATCGATTCGATGAAACACTAAGCAAAGGCAAGACCATTGGTTCGGAAATACATGATTTTGAATCCACTAGGACAACATCGATTCGAAGCACTTGAATAAGGACTGAGTTGAAAAATCTTATCGACTCCAACAACCTATTCCATAACCAGCAATTCAATCAATTCGAAACCCTATCGACTCAAACAAGCACGCTTCGAATCCATTTAGCACCGTTGATGAGAATGAATGCAACACCTCGACATGAAAAGATGACTAGAGGGTCGATACAAAAGGATGATCATAGATGGCAATAACAAACCAAACCGGCAACAACTTCCAATCACGCAATACTAACCAGAATCAAGGTGATACACGTATGCGCGTATGTTTGACTAAAATTTAATCTTTATCATTCACAGGAATCAGACATCCACCTTGTCATGGTTTCAACGACGAACAACCAATCACAATCATACGACAATTGATAGCAGCAATAAAGAATACAGCTTTCAATAGAGCATGTCCTAATTGTCCGGCGTTAGATTTTAGCTTTTCAAAGCACGTCATGTTTACACAAGACGTACTTTGGGGGGCAAATGTTATCCCGCCTTTTGGCAAGGCCAAGATACCAAGGAACGGACCAGAAAGAAACAGGATCATACGTCTTCAGCTCCGAATGATCGTTGGGCAACTACAGATATCGATGAATTTTATCCAAGTCCGGATCGGGCTACGATTGGTAAGACACGTCAAGCAAAGCTGTAGAAACCAGCGTTCCAAATTTCGGGGAGATCCGAGTTCGTATGCTCAAGATGTCACCAAGAGAAAGTAAGGAGGGTAGGCCTTATTTCGAATCCATCAGAAAGATCCAGGGTCGAATCGATCAGAGTTCGAATCCATAAGCAGGAACATCGTTCGAATCCATGAAGTTCAAGAAGCCTCGACTCCAATTCATAACCATCTTCGAATCCATGGAGCAGAGAACCCTTCGTATCGATCGAACCATGGAACGCCTTGATCGATACGAAGGAACGCACGATTGATCGAATCGAAGGAGCATACCTTCGAATCCTTCTCTTCGAATCCTTCTCTTCGAATCCATCAAGGCGCTCCTGCCTTCGAATCCATCAAGGCGCTCCTGCCTTCGAATCCATCAAGGCGCTCCTGCCTTCAAATCCATCAAGGTGCTCCTGTCTTCGAATCCATCAAAGCACCCCTGTCTTCGAATCCATTAAGCAAGAGTTCATCGAATCCAACATACTGAAGCAACTTCGAATCGATCTGTAGTAGCTAGCAAACAATCGATTCGAACAAATACCAACACCATCGATTCGAAAAACATGGATTCGAAGCACGTTTGTCAGTTAAAAATGCAATCTTGAATCGATCATAACTTGAGATCTACAAGTCCAAATGCCATGAAATTTTCACAGGAGCTTGCACGTACATAGAGGAATGGCCACGCCAAGTTTCATCCCGATTGGACACTTTTTTGATCGATTCGAACCAAGGGTCGAATCGATCCAAAAGCGGGCCCGGATCTCCAGAATTCAGCCATGTGGCCCCCCTGCACGTGTCAGAAGTGGTCTTCCCAAATTTTAGGAGAAATATCAGCCTCCAGCACCTATAAATAGAGCCCCTGGTCATTCAGAAAGGGGATCGGAGAATTTCTAGAGAAAAAGCACGCCCGGACGCCGCTAGAATCACTTCAGAGCACCGCCGCTAGCTTTGACTTCGAATTTTTTGCTTAAGAACTGCTGTACTTAGCCATATAAAAGTTGTATTCTCCGAATATCAAGCGATAAAATAACAAAGCTTCATAGTGGACGTAGGCACATCGCCGAACCACTCTAAATTGTTGTCTTCTGTGCAATTTACTTTCTGTTGCTTGGAGTTTTTGTTAGATAATCCTCATTTTAATTTGCCTTCTTCATTTATTATCTCTTCAAAAACTTCCGAAGAGTGTTGTGCCCAATTTTGACACAAACACGCGTATATGATTTTTGTTTGATGATAATAAACATATATACATTCGTTTAAATGTATTTGTTAATGTACTATTTTATTTTTTATAGATTAAATAAATATTTGCTGAATAAAATTAAATAACACAGAATTTGAATTCAAACAGAAATTTTATTCAAACAAATATTTATTACAATTTTGAATAGTACAAATTCAAGCTCTCACTATACATATACAATTTTTATTACAAATACATCACAATTTCATATTTACATAAATTCCTCACTACATATCACTCACACTCGTAGTTCATCTTCAACTTCATTCCAGTTAGAATCCAGCATCTGAGTAATCTGCAAAAATATTCACCAACGTAGTAAAATTGAAAAAGAAATATTTTTGCAATATAAAATAAAATGTGAATTTTGAAAATGATATTTGCCTCAGTTATTTGGGTTGTTCGTCATCATTTAATTTTGAATTCATCACACACGAACAATGTGACATGCACAGTGTATCACTGTACATGCCACGAGGCCGTGCACACCGATATACACTTGATTGATTTACAGGGACATGTGAGCATAGGTCAAACCCAAAATACCGGATTCAACTCAAGTGCAATAAAATAATGTCTCAACTTTCAACACAATGTCAAATCCGAGCTACAAGCTGGAGTCAACTCAGGTGCAATTCAAAAATCAATCCAAATGCAAATAAAATGGTCGGGAGCAACATATCACAGATAGTTCACATGCCCAGCCTTACGCCAACATGAAATAAACACAGTCCAACTAAAAATGAAAACCAAAATAAAAATAAACCAAACTCAAAGAAACATGACTACACATTCAGGTCTAGACCACAAAATCAAGTTAATGAAAGCAACTCGAGCAATTTCAGCTACTATATGAAGTCATGGCACACTGGAAAATGTAGTACAACAAAGTGACTCAAGCAACAACATAAACCAAGCTACAAACATCAAGTGCATCACTACAAAACAAGCTCAACTGGACAGTTCCATCTAACCAGATTCAAGTATACAACCAAAGAAGAAAACCATCAAGCCAACACAGCAGCAAGTGAATGCAGAGCTACTCCAGACAAGATGATAGCACATATATACATACATGAATGCATATATATACATGCAAGCAATCAAGATGACAATATCGCTTCAAATGAAAACATATGTGCCAATAAAACATGTGCAGTCCAATGAACAGAGGCAACAAAGGTCAGGGAACAGGGAAAAATCAAGTGATGCAACATCACATAATCAAATGAAGCCAAAGCAAACAGAGGGATCAATATGGCAATATTGTTGCATCAATGAAATTATAAACATCAACTACAAGCCCAAGTGACAATTTGAAGACAGCAAATACAACTTTAATGCAAACAGTCGAAGTGGGCAATGCGAGCACAGCTCAACAATGAAATAGCTATAAACAACCATACATGAACAGTTGTAACATGTATATGAATGTAAGTGATAATGTGTACACATGAATGCCATCAGGTCAGAGACACAATACAGCAAGTTGCAAGGAGAAATGAATCTTCAAAACAGCAAGAGTTCAACAATATAGATATATGTAGTAACAATATAAATGAATCAATTTCGAGATGAACAATGTAAATGTCAAAGTCGTGGAGCCAGTGCCGAAGTCAACATAGGTGTCCAAGGAAACATCGTCAAGCCGTGTTTCTGATCAAAGTCAAAATCGTGGTGACCACGAAATGAATCAAAGCCATGACCATCAAGTAACGGAGTATATACGTATTCTGAACAAGTCAATACAATCTAAAGCAAACAATCGAAATCCAACGATCAAGCTATATCAGTTGACAAATTCAAATAAAAATTATATGACGAAAATTCAGGCATCCGACTCCTATATAAGGATAGAATCATCGGCAAAATAAAATCATCGATGGTGTTCAAGCATTGAATCAGAAAGTAAAAGAGCAAAAAATTGCTTACTGAAGCCATACCACAAACTCGATCAATTTCAAAGAGACCGTGAGAAAAACAGAGAAGCATGCGATCGACGAAGCAAATAAAGTGATAAATCTTCCATTCGATCTAGCAACCAAAGCCGGACTCTTTGAAATCACGAAAACCCTAAATTCGATCACATGGAACGAAGCCCTAATTGAGTTGCAAAGAGGAACCGCCAGCATCTTCATATAAACGAACGTGCAAATAAAAGGAGAACGTGTTAAATTATAAAAGGGGGCCGGCCTGTTTTTTCTCTTCAAGGGTTTTTAATATTTTAAATAGGGTTATTTTAATTTAAATTGTTTTTAATTGTATTTTTCTTTATAAACCGTTTAAATTTCTAGTCGTGTGACTAGGGGACAAACTACGTGGCGTAGTTTGCAAATTCACAAATCAGTGGCTGAGTTGTGGCAGGGTTTTGAGCATAGTGTTAGGTTTAGTCGATAGCGGGTGTCGCGAGTTTACGTGTGTAAGCGTCTGACTATCTAATTTCTAGTAGAAACCTTGGGGGCAGCACGTAGGCAGGGTTTTGCCGAAGTTGGGTAAATTCTGTGTCGTTCTATATCTGCATTTTATTATTCTGCTATTATCTGTGCTGCTATTGTTCTGTGATCTGTGTTGAAATTATTTTATAAGCTTCCGCAATTAATTTTTATAATTTATACTAGCACCCTATTCACCCCCCTTCTAGGGTGAAATCGATCCTACATATTCAAAAATCTACTCCGTTTTACAATGACATCACACTCCTATTTATAGGAGTTACAACACACACGACTCCAACTTGCGACTCAACATAACTCGACCCACGACATACAACTTAGCACAATTACAAGTTACAACATCTCACGCGACCTAATACAACACAAGCGACTTACATCATACGACTCAACAGTACAACACAAGCACACGACTTAACACATTCGAGTTATACATCATACACGACTTAACAATATAACACGACATACGACATAACAATACAATACAGGTTAGAACACTATGTGACATAAAAGGAGCGGCTGAGCGACATAAGGAATCATGCAACTTAGTGACATAGTGACATAAGAGAGAACATGGCTTCAGGAAACGGCTCAAGCGACATAAGTTG
Organism: Allium cepa; assembly: GCA_030765085.1. Lineage (NCBI taxonomy): Eukaryota > Viridiplantae > Streptophyta > Magnoliopsida > Asparagales > Amaryllidaceae > Allium > Allium cepa. Next base: position 192,280,626 of record CM060939.1, on the reverse strand, counting down.
AGCAACATAAGAACAGGAACGACTTAAGCTTCTGGAGCGACATAAGGAATCAACATAGGTAAGCGACTTAAAAAATGAGCAACATAAGTTGCAGGAATGGCTAAAACTCCATGAGCGACTTAGCAACTTAAGCGACTTAGGCTTCGGAACGACCTAAGGGAACAATGCGGCATAGGTTGCTTGGCATAACTCGCTAGGTTGCTGGTTGGCATAACTCGTTGTTGGCATAACTTGCTATGTCGCTCTGGCGACTTAAGACCAAGCGAGCGACTTAGAGAATTGGGGCGACTTAACTCGTTATGTCGCGTTTGTTCTGCCTCCTGCGCTGCATCATCCATCTCGTTATGTTGCGGGCGACTTAAGGCAAGCGAACAACTTAAGACCAACGAGCGACTTAAAGCAAACGAGTTATCATGGTGCGACATAAGATGGTTGAACGAATCGTCATGGTGCGCTGCATCATCCTCCTCTGGTTGAAAAGAATTCGATCCCGAATTCACACTTTCCTATCCTTCGACATATTTATTCTCATGATATGGAATCAAGTGTTTGACGTTGAAAACGTCGGCAGTATAAATATGATCCGGCAATCTTAATTGATAAGCATTCTCATTAATCTTCTTTACGACCAATCTTTCTAGCAGCTAGCTTGTTGTAAGCACCAATAGAAAATCGATCTTTAGTCAATACTGAATATATACAAAATCTCCTTTTTTGAATTCAACATTTCGTCGTTTAATATCTGCGGATTGCTTATATTTCTCATTCGTCTTAAGCAATCGTTCCTTCACGACATTGTGGCACTCTTGCAATTCATTCACAAAATCACTAGCTCGTTTCATCACTCCTTTCTGTTGTGGTACCGTAGATAAATCTAATGGTCCTTTAGGAATTGTTGAGTAAACGACCTGGAATGGACTGAACCCAATGCTACTATTAACTGCATGATTGTGTGCAAACTCAGCTTGACACAACTTGGAATCCCAACTCTTCAAATTATCATTCATGAGGCATCTCAATAGATTACCTAGGGATCTGTTCACAACTTCTGTCTGTCCATCCGTCTGTGGATGATAAGCACTACTAAATTTCAGCTTTGTCCCGACCATTTTCCATAGACTCATCCAAAAATGACTCAGAAAACGAGTATCTCTGTCTGATACAATAGATTCTGGCAACCCGTGCAGACGATAGATCTCTCTGAAGTATAACTGTGCGACATTAACTACATCTGCCGTCTTCTTGCATGCAATAAATGTACCATTTTTGAAAACCGATCAACCACCACGTAGATAGAATCATTGACATGTTGCGTTCTCGGCAAATCCAATACAAAGTCCATACTAACATCCACCCATGGCTTAGTAGGTATAGGCAATGGCATATATAAACCTGCATTTGTCGCGGTTCCCTTTGAAACTTGACAAATATGACACCTCTGAACAAACTTTTCAACTTCCTTCCTCATTGACAGCCAAAAATAAGACTTTGAGATCAACTGCATAGTACGATCGTGGCCCACGTGTCCTTCTTCATGTAACTCTTTGATGATTTTCATTCGGAGACTGCAATCTAGAACACACAGCTGATTTCCTTTGAATAGAAAACCATCAACCAGCATATATCCATCCATGCTTCCCTGCTTGACTTTGCCTAGTATTTCGAAAAAATATGAATCTGAAGTAAGAAGTTCTGGAAGTAAGTCAAAACTCATCACCTCTACTCGCATGGTTGTTAGTAAATTCTCCCTCCGACTCAATGCATCTGCAACGCGATTAGTTACTCCAGACTTGTGATTTACGACGAATGTAAGTTGCTGCAAATAAGCTATCCACGATGCATGCCTGCTGCAATTTTATTCTGCCCTTGTAAATGTTTCAACGCTTCATGGTCCGTATACAAAACAAATTCTTTGTGGAATAAGTAATGTCTCCAATGCTTCACAGTCTGCACAATAGCATAAAACTCCACATCATAAGTATTGTATCTCATCTTTGCTCTAGAAAGTTTCTCACTGAAATAGGCAATTGGGCGACCCTTCTGACTCAACACTCCTCCAATTCCAACTTTCGATGCATCCGTATGTAATTCAAATAGTAACTGAAAATCTGGCAACACTAGAATCGGTGCTGAGGTTAAAAGTTCCTTGATTTGCTCAAAAGCAGATCCTGCCTCTTCCGTCCATGAAAACTTCTTTCCTTTCATACAATCAGTAACAGGAGTCATCGCACTACTAAAGTGTGGTATAAATCTTCGATAAAATGAAGTTAGCCCATGAAAACATATGACTTCGGTTATAGTTTTGGGCTGTGGACAATTTCTGATTGCGGTTACTTTGGTCCACTGTATCCCTTCCTCAGACACAACATAACCCAAAAATAAAACACTTGGCGTCATGAACACGCATTTCTTCGTCGCTACATAGAACTGTTCTTGACGAAGAAAAGTTAACACCTTTCGCAAGTGTTGAATGTGCTCCTCTGTGCTAACACTATAGATCAAGATATCATCAAAGTAGACAACCACAAACTTCCCGATGTAAGATCTAAAAATTTGATTCATCACCCTCATAAATGTACTTGGTGCATTAGATAGACCAAATGGCATAACCAGCGATTCATATAATCCTTCCCGAGTCTTGAATGTTGTCTTCCATTCATCACCTGGTCTAATGCGAATCTGATGATAACCACTCTTAAGATCGATCTTCGAAAAGATTACAGACCCACTGATTTGATCCAATAGATCATCAAGTCTTGGCATAGGAAATCTGTATCTGACAGTTATTTTGTTGAGTGCCCTGCTATCTGTACACATTCTCCATGAACCATCTTTCTTCGGCACTAACAAAGATGGAACAAGGACCGAGACTCTCTTGAACATGCCCTTGCTCAAGCAACTCCTCAACATGTCTCCTCAACTCTTCATGCTCTTTCGGACTCATACGATAATGTGGCCTGTGCGGTAAAACAACACCTGGCACTCGATCAATTTGATGTTGTATGTCCCTCAATGGCGGTAACTCCTTGGGTATTCCGCAGGAAAGACATCTTCAAATTCATTCAACACCGGTCTGATCTCCACAGGAATTTCAACATCTTCACTTGTTTCATACCCAATCAACATAAACAATTCAGCACTATCTTTCACTTCTTCAACAAATTCTCTTGTAGATAATAGACTAGTTGATTCCACCTTCTTCTCTGACTTTCTTTCACTTTGTTCACGCTTCTTAGGAACTAAGGTAATTTGAGTTCCTTCGAACATGAAACTGTAGCTGTTGGTGCGACCATTATGTTGTACAGCTCGATCATACCGCCACGGTCTTCCCAATAGTAGATGACACACATCCATATCTACAACATCACACCATATATCATTTTTGTACTTCTTCGCAATAGAAAATGTAAAAAATGCTCGTCTTCCCACTGTCACTTATCCACCTTTCTTTAGCCATGCCAGTTTATAAGGTCTAGTGTGTTTTTTAGTCTTCAACCCTAACTTCATAACGGCTTTTTCAGAAATAATGTTATCACAGCTTCCCGCATCAATAACAAATCGACAAACCTTCTCCAAGATAGTACATATAGACTGAAAAATATTGCTTCTTAGCCAACTAGAATCATTCTCATGCTTTGGCACTAAACAAGACCTTCTTATCATCAAATTACACCCTTCATCTCCTGACACAACTTCTTCATCAAACTTCGATGGTTGAGAATAGTCAACTTCAGCTTCCACATCCTCATACTCACATTCCTCTACAACTAATGCTCTCTTCTTTGGTTTCGTACATTCATTATTTTATGGCCAAACTCATGACAATTATAGCACTTGATACTGTTGTTGACCTTTGCTTTAACGGCTTCATTGACAATTGGTTTACTGACTGCCTTGAAAACATTAGCACTGCTACTAGCACCTTTATTCTGATTGTTAGAACCCACAAACACACCACTTCCTCGTCTCCCTTGTTTCTCCCAAGCTAGAGCTTTCTGATGTGCTTCAGCAACAGACATTGGATTAAACATATTCACCATGTCTTGAATTTGCATTCGTAACCCTCCAATATATCTAGCTGTTAATTGTTCCTCGGTATCCATAATATCATTCCTTGCAATCAATTGATAGAATTCATCTGCATAATCATTCACCGTCCTCGTCCCTTGTCTCAAATTCTACAAACGTTGATACATAAGAGATTGATAATTGTACGGCAAGAAAGTTTCTTTCATCATCTTTCTCATCTTTTCCCAAGTGACAACTTTCGATTTTCCCATTCTCTCCCGAGTTAGTTTGGTTTGTTGCCACCAAGCCATAGCTCTTCCTCTTAATCTTGTAGCAACTAACTGAACTCTGCGATTCTCAGGTATCTCGTTCAATTCCAAAATTTCTTCAACATTTGACAACCAATCAAGAAATTCTTCTGCTTGCATACCACCTTTGAATTCTGTAATTTCCATCCTCATACCAGATTTCCATTTACGATCATTTTTTGAATCCAGGTATTGATTTCGCACTTGGCCTTGATTTCGATAATGCATACTACCTCCATCACCATCCTCCTCAAAATCATCTGTATGTCGATATCGATCCCGTCCATCTACATCTCTACGACCATACATGTCCCTTCTACCCAGTCTTTCAACATCATGATAAGGTTCATTGTCAAACCCACGTTGAGTTCTTCTCTCTGCATCTCGATACTCATGGTGTTCTCTTCTCATTGAAACTGAAGATTCTCTCCTATCTCGATAAGACTGGGGTGACATCCTCCTTTCTTCCGAAACCGATGGTGAAACCCTATTTCTACTATGGTTCGAAACTGGTGACGTTCTCCTTTGATTGTGATTCATGTCATTCATCAACTTCTCCAATTTTGCAATATCCTCATTGAGATTTTCACTGATACACTGCTCCATCTGCTCAGCTTCTTATCTTCTATACAAATCTTCAACATTATGATAGCGATTAGCACGTATCGGAGGCATGATCATCAAACAATCTCGTTTCCTTTACTGATACTACTTTTGGCTCTAACTTTGGTTCGGCTCTGGTTTGGCTCCGATCTAACTTGGCTTTAACTCGGCTTTAATCTAGCGTAGCTTTGATCTCTGATATGGCTTTGATACCAAACTGACGCAGCGAATTTAACTTTGACGTGCTAATAATACTTTCTTCCTCACGAAATGATTTCAGTCAAATAAACCTGATAGAACGATAAATACCCAATTTTGTTGATCGTGATGATGCCGGAATCTAGTTATCTCCAACCTGTTGATCTCGCAAGATACCGTGTTGAAAGATCTACAATTCGATCATTGATCACTCGCAAGTGATACCGAGAATTGGCTTCTACTTCGTTGATTCGTGCACGAATAACCCGAAGAAGGAAAGAAGAAGGAGATCACACTCAACTTCAACAACGGTGGCAAAAAGCTCACATACAAATTTTATTCAAAAATCAACTCCGTTTTACAATGACATCACACCCCTATTTATAGGAATTACAACACGCACGACTCCAACTTGCGACTCAACATAACTCGACCCACGACATACAACTTAGCACAATTACAAGTTACAATATCTCACGCGACCTAATACAACACAAGCGACTTACATCATACGACTCAACGGTACAACACAAGCACACGACTTAACACATTTGAGTTATACATCATACGCGACTTAACAACATAACACGACATACGACATAACAATACAATACAGGTTACAACACTATGCGACATAACAGAAGCAGCTTAGCGACATAAGGAATCATGCGACTTAGCGACATAGTGACATAAGAGAGAACACGGCTTCAGGAAACGGCTCAAGCGACATAAGTTGAGCGACATAAGAACATGAACGACTTAAGCTTCTGGAGCGACATAAGGAATCAACATAGGTAAGCGACTTAAAAAATGAGCGACATAAGTTGCAGGAACGACTTAAACTCCATGAGCGACTTAGCGACTTAAGCGACTTAGGCTTCAGAACGACTTAAGGGAACAATGCGGCATAGGTTGCTTGGCATAACTCGCTAGGTCGCTGGTTGGCATAACTCGCTGTTGGCATAATTCGCTATGTCACTCTGGTGACTTAAGACCAAGCGAGCGACTTAGGAAATTGGGGCGACTTAACTCGTTATGTCGCGTTTGTTCTGCCTCCTGCGCTGCATCATCCATCTCGTTATGTCGCGGGTGACTTAAGGCAAGCGAACGACTTAAGACCAACGAGCGACTTAAAGCAAACGAGTTATCATGGTGCGACATAAGATGCTTGAACGAATCATCATGGTGCGCTGCATCAGGTTGTCAGCTAGTAGACGCAGGTCTCTTTCTATAATTATGAAGCAAACCATCTTCTGCTTCGTTTTTCAAAACACAAATTTTAGACTTTTTTTATCGCAGTATTCTTTTTTAGAACTTCCCCGCTTTTAATATTCAATTTCATAGCATGTTTGACTTCATCTTTTACGCGCAAACAAGTCGCACATTCACCTCCATTTAAACCAGAAAGGTGATATTTGAAGCGGCGAATCCCGCCGCCTTTGAATGTTTTGTTGCAAAACATACATTTTATCTCTGAATTTCCATTTATTATTGTATCGGTGCAATATTGCCATGCTGGATCCGTCTTAGGTCTATTTGATTGACAAACAGTGGTTTCGATACTAGGATTTGACGCTTCTGCAGAATGTGGATTTGATGTCATTCTGTTATCACTGAAAATGAAGGATGGTTATTTATCATTCATAGTATTATGTAACAAGTAAAAGTTTATAAAATAGAACAATAAAATATTTAAACTGCCTACTCATAGCTAAAACCAACTTTCTTTGCTTATAAATAACATGCAAAGTGGGTATGCTGTATACAGAGCACACAAATTTCCAAAAACAACAAAAATACAAAAAAGAAACATGGTGGGCAGTGGATCGTCATGCGGGGCATGCAAATTCCTCAGAAGAAAATGTGAAGACATCTGCATATTTGCACCGTATTTCAGTTATGAAGGAGCTGAACTACACTTTGCTGCAGTGCACAAAGTGTTTGGTGCAAGCAATGTATCCAAACTTCTTTCTCATTTGCCATTATGTAATCGTAGCATTGTTGCCATCACTCTCTCCTTCGAGGCTGAAGCTCGTATCAGAGATCCAATTCGTGGTTGTGTGTCGCAAATACTAGCACTTCAACACCAGGTTAAGTATATACATGTTATTACTTATATATAGATATGACTTACTGAATGTTTCTAAGAAAATGCGATGTTGATTATTAGGTAGCAAGACTTCAAGAGGATGTTGAGACTTTTACCACACAGATGATGTTCAAATTGTGAATAAACCATGCATTCAGTGTGAGCATATTTACAGAACTGCATAAATTAAATAAATTATGAATTTTGATGACATTTATATTCTAAGATTTGTGTGTATATATATATATATATAAACTATGCATTCAGTGTGTTGGAGCATATTTACAGAACTGCAATCAACTGTGTATTCAAAGCTAAGTACATTTTTATTAATTCTATTGCAAATTTTCTATGGCAAAGAAGGTTTAGTTCACATCAGATTCAGGTATCTTGCTATCCAAACCAGGTTGCGATTGAAGCACCTTGCTGTTTCACTAAGGGTCGGCTCTGCATATATTTTTCTTCTATCAAAATTTGTCATATTTTCCTATTCGATATCCCCACGTTTGCACTTTGGAGAAAAGCCTTACATCTAAGTTTTTACAATAATTGATAACCCAATTTCAAATTATTTTCAAAAATCAGTGATCTACTTCAAAAATCAAAGCAAATAGAAACACCCAGTTACCTAATTTCATCAGCAAAGCATGTTATGATGGAGGCCGATGCAGTGGGTTTGCAATGGAATTGGAGGCAATAGATTGTGATTGAAGTGAAGGCATCAGCTTGCGGCAGTGGAGGAGCTTCAGGTTTTGATCGATTTAGGGTTCTGCCATTTTTACTTTGAGCGTAGAAAAAAAATACGCGTTTGAGAAATGAAAGAGATGAGAGCGGTCGGTTAGTTTTCTTTCACACGGTTCAACCTCATTTTTCTAGTTCGACCGAAGGTTTAGGCATAAGAACGGCCCACTTGGATTCCGGATCGCCTGGCTCCACGGCCCGTGGTTTTTCGCGGTCCGACCGCGGCTGGGTCCGGTTTCCAAAACACTGGTTGGTAGGCTAATTATCCATGTCAAGTATCAATAAGTGAACACCATCCTCGTATTCTCTGGCCATTTGTCGTCAAAATTCCAATATAACATCTGATGATCTTTCTAATAACAATTTTCGTTCTTGAAAGATCATATAAGAAAGTATCAGTAGATGCTATCGACAATTTAAGATCAACTTGTTCCATTTCATGAATCAAGATTTAAGGAGGACAATAGGTACAAGATATAGAAACGTCAAATGAAAAATAGTAAATAAATAAACAAACAATTACTAAAATGTACAAAATATGAGGATCAAGATTGCACGTAAAAAGGAAATTTTGTAAAATTGATTGATTTACTATATCTGTTCAAGAAAAAAAAAAATACCATCATTTATATTTACTCAAGAACTTCTTCTATGACACCATTTTTCATTCTAACAGTTATGCCGCAAAAACTGAATTCGACTATCTTATCACCTGAGTTTTTCTCCTCTTCTGATTTCTTTGATGCTTTTTCTTCTTGTAATCTTTTGTTGACTTCTGTTTCTTCTGAATTCTTCTGGTTCTCATATTCTTGTAATTTCTTCATTGCTTCTTCCTCTTGTAATTTTTTCAAATTTTCTTCTTCTTGTAATTTCTTCTTGGTATGCTCTTCATGTAAATTCTTCAACGCTTCTTCTTCTTCTAGTATTTTCTTGATTGCTTCATCTTCATGCAATTCCTTCTTGTTGATTTCTCCTTCTACTGAATTCTGCTGGGTCTCCTCTTCTTGTAAGTTTTTGTGCAACATCCCCATAATTTCTTCCTGAAATCTCTTCAGTAAATCTTCTTCTTGTAATTCCTTCAAGGCAACTTCTTCTCCCTCTTGTAATTTCTTCAATGTTTCTTCCTCTTCTAATTTCTTCTGGGTACACTTTTCCTGTGAGTTCTTCAAAGCTTCTTCTTCTTCTTCTTCTTGTATTTTCTTCATTGCTTCATCTTGGTGAAATTTCTTCTTGTTGATTTCGCCTTCTAGTGAATTCTTCTGGATCTCATCCACATGTAAGTTATTCTGCAATATCGCCATAATTTCATTTTGCAATCTCTCCCGTAATTCTATTTCTTCCTTCAAGGCATCTTCGTCTTCTTCCTCTACCGAAGCCTTCTCGTTTGATTCATCGAGCAAACCTCTCTGGCGTAGCATTCCTTGAGGCATTATTTCTACCTTTTCTAATATTAACTTTCTATAACCCATTTCCGCCATTTGAAAAAATCCCTCAGCATCGAATTTCGAATTCTCAACCTTTACAAATTCTTCCAACATCAGAAAACTATTCAAAACAGCCAAAATCCTATAAGCTCCATGGCATATTCCATGTAACACAAACGCCACACTCCAAGTAGAATCATCCATCATGCACGCAATCTTGACCAAAGATTCGATCTTTTCTATGTTTTTATCACATTGTTTCTTCCAAATCATAACCTTCTTCGAACCAGCTGCGTTGCTTGGTGAAGAGCTTACTAAAATGGCATTCATGAACTTTGTTCTGGTTTCTTTACAAATCTCACAAGCTTTATTAACACAGTATTCCCAGGCTTTGATCTCATCGGCTTCCCAAGTTGGGTACATGGCCTTGAATTCGTTGATCATGGCCTCGATCGACTCAAATGCAGCACATATTACTCGAGAGTAGGCAATTAGGGTTTTTACGTTCTTGGTAGATTCCACTCGTTCTCTCACCTTTTTGCACTCATTTAATAATGTCTTTAAAGGTATGGTCCTTGTATTCCTTGGAAACGGTTGACTGGAACTGGAGGCTTCAGGTTCCTGATTCATTGGTGAATATTTTGGGAGGAGTTAATTGGGTTCGGTTTTCTCAAGGTTGAAATTTAGGAGGATGGAAGAAATAGTTGTTCAGAAGAAGAATGATAGATCCACGACGGGTCTGTTCCTTTATATAATGTGCTATCGTTTGTAACTTTGTACTTACCGTTAAGAGATGAGAATTTTTACTTGAAGCGCCTGATAGTCCAACGCTATTGGCTATTGGTTTCCAGGTCCGGTCCAAGTTTATTTTGAGCCCTGAGCAAAAATAAACCTTAACCCCTTTAGGTGAATATTAATTAAAATTTTGAAATTATAACTTACGCAGAAAAATAATGAATTATTTGCATTAAATGCATTTTAATAAACAAAAATCATACATTTTACTGAAAACAAAACAATTGCTCGAATAGAAACAAATAAAACCAAGTGCAACTTGCCTATCGTTTAGAAATATTTATTATATGTAATTTTGAAGCAAAATTAGTAACTATATATACCATCTTTTCTTCAATAATTTAAAATGTATCATCTAAGTTAAAGATATAAAGTTTGTCAGTAGAAACATAGAACAATTTAGAGTGACGTTCAGTAATAACCTACCCAATAAATTTCTGCTAACTTCCTTTATTAAAGTGCACAACAAAAATAATGTTTAAAAATACATGGATGCAAAACAGAACGGTAATTAGGTTAAAACTCGAATTGGTGAATTTATAGCGTTGCAATAAAAAATAATCATTATTTACTTACAAGCTTAAAATAGAATATTGAAATAAATAGGTAAAATTTCTACACAGCTAACATATTTTACCGGTTGATGTTAGATTTTTATATGCCAACAAAAAAAAACATTAGTTGTAACAATATTGACAATCAATCAGATAAGCAACTCCGACTTGTGTATATGATTCAAACCGTATAGGTTTCAAAGTACAAATCATATATTTTACCGGGAGTCAAACAAATAGCATAGAATAACTTTTGTGATTTCTTCATGTAATTTTCATAAAAATGAGAAAGAAATAACTTACATTTCTTTGGTTCGGATCCTCTCAGTCTACAAATCATGTGTTTTTTAAGTAATAAGAAATGAACAAGAAGAAGGAATTTTTTTTACAAAATAATAAATGGGAAGATGGAGAGTCGCAGTGGATATCTAAACTTTGAACAATGTAAAGTTGTCATTGAAATTGGTGAAAATAAATGCAGACTGAAGCTCTATATTATTGTTTTTGAATTAACTCTATATACACATTGTTTGGGCTAGGAACCGATCTTATAATATAATGGTATTACCGACTTTAAACTTGCATATATTATACAAGGCCCCCTTATAAACCGGGCCCTGGGCCATTGCCTAACCTGCCCAGCCCAAGGGCCGGCCTTGTTAGTTTCCAGGCCGCGGTGAAAAATACATTAAAAAGTTATAGGAACAGAAGAGCCGAGGTTACACCGTTGCCCAAGGTCCCGGCGAAAAATAAATCGGATGCACACTTTTCTCTCAGACCGTCTAAGCCCATATTTGCTACTATTTTCTCTCAAACCTTGCATTTTTAGTAGGATCTCTCCTCTTCACGGGTACTCAAACTTCATAACGAAATCCACTAGTGTTTTCAAAGTTGGATTCATCTGTTCACAACCAGTTTCGTTTGTCCGAATCAAATATAGAACATTAAGTAGAACAGAACTTATTTAGACTGTTTTATTTGACGAATTATTAGCTGATATTCTAGTTCATATAATCAGTTGAATCGATCATACCTGCTTTACAAATTGCCTTCTAAACCAAGGTTCAAAATTTCGGTTTTTGGTGCCGTTCCGTTCAACTAAATTTTTTACAATTTCGGCTTCGTTTAGAAAATTTCGAAAGTTCTGTTATTTTTCCAGTTCCAGGTTTTGTATTTCAAAAGTTTTGTTATTTTTCCAGTTTCAAATTTTGTACACATTTTTTCAAGTAAAAACATCAATAGTTATTGCAAATTTGTGTGTAAGACGAAAACTGCAACATTTTATCCTAAAATTATATTTTCTATTTGATTGGACATTACTAACCCAGATAAATATTAATATACGGTTTTGTATTTAAGCTTAATGAGATAATTTTGACCCCAAATCTAATGAATGCTACAAATTCTTTTCAGAAAAAAGCCCATAATTAAAAAGTCCAACATCATATCACTACCTTTGCTGTCTGAAGCCCTACATCTTCTTCATCAAAAACACGCAACTGTACATATTCCATCTTCTTCGTCACAAAGATGCAAACCCTCCGTTCCAAAACAATTGCCCAAAATTCTTCAATCTAGTCACGCAATAAACACACGCAAAATCAAATCAACATGTTACTCGATTAGAGATGCTCGAATTTAGATTGCAGCTCGGAATCTGTGTTTCTTTCCATTTGTTTGGTTTGATTTTCTCTCTCTCTGCTCTTATGCTATTATTATTATTGATATGCAATAAATTCGATTATTTCTTTGTCTCTTATGATAAAAACAATTTCTTTTTTCTTTCTTCTTCAATGTCAACCGAAACGAGATTTTTAGCCAATTCCAGTCCGTCCAACGTCGGAAATTGAACTGGATGGTCAGATTTTCGGTGTGCCGGCCGAAATCTTAAACCATGTTCTCAACTTCAAATTTCTTGATGAAAATAGGTTAAAAATCTTGATTATGGATGTATATTAGTGGAAATTAGATCATAAACGAAGAAAAATAAATTAATTGATCGCTATTCATAAATTAGTTTGAAATAGAGAAATTTATTGTTACAATAATATTTTCTACTTAATTTTTGAAGTTTTTTTTGGTATTTTTTAATAGTATTAACTGTTTTAAACATATCAAGTAATATGTTTGCAACATATTTGTATATAATATTTATATAAATTCTTTTGACAACTTTTATAAAATAAAAAAACCTAAAGTAGGTAAAATATTAGATTTTGATTAATGCAATCATAAAGAAAATAAAATAAAATAGCTCATTTGTATATCAAAATAAGTAACATACAACCTTTAATCATTTTACACCAAATGTCACGATCCGGTTTTTTGACCTCCGAAAGTTGACATCAATACGTTCATTGTATTACATGCCGAATAATCAAATGCCGAAAATACCAGACCGTAAGGGAAAAGAAGAAAGAGAGGTAGAAGGAGAATAGAAAACAACAGCGCAGAATCTCACAATCGCAGCGGAACAAATATAATATACAAATAACAGCATTTTATACAATGAAAAGCTGTAACTATCAATATATATACAAGATATCAGGGTACAACGGAAACAGGACAGTTGTAACAACCTGTCCCTGAATACTGCCTATACAATCTCTAGTACACAACGGAAGTCGATACGTCTCTACCACCCAGCTCGTCTCTTGAGCTGTAGAACGTCCTAACCTGAAAATTTGTAATACTCGGTCTGACCAGAGAAGATTTGTGATGCCCCACTCCGATAGCCTCGTTAACAAAGAGTATTACCTAGATAATACTGTCGGCTAACGCGGACAATAGAGTATAATGGAAGCAACCATGTGTAATCTTACCTTAACTATTCACTAAACACGTCGAAAAGTAGAATCACAAACAGTTCGACGTATTCAATAAATATTTAAAGCAAGACTACAATGGCTATAGGATCTATCAAAACAGAATATAACAACTCAAATGTAATATACATCACAGAACAGTAAATCATCACATACACATATACATATACATAACAGAGTATATAAAATGATACATATCAAGTGGTATAGCAAACCACAATATACAAACGAGTTCACAAGAATACATATCAGAGTTACAACAAAATAGGACTACACAAAAAGCTATGACAAAAAGAAGCTAGCGGAGTAGTCCATGCGGAAGCAAAAGAGGCTAAGTCCAAAGCACCTAACCTGAAACATCTCGGTCTGACCCGAGTATAAAATACCCAGGTCAGTCTAGATAACAAATCAGTTAAATAAACTGAACAACAATAAACTTGCATGGTTACACAGTATAACAAATATCTCTAGAGGAGATAACACAATCATCAACAACAGATGAACATAATAAAACAAGCCTCATATCATCGGCAACATAGATAATCAAAGGATATGAATATCCTAAAGCAAGCCAATAGGCAAATAGCAAATACCCATAAGGTATACAAGTTCCACGAGGAAATCGCTACTCTCCATGCGGCTTAAAAAGACCAACATCGAAGGGCGATACCAAGAGAATATACATATCAATGAAATATCAGAAAATTTGCTCGAGCTCAGCACTGTACAAACAAGGATCCATGAGCCCGAAGACTCCAAACCCAAGTATCACCCATGCGGCACATAAGGCCAACATCAGAGCGAAACTATATAGGGCGACAAATCCGAAGGCACAAACCCGAAGGCAATATACCCGAAAGCAACAAACCTAGGGAGACAGTCCGAAGACACTATCCCAGAGGCAACAAACCATAGTGGTGAAGGTCAAAGACCCAGTACTGGACACCACTAACTGGCGGAATGTGTCACAACTCTCGAAAAGGAATCCGAAAAGTGTTAACGTATGTCCCATAACCACTCGTTTGCACTAAACGGTTTACTATCCGTAAGTCACTTTCACACTCAAAGCAGTACAAAGTTTACCTCATATCATCGATAAACCAAACCCGAAGGTCAAAACGATCAATTGAATAGGTCGGGAATTAATCGGAAGGATAAACGCACAGATTCATGGTCCGTGTTTTGCCCAACCATTTAATCATCCTTCCACTTTGCTCGACGTGCGAAAGTGTGTGTTTTAAATAGGAATTATAAATTGGAGAATGGAGCTTTTAATACGATTTAGAGAGATTATTTATAAAACCCGTGAATGAAGTCAAAAACAAGTCATCAAAGTCAATCGTGAATTGATAACACAAACCAAGTCGACAAAAGTCGATAACCAATGGAACTTCATTCAAAGAAAGGCAAATTTGGCAAAACGGGGAATTCCAGACGTCTGTGCGGTGCCTCCAGACGTCTGG
Source organism: Allium cepa (assembly GCA_030765085.1). NCBI lineage: Eukaryota > Viridiplantae > Streptophyta > Magnoliopsida > Asparagales > Amaryllidaceae > Allium > Allium cepa. The sequence goes on along the minus strand of CM060939.1, from coordinate 192,265,618 downwards.
TTTCGGTCTCTGGAAAAAATTACAAAAAACCCAACCAGACGTCTGGTTTTGCATACCAGACGTCTGAAACCAATCAGACGTCCGAACTTGAGGATCAGACGTCTGATCCTGGTTTCTGACTTTCTTCCAACTGCCGTGGCTTATTATTTTACACTCCAGGTTAAAACCAGATGTCTGAGCTTTGCTTCCAGACGTTTGGTCACCTGGTCTGGGCAACAATTTGCCTAGGCCAAAGTGGCCAAAACATATCGGAATGAATCGATCCAACTCCACAGCAATAGACATGAATCGAGGTTAGAATTTCATATCCAACTACAGCAAAAGCAACATACTTAGATGTGAGTTACAAAAACTCACCTTTTTACACAAAACAAAGAAGATGAAGAAGGACAAATGCAAGGAATCAACCAACTACACTCCACTTCCACACTACAAGCTTCAATCTAGAATCAAAGCAAGTATTTACTAAGTTAGGGTTAGGAAATTACTGAAATTGAAGAGGAGAAGAGATGGAGAAGATGGAGATGAACTTACCAATGGATTCCCTTTGATTTTGGAGCAAGAATCAAGTTTACAAGAAGAACTAGGGCTTGCTAATTTCTATTTCCACTTCCTTTCCCCCATTTCAGTTTTTACTTAAGAAATGAAATGAAATGAGAGTGAATGGAGAGGAGAGGGCTGAAGTAGAGGGGTTAAGTGGGTTTAGTTAGATAGTGGGCTGAACCCAAACCCAAAACCCAAGTAGAAAAAGTAGCCAAAATTTCACAAACTCCAAACATATCAAAGATTATACTCAAAAAGATCGCAAACGCCATTTTGGAACCAATGAAGGTGGTCTTGAGCTCCAATTCGACCGTTTGCAAAAAGTGACATTTCGGACCCCAAAATCCGAATAACGACGCCATATTTAAATCAAACATTTAAATATGTAATCGTTAAATAGGAGGGTTGTTACAGATCTCCCCTCCTTAAAGAAATTGCGTCCTCGCAATACTTAAGGAGAAAATAAATAGTAACAACCAAAAGGCTTATCAACACAAAAGAATATCCGAAGAAGAAGCTCACGATAAAGGGCACGAAAAAATAAGCCCGAACTTGCTTGCTTAGAGAATTCTCTAGATTCCTAAGCTCAAATATTAAGAACACCGACGTAATGCAAACAATATGTCAATGAACCGAAGCCCAACAAAAAGAAGCACAATAAAACGTCTGATGAACTTGGTAAAAAGATCATTCCATTCAGACATCAACAAAGAAACAATCACTTGTTGCTTACAACAAAGTGCATTGGCAACACGATCCCCCTTCCGGGAGTATACAAAGAATATCAAGGTCATAAGATGCAAGGAACTCAAACCATCATTAATCTCCTTATGAGAAAATAAACATTCAAAAATTATGATTGGTGAGGAGAACAAAATTCCTTACCCAAAAATAATGATGCCAAATATAAAGAGCGAAAACAATAGCCGTGAGCACTAGATCATGAGTATCATACCTAGCCTCTATCGGCTTCAATGATTTAGAAGCACAAGTGATAGCATGTTTTCTTTTGCAAGAGAACGGCGTTCAAACCAACACGACTAGTATTGGTAAAAAGATAAAATCTTGGTTCCCTTCGGGAATCCCAAGATAAGAGTACCGGAAAAGAGTCCTTTCAAATAATCTACTTTCTTAAAAGCTAAAACTTTCAAATAAAATTCTTTACCAAAAATCTAAAGCTTCAAAATTTCAATTACCTTCATGAAATCATATTTCAAGAAAATTTTTCTTATTTCAAATCAATTTATTGTGTCAAATTGTCTCATCAAAGCGTTTAGGAGATTCCTATCGATAACGTTGATCAAGCGCATCGACCAGAATTCTTAAAGCACTCAATGGGCAATACAATCACAAAACCATCTTTTATAAGATAAACATGTTTCTAAATTTTTTTGAAAATTCACTTTGTTCGTTTAAGAACAAAATCCCATTTATACTTATAAATAACTCTTATGAAAAAGATTTGCAAAAATTTTAAATTGCTAATTTCCATCCAAAACCAATAAAATACTAAAATGGAATCATCGAGATATTCGCAGAATACTCGATTCATAAAATGGATGAAATGAGCTAGACAAACTGAATGACATAACAAATAATTCATAAGAATCACAACGAGTGCGGAAAGTGGTAAGTGGAATCCTAACTTCCGCAACTCGTAGCCAAATGTAAACCGGTGGTAAGGTTGAGCTAAAAAGACCTTAACACTACTCAAAAGATTGCTTAGGTAATATGTGACGCCCCACCTCAATACCCACGCTAGCCAAGAACACTACGGTGTAGTGCTGTCAACTAGCGCGGAGAATAAGGCTGTTGAGGAGCGACCATCCATGTAATTTCTTATCACACGGTGGCTATAAAATAATCTTCGGAAACAAATATAGAAGTAAGCATAACATGCGAATCATCACAGATATCCATATCACAAAGGCGGAAAGAGATATGAATATATATCACATAAAAGTGTACATCAGAGTAGTGGTCTAAAAAGATCCACGATAATACAAAAGAATAGCAACGCGTGCTATACAAAAGAATACAACTATGAGTCTATATCTCAAGTGTAAACAACAAAAGCTGCTAATCTAAACAAGTAGTCAAAAGTCAGAGTAGTGAATCACTGGGGGAGGAGTCAAGCAGTAGCACCTGTAACATCTCGGTCTGACCCGAGTATTATTTATAAGAAAATAATAAACGGATCAGTCTAGCTATAAATATCAGATGACATGATATAAAATAAAAGATATGGCATAAACATAAAATATCCATACTGACATACTACTATAAGTATGCAAATAATGATCAACAGGAGATCAACCGATAAGAGATAAATCAATATCACAAGAACCTTCTCAAAGATCCAAAGAGGGCATCATACCCTAAACTTGTACTCATGACAAGTCAAAGAGATAAATTCCAGAAATCAACACAAGAAATCCAGAAATCATAAAAAGGGAAAGAGGCCTATCACATGACGGTCCGAAGACCATGGGGAGCTACCCCATATGGATGAGTCTGAGTCACCCGAATGAGGTCAAGGCTAACCAAAAAGCAAAAAGGTATGTGTGAGTGGAATCACACAAGTGGTGTCTAGCCTAACCTTGCAATGAAAGAGACATCGCGCAATTGCTAGTCTAATTCATAAAGCGATCATCAAGATCAACGAGAAGTGTCAATTACACTAAGCTAGTAAATATAGAAGTTTAGCTTCATGTCCCATAACCACTTGCTTAACTTAAATATTTACGAACAAACTATAAATCTTCACTAATAAAATTGTCACAAGAGGTTCAATCGAACAAGTCCAAGAATTAACCGACGAAGTGAACGCAAGCGTTTCATACCACTTGTTTTACTAAGTCGTTTAATTAGATTTCTCATCCGAGCGAGGTAAAGGCTTGTATATACTAATAGATTGAAAAACGGTTTAAGAAAAAGAGCTTTGTTATTAAAAATAGAGTTGAAATCATTTTGTTGAAAGAGTTTTGATATTTACTACTAGTATTGAAACCTTTATATTATAAAGTGACAAATCACAGAAGCGATTGTAGAAACAATCAATCACAAAGGTCACATTCGAAGATGTGATAAAAATCCAAGGAAATCAGCTCAGCAAGTTCTGTTGAATATTTTTCAAATAAGATCCCCTACGGAGGGGGGGTCCAGGGGGGGTGGCAACCCCCCAAGGTGGGGGTGCGGGGGCAACGCCACCGCTTACGGGGTTCGACCTGCCCGGTCAGGTCGCGGGGGTCCAGGGGGCAGCGACCCCGGCGGGGTGCGGGGCAGCGCCCCGACCAAAACGGTACGACCTAGTGAAGACAAAATGAGGTCTAACGACCTAAGGGGAATAGGGTCGAGCGACCTAATGGTTGCGACCTAGGGGTCTAAGGAGTCAAGCGACCTAACTGGAGCAACTCTATGGTCATGCGACCTAACTGAAATGGCCAAGCGACCTAACAATAGCACAGGTCAAGCGACCTAACGTTTTAAGGCCGAGCGACCTAATTAAACTCACGACTTAATGGTGTGAAAGGCGTGCGACCTAATGTGTTACGACCTAAGGGTCGAGCGACTTAGTGGAACAAGGTCATACGACCTAATACTTGTAGTAGGGTTGGGCGACCTAATGGAGTAAACGGTCGAGCGACCTAACAGGTTATAGGTCATGCGACCTAGTGGGTTAACGGCCTAACGACCTAACGACCTAAAAACCCGCGACCTAAGGGTCGAACGACCTAAATGGTCCAGCGACCTAGCACTAAACAAGGCCGAGCGACCTAATGGTACCCGCGACCTAGAGGTCAAGCGACCTAGGGATGAAATGGCCAGAGGATATAGGCGAGCGACCTACGACCCACCTACCCACGACCTACGACCTAAGCTCAAACGCGAGCTGCGAGCTACGAGCTAGCGACCTAGCGAAGTGAGAGAGACCGAGCGACCTACGACCTAAGGTCCATACGACCTATGACCTAACACCGAACAAGCATTAAGATGGCCCAGCGACCTATGGTACTAACTCGCGAGCGACCTAAGTCCTAGGTCGTGAGCGACCTAACTGCGAGTGAGCAAAAATGGCCAGAGCCAAAGCAGAGCGACCTAACGGCCATACGACCTACGACCTAAGGTCCTGAGCGACCTAACTCCGAAAACACGAAAAATGGCCAGAACGACCTAGGGGTTAACTCGTACGCGACCTACGACCTAAGGTCCACACGACCTAACTCCGAGCGAGCTAAAAACGGCCAGAACGACCTAAATGCAGAAATTTCACCCAAACACCAAAAATCGGAGTTTTTCGCCAATCCAATCCAAACCAAAAGCAAATATGCATGCTAAAGTGATAGGGAATCATTCCCAACAGTGCAAGATAGATATAGCCTAGATTTGTGAGATAAAAATCTCACCTTTGCTCCAAAACCCAGTGAAAATGAAGAACAAAGCTTGAAGGCAAATGGAGAAGCAACCACAAGCTTGAATCCGATGTCTTCTTCTTGAATTTGGAGTTGAATGTTGGAGTTGCAATAAAACAAAGACTTTGGAGTTTTAATTTCTCATTCCATTCACCATTTTTGTTGAAGCTTTAGTGTTAGGAAATGAAATGAAGCAATGAAGAAGAAGGGGGGTGGAACTTGGGCCTAATGGGCTAAAAGTCCAAACCAAAGGCTCGAGTGAAAAAGTGGTGAAATTCCACTAACCCCAAACATATCAATGTTTATACTTAGAAGATTGCAAACGACGTTTCGAACTCAATGGAAGTGGTCTCGAGTCCTAATTTGACCGTTTGCAAAAAGTAGCTTCGGACCAAAATCCGATTAACGATAAAATATTTAAATATAAAAATCGATAAATATGCGGGTTGTTACATAATAACCCTAAGACAAGACCAAAAATACCGGAAAATTCTCAAACTACAAGAATTAGAGAAACAACACTTTCCTCATCATGAGGGATTAAAGAATAAAATGATACCATCCAATTGGAACCGAAATCACAAAGAAAATAGAGACCTACCAAAATAGATGGAGACATACCTTATGCTCGAGAAGTACCTCCAGGAGCGTCTGCTATATTTAGTTTTCCAGACAGAAGGTTACTCGGAGCAATAGGACAAGTGAAACTACGATGGCCTTCCTTCTTGCAGTAGCGACAGAAGAGAGGCTTAGGACAAGCTCGAATCATATGATCAGGGGAACCACAATTGAAACACTTTCGAATGGAAGGTGTTCCAGCAGACTGAGATGGAGAATCAGATTCAACGGACTTTTTCTTCTTGGAAGGGAAAAATTCAGGCTCATCCAACGGAGACTGCTTTTTGTTGGGGTTCTTGCAAACCTCAACATCATCACTACTATCACACTCCCCCTCGATGGCTTCGAGATGAAGTGCAGAATCAACTAACTCCTCAAAGGAAAGCTTACGCTCAAGCAATAAATGTTGAGTCAAGATTTTTATAGAGTTTTGATTTCTGACAAAGAGATAAGCCGTGATCGACAAAAAGAAGTTATTCAGACACAAAGAACTCCATATGATTAGAGGTTGATTATTTTGTATGTTAGTAATGATTATTTATGTTAAAATCTATCCTCAAATAATCTTATGCCTTTAATCTTCGAATATATATATAAATATATATGAGTGCACATTAACTGTGCAGTCTGGACAAAACCGGTCGACCGGTCAAAACCAGGTGGTCGACCGTTTTTGCCCAGAATGCACAGATAATGTGCACAAGTGAACATAACGTATATATATATTCAAATTCCTGTCTACCGGTCATTTTTTGACCTGTCGACCGTTTTTAAACAGAGAGCAACCTTTTCCAAAAGACACTTCTTTCTCCAATGGTTGCATCTCTTACCTTTCATCAATGATCATATCTATTAATGGCTACTGTTCACAAAGAGTTACAACTATTTTTCTCTATATATACTCATCTAAATCATTGATTCAAGATACATGAAAACATGATTTTATATGCTTTTTAATCTAATCTCTGATCTTACTTTCTACATACTCCTGCATTCTAAAAGCTCTCGATTATTTATTGAATCATTGAAACTATTTCATATCTTTTGATTCAATAAGTAATATACTTTCCTTAATCTTTTCAAAACATCATTTGCATACTTTGAGGATAAGATTATAGGAAGGGTGTACTACTAGTGACAAATCCGTGTTTTCAAGAGCACAAGTTGTCAACAACAATTGTATTTGTTCTTTTGTTGAAGCCCTCTGTGTTGTAAGAGGCAAGTGTTGAAGTCCTCTGTGTTGTAAGAGGCAAGTGTTGAAGTCCTCAATGTATTAGAGGCGTGAAATCCCGTTCGGTTACTCGGGTGTTGTAAACCTGTTCCTCCGGGTGAAGCGAGGTTGTTAATAGTGAAAATCCAGATAGAAGTCTGGGACTGGACGTAGGACGGTGCTCCGAACCAGTATAAAAATCTCTGGTGTGATTTTTCTATTTTTTATTTACTATGCTATTATCATCTATTTCCGCATTTATATTGTAGTCCATATTACACGATCCGTGTGTACTATATTAGCACATATAATTGTATACACACCGAACTTTCATTTGGTATCAGAGCATAGCGATTTTCATTTGGTATCAGAGCATAGCGATTTTCATTTGGTATCAGAGCATAGAGATTTTCATTTTCTTCAGATATTTCTTAAGACTAGAAACAAACTTCAAATTCTTCGTATAAGAAGTGCTAATGAATTCAAGACCATACTTAGATAAGGCCTCGAAAGATGCAACATATTCAGAAACGGAAGATTCCCCTTGCTTCAACTCAAGAAAGCGCCGGGACAACAAAGCTTCCTTAGATTCAGGAACGAACTTGAGTTCGAATCGTTCCCAAAACTGAGTCCAAGAAAGAGCAGACTCATCAATTTCGGCTACAAGAAGCTCGTACCAATCAAGGGCACGCTCTCGCAATAAGCTAGAAGTTACAAGAACTCTATCATGATTAGAAATATCCATTCTAGAGAAGATACGTTCGCACGTGCGAAACCAAGCTTGGGTCTCAAGAACAGACTCAGAGCCTTTAAACGGCTTTCCTCCAAGATGAGAAAAATCACTGCACAGGCGTGCAAAGGTAGACTTGCGAGGTGGAGACACTCGAGCAGGAACTGGAGGCTGAGTGCTCCTAAACAACTCCATAAACTGATCGGCAGACATATAAACGCCATCCGGATGTGAGCCACTGGATTGCCCAGCATCCGAGCGTCATCCTCTGCCTCTTCCAGCCATAAGCTGAAAGTTGAAGAAGATAAAGATTAACTACAAGGTAGAAATTTCAATATGGAATACTACGGAATAAGATATATTCCTAGACGTATTCCCCAAATCCTATCTACCCCAAAAACACGGAGGGAATAAAAGCACGATGATTCAAAGATCTGTAACACTTGTTACACTTTGATGTACCATAATATGTGCTTCTGTTCTGTGTTTATCATATTTTGTTCTGAACGCAGCTCTGATACCACGCTGTGATGCCCCACTCCGATAGCCTCATTAACAAAGAGTATTACCTAGATAATACTGTCGGCTAACGCGGACAATAGAGTATAATGGAAGCGACCATGTGTAATCTTACCTTAACTATTCACTAAACACGTCGAAAAGTAGAATCACAAACAGTTCGACGTATTCAATAAATATTTAAAGCAAGACTACAATGGCTATAGGATCTATCAGAACAGAATATAACAACTCAAATGTAATATACATCACAGATCAGTAAATCATCACATACACATATACAGATACATAACAGAGTATATAAAATGATACATATCAAGTGGTATAGCAAACCACAATATACAGGCGAGTTCACAAGAATACATATCAGAGTTACAACAAAATAGGACTACACAAAAAGCTATGACAAAAAGAAGCTAGCGGCGTAGTCCATGCGGAAGCAAAAGAGGCTAAGTCCAAAGCACCTAACCTGAAACATCTCGGTCTGACCCGAGTATAAAATACCCGGGTCAGTCTAGATAACAAATCAGTTAAATACACTGAACAACAATAAACCTGCATGGTTACACAGTATAACAAATATCTCTAGAGGAGATAACACAATTATCAACAACAGATGAACATAATAAAACAAGCCTCATATCATCGGAAACGTAGATAATCAAAGGATATGAATATCCTAAAGCAAGCCAATAGGCAAATAGCAAATACCCATAGGGTATACAAGTTCCACGAGGAAATCGCTACTCTCCATGCGGCTCAAAAAGACCAACACCGAAGGGCGATACCAAGGGAATATACATATCAATGAAATATCAGAAAATTTGCTCGAGCTCAGTACTGTACAAACAAGGATCCATGAGCCCGAAGACTCCAAACCCAAGTATCACCCCTGTGGCACATAAGGCCAACATCAGAGCGAAACTATATAGGGCGACAAACCCGAAGGCACAAACCTGAAGGCAACATACCCGAAGGCAACAAACCTAGGGAGACAGTCCGAAGACACTATCCCAGAGGCAACAAACCGTAGTGGTGAAGGTCAAAGACCTAGTACTAGACACCACTAACTGGCGGAATGTGTCACAACTCTCTAAAAGGAATCTGAAAAGTGTTAACGTATGTCCCATAACCACTCGTTCGCACTAAACGGTTTACTATCCGTCAGTCACTTTCACACTCAAAGCAGTACAAAGTTTACCTCATATCATCGATAAACCAAACCCGAAGGTCAAAACGATCAATTGAATAGGTCGGGAATTAATCGGAAGGATAAACGCACAGATTCATGGTCCGTGTTTTGTCCAACCATTTAATCATCCTTCCACTTCGCTCGACGTGCGAAAGTGTGTGTTTTAAATAGGAATTATAAATTGGAGAAGGGAGCTTTTAATACGATTTAGAGAGATTATTTATAAAACCCGTGAATGAAGTCAAAAACAAGTCATCAAAGTCAATCGTGAATTGATAACACAAACCAAGTCGACAAAAGTCGATAACCAATGGAACTTCATTCAAAGAAAGGCAAATTAGGCAAAACAGGGAATTCCAGACGTCTGAGCGGTGCCTTCAGACGTCTGGTTTCGGTCTCTGGAAAAAATTCCAAAAGACCCAACCAGACGTTTGGTTTTTCATACCAGACGTCTGAAACCAATCAGACGTCTGAACTTGAGGATCAGACGTCTGATCCTGGTTTCTGACTTTCTTCCAACTGCCGTGGCTTATTATTTTTCACTCCAGGTTAAAACCAGACGTCTGAGCTTTGCTTCCAGACGTCTGGTCACCTGGTCTGGGCAATAATTTTCCTAGGCCAAAGTGGCCAAAACATATCGGAACGAATCGATCCAACTCCACAGCAATAAACATGAATCGAGGTTAGAATTTCATATCCAACCACAGAAAAAGCAACATACTTAGATGTGAGTTACAAAAACTCACCTTTTTACACAAAACAAAGAAGATGAAGAAGCACAAATGCAAGGAATTAACCAACTACACTCCACTTCAACACTACAAGCTTCAATCTAGAATCAAAGAAAGTATTTCCTAAGTTAGGGTTAGGAAATTACTGAAATTGAAGAGGAGAAGAGATGGAGAAGATGGAGATGAACTTACCAATGGATTCCCTTTGATTTTGGAGCAAGAATCAAGTTTACAAGAAGAACTAGGGCTTGCTAATTTCTATTTCCACTTCCTTTCCCCCATTTCAGTTTTTACTTAAGAAATGAAATGAAATGAGTGTGAATGGAGAGGAGAGGGCTGAAGTAGAGGGGTTAAGTGGGTTTAGTTAGATATTGGGCTGAACCCAAACCCAAAACCCAACTAGAAAAAGTAGCCAAAATTTCACAAACTCCAAACATATCAAAGATTATACTAAAAAAGATCGCAAACGCCATTTTGGAACCAATGAAGGTGGTCTTGAGCTCCAATTCGACCGTTTGCAAAAAGTGACATTTCGGACCCCAAAATCCGAATAACGACGCCATATTTAAATCAAACATTTAAATATGTAATCGTTAAATAGGCGGGTTGTTACAGATCTCCCCTCCTTAAAGAAATTGCGTCCTCGTAATACTTAAGGAGAAAATAAATAGTAACAACCAAAAGGCATATCAACACAAAAGAATATCCGAAGAAGAAGCTCACAATAAAGGGCACAGAAAGATAAGCCCGAACTTGCTTGCTTAGAGAATTCTCTAGATTCCTAAGCTCAAATATTCGGAACACCGACGTAATGCAAACAATACATCAATGAACCGAAGCCCAACAAAAAGTAGCACAATAAAACGTCCGATGAACTTGGTAAAAAGATCATTCCATTCAGACATCAACAAAGAAACAATCACTTCTTGCTTACAACAAAGTGCATTGGCAACACGATCCCCCTTCCGGGAGTATACAAAGAATATCAAGGTCATAAGATGCAAGGAACTCAAACCATCATTAAGCTCCTTATGAGAAAATAAACATTCAAAAATTATGATTGGTGAGGAGAACAAAATTCCTTACCCAAAAATAATGATGCCAAATATAAAGAGCGAAAACAATAGCCGTGAGCACTAGATCATGAGTATCATACCTAGTCTCTATCGGCTTCAATGATTTAGAAGCACAAGTGATAGCATGTTTTCTTTTGCAAGAGAACGGCGTTCAAACCAACACGACTAGTATTGGTAAAAAGATAAAATCTTGGTTCCCTTCGGGAATCCCAAGATAAGAGTACCGGAAAAGAGTCCTTTCAAATAGTCTACTTTCTTAAAAGCTAAAACTTTCAAATAAAATTCTTTACCAAAAAGCTAAAGCTTCAAAATTTCAATTACCTTCATGAAATCATATTTCAAGAAAAATTTTCTTATTTCAAATCAATTTATTGCGTCAAATTGTCTCATCAAAGCGTTTAGGAGATTCCTATCGATAACGTTGATCAAGCGCATCGACCAGAATTCTTAAAGCACTCAATGGGCAATATAATCACAAAACCATCTTTTATAAGATAAACATGTTTCTAAAAACTTTTTAAAAATTCACTTTGTTCGTTTAAGAACAAAATCCCATTTATACTTATAAATAACTCTTATGAAAAAGATTTGCAAAAATTTTAAATTGCTAATTTCCATCCAAAACCAATAAAATACTAAAATGGAATCATCGAGATATTCGCAGAATACTCGATTCATAAAATGGATGAAATGAGCTAGACAAACTGAATGACATAACAAATAATTCATAAGAATCACAACGAGTGCGGAAAGTGGTAAGTGGAATCCTAACTTCCGCAACTCGTAGCCAAATGAAAACCGGTGGTAAGGTTGAGCTAAAAAGACCTTAACACTACTCAAAAGATTGCTTAGGTAATAACCCTAAGACGAGACCGAAAATACCGGAAAATTCTCAAACTACAAGAATTAGAGAAACAACACTTTCCTCATCATGAGGGATTAAAGAATAAAATGATACCATCCAATTGGAACCGAAATCACAAAGAAAATAGAGACTTACCAAAATAGATGGAGACATACCTTATGCTCGAGAAGAACCTCCAGGAGCATCTGCTATATTTAGTTTTCCAGACAGAAGGTTACTGATGTGCACGTAAATGTGCACATATTTATCGCCATGTTTAATCTATTTAAATTAAATAAATGATCATATTGGGTATTTTAACTTGTTTTAACCAAAATCCATATTGATTCCAAATTTTCACATATTCATCTTCATATAAGGGCAAAATGGTCATTTGTGTGCATATATTAATTTGAGAGAATTTAATTGGAAATTTCTATAATATTTTGTAGGAATTTAGCTTCTCATATTGGTGGGTTCATGAAGACATATGCATGCACAAAATAATTACAAAGGAATGAAGATGGAAATAATTTAAAGTGAAGATCATGGAGGACCCCACCTACCCACCTAGCTTAATGTACAAATTAAAGGCTAAAGCACATGCTTATGGATTTAATGGCTTCATGTACATTTAAGTGGGGATTAAAACATGCTAATGATAACTTGGCCTCCACACTTTCTCATGGGCATTTTGGGCATTCCCCAAAAATAGGAATTAGGGTTTTAAACATGTATAAATACCCATATGTTTCATGTAGCCTCCATCTCTTAATCTCCTCTCTTAGTCTCTCTTCATTAGTTTAGGCTCCAAATAAAAGAAAGTTCTCTTTTTTCTTTCATGGCTACTTGGCCATTTCTCTTTATGTAGTTTTTTTTTTATGCAACTTCAATACATGTTCTTTTTATTTTCATGCTTATTTACTTTCATGTTGTAGTGTAGATTTATTTTTCATGCAAGTAGTATAGTTTTTCTCTTTGCTCTCTTTTTCCTCTTCTTTTTATTCAATGTTGCTTGCTACATTTGTTCATATGATGACAAATATGAGAGGCTAATCCCTTCAATTTAGGGGTAATGAAGCCTCTAATCATGTAGCTTCAACATTTTGATGTTTTGTACTCTCTTTTTGTGCTTTAATGAGAATGTATAAAGTGGTTAACTTGTTGTTTAACTTTGAATTTGATAGTCTATGTTGTTCATAACAAATAGGCTATGCTTAAACAAACATAACACAAATTTCCTCTTCATCTAAATATGATTATGGCAAAGAAGTGAATGTTGAAATTGAAATTTGATAGCCTATATTTCTAAACAATAGTTAATAGGCTATGCTTAAAATAGATTTTTATTTCAACTTTGTTGTCATATTTGATGAGATTTAAAAGTGTATTAGTGGTTGTGTTATAGTTTGATGGTTTATATTGAGCTAATTAATAGCACAAATATACCATACTTATGATAAGCACATCAACTAATTCACTAATGACAAGAAAAGAGAGATCATAACTTCATTTTGTTGATTTATGTGATCTAGAGAGTGAATTTATCTCTAAATTGTTCTTTTAACTCTCATATTTTTATCATTTTCTTTTGCTAGTTTTTGTTAGTTTCTTACATTTCTAGCTATTCACTCTCGACTTCGGTATAATTTGATTGAATAGAATTTTAAAATCATCAATTCCCTGTGGATCGACCCGTATTCGCCGCGTGCTACATTCGTACACCGTGCGCTTGCGGTATAAATTTTATCTCTAAATTCGTTCGACGGTTTTCTAAATCGATAGAATTTCCGTCGACGAACAAGTTTTTGGCGCCGTTGCCGGGGAATTGCTTTGATTTCAATTTTCTATTCTTCGAATTATTTTCGTTTGATTTTTGTGTGTGTTGTTTTTTTTTGTGTGTTTGCATGGAAAAGAAAAAAAAAATTATTGTGTGTATGTTTGTTTAGTGATTTCATGTGTAGGCTTGTAGTTGCTCTAGTTTCAATTGCATTTCCATCTCTATAAGAAAAAAAAAAAGAAAACAAAATTCACAATTTCCGAACAAAAACAGAAATATTTTATTTCCTTTTCTATTTACAAATTTTTGTTTTACATTGCTTCCAAAAAAAAATATACATTTGTGCACTGTTCACAACTACTCACTGCTCTCTGTTTCCACTGTACACCTCTTCTTCCTGTCACAGCACCTTCCTCACTTGCTTACTGCCTTTGTCCTACAGTGCACTTCTACTCTACTTCAATAACAATCTTCCCTTCACCAATATCACCAACAGCTGCCACTCCACTCTTCCCTTCACATCAACCATACTCAGTCGAACAACCCGCACGTCCACTCCTTACTGCACAGACTGCCATCCATAATTCAAACAACTCATCACAGAGCTGGCTTCTCAACATACAAACAGTGCACACTACATCCTACGACCATCACAAATCATTATTGCCAGTCCAGTTCACCCACTTCAATACCACACTTCATCACACTCCTCTGACCTTACTGCCTACAATCTCTTCCAAACCAACTAGCAGCATTATCACAAAAGCATACCTGAATTTTCGAGCTTACCTTCAGAGCATCTCACTGTTCCATTTATCACAAAACCTGACATTTCATCCATCAACCCCCCTCCGACAAAAATTTCCTCTGTCACTTCCTCACCCCCTAAAAACTGCTGCTGTCACTTACTTCATTCACCATTTCACTTCTCAACCCACTGCCTCTTCATTCAAACTTGCTCCTCCCCTTTGCAGAACATCCACCATACATCTCCCCTCTGTTCATAAACCTTCCCTGCCTCAAATAGCCTCTGCTCACAATCATCTCAATATAACCAAATGCAAATACCCACTGCTCCATATCCCGCCACTCCTCCATCATACTGACCAACCACCAATTCATCCCCAATCACCACTGAAAATTGCACAAACCATCACTTCTGACTTCCATCATCAGTTCCTTCAACTGCACATACATCCCAAAACACCGCTGAAGCCACTCCTACAACCACCATACTTGACTGCATTGCAAACATCAACCACTTCTACAACAAATCCATACAACAATCAACATTCCTCCATCACTTCAGATCACATCCCCAATAATCCCACTGACATACATAACCACCATTCATCAAAGCAGACCATCCACCAATCCTTTCAATCATCTCCTTTCAATCCGATTTCAACCAAAACAAAAAAAAACAAAACAAAAAAAAAAACTGCATTTCCGCTCATCAACAAACCGACCTACCTGATCATCGCCTGAAACGAAATCATTCACCACCAGCCCACTTCACCTCCATCACTTCAACCATAGTTTGACCACCCTCTCCGTTGGTTCCATTGCCACCCTCGACATCCACTTCCTGGCTAGCCCACTGCAGTAGTTCGAGGCCCTATCTGAACCAAATCAACCAATCGAACACATCGCAACACCTCGAACATCTCTGCCTGATCCCAATCGGCAATTCAAACTAGCAACCATCGCCTCTCGAACAACACCCTAAATAGAGAACTCGCAATCAATCGCAGCAGCCATACCATCGCGACCCTCAAATCGAAACCCGCTACTACATTAAACATCCCCAAATTGCCTGATTCAAATCATTATTGGTTTCGGAATTTGGGTTGGTGAGGTATTATTTGATTTTGGAGTTCTGGTGTGTTGAATTTGTTGATTTCGGAATTGGGATTGAGAAGAATTTGATTTTGTTGATTTGTAAGTTACGCAGTTATCTATTTGTGAAGTTGTTGATGTCTTGAAATTTTGGGCCGGGCTTGTTTGTAGGCTGAGTACATTTTCCTTATTATTTGTTTATATTGTTTTATTTGGTTTTGTTATAAATTTTTTTTTTCCATTTTAAAAAAAAAACAAAACAAGTTTTCTTTTTTTTTTTCATTTCTTCCCTTATTAAAAAAAAAATTGTTTGGGTTGTTCGATTTATATAATTGGGTTCAATTCAAAATTTTGTTTTGTTTTAATTTGTTGTTCGTTTTGAACTTCTTTTTTAGGTTTAGTTTACTTTTGTTTGATTTAAAAAAAAAAAACTTAGTTTGTTCTCGGTTGTTTTTAGTTTAATTTGTTTTGTTTTGTTTCTTCTTTGATATATAAAAAAAAACCTGTGTATATATCTTGTTTTGTTTCAGGTTGCCCAAGCAAATAAAGGAAGGAGCCGCTTGCCAAAAACAATTGTTTCGCCTTGCTTGCCAAAAAAAAAGCTTGCTTGCTTTCTATATTTCTTGTTTTTATCCATTTTGCATTGTTGGTTGCTTGCATTTGCATTTTATAAATTTTTTTTTTTTAAGTAAAACCCTACTTTTTAGTTTCCTTTCAAAAAAAATAAAAAAATTTAGTTGCTTTGTTAATACACGTTTTATTTCAGCTTTGCATTTCGTCTTACAATCTTGATTAAAAATAACGATAGCTCTTAATTGTATATTCACAACTGTTTTCTTTGAACAATTTTATTTCTTGGTGTCTAGGCTACGGCAGAGTAATGACCATTTATAAATATTACGGTGATTCGTAAATATTATAATGGTTGTTCCTCTGAAGGTACTTAAAACTTCGGCTGCATTGCTACGGTGATTCGTGGTGCACCGATAACCCCTGCCCGTTACCTGGCTGAGAAATATTTTTGTTGATTTAAGACAGAGTGTGATTATACAATTTGGAGTTAACTTAGGATAAATCATTTGTAATTAGACTTCTGCATTCATTTAGTTGCATTAGTTCATGCATATTTAAAAAAAGAAAAAAATTCAAAATCCAAAACTAAAAAAAATTGTAAATATTCCTTTTCCTTTGAAATTTTTAAATCCTTTTCTTTGAAATTTCAAAAAAAAAATCCAAAAAAAAGTTAGGAAAACCAAAATTCAAAAAAAAATTTGAAATATTAAAAAAAAACAAAAATCGATTTCTCTTTTCAAAAATAAATTTTCTTTGTAAATATATTTTGTTTATAAAAAAAACAAAAAAAAAACATTCGTGAAAATGTCTGAATTTCCATATTCACTTGAATTTTACAATAGTTGTGAAAATCAATATAATCCATATGATTTCAGTCCAAATTCGTATGGATATTTTAACAACAACTATTCTGTAAATAATTCAAATTTCGAACAACAAAATTTTCAAAACGATGACCAACCTTCGACTCTTGAAAATAGCATTGAAATGATTTCATCTTTACTCGAACTTTCTACACGACAAAATCAAGAGATAAATGATTTATGAATAACTCCAGTCAAGGATTTCAAAATTTGAATTCAATTCAAAATTCAAACGATTACGATTATAGCCCATGCCAATTTAATTTCGAACTCCGAAATGAATTTCAAACTCAACATGAAAATGGGAACAACTTTTCAAACGAATTTGGCAATGAGAATAATCTTCACCATGTTACGAGTGAAATTTTTTGTTCTCAACAAATCCAAATCGAAAATTCTCAATTTAATAACTACAAATTGGATTTTGTTTACGATGATCACACGGATTTGTTGTTTGAAACATATATGAAACAACGTGATAAACAAAATAAAATTCCAACGTGTGATGAGTCAAGTGATAATCCATCTTTTACCACAATTGATGATTTTCAAACAATAATTTTTGAAACTGAAAATAACAATCTTAATGAAGTTGTTGAAAACACGGTACTTGAGTTGGATTTCAATTCTTTTAAGGGTGAGAAACTCGATTTAAATTTCGATCTTCCTTTTTCTGAAAATTTGAATATAACAACTTCGGATTTTGAAATGGATATATGCGTTGAAGTTGTTGGTAATCCAACAAAGAAAGATGAAATTAACGAACACGAGTTTTATGGAATTTACGAAAATGAGTCATTAAATTTTGATGGGGAAGATTTCGTTCACCGTTTTGACTTTGAAATCGATAATTTGGAAGAAGTTTTCAATGATAAACTTGAATTTCAATTTGGTGAAAATAAATGTGAATTTCAATCAATTGTTTTATCAAACCCAAAAATCATTGAAAACAAAACAACTCATTCAATTTTTAATAAAACAAAATTCGTTTTTCCAAATCAACGTTCAACTTTGAAATCTTTTACGGTTTGGTTTTCTGCGCTTAAGCTGTGTCTCGAACATTTGACGAGACAAATGAATCAGTCTTTAGAAGACCGTTTCATTTACTTTTTGACTGTATACTTTCTCATCTCTTGTAAATAATAATCTTTCATGTAAATATAGGATTTTTTTTTTACCTCCTTCCACTTGGGTTGACTGTGGGGACACAGTCAAAATCAAGTGTGGGAGGAGACTCATCTTCATTGTTTATTTTATTTTTCATGGTTTATTTTTGCTTTTTCTTTTAAAAAACAAAAAAAAAATCCCAAAAACAAATTTTCTTTTGATTTATTTTTAAAAGAAACACCATAAGATAAATATATGGCTTTGGTTTATTAAATTGAAATTTTTGAAAATTTATTGGTCTTAACAAAAATAAAAATGAAGTTTGATTACAAATAATAATGGTTTAACTGGTATATAGGAAGATTCATATGTGTTAATTATGAAGTACATCCTAATTGAAAATCTTTGTTTTAAAAGTGGTGAATTTAGAGTAAAGGATATAACATTTTTTTTGTCTTCTAAGTTAAATGGTGCTAAGATAATTTTGCAAAACTCCCTCTCAAAATAAAAAAATAAAAATAAATAAATAATAACATCCAAGTATTCACTCTCATTTAAAAGTCCTCACGGTTATGCAGGGGTGATTACTTGGAATTTTTGATTATGTGCTTTCATACTCATTTAAAAGTCCTCACGGTTATGATGTATGGAACACATGTATGTAAAAAAAAAAGACTTAATAACAACCACCTACGGTCGATAGTGTATGCATGAAAGTGTGTGCACTCGCCATGCTCTGTACTCCCCTCACATAAGCCCGAAAGGCAGTGCATGGGTGGTATATCTGGCCTCAGTTTACCTGAGCTAGGTGTGTAATTTTTCTTGAAAATAATGAGGGAGAAAGCAATTGAAATCCTAGCACTATTTTTACTTATTTGATTTGATTTGTTATTGAAAAGAAATGAAAATACCACTTTGATAAAATTTGATAATCAATTAAGGATCCATTTCATAGTTACAATGTGTTATTAACCAAAACAACGAGTTAAACTATTGTCTATTTGTTATGATAACTTGATTTTTATTGGAAATTTTGACGAGTAAATGGTATAAATTTTCAAGATAATGAACAAAACCTATATTTAACTTATTCGTGTCAATTTAAAAATAGATCCTTCATTTGTAAATATTTTCAAAAACTCGCATTCATCTCTTTATAAATAAATCTTGCGTTTTGTAAATATTTTCACTTTGCATTTGGATTTTGTGGGTAGTATCCGCTGAAAACCCTCACGAGACAACACTCGTCCTACTGGGGACACCCAGAGGTTTAACGGCTTGTTGCATACGCTCAATGCAATCGTGCGTCCTACGAAAACGGATTTATCTTAGTTTTTTTTTATTCGAGGACGAATAAAAAAGATATGTGTGGGGGTATCTGATGTGCACGTAAATGTGCACATATTTATCGCCATATTTAATCTATTTAAATTAAATAAATGATCATATTGGGTATTTTAACTTGTTTTAACCAAAATCCATATTGATTCCAAATTTTCACATATTCATCTTCATATAAGGGCAAAATGGTCATTTGTGTGCATATATTAATTTGAGAGAATTTAATTGGAAATTTCTATAATATTTTGTGGGAATTTAGCTTCTCATATTGGTGGGTTCATGAAGACATATGCATGCACAAAATAATTACAAAGGAATGAAGATGGAAATAATTCAAAGTGAAGATCATGGAGGACCCCACCTACCCACCTAGCTTAATGTACAAATTAAAGGCTAAAGCACATGCTTATGGATTTAATGGCTTCATGTACATTTAAGTGGGGATTAAAACATGCTAATGATAACTTGGCCTCCACACTTTCTCATGGGTATTTTGGGCATTCCCCAAAAATAGGAATTAGGGTTTTAAACATGTATAAATACCCATATGTTTCATGTAGCCTCCATCTCTTAATCTCCTCTCTTAGTCTCTCTTCATTAGTTTAGGCTCCAAATAAAAGAAAGTTCTCTTTTTTCTTTCATGGCTACTTGGCCATTTCTCTTTATGTAGTTTTTTTTATGCAACTTCAATACATGTTCTTTTTATTTTCATGCTTATTTACTTTCATGTTGTAGTGTAGATTTATTTTTCATGCAAGTAGTATAGTTTTTCTCTTTGCTCTCTTTTTCCTCTTCTTTTTATTCAATGTTGCTTGCTACATTTGTTCATATGATGACAAATATGAGAGGCTAATCCCTTTAATTTAGGGGTAATGAAGCCTCTAATCATGTAGCTTCAACATTTTGATGTTTTGTACTCTCTTTTTGTGCTTTAATGAGAATGTATGAAGTGGTTAACTTGTTGTTTAACTTTGAATTTGATAGTCTATGTTGTTCATAACAAATAGGCTATGCTTAAACAAACATAACACAAATTGCCTCTTCATCTAAATATGATTATGGCAAAGAAGTGAATGTTGAAATTGAAATTTGATAGCCTATATTTCTAAACAATAGTTAATAGGCTATGCTTAAAATAGATTTTTATTTCAACTTTGTTGTCATATTTCATGAGATTTAAAAGTGTATTAGTGGTTGTGTTATAGTTTGATGGTTTATATTGAGCTAATTAATAGCACAAATATACCATACTTATGATAAGCACATCAACTAATTCACTAATGACAAGAAAAGAGAGATCATAACTTCATTTTGTTGATTTATGTGATCTAGAGAGTGAATTTATCTCTAAATTGTTCTTTTAACTCTCATATTTTTATCATTTTCTTTTGCTAGTTTTTGTTAGTTTCTTACATTTCTAGCTATTCACTCTCGACTTCGGTATAATTTGATTGAATAGAATTTTAAAATCATCAATTCCTTGTGGATCGACCCGTATTCGCCGCGTGCTACATTCGTACAACGTGCGCTTGCGGTATAAATTTTATCTCTAAATTCGTTCGACGGTTTTCTAAATCGATAGAATTTCCGTCGACGAACAGTTACTCGGAGCAATAGGACAAGTGGAACTATGATGGCCTTCCTTCTTGCAGTAGCGACGGAAGAGAGGCTTAGGACAAGCTCGAATCATATGATCAGGGGAACCACAATTGAAACACTTTCGAATGGAAGGTGTTCCAGCAGACTGAGACGGAGAATCAGATTCAACGGACTTTTTCTTCTTGGAAGGGAAAAATTCCGGCTCATCCAATGGAGACTGCTTCTTGTTGGGGTTCTTGCAAACCTCAACATCATCACTACTATCACACTCCCCCTCGATGGCTTCGAGATGAAGTGCAGAATCAACTAACTCCTCAAAGGAAAGCTTAAGCTCAAGCAATAAAGACTTCTTCAGATATTTCTTAAGACCAGAAACAAACTTCAAATTCTTCCTATAAGAAGTGCTAATGAATTCAAGACCATACTTAGATAAGGCCTCGAAAGATGCAACATATTCAGAAACGAAAGATTCACCTTGCTTCAACTCAAGAAAGCGCCGGGACAACAAAGCTTTCTCAGATTCAGGAACGAACTTGAGTTCGAATCGTTCTTGAAACTGAGTCCAAGAAAGAGCAGAATCATCAATTTCGGCTACAAGAAGCTTGTACCAATCAAGGGCACGCTCTCGCAATAAGCTAGAAGTTACAAGAACTCTATCATGATTAGAAATATCCATTCTAGAGAAGATACGTTCGCACGTGTGAAACCAAGCTTGGGTCTCAAGAACAGACTCGGAGCCTTTAAACGGCTTTCCTCCAAGATGAGAAAAATCACTGCACAGGCGTGCAAAGGTAGACTTGCGAGGTGGAGACACTCGAGCAGGAACTGGAGGCTGAGTGCTCCTAAACAACTCCATAAACTGATCGGCAGACATATAAACGCCGTCCGGATGCGAGCCACTGGATTGCCTAGCATCCGAGCTTCGTCCTCTGCCTCTTCCAGCCATAAGCTGAAAGTTGAAGAAGATAAAGATTAACTACAAGGTAGAAATTTCAATACGGAATACTACGGAATAAGATATATTCCTAGACGTATTCCCCAAATCCTATCTACCCCAAAAACACGGAGGGAATAAAAGCACGATGATTCAAAGATCTGTAACACTTGTTACACTTTGATGTACCATAATATGTTCTTCTGTTCTGTGTTTATCATATTTTGTTCTGAACGCAGCTCTGATACCACGCTGTGACGCCCCACTCCGATAGCCTCGTTAACAAAGAGTATTATCTAGATAATACTGTCGGCTAACGCGGACAATAGAGTATAATGGAAGCGACCATGTGTAATCTTACCTTAACTATTCACTAAACACGTCGAAAAGTAGAATCACAAACAGTTCGACGTATTCAATAAATATTTAAAGTAAGACTACAATGGCTATAGGATCTATCAGAACAGAATATAACAACTCAAATGTAATATACATCACAGAACAGTAAATCATCACATACACATATACAGATACATAACAGAGTATATAAAATGATACATATCAAGTGGTATAGCAAACCGCAATATACAGACGAGTTCACAAGAATACATATCAGAGTTACAACAAAATAGGACTACACAAAAAGCTATGACAAAAAGAAGCTAGCGGAGTAGTCCATGCGGAAGCAAAAGAGGCTAAGTCCAAAGCACCTAACCTGAAACATCTCGGTCTGACCCGAGTATAAAATACCCGGGTCAGTCTATATAACAAATCAGTTAAATAAACTGAACAGCAATAAACCTGCATGGTTACACAGTATAACAAATATCTCTAGAGGAGATAACACAATCATCAACAACAGATGAACATAATAAAACAAGCCTCATATCATCGGCAACATAGATAATCAAAGGATATGAATATCCTAAAGCAAGCCAATAGGCAAATAGAAAATACCCATAAGGTATACAAGTTCCACGAGGAAATCGCTACTCTCCATGCGGCTCAAAAAGACCAACACCGAAGGGCGATACCAAGGGAATATACATATCAATGAAATATCAGAAAATTTGCTCAAGCTCAGTACTGTACAAACAAGGATCCATGAGCCCGAAGACTCCAAACCCAAGTATCACCCATGCGGCACATAAGGACAACATCAGAGCGAAACTATATAGGGCGACAAACCCGAAGGCCACATACCCGAAGGCAACAAACCTAGGGAGACAGTCCGAAGACACTATCCCAGAGGCAACAAACCGTAGTGGTGAAGGTCAAAGACCCAGTACTGGACACCACTAACTAGCGGAATGTGTCACAACTCTCGAAAAGGAATCCGAAAAGTGTTAACGTATGTCCCATAACCACTCGTTCGCACTAAACAGTTTACTATCCGTCAGTCACTTTCACACTCAAAGCAGTACAAAGTTTACCTCATATCATCGATAAACCAAACCCGAAGGTCAAAACGATCAATTGAATAGGTCGGGAATTAATCGGAAGGATAAACGCACAGATTCATGGTCCGTGTTTTGCCCAACCATTTAATCATCCTTCCACTTCGCTCGACGTGCGAAAGTGTGTGTTTTAAATAGGAATTATAAATTGGAGAAGGGAGCTTTTAATACGATTTAGAGAGATTATTTATAAAACCCGTGAATGAAGTCAAAAACAAGTCATCAAAGTCAATCGTGAATTGATAACACAAACCAAGTCGACAAAAGTCGATAACCAATGGAACTTCATTCAAAGAAAGGCAAATTAGGCAAAACAAGGAATTCCAGACGTCTGAGCGGTGCCTTCAGACGTCTGGTTTCGGTCTTTGGAAAAAATTCCAGAAAACCCAACCAAACGTCTGGTTTTGCATACCAGACATCTGAAACCAATCAGACGTCTGAACTTGAGGATCAGACGTCTGATCCTGGTTTCTGACTTTCTTCCAACTGCCGTGGCTTATTATTTTTCACTCCAGGTTAAAACCAGACGTCTGAGCTTTGCTTCCGGACGTCTGGTCACCTGGTCTGGGCAACAATTTTCCTAGGCCAAAGTGGCCAAAACATATCGGAACGAATCGATCCAACTCCACAGCAATAGACATGAATCGAGGTTAGAATTTCATATCCAACCACAGCAAAAGCAGCATACTTAGATGTGAGTTACAAAAACTCACCTTTTTACACAGAACAAAGAAGATGAAGAAGCACAAATGCAAGGAATTAACCAACTACACTCCACTTCAACACTACAAGCTTCAATCTAGAATCAAAGCAAGTATTTCCTAAGTTAGGGCTAGGAAATTACTGAAATTGAAGAGGAGAAGAGATGGAGATGAACTTACCAATGGATTCCCTTTGATTTTGGAGCAAGAATCGAGTTTACAAGAAGAACTAGGGCTTGCTAATTTCTATTTCCACTTCCTTTCCCCCATTTCAGTTTTTACTTAAGAAATGAAATGAAATGAGAGTGAATGGAGAGGAGAGGGCTGAAGTAGAGGGGTTAAGTGGGTTTAGTTAGATAGTGGGCTGAACCCAAACCCAAAACCCAACTAGAAAAAGCAGCCAAAATTTCACAAACTCCAAACATATCAAAGATTATACTCAAAAAAGATCGCAAACGCCATTTTGGAACCAATGAATGTGGTCTTGAGCTCCAATTCGACCGTTTGCAAAAAGTGACATTTCGGACCCCAAAATCCGAATAACGACGCCATATTTAAATCAAACATTTAAGTATGTAATCGTTAAATAGGCGGGTTGTTACAAGATTAAATAAATTATATATTTAAAACAATAAAATGATTTAGCATCTTCTTTTTTCTAACATGCTTGATATGAAAAATATTTTTACTACAAAATAGATATCAATATATACTAGAATAATTCACATATGAAGTTATGAAAATTATATAAATGGATAAAATGTCAATATTTGTATTTGAAGAGATAAAAATTAATTTTCTATTCAAAAAAAATTAATATATAATATCCTTAAGGTAAAATGTACATAAAAAGCTAATTGTTCTAATTTGAATATAAATATATGATACTTTAATATGTATTTTATCTTTCATATTTTATCTTTTATCTATTAAAATATAAAGATAGAGACGTATGTAATCGTTTTATCTCTCATCATTAATTTTATCAAGAATTCCCACTAAAATATGACAGGTTTCAACTATTTGAAAAACTAACTTTTGTAAGGAGAAAAGAATTCTTAGCTTTTTAAAAGACTTGTATGAGTTATATATAGTAAAAAATGTATGGAAAACTAGTTTTTTGTTCAGAGATAAAAAAAATTGAATTTATTCCAAGGACGTGAAGTATATGACGTGTATAGAAACTAGATTAATCGTGAATAGAATTGTCATTATAGTTGATAGAAATATATGTAGAAGCTATCTTTTTTTAAAGATATAAATAACATTTTATCTCCTAAATGATAAATGTAAAGCAAACTTGTTTTTGAAAGATTAACTTTATGTAGAGTTAGGGTTATGCTCTAGCACTACAGTAAAAATGCCATATCACAACTGTAGTTTTTCAAGTGTCACAAAATGCTAGTTGTAATAAAGGTTTTTGCAACTCTTATTTTCAAAAGGTTGTTAGAATCTTATTTTCAACAACTATTTTATTTTGCTAATTGTAATAAATACCTATTATAACTTTTCTTTTTTGCCGGTTGTAATAGATGCCCATGTTTACTAACTCTTCTTTTATGTCAGTTGTAATAAATACCAATTATAATCTTTTTTTTTGTAATAGATGTCCATTTTTAACAACTCTTCTTTCTTCCCAATTGTAATAGAAGCAATATTATAACCTATTTCATTTGTCCGTTATAATAATTAATTAATAATTATAATTAAACAATAATACTTGATAATTAACAAATGATTAATAATAAATAATAATAATTAACAATTAATATTAATAATTACTATTCAATAATTAACAATAAATAAGTATTAGCAGTCAGTAAGTAGTGGCATAGTGGTAAGATACTTGCTTCCTGGTAAGCAGGTCGCGGGTTCGATTCCCGTCTGCCCTACTCCCAATTTCAAGGCGCGGAGGTGGGTCCCCATAAATTTCTACCAAAAATTGGTTGGGGGCATCAAATCTCTGTGCCGGGCTGGCTTAAATCCCTACTGTCTGTGGTCGGACCAGGCAGGAGGGGGCTCCTCTTATCCCTTCGGTTTCATCAGGGCTCTCGGTTGAGTTTTTTAAAAATAAAATAAATAACAATTATTTTTTAATGATTAATAATTAACTTAGAAAGTAATAATTAATATTAATAATTAAGAAGTAATATTTAATATTTAGTAATTAATTTTTGATAATTAATAATATGATTATTTAACAATAACTAGTCCTATTAGTAATATCTTTATTTAATAATATTTAATCCTACTAAATAATTTTTGTTAATTAATACTAATAATTTTTTATAATTAATAATTTAATAATAATTAGTCTTATTATTAATTATATTAATAATAATTGTCACTTTAATTATTATTATTTAATATTTAGTCCCATTAGATATTAATACTATTTCATATTTAACAATAATTAATAATTTATAATATTGATAATTTATAATTAATAATATTAATATTTAATAATAATTTATAATTAATTATTATTAATATTATTGTTTAGTATTAATTAATATTTAGTATTCAATAATATTAACTATTAATAATTAGCTATAAATTAATAAGACACTACAACAACAATACCCTATTACAATGTTTTTTTAAAATGGGCAATGGTTGCCCGTTGTAATAGAAGGCTATTACAACGGTCCATTCAGACCCGTTGTAATAGTTTGTGTATACAACGCCCTTTTTACAATGGGCATTGGTTGCCCGTTGTAATAGAAGGCTATTACAACGGTCCATTCAGACTCATTGTAATAGATGCCAATTTTACAATGGGCTAAAAGCGTCCGTTGTAATAGGTGCCAATCAAAACCCTAATTTTCAATTAAAAAAACAAGAACGACCCTTATTTCTTTTATTTCGTTTTTGCTCTGCCTTGTTCCTTTGCTCGTTCCTCTACAGTTTGGATCGAGTTCGTCTACAGTGGTAACCGCCGTCGCCTCATCCAGGGTAGCCGCCTTTGCCTCATCCAAGGTAACCGCCTTCGCCTCTTCAATCCTTCAGGTATTTATCATATTTCTCTTTGTAAATTTGTAATTTTATTTTCTATTTGATTTTGAATTTTGACTCGAGTTCTAGATTCAATTCAACGTCGAATTTAGTTCGCGTATCAAATAGTTGAATTTTTTTTATTTACGTATAGGTTTTTTATTTTGAATTTTGTTTTGTGTATCAAATTGTTGAAAACTTTGATTTGATTTTGAACTTTGTTTCACGTATCAAAGAAATTAGAATAAACATTAGGCCGGTTTTTCTTGTGAGATTCAGACTTCTGTTCGCCTCGTTCTTCCTGGCGAGCTTGCCAAACATGCTGTGTTGAGGGAACTAATACCGTGACCAAATTTACTAGTGCTTGATCGTGGATGTTGTTGCTTTTTTTATATGTTTTATATTATTTAGGGGCGGTTAGATTTTGTGGTTTTGTGTACTTATCAATGTTAAATGCTTTATTTTGCGATGAATAAAGAATTCTATTTGAAAATCTTTTTCCTATGTTTTCAATTTTAAGTATTATACTGTTTATACTATTTGGAACGAGGAAGTAGGAATTTGAAATCTTTGGGGTCAACTAAATCAAATGGCATTTTTATACATAAGTAATTCACGTTGAAGTTAATTGTTTGATTGGATAATATGCAGCACAGTTTGAAGTATATATACCTCTTAATTGGCCATCTTTATCAAGTTCTAAAGCATAAACTACTTTCTGCTACTGTGGTTATGTGCAATGCTATTTTATCAAATTTCTTATTGGACATTATGTTAAATTTCTCTTGTAAAAAAATGACAGTCGAGAAGAAATTTTGTTTCACAATCCAATTTGCTTCTTACTAATATTTTATGGCTCATTGAAAATGCACCATATTAAATTTCACAAGTTCACAACAGTTAAAAGTTTTGCTCAACGTTTATTATATTTTACAGGAAATCCTATTGTTTGTCAATGTTTTACTGTAAAAGAAATCATGTTGGAAATGTAAAATGCACTCGCTTATGGAGTATATATATAACGGGGTTTATGACTGACGATTATATTCGAGGATTTGCATTTGAATTTTTTGTCTAGGTGCCTTTTGTGTCCACCGTTTGCTAAGTTATAGTTCTAAATTGCTTAACATGAATTTGTTTACCATTTAAGTTATAATATTGGTTTTACCAACTTCAGATAGCAACTACTTGCTTACATCATACATAATTAGTATTTCTATTGGTTCAGACATAAATGTTTGATTATTGGTTGGAAACAGGTCTTTGCTTTTAGATGATTGAAGTGTGGTGAAGGTTGTGTTTATGTTGTGGTTTATGGCTATGTTATAGTGATTGTTGATGCTTGTAAAGAGGAGCAGTGCAAAAGTGTAAAGGTGATGGAGGAGATGATGCTGGGCTGGATATATTGGGCAAATTTCAGGCACTATCTCCACAAGCTTTTGTTATTTATTCCATTCATACCATACATTCGAAAGTAGTTAGTGGTAGTATAGGAAACATAGTACAGGTTCATACCTCAACTATTAAATTATAGTTTGTATATGCAAGTATATATTATTGATTAAAGGCAACAAGAAGAACATTATTAAAGTTAATTCTTTTATTAAGCTACCAAAATTAAAAGATAATACTCGGATATCCCAAACAACACCCTAACAAATAATATAACTCATTACAATAACAATTAATATTATTTTGTATAACAAATAATATAACTCATTACAATAACAAATAACGATGTGTTCTTTAACGTATACTGAATGTTATATTGCAGACAATCAACGAGCTGATGCTGTCAGAACCGATCCTGTGACACTGGAAAGTAATGGGAAAATATTTTGGAAATTAACTAGCTATGAAACATATCAATAACAATTCTTCAAGGTGTTTTTTCTAATTTTATTTTTAGTCTTATTTCATGAAACAGGTAATCTAATTCAATTTTATTTTCAGAGATTGGGAGTTGGGACTCAGTTACTTTACAAGATAAGTGGTTTGTTTTCAATGAAGAAGAAAAAAAGAAGTAGAGAAATATGTTCATTCAATGAGGTAAACATATTTTGACAATCATTCTTTATTGACCCATATGATGGTATCCTAAAGAAATGTTTAGTATTTTGTTCTTTATTATATGACATATGACACACATCATCAGTGACTTTCTGAAAGCAGATAGTTAAACCTTCTTCACCCTGCATCAGATAGCTGCAATTTGAATTTGGCAGCAACCATAGAAGGCTTGGATATATGTTAAGGCTACCACTTTTACTCAACGCTGATCGATTTAATTATGAATTGATTAGATTGTGTTATAATTGTGATCACCTGGAGCATATATTAGATAATTAGAAAGTATTGATGTGAATTTGTGCAAATACATTAACCAAGCCTTTTGTTAAATAGAACCAAGGTTTTGAGGGTAGTTGAGCAGTGTCGGCATTTGCCCAGTTGTGTCAATTAGGGAATGGAACATGTTATGTGTGATACTAGATTGTTTTTTCGCATTCAATCTCGGTATTAGGTGGACATTAAATGCATATATGAATTGCATGCCTCATTCATATTTATCAAGTATTTTCTTTATTAGTTCTTGATGATCTCTATGGTTCTTGCAGTTCATGTTAGTTAAAATATGCAATTCCTTGATTTTTCCTATTCTTGGATTATATATGATGCTCAGTCGTTTATATATGTTCATTCTTTTATACAGTTCCCGAGCAAAGTAATTCAGGTACCTTGTAATTAACAAGTATTACCTAATATCTTTCTTAGTTGATTCTTTATGTGAAGGGACTGTTAGTAGGTTTTGTAAATGTAAGCTTTATATAGAGAAATCATACTCAGGTGATCTCAATCTCGCTATTAGCTGGCGTGACAAAAAGGATTAATAATAACAATATAGGTAGGGACAACTGACCGTAGATCATCATGCTAAATACTATAGTGATTTATGAAATATATACCACCTCCTTTACTTTGTAAAAATTCACATGAACGAATAAGATCCGTATTTTCTTTTTTCCGACCATGTAATCACATTAAATATACGTATAGAGTATAAGCAGATGTTCAAAGAAATTAAACCCTGATTCTTTAAATTTTAACAGATCATTTAAAATAAGATTTGGTTGCAATCAACAGAACCAAGGCAACTTTTATTGACAAAGATTCAAATGCGGATACTTGATTAAACTAGCCGAGCCTCATATGACAAAGTCAACAGTTGTGGATAGCACTACTGGAAAGAGTAAAGACAACAGGTTAGCCATGAGATTTCATATTACTTTAGGCGCTTTGCAACTTAGTTTGTCAAAAGATTCAATACCATATATTGTATGTTTATACAGGGTGAGGACGAGTTCAGGGACATTTCTTCAAAGAGGCCAAGATGAATGTAATTAAGGCAATTGAGAAGAGGATAGCTGATTTTACATTTATACCTCTAGGTACATACATACACAAAGATCATATATGATTGCCACATTATACTTATTCCAATTCTAGTTCTACTTAATTTTCAAAAAGGCTATGGCTTGCGTGTATTTTCTTAGTGGCAGTTTGTCTTTCGCTTGCATACATAGACATGTCATTAGTAGCCTGATAGATGAGAAAATAATTGGTAATCTCTAATATGGATGCTTTCTCGACTTTCATTATGATGATTTGTTTCAATTTTTAAATCATGGTGGTGTTGCAAAAAAGGTTGTGGGATAAAAACTAAGAACAAACTATCAATATTGCAACAAAATAACTGATTAATTAGGGTAAAGAAAACCTAGAAAACCTATGTAACGACCCGTGTAAATTCGATGTTTAAAATGAATTAAATTATAGGATTTCTAATTTAAATTTAGGAAGAAACAGAAATCTTATTTGTTTACATGAAAGAGAATGTTGAAATTTGTTGGATCAAGCGTAATTAAATTTTTACAAATTTAATTTTATATTTCAATTGATTGGAATAGTGAAAATTTGGAAATAGATTCAAATTTATGTAAGACAATGAATTGCAGTAACTAAAGTTAATAAATCAATGGATTAAATGAAATAATTAATTGGAGTTAAGATCTAAATTTGTATGTGAGCATTCATTGATATTGGAATATAAAAGGGTAAATTTATAGTATAAAATGTAGACATCACCTTTAAGATGACGGGTTTATAATTGATGCATAATAGGGAAATCAAATGAATGGGTTTAATTGAATAACAATTAGCAATTAATGAATGAAGAGAAATTTTAAGGGCGTAATTGTTTTCGTTAAATTAATTTTGGTAACAAATTGTATTGAATATAGATGTAACGTTGTGTGATGTACTTAAGTAATAATTGGAGAACAATGTAAATTATATCCGTGATTGGTCAATTCAATTAAACAACAAGATTTTTAAATAAATAAACGTTTTTATTAAGGTTTCAATTTGTTAATTTATGAAGTTTAATGGGAAATCAATTGCAATAAATTGCCCTAATTTATGCAGTTAGAGGAGATTTAGATTTGCATTATAGATGGAAGTATAATCTAAATCGATAGGTAACAAACTTAAGAATAAAATTTAGAGCTAATAGGTGGCAAATTTATATAGTTGTTTATTTACGTAATGTGTACGTAAGCTTTGGTAAACCGATTTCTATCGATCCAAATATAACGATTTGCTAATATAGATTTAAGTATAGGAGCAGTATTTATTAATTGAATTGAAGTATTGCAAAATAAATGAAATTCAACGTTTAATATTGCATTATTGTAAGTAAGATAATATGTGTAAGTATTGTTAAGGTTATTCATATTTGACAAATTTATTGAGTTATAAGGATTGATATATAAATTAATGTTAGTTTAGGATATCGTTACTTGGAGTTTATTATAGAGTAACAGGAGCGTGAACGTAAAATAGTAAAAGCATAGATTTATGGTAGGACATAATTTATGGTTTTGGGAATTTAAATCCAAAGATTTATTTATTTGAGGAAATAATACGTATTAAATCTCAACTTGATATAATCAATGCAAATTTAGTAATCAAAAATAAATTGCAAGTTGGTAATTTAGGATGTTTGTGAGTAAATTTGCAGGTAAGATAATTTTTAAAGTTTTACCCATTCATATAATTTATTTAAATATATATAAATCAAATGGCAACATTGTGTTAATAATAGTCGTAAGTGAATTTGAATGCTAAAGGGGTAACAATCGTTTTAGGTTAACCGTTTATTTAATATATTAAGTCTAGACTGGAAATCGATTGAAAAAAAAAAAAAATTTTGTTTTGTTAATGTGACTTAGTTAATAAAGAGGAATTTATATGAAATGAAGCATGCATGAGAAATGCATTATAATTCAATGTATGCTTACCCATTAAATGTATACCAGGTTAAGTATCAAATAGAGGGAAAGAAAAGTAAATATTGAATTGGTTGATGAATAAGTATTCATTGGATAGAAATTTAATGTAAATTGATATTAATTGTATAAAATCTATCTAAGATAATGAATTGCAATAAATTGTGGGTTGATAATAATGTGTGAATGGAAATTTGATTTGTTATATTAAATGAATGGATTCAAATTTATTGGGAAAGGTAAATGGATATTTGGTAATAAATATAAACGGACTTCAATAGTGAATTTAGTTAATTTGAATATATAATAAATAATGATTTAACGGAAACCTATACTCTGCATATATCTATAATATTTGAGTGGAAATAATATATACTTACAAATGTGGGATTTAGAGTCTTACAACAATTATTAGGAGTGATATAATTAGTTCATTCAATTAAATTTGAAAACATTGCAATATATGTAAGTTAAGGGTTGTGTTAAATAAAGTAATAAATGGGAAATTACGTAAATGTCTTCATAGTATGGTGATTTGTAATTATTACGTTAATTTAAATTATCGTTAAGCGCGTTTGTTTATCAGATCCATCTACTCTTATTCTAACCTATCTTTATAAACCCAATTATAAACCCTAGCCTCCATCTATTCTCTTTTATTTGTGCGTTCATTTTCTTCAATTCTTTCTCTTCCTAAATGGATGCAAATTTCAGATCCAATTCTATTCAAAAATCAAAAAAAAAAGTTCAAAGTTCTCAGAAAAAAAAAATTTATGTTGCAGTTTTCATCTACGGATCTAAGCGCAGTCTCTGTTTTTGCAATAGTCGCTTGAGACAACCAGAAATCACGGTCAAACGTGTAAAATTCGAAACCCAAAAGGTTGAATTGGGGCTTTTTGATTTCTTCATCTATTTGCGAAATTGGAACATGGGTTTGGTGAGATTAGTCACTAGGGGTGTGCAGAGCTGACGTGGCAAGTGGTAATAGGTAGGTTTATTTTATTTGAATTTAATTTAATTTTGATTTTTCAAATGCGTTAATACATTTAACTTCCACATACGAACTCTGTTTCACGCACGATTTTTTTTTGTTAGGATCGTAATTAAATTCCAGATCTTTTGATGCTGGTTTGGACAGATTTGGAGACCGTCGAATTTTTGGGTTTAAATCAGATTTAAATTGATTTAAATTCAAAAGGTGAGTGTTTTAACCCACTCACAATTTCTAAAATTTCTTGTGTTTGTTAAATTAATTTAGATATGGGTAGAAATTTTTTTATGATTGTTTGGCATGTTTTATTCACTATTTCTGTTTAAACGGATTTATTTAATATAACTGTAAATTTATTTATTTATTGCATATAAATTTGACAGTTAGAATTTATTTATTTCATATTAACTGCCAGGCATAGTTATGTTAAATTTTATTTCATATTAACTGCCAGTTAAGTTTACGTTTATTTTTGCATATAAACTGCCAATTAACAGTTATTAAATTTATTTTGAGTACAAACTGATAATTGATACCATTATTTATCACCTGTTATATATTGATGATTGTTTGAAATTGGATGATGACTGTGATAAATGGATGTATGATTTGATGGATGAATGGATGATTTATTTTATTAATTGCAAGTTTCTATGCATTTCATCCATTCGGGATTGCGGTTTGAAATGATATACAACCGCATTTTATTTTAAATTGCGGATTGAAATGATAAACATCCGTATCACTTGACCATAGGTAGAAAATTTTATACACGCACCGCGACATATATATATATATAATATATTTTGGAATGTTTTTATGGTTTTGTAAAGCTATATATATGGTTTATGAGATATTGAATTAGTTATTTATATATATATATATAGTAATTTTCGGGTTTAAGCTTTGTATAAATTTGATTTGAAGTATAAAATAAAGTTTGATTTTTAAGATCAAATACGGTTAAGCATTTATTTAAAATCTAATTTCTGGAGTTTTTATGACTTAAATGAGAATAAGATTTGGAAGATGAATATTAAGTTAAATTGAAATTTAATAAAAATTAATTTTTTTAAAGGATATGATTTTTATAACTTGATTTTTGTGTAAAGTGATTTAAATGAATATCAGGTTGATTTAAATGAATATATCAATTTTAATAAATTGAAAATTTTTCCAATTATGTGAAGTTAAAGGTTTTACTTAAATTATATTGAATTCATTAAGTAAACATTTCAAGTCTGAATAATAAGTAATTGAATTTGATATATATGGGTTTGTCAAATGAGTTTGATTTTGAAATGGTGAAATATTTAAAGCTTTGAAACATAAGAATTGAAATGGTATTTGGTAGTTTAAATCGATATTTGAAATTGATTTGTGAAATCTAAAGAAGCTATTTTGGTTTATAAAGGAAATTTAATATTCAACCATTTGAGAAATGGAACTTGTTTCAAAGTTATGATTTTCAAGATAGTATAATTTGAAAATATTATATTCAAGAGTTTTGATTTCTAAATATTTTACTATGAAAATCCTATGATTTTGGAAAAGAATATATTGGAAAATAAAGATGATATCATATTGTTTTGGGTTTTAAAAGGAAATGATATCATATTATATGGTTTTGAAATGGATATTTTATTTTGGTTTTAAAAGAATAATTATTTTTAAATGACCGCGGTGTTATAATAATGATTGGTTGGCAAAGAGACCGGGATCGGATATGGACATACTCTCTGTCGATACCTAAAACCACTTTGACTAACCGTGTACGCGGTGGAGATTCCAGAATGAAGTAGGTTGGTGGTGGTGTTTCCTGTAAGGTAAATACGTGGACCCGACTCCCGTGAGTTGGCATAAGGTGGCTAAAACATGAGCGATTCTCGGGCCAATGAGGTCATTCCTCTGATCGGACACTCCTCTTCGATGTTATACTTTGACTTTGGATTGATTCAGTGGCCACTTTTATTTTTGTTTTGGGGGAGTTTGTTCGAGGTGGGCGGTAGCTGCGCGCTGCACGTTTCCACCAGCCCGGATAGCAATTGGTATATCTCCCTTGGCATTGCCTAGTTATGCCGTGTCACCTACCCTATCGCGCCTTGTACGAGTTTGGATTTCTCCCGTACCCCGTGTGGTATCCTCTGGTGGCTTCCCGATCAGGAGGGACCATGATATTGGATGGACTACTGGGACTATTACGTGTTAAGGTGGAAAATGTAAAGCCTTAATGCTATTTAAAAGTAAGTTTATTTTACAAATAGACACTATTATAATAGCGCAATATAGTACATAGTAAATAGTTTAACGGATCCTTAGGAGATGTAAATCCTGAGCAACTCTTGAGTTACTGCACTGATATTTATTTCTGTTAATTTAACTCACATAAGATCTTTTAGTTCTGGCTCGAGTGTTTTTGTCTTTTCAAATTCACTCGGGTCAGTCCGAGCGTTTCAGGATTGGAAGATTTAGCTCTAGAGGACGAAGACGAAGATTTATATTATTATTATTTATACTAGTCCACTACACACTATTCCGCTGCATTGTTATTGGTATGTGTAACTCTGATATGTATTATATAAATGGTTTTGTAAACAGATTTATAAACTGTATATTTGATTATTATATTTTATCCTTCCGCTGTGAGATTCTGTTTAGTTTTTTTTTTCTTCTCTGTTTTTTCTTATTTACCCCATAACAATCCGCCCTTCCGTATGGTTTGAATTGGCACGTGTGTCGATTTAAAGTGTGCGAAAAAGCGGGACGTTACATTTGGTATCAGAGCTTTGGTTTAGCGATAAACCTTAGCTTTGTGGGTTTTGACTCTTTACTAATAGGGTAGCAATACCCTATGGGAGTCGCTGAGTGTATATATATGAGAGAGCGTATTTGTTAGTGTTATAAAAGGTTTTATATTGTGTTAATCTATTTCGTTTTGTATTTATAAATCTTGGTTGGTGCATGGGACGTTGTGACATCAATAGGGATTTCTAAACACTTAATAGGACAGACCGACATAATATTTGTTTTAATATAGGCGAATGAAATAACTTTGCCTATTTTATTTTCTATATATATAAATATTTTATAAAGATATATTTGGCTGCAATAGATTGGTTGTTAGGTATTAAAGTGTATAATAATAATAGAAATAAGATTGAAAAATAAGATGAATGAAATTTGGAAATTTAGAACTTAAGTTCCGGGGTTTTGAAATTTCTTTCGAATAAATTTTGGAATATAATAATATTGCTTATAAGTATTTTCTGATATAAATATTTCAATATAATTCGGAAGAATTGTTTTAAAGAAGATTTTGAAAAAAAAGTTTTGTACTTTCCTCTTTGTCGTTGGAAAATAATTTCGGTGATGGCGGCCGCATCATCGACTTTCATTTTCGAGTTTCGAAGGGGAAAGGCCACTGTAGTAAATTCTACTACAGATTCATTTTTAAAATATCTAAATTTTAAATTATTTTAAAATAATTAGAGATATATAAGTTATAAGAATATATTTATCTATTATTTTAAAATAAAGTGAAAATTTAACCCGGTATTAAATTCTTAAATTTCCATTAATTAACTGTTTCAATTATTGTAGTGAATCGAAACATAGGTAATTAATAAATTAAAACCTCTAAAGGAAATAAGAGATTTAATGATAGGTTAAAAATGGTCTTAAATGAAAGTTGAAATTATAACTTATGAAATAAAGAATATTATTATTAAATGTTAAATTTACCATAGGAAATGAGAAAGTTGTATAACTTTCAAGTATATTCTTTAAAAATATATATAACGTACCAAATATTAAAAGTTGAAATGTTTAATAGGGAATGTAATGAAATTGTACAAGTAAAAGTAGGTAATGAAGTATTCAATGAATTTGCTATTATAAATGAGAATTTAATGTTTAAACTTAAGTATTAATTGAAATTTTACCAAGTAAATATAATTAAAGGTAAGTATGACAAATAGATGATTTAAACTTAAGTAATTAAAGGGTAACTAAATGAGGTTATGCGATAATAAATAAATGAATAATAATAGTGAAGAAGGGGGGAAACTGGCATGACCTTACTTAACGGAATTGAGAAATTTTAAGTAAAAAGAATAATAAATGACTGCAAAACGTTAGTGAATGAATTAATAAAATCCTTTACTTATGAGAATGGATATTATAAGGTTAAGAATTTAAGTGTAATTAAAAAAGGGTTACTATAATTAATTATAATAGAAATGTAAGCATTAAATGAATGATTGAAATTGAGAAGTGCATTAAATATAACACAAATAAAAGAAACTTACATGACCCGAATAAATGAAAATGAATAACTGTAAGTAATAAGTAGAAATAAAGGAAACAACCACGGAATGAGAAAATAAAATTTAAAGTTTGTTAGAAATAAATATAAATTATAAAAGGAAAATTTATGTGGTTTAAATAAAAAGAGAAAATCAAATAACAAAGGTATGAGATGAAATTATTAATAAGTTAAGTTGATTGTTGTTTGAATTTGTTGTTGATGGTTGTTTGGGCAAGGGTACTTTAAAATTTGATTTGGGGTGAATGAATAATCTATTTGGTTTTATCTAAGACTGTTGAGTAAATGATGCGCTAGTAGTTATTCTTCATTCCGAACAATTTAAAAGTTTTGAACCCGAACAACTATTTGTTTGTTTGATTTAATGGTTGTTTTGTATGTATGTGTATGCTGTTTGTTGAACTGATGGTTGTTGTATTGATTTGTTGTTAGGATTGAAACCACTTAAATATTTCACTTTATATAAATTGTAACCCTTTGGATTATATAAGAAATTGCAGTATCTTAGAAATATTTTGAAAATGTTTTTCCAAACTTTAATAATCTAAATATAAAGGATTAAATATTTATAAATTAGGATATCTTATTTAAAGTAATTAATTTTATAAATTTAATTGTTTATAAGTTAAATATTTTGAATAAGATGTATTGTATTTAATTCTTCTTTTCCTTCTTTTCCTTTTCGCGGACGAAATCTTATTTAATTCTTCTTTTCCTTCTTTTCCTTTTCGCGGACGAAAAGTTTTGAGTGGGGAAGAGTGTAACGACTCGTGTAAATTCGATGTTTAAAATGAATTAAATTATAGGATTTCTAATTTAAATTTAGGAAGAAACAGAAATCTTATTTGTTTACATGAAAGAGAATGTTGAAATTTGTTGGATCAAGGGTAATTAAATTTTACAAATTTAATTTTATATTTCAATTGATTGGAATAGTGAAAATTTGGAAATAGATTAAAATTTATGTAAGACAATGAATTGCAGTAACTAAAGTTAATAAATCAATGGATTAAATGGAATAATTAATTGGAGTTAAGATCTAAATTTGTATGTGAGCATTCATTGATATTGGAATATAAAAGGGTAAATTTATAGTATAAAATGTAGACATCACCTTTAAGATGATGGGTTTATAATTGATGCATAATAGGGAAATCAAATGAATGGGTTTAATTGAATAACAATTAGCAATTAATGAATGAAGAGAAATTTTAAGGGCGTAATTGTTTTCGCTAAATTAGTTTTGGTAACAAATTGTATTGAATATAGATTTAACGTTGTGTGATGTATTTAAGTAATAATTGGAGAACAATGTAAATTATATCCGTGATTGGTCAATTCAATTAAACAACAAGATTTTTAAATAAATAAACGTTTTTATTTAGGTTTCAATTTGTTAATTTATGAAGTTTAATGGGAAATCAATTGCAATAAATTGCCCTAATTTATGCAGTTAGAGGAGATTTAGATTTGCATTATAGATGGAAGTATAATCTAAATTGATAGGCAACAAACTTAAGAATAAAATTTAGAGCTAATAGGTGGCAAATTTATACAGTTGTTTATTTACGTAATGTGTATGTAAGCTTTGGTAAACCGATTTCTATTGATCCAAATCTAACGATTTGTTAATACAGATTTAAGTATAGGAGCAATATTTATTAATTGAATTGAAGTATTGCAAAATAAATGAAATTCAACGTTTAATATTACATTATTGTAAGTAAGATAATATGTGTAAGTATTGTTAAGGTTATTCATATTTGACAAATTTATTGAGTTATAAGGATTGATATATAAATTAATGTTAGTTTAGGATATCGTTACTTGGTGATTTATTATAGAGTAACGGGAGTGTGAACGTAAAATAATAAAAGCATAGATTTATGGTAGGACATAATTTATGGTTTTGGGAATTTAAATCCAAAGATTTATTTATTTGAGGAAATAATATGTATTAAATCACAACTTGATATAATCAATGCAAATTTAGTAATTAAAAATAAATTGCAAGTTGGTAATTTAGGATGTTTGTGAGTAAATTTACAGGTAAGATAATTTTTAAAGTTTTACCCATTCATATAATTTATTTAAATATATATAAATCAAATGGCAACATTGTGTTAATAATAGTCGTAAGTGAATTTGAATGCTAAAGGGGTAACAATCATTTTAGGTTAACCGTTTATTTAATATATTAAGTCTAGACTGGTAATCGATTGAAATAAAAAAAAATTGTTTTGTTAATGTGACTTAGTTAATAAAGAGGAATTTATATGAAATGAAGCATGCATGAGAAATGCATTATAATTCAATGTATGTTTACCCATTAAATGTATACTAGGTTAAGTATCAAATATAGGGAAAGAAAAGTAAATATTGAATTGATTGATGAATAAGTATTCATTGGATAGAAATTTAATGTAAAGTGATATTAATTGTATAAAATCTATCTAAGATAATGAATTGCAATAAATTGTGGGTTGATAATAAGGTGTGAATGGGAATTTGATTTGCTATATTAAATGAATGGATCCAAATTTATTGGGAATGGTAAATGGATATTTGGTAATAAATATAAACGGACTTCAATAGTGAATTTAGTTAATTTGAATATATAATAAATAATGATTTAACGGAAACCTATACTCTGTATATATCTATAATATTTGGGTGGAAATAATATATACTTACAAATGTGGGATTTAGAGTCTTACAACAATTATTAGGAGTGATATAATTAGTTCATTCAATTAAATTTGAAAACATTACAATAGATGTAAATTAAGGGTTGTGTTAAATAAAGTAATAAATGGGAAATAACGTAAATGTCTTCATAGTATGCTGATTTGTAATTATTACGTTAATTTAAATTATCGTTAAGCGCGTATGTTTATCAGATCCATCTACTCTAATTCTAACCTATCTATATAAACCCAATTATAAACCCTAGCCTCCATCTATTCTCTTTTATTTGTGCGTTCATTTTCTTCAATTCTTTCTCTTCCTAAATGGATGCAAATTTCAGATCCAATTCTATTCAAAAATCAAAAAAAAAAGTTCAAAGTTCTCAGAAAAAAGAAAAAAAAATTTATGTTGTATTTTTCATCTACGGATCTAAGCGCAGTCTCTGTTTTTGCAATAGTCGCTTGAGACAACCAGAAATCACGGTCAAACGTCTAAAATTCGAAACCCAAAAGGTTGAATTGGGGCTTTTTGATTTCTTCATCTATTTTCGAAATTGGAACATGGGTTTGGTGAGATTAGTCACTAGGGGTGCGCAGAGCTGACGTGGCAAGTGGTAATAGGTAGGTTTATTTTGTTTGAATTTAATTTAATTTTGATTTTTCAAACGCGTTAATACATTTAACTTCCACATACGAACTCCGTTTCACGCGCGATTTTTTTTGTTAGGATCGTAATTAAATTTCAGATCTTTTGATGTTGGTTTGGACAGATTTGGAGACCATCGAATTTTTGGGTTTAAATCGGATTTAAATTCGATTTAAATTCAAAAGGTGAGTGTTTTAACCCACTCACAATTTCTAAAATTTCTTGTGTTTGTTAAATTAATTTAGATATGGGTAGAAATTTTTTTATGACTGTTTGGCATGTTTTATTCACTATTTCTGTTTAAACGGATTTATTTAATATAACTGTAAATTTATTTATTTATTGCATATAAATTTGACAGTTAGAATTTATTTATTTCATATTAACTGCCAGGCATAGTTATGTTAAATTTTATTTAATATTAACTGCCAGTATATAAACTGCCAATTAACAGTTATTAAATTTATTTTGAGTACAAACTGATAATTGATACCATTATTTATCACCTGTTATATATTGATGATTGTTTGAAATTGGATGACGACTGTGATGAATGGATGTATGATTTGATGGATGAATGGATGATTTATTTTATTAATTGCAAGTTGCTATGCATTTCATTCATTCGGGATTGCGGTTTGAAATGATATACAACCGCATTTTATTTTAAATTGCGGATTGAAATAATAAACATCCGTATCACTTGACCATAGGGTAGAAAATTTTATACAGGCACCGCGGTATATATATAATATATTTTGGAATGTTTTTATGGTTTTGTAAAGCTATATATATATGGTTTATGGGATATTGAATTAGTTATATATATATATAGTAATTTTCGGGTTTAAGCTTTGTATAAATTTGATTTGAAGTATAAAATAAAGTTTGATTTTTAAGATCAAATACGATCAAGCATTTATTTAAAATTTAATTTCTGGAGTTTTTATGACTTAAATGAGAATAAGATTTGGAAGATGAATATTAAGTTAAATTGAAATTTAATAAAAATTAATTTTTTTAAAGGATATGATTTTTATAACTTGATTTTTGTGTAAAGTGATTTAAATGAATATCAGGTTGATTTAAATGAATATATCAAGTTTAATAAATTGAAAGATTTTCCAATTATGTGAAGTTAAAGGTTTTACTTAAATTATATTGAATTCATTAAGTAAACATTTCAAGTCTGAATAATAAGTAATTGAATTTGATATATATGGGTTTGTCAAATGAGTTTGTTTTTGAAATGGTGAAATATTTAAAGCTTTGAAACATAAGAATTGAAATGGTATTTGGTAGTTTAAATCGATATTTGAAATTGATTTGTGAAATCTAACGAAGCTATTTTGGTTTATAAAGGAAATTTAATATTTAACCATTTGAGAAATGGAACTTTGTTTCAAAGTTATGATTTTCAAGATAGTATAATTTGAAAATATTATATTCAAGAGTTTTGATTTCTAAATATTTTACTTTGAAAATCCTATGATTTTGGAAAAGAATATATTGGAAAATAAAGATGATATCATATTGTTTTGGGTTTTAAAAGGAAATGATATCATATTATATGGTTTTGAAATGGATATTTTATTTTGGTTTTAAAAGAATAATTATTTTTAAATGACCGCGGTGTTATAATAACGATTGGTTGGCAAAGAGATCGGGATCGGATATGGACATACTCTCTGTCGATACCGAAAACCACTTTGACTAACCGTGTACGCGGTGGAGATTCCAGAATGAACTAGGTTTGTGGCGGCGTTTCTTGTAAGGTAAATACGTGGACCCGACTCCCGTGAGTTGGCATAAGGTGGCTAAAATAGGAGCGATTCTCGGGCCACTAAGGTCATTCCTCTGATCGGACACTCCTCTTCGATATTATACTTTGACTTTGGATTGATTCAGTGGCCACTTTTATTTTTGTTTTGGGGGAGTTTGTTCGAGGTGGGCGGTAGCTGCGCGCTGCGCGTTTCCACCAGCCCGGATAGCAATTGGTATATCTACCCTGGCATTGCCTAGTTGTGCCGTGTCACCTACCCTATCGCGCTTTGTACGAGTTTGGATTTCTCCCGTAGCCCGTGTGGTATCCTCTGGTGGCTTCCCGATCAGGAGGGACCATGATATTGGATGGACTACTGGGACTATTACGTGTTAAGGTGGAAAATGTAAAGTCTTAATGCTATTTAAAAGTAAGTTTATTTTACAAATAGACACTATTATAATAGCGCAATATACTACATAGTAAAAAGTTTAAAGGATCCTTAGGAGATGTAAATCCCGAGCATCTCTTGAGTTACTGCACTCATATTTATTTCTGTTCATTTAACTCACATAAGATCTTTTAGTTCTGACTCGAGTGTTTTTGTCTTTTCAAATTCGCTCGGGTCAGTCCGAGCGTTTCAGGATTGGAAGATTTAGCTCTAGAGGACGAAGACGAAGATTTATATTATTATTATTTATACTAGTGCACTACACACTGTTCAGCTGCATTGTTATTGGTATGTGTAACTCTGATATGTATTATATAAATGGTTTTGTAAACAGATTTATAAACTGTATATTTGATTATTATATTTTATCCTTCCGCTGTGAGATTCTGTTTAGTTTTTTTTCTTCTCTGTTTTTTTCTTATTTAGCCCATAACAATTCGCCCTTCCGTATGGTTTGAATTGACACGTGTGTCGATTTAAAGTGTGCGAAAAAGCGGGACGTTACAACCTGGTTAGTATTTTTAACCTTAATTAATTCAAGAATTTGATTTGGACCTATGGTATTGGTTTTGATAGCTCAACTTATTTTTGTTTGGGTTAAAAATTAGATTAAGCTTTCTAATATGGGTAATTTATTAAGGTTTTGGTTTTCATATCAGTAACATATTAGTGTTTTTGTTTGAGTTACAAAGTTAGCATTAGATAATTTATTATGTAATAAACCATACTTGCGAACCATCATTGTTTAGAAATTGACACATGTCACCATCATATTGAGATTTCAT
This sequence comes from Allium cepa, assembly GCA_030765085.1. NCBI lineage: Eukaryota > Viridiplantae > Streptophyta > Magnoliopsida > Asparagales > Amaryllidaceae > Allium > Allium cepa. The sequence continues at coordinate 192,221,564 of CM060939.1, read as the reverse complement.
TTGTGATATCACATTACCTAGATAAATAATTGATCGGCATTCGGCAACTGACACTCCATATTTTGTTACATTCTGTTGTTATTTATTAGGTTGTTTTTTAGCCTTAATTTTCGTTCAATTAAGTGATAACGCCTTCTCGCATTTTAGTTATTATTCAATATACTGGAATCTTATTTTAAACTGGACTTGATATCACAAAATAGAGAGCTAGAACAATTACTTGTTGAAGTGGTTGAAGAAGTTTGCTTGTCTTGTGGCAGTTTGTGTTGGATGGTCGCAGGCTGACGTTGGTACAGTTTGTTTGGTAGTGATGGTTTTGAAACGCCTGAATGGTGATGAAGGTGTGGCGGTAGCTATATAATGGAGGTAGTTGTGAACTTTTTTGGACAAAAATGAACTGACAGTTATTTTGGAATAGTGTATGGTGTAGTTGTAGACAGTGATTATGGAAGTTAAAGTTTGAAGACAGTGATCCTAGAGAAGTAGAGTTGAGATAGTAGTGTGTGCATGTGGCATATGGAACATCGATATATGGAAGTAGGTATGTATGTGTAAGAAGGGGATTGCAGTGTTGTATATGCAGGAAAATTGTTGGAGAAGTGTTTTCAGCGATGAAGATGAAGAGAATGCAAGTGGCAGTGGATGTACTTTTGGAGGACTGGTGACTGAAGTGGATTTTCAATTGCCAGTGATGGCTGCTAAGGTTGGTTTGGTGGATTATTCTGGTAGGTGATGTTTGTTGTGACTGTTTTCAGGTGGGTTAGTGCACTGTGGCAACAACGAGGAGCTTCGGATTTGTGGAGAAAGGCTTGTATGGTTTTAACAGTGATGGATGAGGAAATGGTGCACAGGGATTTCTGAATGGGCAGTAATAGTGTGATGGAAGTTGTAGTTTTATGGTGATGTAGTGGTTTTGATGTTGTTTGGTCTATGCAAAGAAGAGAGGAATGCAGCAGTGGAAGCTTTTTGAAGTTTGATATGGGTTTGGTGGTTCTCTGGTAGGTGAATGATATATGGTTGTGGGGTGTTTGAAGTTTGGATGGACTGGGTTGCGTTGTGCACTGCACAGTTTTGTAGATGACTGGTGGTGACGGTTGTGGACGGGAGTTGTATGTGGAGGAGTGAATGATGTTGATGTATGTATATGGTATGTGAATGTTGTTTGGCAGTGGTGGGCTTTATGGTTGTGCGGGACTATTGTCATGAGATGAGTGTTGCAAGTTCTCGAGTGGTGGATGAAGTAGCAGTGGATTGGCTGCTGTAGTTAGAGGTGGTAGACTGGTAGGTCAGGGATGAAGGAGAAGTGTGTATGGTATGAAAAAATGACTCTGAGAAGGGATGTTGTATATAGCAGTTGTAAGGTGCATGAAAATGATGTTTGTATTATTGTGGTTTGTATGAAATGTGAAGTATTAGAATGGATGTATTGCATGGATGCTGCTGTAATTTTTTTAAATTTGCATTTGTTTTGCAAAGGGCAATGTGCATTGTTATATGAGCTTCTTACAACGGTCACATCACGTTGTTAAATATGCTTTTTGCAACGGGCAATGCATGTTGTGAAACAGGCTATGCAACTAGTATGGTTAGTCTATTGCAACAGGTTATGGCCGTTGTATTATAGTCTATTACAACGGTCATACCCGTTGTAAAAAGGTATACTGCAATGGTTTTTACAACGTGCTTTGCCCGTTGTAAAATGTGGTGGATCTATTACAACGAGGCCTATTACAACGGGCACATGCCCGTTGCGAAAACCATATTACAACGGGCATTGCCCTTTGTAAAAAGACTGTTTTGTTGTAGCGATAATTACTAATTAGTATTCAATATTTTTCTAAAAACGTTGGCAAAATTCAGAACACAATAAACTAAGACAAGCTACAAAGTAAAAGGTTGTTTTAGTTGTTTTAGTATACTGCTACACGACTTAGAAGATAGCCAGAAATTACTACCCTCTAATACTGTTCTTAACCCATGAATGATATTTTCAGTTTACTAGGTATTCCTTAAACATATGAACACATGAAAACATACATACAGAACAGAAGTAATTCAACATATAGTTAGTCTAACCTGTCATTCAGGCTATATTCAATATGTTTTTACAAATTTAAAACTTACAAATAAAAACTTACAAAAGATATCATAAGCTATCTTTAGATATCAGCACAAGAGAAATTAGTAGATTCTTCCTTATTTTACACACTTTAAATATTACAAGCTTATAATGGCAGAAGGTTTTGGAGTAGAGCAGAGAATGGATGAAAAATTGAAGTTCACCTTCTTCAACTGAAGTGCCCTCTATATATAGCTGAGGTCGGATGTGAGCCGAGAACTCAAATTGGTTTTCCTCTGGACTTCAGAGTCTTCAAATCCAAAAATTATTTCTTATTTTGTTAAAGTTGATATAGATTAGGCCATCTGTTAAACCTAAATGGAGAATCTTTATAGGTTATGCCATCTTTATTAAAGCAACGTGTCTACTTTATCAAAGTAGTGTGACTTTTTGCTTGCATGATCATTGTCTTTATTCTAGAACCATTTTTCCCTTATCTTGTCCCTCATTAATTGTGGGCCTCCCTTTCAATCTTGTCGAACATTTCGGCAAAATCTTTGTCATTCATATTTGAAAATTGATCATCTTCTGCTATATTTTTTTCTTTAGAAGACGCCATCGATGTGTCAAATTTCGAAACTTCTTTTTCTAGATTTTTTATCAGATCTTTCTTATCCCTTCAATGTACGCATAGTGAATATCTTCTTTGGTGACCACATCCTTTTGAATTTTTAGTTTTCTAGCAATGTGCTAGAATAGATTAGGAGCTTCTTTATGCTGTTTCATGTTCTCCTGTTCCTGATAACCTTTTATTTTCTTACTTATCTTTGTTATCATTTCTTAGCCAAATATTAACCCGTGCTATTATCAACTCTGGTCAGTTTATCCCAGAATTTAGTAAAGAAACACCTATTGTAACAACCCTGGTTTTGGAGATTACCTGTAAATATTAAATTATAATGGTAGATATGATTTAATATAGTGAAGTAAGATTAAGTTGGATAGTTTATATTGCTTATTTGGAATAAACAATGGATTTTAGGGAATAAAATATGGAAAATAAAGTTTTGAAAATTTACTTGGCTAATTAAGTTAAAAATGAGCTAATCATGATTTTAATGTAAAGAAATGCAATAATTTTGATAATTATTGTCAAACGTTTCTTTATATATTTTTAAAAGAAGCAGTTCATTTAATAAGTGATATATTATAACTAAAAATGGAAATTTGGTTTAAAAATAAATTTTGGTTGAAAAATGTTGACAAAAATGGTTTGTTATATTTTATTGCACAAGAAAATAATTTTTATGTAATTGTTGGAGTTAAAAATAGAGTTTTATTTGAATTATTGTGTAAATTGTGTATTTAAGCAAATAAGGCTTTTTAATAATGAAAAATATTTTTTTATAGCTAAATTATCTTTTTAATTTTTGTAAAAAAAAATGTTTGTGAAACATAAAAATATGTTTGTACAATTTGTAGAGATGAAATCATGTAAATACACATATGTTGTATTATGTAAATATGAGAGTGTTAGGATAAATTTTGTGTTAATTAGATTATTAGGCTAATTAATTCTTTTGGGTCAAGCCCATTTGTTCACTAACCAGTAGAGTAATGAGAAAGCTTCTTCTTCCTCAAAACAGTATACGTATATTTTTACCAGAAAACAAAAGGAAGAAACTATTCCTCTTTCAAACCATAGGCTTTCAATCTTCAATCTCTTCACAGATTTATTGATTTTAATCAAATTGAAGATAATTGCAACAGGTAATTAACTCCGAAATGAAGAATATCTCATCAAATTCTGATTTTTATTTGGCTTTGTCTGTAACTTCATTTTCTTCTTTGCATGTTTCTATTTTCTCCTCTTTTAGGTTTCTAACTCCAAATCAATGCCAAATTTTCCTACTTTGCTTGCTAAATCCGCTAATTGTCTGCAAATAAATCTTAAGGTGAGTTTAAACACTCACTTTTCTAGTTTACTCAAGTTTTCAGGTATGTTTTTGGTTGTATTAGATGAATCTTTGGCTGAATTTGTGAATTAGAAAGATGGTTTTTGGGTTTCTATGCTTGCTGAAAATGAATTAGAAAAATGCACAGAAGTAAAATAGTGATATCATGCATGTTCCTAATCAGTTTGAGCTCATTCTTTTTGGGTTAGAAACTAGACTCAAGGAGAAACAATTTCTCTTTTGGTTTCATTTCGATTTATGGAAGTTTGATAGACCTGAAATAGAATTGAAAGTAAAAGTGCAACTCTGTCCTAAAAGAAAATTTCCTGAGTTTATACCTGTAATATATTTTGCGATATGTTTTACATTGCTTATCCAAATTAGATAATTTAATATGCACTGGAAAGCTTAGGAATTATTCTACAAGTTTCATGTTTTGAGTTTTATGAAATTTTAAAGTTAAGTTAGTCAAAATTGCACTTCTTTCTTACTATCCCGAGAGCAAAGTGACAGTTTTGTAATTTTAGACCTGAGAAATAAAATCATCATAACTTTTGACTCGTTAGTCCAAATTAGGTGATTCTTTTTCTGTCTTTTAGATTTTGAAATTATCTTCAACTTTTTTGTTTTATGATTTATCAAATTCTGAGATCTACAGGGTGAAAATGGCTTAATAAGCCGCAGCCCTGTTGTTATGCACATTGCTCACGGTTTTGTAATATTAGACCTGAGAAATAAAATCATCATAACTTTTGACTCGACCATCCAAATTAGGTGAATCTTTTTCTGACTTTTATAATTTTCAATTATCTTCAACTTTTATGTTTTAGGATTTATCAAATTCATGGTTCTACAGGGTCAAAATGGCTCTTTAAGCCGCAGCCCTGTTGTTATGCACATTGTTCACAGTTTTGTAATTTTATACCTAAGAATTAGAAATGCCATAACTTTTGACTCGTATGTCCGAATTAGTTGAATCTTTTTCTGACTTTAAGATATTGGAATTATCTTCAACTTTAGTGTTTCATGTTTTCTCAAATTTTGTGTTTAAAAGGGGAAAACAGGCAAAACAAGCTGCAGGCCTAAGTTCTTTTGCAATTTTGAGCATTTCCCGTTGAATTGTTTTTTTTTTTTTTTTTTTTTTTTTTGAATTCAATGATTTTGAGAAATTTTTTCGAGATGGTTCTAAAAGGCTAACTCATACTAAAAAAAAAAAAAATCGACATTAACATCGATTTGCACTACGAATTGACGATTTCATTTGGATTTTATCATATGTTAATTTTATTGAATTTTCATCGATTTTTGCTATTTCTGTGCACTTGTTTTCTAAACCGTTTTCGAAATGATTTTCAAAATGAAAAGGATTTCAAATTAAATGTTTTACAAAAATTTATAATTATTTTATATATATAATACACACTTTTATACTATTCGAACGTATGAGAAAGAGAATTAAACGATTTAGTAAAACAAGTGGTATGGGACATGTGCGTTTACTATTTCGATTAATTCCGGACTTGTAAGATCGAAGCTATTTGAGTTTAATGATTCTGAGATGTTTTTCCATTTTATGGCGTATTTTGAGTTTTATAATTCCTATTTATTGGAATTATTTAAGATGACCAATATTTGACAAGCACTATGGTTTGAGATCTCCTATATAGGAGTATTGTCGATGAGATCCATCACGATGTCTTATTTACTTGCCAATGATATAAGGCAAGTCTTGAGTTTATGATTTCATATTTTGAGATTTATGGTTCATGAGAAACCATCATGATATTTTCACTTGTCGATGAGATGAGACAAGTTACGATGTCATTTAATGCTTGTCGATGAGATGAGACAAGTATGGTGGCCCTTTGTCACTCGTCAATGAGACTAGGCGAGATATAAATTTCTGAGCTTTATGATGTTTCTAGTGTGGCATCGACTAATGGCTAGTAAACCGCTAAGTGCGAATGTGTGGTATGGGACACACGTTAACACTTTTCGGGTTCCTATCCGTGAGTTTGTGACACATTCACGATGTTTACCTAACGGAACTGCTTGAAGAGGTGTCAGCGACCTTATCATGAGGACAAACTGCTTTGGAAGGTGTTAGCGACCTTGTTAGGGCTGACAAAACGGCTTGAAGAGGTGTCAGCGACCTTGTCATGAGGACGAACTGCTTTGGGAGGTGTTAGCGACCTTGTTAGGGCTGACAAAATGGCATGAAGAGGTGTCAGCGACCTTGTCATGAGAACGAACTGCTTTGGGAGGTGTTAGCGACCTTGTCTAAGGCTTCGGCCATCTGAGTTTAGCACATGCAGCATTGCTGCGGCATTATAATTGGGATTTGGCCAATCCGGATTTTCTGAGTTTTCTGTTTTATTGTGATTTCACCTTTTTAGGATGTTTTATTACATTGATAGCCTAGTACTATATGAGATGTTATATATATATGGTGATTTCAATTAGGATGTTTTGAACTCTTATCGAGTTCCTTGAGTTATGAGTTTAGATAATTTCAGGATTTTATAGGATATTCTGTGTTTTTCCATTTTGGCGAGTTGAGATTGAGATTTATATATATATTTATACCGATGAGAGGAGGTATAATTGAGTTTGGAGATTCTTTTATATTTGAATTTTGGATCATCCTACTTGAGAATATCTTATGTTTTCCTTTTTGGCGAGATTTTATATTAATGTTTCACCTTTTGAGGAGATATGGTTAATGGAAACCATGTAGACATCTTGTGATGTCGCCGATGATATGAGGCGAATGTTTATATTATTTGAGTATTATTATTGAACTTACCTCTTTTGAGGTCATTGTATACTTAAGTGACATTATTTCACTTAAGTCATGAGTGGTATTCTTTCTGTTGCCTCTTCTCATTCGAAAATAATTATCACTTTGTATCTTATGCTTCATATTGTCATCTATCCTCATTAACTGATTATTTTAGCTAGACCGACCCGTGTACTTTGTACTCGGGTCAGACCGAGTTGTTTCAGGTTAGCTATCAGTTATGGGACTTTGCTTTGATGCATCTGCTTGGATATCAGCCTAGAACTTTTGTTTAGTTTATATTTCTTTCCGCTTGACTCTGATGTATTTATATTTGATTCGATGTATATAGTGTGGTCGAATACCACCTTTATTGTATTCATATTATATTGTACTAAACATGTATCAGTGTATATGTATATATATGATGTTTATTACTGTTCTGTGATGTTCTTTACATATAGTTATTGTATTTTGTTCTGATAAATCCATTAGCCACCTATAATTTTGGATTAATCATTTACTATGTATGTCGATCCGTTGAGATAGAAAAGAAAAATCATAATGCATTTATCGACGTATTCAGTAGATGTTTAAGACAAAGTTATAGATGGTCGCCCTTAACCAGCCCTATTCTCCGCTTTAGTAGACGGAATCACTCGTTAATTCTCTTTACTAAGGTGGGTCTTGGGGTGGGGCGTTACAGCTTGGTATCAGAGCTGTGGTCGGAACAAAGTAGAATAAACACAGAACAGTACGTATATCATGATACATCGAAGTAAAGTACAAGTGAATCATTGTCCTTTATTCGAGCTTGTTTTCGAATCATACCTTGATTCATTATCGAGTTTTGGGATTGTTGAGATGGAATATGTCTAGGAATATAGATATATTGTATTCCGTAGTATTCCATAATAGTGTTTGATGTCATCTTATCTTATATAAAATCTCGTTTGGGATTATTCTATTCTTATTTTTGTTGATACGAGTGAGTTCGTATCGTTGGAGTTTATTGATTTCTTTAAACATTCTTGTTTCATTCCTTTGAGAGTTGTGAATCCTACTGAAGGGATCCACAACGATTGGCTTGTTGTGGGCATTTTGAGTTCTCTATTTGTTGCTACTTTAGTGAGTATTTTTTTATTACTCACTATCTTGAGATGTATCTGATTTGAGATGGATTGACTTATTTGATGTTAAGTCCGATCCTTTTGTTGTTATAGGATCCTTTATTTATTTAAGCATCCTAATTTGCTTGGTTTATTATTTCTATCACTTTGGAATGTTAATGATGATTCCGAAGTTATTGTATTCACTCTTGAGTATCGATATGTTGATGATATATCTCGAATTCCAGTTAAGGTGACTTTGTTGAGTTTTGATAAGTCCGTTTGGGTTTGATATCCAATCGGGCAATCGAGTGTTGAATTAACCTTATTCCTGGCTTTTAGCCTTCGGCTATCCTTCCACGAGGATATCCACTAAGGAATGAGGTGAGTTTCTAGATTGTTCTAGTTTGATTTAGTTTCTTTGAGTTATCCTTTTCGGATACTCAAACGGTATTATTCTTTGTAGCATTACTTTGTTTGAAGTAATAATTTGTTGTTTGTGTGCTTCTTCTTCTTCAAGAAGAATATCTTGCTTATCCTGTATCTTGATGACTTTTGGGAGTGGTTCGTGACATTGTAAGATCGATGAACACTCAATCTCCTTCTGTTGATTTTGAGAATCGAGTATTCTTGGAATATCTCGATGCATTCTCTTAATGTTCTTTGGTTTGAGTTTTGAAGCTATATAAATATGAGTTTTAAAGAGAAATTGGGGTTTTGAGATATTTTAAAAATCAAAGAATGTTTTGAGAATATATTTATATGAGTAATATTCTTTCATGGAAATAATTTGAGAGTGTTGGGTTATCCATCAAGTAGTTAAGAGTTCTGGTTGATACGCCTGATCAACGTTATCGATAAGAATCTCCTAAATGCTCTGATGAGGCAATCAAACACGATTGTTTGTATTTTGAAAATTGAGATTTTGAAAATAGTATTTTGAGATTATATATTAAATTTATTTTTAAACGGTAATTGCAGCCATTGATTTTAGAGACGAGTAACAGAGTGGCGAGGCAGTTTTGATCGTTCGATCAACTCTGCAGCCAATGGATATATCTATTTATTAGAGGTTCAATGGCGAGGCAATGCCATTTATTTATATATTTACTTTGAAAATATAAAGATGAGAATATGTGAGAATATCCTTGAGCTATACTTTATTGAAAGTATATTTTGAGATTTTAGAATCTATATTATATACATTGGATGTTTTAAGAGAAGAGTTACAAGAGGATTTGAAGATTGTTTTCAAACGATTTAAGTGGTTTAATAAAAAGAGTAAAGAGAATTTAAACCCTTAATTTATTTTGAGGGATATTATTATGGATTTACAAAATTCTTTGGAAATTAATTTTAAAGTAAGAGAAGAAATTCGAATTTTAATTTTGAGTTTTTATTACTTACTAAGTAATTTAGTAAAGAGTTTGAGAAATTTTCAAATATTGAAAATTGAGATTTAAAATTTTAAAAGATGTTGAGGTTTAAAATTCTAAATATCTTGGATTAAAAGATAATTCGAGTTTATATCCTTGTTCTTGAGTATATTCTATCTTTGAGCTATTATCAACGACGTGCATTTTTTTGCAGTCGTTCGAGTTTGGTGGCCTTGTAAGAAGCCATCTTGTGATTTATCTATCTTGTCTATTGTGTCTACCCTGCTGTGAGAATGTTCTTTCCGTATATTTATACGGAAAATCGTACTGATGATCTTCTTTATTACTTAGAGTTCGGGTTTAAGTGAATTTTATCCTGACTCTATTCGTAGAGTTTTTTTTGGAAAACAATCATTTTCGACTGAATAATTGTTGAGCATCTTATTGAGTTTTGATTCGAAGACGGGATATCTTCGAAATTCTTTCGAGATACTTGGAAAATAATATGGTTTGCTAATCACTATATTAGCATTTGATGGACCATTGGATTAACCAAGTGAGTTTTTCCTTATTTCTCTCTACCATTCTATGTTAAGAGCATGAATGGTTTGAGTTTCGAGCTTGTCTTTATCCTTTGTCGATTGAATTTTTGAGTTGTTTCCGGCTCTTTTTCTAGAAAATTGCAGGGACGCAATTTTCGTAAGGGGGGGAGTCTGTAACAACCCTGGTTTTGGAGATTACCTGTAAATATTAAATTATAATGGTAGATATGATTTAATATAGTGAAGTAAGATTAAGTTGGATAGTTTATATTGCTTATTTGGAATAAACAATGGATTTTAGGGAATAAAATATGGAAAATAAAGTTTTGAAAATTTACTTGGCTAATTAAGTTAAAAATGAGCTAATCATGATTTTAATGTAAAGAAATGCAATAATTTTGATAATTATTGTCAAACGTTTCTTTATATATTTTTAAAAGAAGCAGTTCATTTAATAAGTGATATATTATAACTAAAAATGGAAATTTGGTTTAAAAATAAATTTTGGTTGAAAAATGTTGACAAAAATGGTTTGTTATATTTTATTGCACAAGAAAATAATTTTTATGTAATTGTTGGAGTTAAAAATAGAGTTTTATTTGAATTATTGTGTAAATTGTGTATTTAAGCAAATAAGGCTTTTTAATAATGAAAAATATTTTTTTATAGCTAAATTATCTTTTTAATTTTTGTAAAAAAAAATGTTTGTGAAACATAAAAATATGTTTGTACAATTTGTAGAGATGAAATCATGTAAATACACATATGTTGTATTATGTAAATATGAGAGTGTTAGGATAAATTTTGTATTAATTAGATTATTAGGCTAATTAATTCTTTTGGGTCAAGCCCATTTGTTCACTAACCAGTAGAGTAATGAGAAAGCTTCTTCTTCCTCAAAACAGTATACGTATATTTTTACCAGAAAACAAAAGGAAGAAACTATTCCTCTTTCAAACCATAGGCTTTCAATCTTCAATCTCTTCACAGATTTATTGATTTTAATCAAATTGAAGATAATTGCAACAGGTAATTAACTCCGAAATGAAGAATATCTCATCAAATTCTGATTTTTATTTGGCTTTGTCTGTAACTTCATTTTCTTCTTTGCATGTTTCTATTTTCTCCTCTTTTAGGTTTCTAACTCCAAATCAATGCCAAATTTTCCTACTTTGCTTGCTAAATCCGCTAATTGTCTGCAAATAAATCTTAAGGTGAGTTTAAACACTCACTTTTCTAGTTTACTCAAGTTTTCAGGTATGTTTTTGGTTGTATTAGATGAATCTTTGGCTGAATTTGTGAATTAGAAAGATGGTTTTTGGGTTTCTATGCTTGCTGAAAATGAATTAGAAAAATGCACAGAAGCAAAATAGTGATATCATGCATGTTCCTAATCAGTTTGAGCTCATTCTTTTTGGGTTAGAAACTAGACTCAAGGAGAAACTATTTCTCTTTTGGTTTCATTTCGATTTATGGAAGTTTGATAGACCTGAAATAGAATTGAAAGTAAAAGTGCAACTCTGTCCTAAAAGAAAATTTCCTGAGTTTATACCTGTAATATATTTTGCGATATGTTTTACATTGCTTATCCAAATTAGATAATTTAATATGCACTGGAAAGCTTAGGAATTATTCTACAAGTTTCATGTTTTGAGTTTTATGAAATTTTAAAGTTAAGTTAGTCAAAATTGCACTTCTTTCTTACTATCCCGAGAGCAAAGTGACAGTTTTGTAATTTTAGACCTGAAAAATAAAATCATCATAACTTTTGACTCGTTAGTCCAAATTAGGTGATTCTTTTTCTGTCTTTTAGATTTTGAAATTATCTTCAACTTTTTTGTTTTATGATTTATCAAATTCTGAGATCTACAGGGTGAAAATGGCTTAATAAGCCGCAGCCCTGTTGTTATGCACATTGCTCACGGTTTTGTAATATTAGACCTGAGAAATAAAATCATCATAACTTTTGACTCGACCATCCAAATTAGGTGAATCTTTTTCTGACTTTTATAATTTTCAATTATCTTCAACTTTTATGTTTTAGGATTTATCAAATTCATGGTTCTACAGGGTCAAAATGGCTCTTTAAGCCGCAGCCCTGTTGTTATGCACATTGTTCACAGTTTTGTAATTTTATACCTAAGAATTAGAAATGCCATAACTTTTGACTCGTATGTCCGAATTAGTTGAATCTTTTTCTGACTTTAAGATATTGGAATTATCTTCAACTTTTGTGTTTCATGTTTTCTCAAATTTTGTGTTTAAAAGGGGAAAACAGGCAAAACAAGCTGCAGGCCTAAGTTCTTTTGCAATTTTGAGCATTTCCCGTTGAATTGTCTTTTTTTTTTTTTTTTTTTTTTTTTTTTTTGAATTCAATGATTTTGAGCAATTTTTTCGAGATGGTTCTAAAAGGCTAACTCATACTAAAAAAAAAAAAAAAATCGACATTAACATCGATTTGCACTACGAATTGCCGATTTCATTTGGATTTTATCATATGTTAATTTTATTGAATTTTCATCGATTTTTGCTATTTCTGTGCACTTGTTTTCTAAACCGTTTTCGAAATGATTTTCAAAATGAAAAGGATTTAAAATTAAATGTTTTACAAAAATTTATAATTATTTTATCTATATAATACACACTTTTATACTATTCGAACGTATGAGAAAGAGAATTAAACGATTTAGTAAAACAAGTGGTATGGGACATGTGCGTTTACTATTTCGATTAATTCCGGACTTGTAAGATCGAAGCTATTTGAGTTTAATGATTCTGAGATGTTTTTCCATTTTATGGCGTATTTTGAGTTTTATAATTCCTATTTATTGGAATTATTTAAGATGACCAATATTTGACAAGCACTATGGTTTGAGATCTCCTATATAGGAGTATTGTCGATGAGATCCATCACGATGTCTTATTTACTTGCCAATGATATAAGGCAAGTCTTGAGTTTATGATTTCATATTTTGAGATTTATGGTTCATGAGAAACCATCATGATATTTTCACTTGTCGATGAGATGAGACAAGTTACGATGTCATTTAATGCTTGTCGATGAGATGAGACAAGTATGGTGGCCCTTTGTCACTCGTCAATGAGACTAGGCGAGATATAAATTTCTGAGTTTTATGATGTTTCTAGTGTGGCATCGACTAATGGCTAGTAAACCGCTAAGTGCGAATGTGTGGTATGGGACACACGTTAACACTTTTCGGGTTCCTATCCGTGAGTTTGTGACACATTCACGATGTTTACCTAACGGAACTGCTTGAAGAGGTGTCAGCGACCTTATCATGAGGACAAACTGCTTTGGAAGGTGTTAGCGACCTTGTTAGGGCTGACAAAACGGCTTGAAGAGGTGTCAGCGACCTTGTCATGAGGACGAACTGCTTTGGGAGGTGTTAGCGACCTTGTTAGGGCTGACAAAATGGCTTGAAGAGGTGTCAGCGACCTTGTCATGAGAACGAACTGCTTTGGGAGGTGTTAGCGACCTTGTCTAAGGCTTCGGCCATCTGAGTTTAGCACATGCAGCATTGCTGCGGCATTATAATTGGGATTTGGCCAATCCGGATTTTCTGAGTTTTCTGTTTTATTGTGATTTCACCTTTTTAGGATGTTTTATTACATTGATAGCCTAGTACTATATGAGATGTTATATATATATGGTGATTTCAATTAGGATGTTTTGAACTCTTATCGAGTTCCTTGAGTTATGAGTTTAGATAATTTCAGGATTTTATAGGATATTCTGTGTTTTTCCATTTTGGCGAGTTGAGATTGAGATTTATATATATATTTATACCGATGAGAGGAGGTATAATTGAGTTTGGAGATTCTTTTATATTTGAATTTTGGATCATCCTACTTGAGAATATCTTATGTTTTCCTTTTTGGCGAGATTTTATATTAATGTTTCACCTTTTGAGGAGATATGGTTCATGGAAACCATGTAGACATTTTGTGATGTCGCCGATGATATGAGGCGAATGTTTATATTATTTGAGTATTATTATTGAACTTACCTCTTTTGAGGTCATTGTATACTTAAGTGACATTATTTCACTTAAGTCATGAGTGGTATTCTTTCTGTTGCCTCTTCTCATTCGAAAATAATTATCACTTTGTATCTTATGCTTCATATTGTCATCTATCCTCATTAACTGATTATTTTAGCTAGACTGACCCGTGTACTTTGTACTCGGGTCAGACCGAGTTGTTTCAGGTTAGCTATCAGTTATGGGACTTTGCTTTGATGCATCTGCTTGGATATCAGCCTAGAACTTTTGTTTAGTTTATATTTCTTTCCGCTTGACTCTGATGTATTTATATTTGATTCGATGTATATAGTGTGGTCGAATACCACCTTTATTGTATTCATATTATATTGTACTAAACATGTATCAGTGTATATGTATATATATGATGTTTATTACTGTTCTGTGATGTTCTTTACATATAGTTATTGTATTTTGTTCTGATAGATCCATTAGCCACCTATAATTTTGGATTAATCATTTACTATGTATGTCGATCCGTTGAGATAGAAAAGAAAAATCATAATGCATTTATCGACGTATTCAGTAGATGTTTAAGACAAAGTTATAGATGGTCGCCCTTAACCAGCCCTATTCTCCGCTTTAGTAGACGGAATCACTCGTTAATTCTCTTTACTAAGGTGGGTCTTGGGGTGGGGCGTTACACCTATATAAACAAGGAATGTCTTTTTTTGGTATAACCTGTAAGATCGATTTCACCCTGGTGGAGGGATGAATATGGTGATAATATTTATTATAAAAATAATTGTGGAAGTTTACATAAAATAATTTCAACATGGATATAGCAAAGTAGTAGTAGCATAGATAATAGCAGAATAATAAATGCAGAAATAGAACACATAGATTTATCCAGCTTCGACCAAACCCTGCCTACGTGCTGCATCCAAGGTTTCTACTAGAAATTATGTAGTCAGACGCTTACACACCTAAACTCGCGATACCTGCTATCGATTAACCTAACTCTACGCTCAAAACCCTGCCATAACTCAGCCGCTGAGTTGCGAATTCTCGAACTACACCATCGTAGTTCGTCCCCTAGTCACACGACTAGTAAATTACAAAAGTTTAAAAAGAAAAATAAAATTAAAAACAAGCTAAAACAATCAAAACACATTAAGCCCTAATTAAACTCTAAAGCCCAAAGAATAATATAACCGACCCAAAGAAGATTAAAATATATCCCTTTTCTTTTTATTCTCTGGTATACTTCTTCGGCCCGATCCTTTTGAAAAACTACAGCTTTCACTTTTTGCTCGTTCGTTCCGATTTAGGGCTTTGTGATTTTGAAGATGCCGACTTTAATTGTTGATTGAATGATGGATTTTTTACACTACTTCGACAATCAACTTATCACTTGACTCGTAGATGGCTACTTCAATTTGATCAAGTTTGTTATGAATGGGTATGTATTTTATTATTTTTTCTTTACTAGTTGATTTGCTTTGAACTCGATGACGGCATAAGCCGATGATGTTACAGTTTAAATAGGGTTAATTGCCTTGATTTTCTTTCGAATATATTTTATTTGAATTTGTCAATTAATAGGCAAGGCCATTTTTTTTAACTTGAATGCTTGTGATGTTTTGTGATCGGTTCAATTTCGAATATGTTGTTGCTTGATTATCACGGCTTGTTTGATTTTGAACTTGCTCGACTTCCTTGGCCACCATAGCTTTGAATTCTCTGGAATTTGTTTCATTATTTTTCCTTTTGAATTTAGCATGTCTATTCATGCCTGTAGCAAACTCGACTTGTACCTTATTTTGTTCGAACTGTACCATTGTTTTGATTCTGGGTTGTGCCTGTTTACTTCTGGTTTCACTATGTTTGAATTATTCATGTGCTTCGAGGCAGATCATCTTGTTCCTCTTGAAGTCTTTACCTAGTTTTCTGGTCATTCATATATAGGTCTGGTCGAAGCATTTACTGTTTGAACTTGTGCTCCACCATTTGGTTGATTTGTAGCTGCAGTTTCATCGCATATATATGTACATGTATCTATCTATGTTGTGATCTTCATTTTTGTTGCACTCAAAACTTTGAACTGTTATATATATGTACTTGATCTATTAGCTAGAATTTGTCTTCGAGTTACAATGCAGTTTTCACTCTTGTTTGTTGTCTGGTGAACATGTATATTGATGTCAACTTTGGCCTTGGTTATATTGAACTGGTACATGCTTTGTTATTGGCTTCATGTGGACATCACTGCTAACATGTGCATTGAGTTATTGTAGTGTTTCCAGTCATCATTTCTGAGTTTAGTTGATCCTACTATTTACTTCAAGTCTGTACTTTATTTCATTTGAAGTCATGTTGAACTAGTGTTGTTTTGGTCTTTGTTGGTCTGGTTCACTTTGTCCTTCTGATCTGGTGCATTTAAGTCATGTGCATTGAGCCAGTTTCATATTATGACCGGGCTTGCCTTTGGTTATTGCATTTGTGTTCATGTTTGAACTGAGCATGTTTTGTTATGTTGAATCAAGTTGCATCTTTGAATCTGGTCTGCTTTTATGTGGGGTTTGGTTGAGTTTGGTTTGAAAACTGACCATGCTTCATTCTATTTGTTAGTCTTGTGTAGTTCCATTGGTTGTTGCAGTTTGACTGTGCAGACTTATGCATAGAGCTTTGTACATGTTGAAAGTAGATTCTGCACTTTGATTTCATATGCTTGTGTTGCTCCTTTGTTATGCACTTGACCATTCGCTTTGTACTTGCAACTATGTTAAATCCAGCTTAAAGCTCGAGTTTGACCTTGTGCTCATATCGTGACTTAATTTGTATTTCACTTGAGTTGAACCTGGCTTTTGATTGGGTTTGACCTTGTGCTCACCTGTCTTTATAATTTTATCAAGTGTATATTGGTGCGCACGGCCTTGTGGCATGGATAGGGATATACTGTGCATGTCACAAGTTGTTCATATTTGATGAATTCAAAATTAAATGATGACGAACAACCCAAATAACCGAGGAAAATAATATTTAAAAAAAATACATTTTATTTTATGCTGCAAAAATATTTATTTTTCAATTTTACCGCATCAATGTGTATTTTTGCAGATAACTCAGATGTTGGATTCAATCTAGAATAGAATTGAAGATCAAATACGAGTATATGAGTGAAATGTAGTGATGAGCAAATGTATGAAAAATGTGATATGATTGAAATTATAACGTAGTTGAAATTTGTGTGTGTATATATATATATATATATATATATATATAGAATGAGAGCTCAAATTTGTACTATTCAAAATTGTAATAAATATTTGTTTGAATAAAATATCTGTTTGAATTTAAATTCCACGTTATTTATTTTATTCGGCGAATATTTATTTAATTATGTGAAAAAATAATATAGTATATTAACAAATATATTTAAATGGATATATATGTGTTCATTATCATAAAACGAAAATCATATAGTAGCATATTCAACAATCTCCACTTTTTGATGATGACAAACATATATTTAAGATTTTGAATTTATTAAATGTATTTGATCATTGATGAACTCTATTTTCTCCCCCTATTTGAATGCTCCCTCTCTGCACAAAACCCCGCTCCATATATGCATCAAAATGAATAAAAATATGCAAATGAACCTAGATGCAAATAGAAAACACAATAAAATATTTGACCTTTATTTGTTTAAGTCTTAACTTTTCTCTCCCCCTTTTGTTATCAGCAAAAGAGTAATAATGTTAGAAATATAGAGATAAAACGATAGGTATTAACGCAACATTAAAACTCAATCGAAAATAAATGTTAAACTTCAATAAAAAATCATAAATACTTTGTTAGGCGCATATTCCACTTTAGAATAATAGGGACGATGTCATCATATAAAACCATATAGTTGTGTCTATTTGTGGTATATTTATATCAAGAATTTGAATATCTACTAACCACGCATAACCGTTAGGACTTTTAAATGAGATTAGTAGCAATCTCAATTTTTTTTGAATGAATTCAAGTATCTTCTAACCGCATAACCCCGAGGACTTTTAAATTGGATTAGAATCGACTTATCTATTTAATCAATCAATTTTGATATGTGTTCCATACATGGATAAGCGTGAGGACTTTTAAATGAGCATGAAAGCACATAATAAAAAATTACAAGAAATTCACCCATGCATAATCGTGAGGACTTTTAAATAAGAGTGAATACTTTGATGTTTTTTATTGCTAAAAATATAATGAAAGCGCATAATTTCCCATTTAAAATATCACATATTGACATAATATATTGGATTTTGATGAGTGATGGTCGATAGAAATATGAGAAGAATAGTCATGGAATTTTTACCAATAAATTTTTTTATAACTCTTATTTAAATTTCTAAAGAAAATTTCTAATTATACCGTCTCAAATTATAATATATGATTAATATTAACACTTATCACTTTTTCAATCACTATTTATCTTTTCGATAATCAGTAGGGAGTTAGATTAGTTAATGCAGCCATTTAAGACCAAATACAAATAATTATCAAATTTCCTAAAAATGACTAATCTGAAACAAGGTCAACAAAATTTTTTTTTTAGAAGGGTTTTATAAAAGAAAAATGTCTGATAATTGAAAATTATTTGAAATGAAAAATATGTAGATTTTTTCTTTGTAAATATGATGCAATTACTGAATGTCTCCACATAAAATACATTCCACCAGTAATTTTTCTATCAACTAAATTACCAGTGTAATCTGCATCTAAATTTCTTGGTGACTCAAAATTATAATTAGTTGGATTTGATAGACCAGACTGTGAAGTTGCAACAAATTCCTTAAAATCCTTTTCAATAGCTTTTTAAATGAATTTGAATTGAAATCATGCAAATTTACAAACATTGACCATAATGACCAAATATGTCCACGAACATCTTGAGTAATCATCAACCAACGTTGTTAGTCCAAGCAATTTTATATGAAATAGTTCAAAGATGATTGGTCAACATTTTAAAATCAAAAATAAGATCAAGTCAAATAAGAACATATCAAATAAGACTAAGTAAGAATCAAAATCAACATTTGTTATATATCACATAATTGGCTAAATTAAATCAGATTAGGGTGCAGATTATCACATTAAATATATCTTACAAGATGCATGTGCCCTTACCTATTTTATCTTTACGACAATTTGTCGCTGTTGCCCATTGTGATTCTGCCCCCTTTGTACTAGGCTAAAGAACTTTGATTTGTAGTCCGTTGTGTGCCTGGAAGAGCTAGAATCCAAGTAACACTGTTGTTGTTCCTTAGTCTGTCATGATACCTACACGATAAAAGATTTTTATGACCAATTTGTTTTTATAGGTCCATGGTTGTTAGTGGCAACAGATTTTGAAAAATAAATTTCTGGAGACCCAAAACTATTTATATATGTTTCTTTCAGCACCCAAATTTGTTTAACTTTGAGGGATTTTATATTCATGCATTTTGGATCCCAAATTGATATGTTTTTTTTTCACATTTTTGGATTTGTACCGGCAATTTTTTTTATTGTGTCCAATTTTTCTACAAATTGTGCACTTTGAATTGACTTGGTTAATTACATTTCTAGCACGTTCAGATAGATTATACCCAAGTCCTTGTCTAACAATATTAGCTTGTTTCACCAATAGCATATTTAACGATCTCTCACTTTTGAAAATATTTCCTAAAGTTGTTGTCAGGACCCGCCCTTCTCGACCCTCGAAAATCGAAACAAAATACACCACAGAATAATATGCCGATGCCCGAGTGCCAGAAAATATAGATTGTTGAGGGAAAAGAAAGAAGATAGAAGAAAGAAGGAACTAAACAATAATAGAATCTCACTATCGCAGCAGAACAAAATATAATACATAATATCAGATCTTTACACAAAATGAAAACTATATGTTTTATACAATATACCATCAGATTATCACAAACAAACAACAATTACCAGCCTGACAATTATAAACAATCACAGCAGCGGATATAAACAAATACGGTAATACGTCTCGTGCTCCAGCTCCTCTCCTGAGCCCCATAGCATCCTTTCCTGTAATTTATAATACTCGGTCTGATCCGAGCATTATAATAAAATAACACCCGAGTCACTCTGTAATACCAGCGTGAGAAAAATACACCCAAATTGATTATTAAAGTTTCAAAATCCTTTGAAATCAAAAGCATCTCGTAAGACTACGCGACAAATAAACATGTCGGGTTTTTACTTTACGATAGCCAAAACATTTTTATCAAAATCCTCTGATATTATAATAGTGTCTATATACAAATACCTATTCGAATAGCTGAAATTTTTACATTTACTAAATTCTAGCTAATAGGTATACAAACAAAACCGTAAAGGCACGAAGGGAGAATGGATTTCCAACTTATGACTAAGCAGTGGGGTACAACCTGTCACAATACGTCGCCTAGATCACCGTACCGAGGATTACTCCCAATCCCCTGCAACACAAGGCCGGGACTACCCCTTACTGGATAATCCCTATCAAGATCATCCCACGATTGGGATCAACAACCACACTACTAAGCCGAATAAAAACGGACATCTAGACAGGGATGACCTCACCCTAATGGGTGCTACCCACTTAGCCTTGCTGCATAACCCTTGATTTTCAGTCATTCCCAGTTGATGAGATTTAAGGCTAAGCGTTACCTTTTTAGAACGTTTCACTTAGAATGCCTATAGTCCAGCTGACTATTTTTCGAAAGCATTCATCCATACAAGTCCATCCCGGGTTCGAATGGAACCGAAGGCACTACTCCTACTACATCCATTTTGGAATCATCCTTAGGATTAGTAGCGACTAGCCCTTGCACTTCACTACTCCATCTTCGAATCCAAACTCTTGTTTTCCATACGAAAACGTGCAAACCGGATCGAAGTGGTATTTAAGAAATAAATCCCGATCCCGGTCTCTTCGAAACGGTCAACGCATTGGCCAATATTGATAGTCGGTTATTAGCTATCAATTAACATTCACAAACATCCATCAAACAATAAATAATTTTCCAAATTATTTATTAACCTCAAAATATCTTCACAAGATATATTCCAATTTCAACCCTTTTGAAAACATTTTTCAAACCATCTTCCTTTTTACGAAATAAATTTCCCAACATTTTCTATTTCCACTGAAAATAACCAAGTCCAAATACTTTAGATTTTAAAACATTAGATCACTTTATTCTAAATCTACCTTAAAATATATTTAAAAATATTTAAAGCAAAACTACTTTACAAAATATAAGTTAATTTTATATTAAAAGTTCAATTATACTAAATTTTACAAGAAGGGTTACAAAATCCTATACGATTTTCAAATAAATTTTTAACCAATTCTCTTTAAAATAAAACCATTTTATAAAATATAAATATTAATAATATTCTTTTAAAACATAATACCAATTATCCCTTTTAAAATAATTACTTCTATAACTAATTTATTACATATTTTACCTTTAAAATTTTTACAACTTAAATAAGAATTTTCTTAACTTTCTTTTAAAAGAAAATTTAAAACTTTTAACTTTTACTTAAAAATCTGCTTTAAAACATTCTTGGCTTTTCAGGGAAATACACTTTCATTTCAAAATAAACCAAAGAATCCTTTTATAAATCCTGCTTGATTTATTCCGATTCGAATTTATGTTTAAATTCCGTAAATTTCTCCCAACACTTTAAAATAAACACCTTTTTACTTTTAACACATTTCCTATTTCCTGGAAATCACTTCCAAAATATACTTAAAATATTTAGATTAAGGCTACTAGAAATTTCTTAAATGAAAATAATACTTAAGAAAATATAGAGGAGTTTCTAAGTAATTTAAAACAAAATTACCCTTTAAAATAAAGCTATTAATCAAATATTTATATTATAATTTCCTTTTGGAAACTTAATGCTACTTTACCTTTAAAATAATTAAATCTCATAATTACTTAAATAAGTATTTACTTATACTTAAAAATAATTAAAAATAATATTTTTTCTAAAATATTCTAAAACACATTTTAAAATGCCAATTTATATTTTGAAAGCTTTTCTTTGAAACATACCAAATTTCCAGGAAAAATGCACTTTCCATCCTTTAAAGATAATCTCATCTTTACTTTTAAAAAAATTATACCTTTCTTATAGAATTATCCACGGAAATCTATATTTCCAAATTTATCCATTGATAAATATTTTATTCCACTTCATTTGTAAAACCAATTTACAAATTCCCATTCCTCATCACAGTTTCAAAACTCTTAACAAATTTCAAATCAATTTCCTGAATTTAATTTCCTTCAATTCATTACTTAAAAATTCCTTTCATTCATTTCATTTTCCTTTAATCCCAATTCATTTATTGATATTTTTGAAATACCAAATTATATTTATCCATCCATAACACAGCATAACAATTCCAAATCAATTAATCACAGGATATCAATAAGATATACTACAGATTATGAATATAATTTCTATTTGTGAGGAATCCAGTTGGATCTCTCCAACTTGTTTCCCTGCATCCACTGATGTTAGCATAAAAATAAAATATAGATCAAATCTGATAATAATTATCACATTCATCTAATCAACCAGTCAATCATTTGAATATTTGCTACTTAAATTAAATGGTATCCAGATGTGAGTGAGATTAACTCACCTTGAATTCGTTGAGCATTTCAATTTTAAATTAAATCGAGTCCCTCCGATTTAATTCAAAATTTCCACTTGCTTCGATCATCTCCAGATCTTCTGCAGCGCGTAAAGCTCGTCGTTGCAATTCCGACGCTTCTTGATTCGCTGGAATCTGGTCACGCATGCAAAAGTTACGGGTTTTAAACGCTTGAATATAATTTATATAAACAATTTACTTTTATTTTATTATTAATTACCAAACAAAAAGAAATCCGGCCACACATCACATAAGAAAATCACGGCCGAAATATTCTTCCCTTTCGCGAATGACCAGGGTCCAAGAACCCATCACTCGCAATCTTTGTTCAACGGCCACCGCCCCTATGACCATCTAACCATCGATCGGCCACCACCCTAAATCACGCCGCAACCATCTTCACCCACGGACGAAACACCCTCGAGCTCGGTCCACTCCATGCATGGGAAAACGTGAATGAACGGCTCTCAAATACGATAGAAATTCGACTCCAAACGACGATCGTACCCAAGATCTACCGTTGGATGCGTAGATCTCAAAGCCCTCTACAATCTTCTAGTTTGAAGAATCGGATAAAACTTTAAGGATGAAGAAAAAACGAGGAGGAACTGAAGTTGACTTTCGGCCATAGAATAGTTGAGTGGCGGCTGAGAAAGAAGAATGGGGTCTCGGCCCTGAACCTGTTTATATATACGTTCATATAATTACTATTTTATTAATATATTCTCAAATTTTACAAGCTTATACAACCGAATGCCAAATCACACGTGCCGCTTGGCGTTCATAAGGTTTTACCCGCGTTCCGAACACAATGGAACGTGTTTTGGAGGCTAATTTGATCATATGTGGAAGATAGCTTTTTGAATTGAGTTTAAATATTAAATTATCGATTTTAATTTCAACGCGTTTCTCACCCATACGAGCAAACGGTAAATCAAAACGCTATGAAATTTGAAATTCGATAATAATTAACTATTACGAATCCAATGGAATTGGTTTCGTCGAATTCCGAGACTAGACCCCGGAAGGCTATTTTAACTCGTCGATTAATTCGAGCGATTTCCAAAATCGTCGAAATCACTTGATTTTCACTTTTAAAATTTTACTAACTTATTTATAAATCATATGGAATTTATAATCACATTAGAAATCATTCTGTTTCACTTCGAACCAAAATCTGATTACTTGCATTGTTATATTATTAAATTCCATTATTAAATTAATATAAAAATTCCAAATTTGACTTATCGATTTTTGATTCCATCCAAAAGTCCAATATTAAAGTTCAAATCAAACTAGACTTAAAATAATCTTAGAAACCATTTACATCCAGATTTACCAATTATCCCAATTCCATATATTTAATTGTTATTATCCAATTTCAATTGAAATGCCATATTTGAAATTTTAACTTATTTTATTAATTTAACCAAAATATTTTTATTTCAAAATCAAATTATAATCCATATTCAACATTTAAAATGAATTAAATGTTTGAAATCTAACGACCAAAATTCCAGGTCATTACATTCCTCCCCTTATAAAAATTTCGTCCCCGAAATTTGCTAAGGTATGAAAAATGCTACTAAACTCATTTACTTACCCCAAAATTCATTCAATTAAAACTCACATTCACTTCTCAAAACCTTTTAGCTCAATTCCCAAAACCATTTGCTTCATTTTTAAGTCAAAAGCTTGTTTTCAATATCACTTTCCTAGTTAACCCAAAATTTTCAAAATTCCCAAAAAATTTCCAACTCCCAAAATTTTAGAAAATTTTTGACAGCGTCTCCGTTGTACGGAGAGCGTTTTACAATATCAAAATAGACATAAATGTATATACATCGACCCACATGGTCGGAAAATAAAATATACCACAATATATATATATATATATATATATATATATATATATATATATCATTTTTCAATTTTATTGCGAAGGCGTACCTTAGATTAGCATTTTAAAAGAAAGCGGCTAATATATATTGCATATACACGCTCCAACTCTATCAATTGTCTCCCGTATCTGTACTTACTTAAACAAACACATCAGTTTTCAATAACATGAGAATTTTTAACAACATTCCATTCGTTAATCTTAGCCAAACACATCAATTACACATCCCAACCAACCAATTCCCAAAATCCTATATGCTAATCATATATTATAAGAAATCACAAGATTTCAATCACCGTTTTAACTTCCTAACAAATCCAACTTCATTTTATTTCACTTGAATGATTAACATTCAAGTTTACTATTCTCAGTTCATATTTACCATAACCAACCAAAAATTAGTTCAACATGATCAACATGTGCCTACTTACATCAATTTACTTTAATTCAATTCCAAATTGATTCACAATCAAATTTTTATTTAAATTTGATATATTTTCATTTCTTTTATGATCCACTTTCTTTATATGCAAAACCACTTAATTAGATCCCAACCCATTCCAATTTATTCAAAAACCAACTTTATTTGCTTTCCTTAATTTATTAGCTTTGTTTACAACAAAACGACTAATCTCAATGCAAATTTAATGTCATTCAAGCAAACAACAATTACTGAAGTTTATAACCATTTTAAATTAATTCCAACTCAAACTATTTTAATTTTTGTGACGCCCCACCTCTATACCCACGCTAGCCAAGAACACTACGGTGTAATGCTGTCAACTAGCACGGAGAATAATGCTGTTGAGGAGCGACCATCCGTGTAATTGCTTTGCGCGAGCACCGATATGTCAGATAGTATAACATGCATCATATTTCAAGAGGAAATCCGACATACCGATACAAACATAAAGCTACTACACAGTGTCTATAATAATCTTTGGAAAAAATATAGGAATAAGCATAACACAAATCAGTCAGAGATAATTCATATCACAAAGGCGGAAGAAGATATGAATATATAACTAACACACGAAAGTGTGTATCAGAGTAGTGGTCAAAAAGATCCACAATAATACAAAAGAATAGCAATACGTGCTATACAAAAGAATACAACTATGAGTCCATATCTCAAGTGTATACAACAAAATAAACTACTAATCTAAGTAGTTAACCAAAAGTCAGAGAAATCAATCCCAAGTGAGAAGTCAAGCTGAACCACCTGTAACATCTCGGTCTGACCCGAGTATTATTTAATAAGAAAATAATAAACGGATCAGTCTAACTATAAATATCAGTTGAAACGATATAGAATAAGAGATATGACTAAACACATAATAATCACAATGCCAAGCTGTGATACATACATACATACATATATATATATATATATATATATAAGTAATTGAAAATCAACATGAGATTAATCAATATCATAAAATCTACACAAGAATCAAAAAAATGTCATACTCCTTCTTTCGTACACCAAACCATAAATATTGACGATTATATCAATGTCAATCACAAAAGTCAATGACACACAAATTCACCAATGCACAAATATTGATAAAACTTATCAATGGAAATCACGAAAATTGGTGGAACACAAATTCTAGAAATCATCTCAAGAAATCCAGAAATCACAAAAAGGGGGAAGGCCTATCACAAACGGGAGCATAAAGCTCACCAACACGTGTATCACAAACGGAACGCTAATTCCATGGTTGCTAACCATCACAAATTGAGCCGAATCTCCACAAACAGCCCGAAGACCATGGGTTGCTACCCCACCAATTTGAGTCGAAACTCCACAAAACGGGATTTAGTCTCCCTCGCAGACAAAGAGACATCACACATTGCTAGTATAAATCACAAAGATGATCGTCATGATCAACGAGAAGTGTCAATTACACTAAGCTAGTAAATATATGAGTTTAGCTTCATGTCCCATAACCACTTGCTTAACTTAAATATTTATGAACAAACTGTAGATCTCCACTAGAAAATTGTCACAAGAGTTTCAACCGAACAAGTCCAAGAATTAACCGACGAAGTAAACGCAAGCATTTCATACCACTTGTTTTACTAAGCCGTTTAATTAGATTTCTCATACGAGTGAGGTAAAGGCTTGTATATACTAATAGATTGGAAAACGGTTTAAGAAACGAGCTTTGTAATAAAATAAATGTTGAAATCGTTTTGATGAAAGAATTTTGATATTTACTACTAGTATAGAAAACCTTTATATTTTAAAGTGACAAATCATAGAATTGATTGTAGAAACAATCAATCATAAAAATTCACATTTGAAGACGTGAATAAAATCCAAAGAAATCGATACCGAATCCATCAAAATGGATATTCCCAAAAAATCACGATGAAAATGTCACCAAAGTCCATAATAAATGATAACAACAAAAAGGGGATCAACACGAATTGATTAAAGTTGGAAATATACTCAAAAATAGCCAAAGTAAGCAAACTAAATAGTTCCAGACGTCTGGAAGGTGTTCCCAGATGTCTGGCCCTAGTATCTGGAAGTATATGTGTTTTCCCCCTTCTATTTTTAATTCTGGGCCATTTCAGACGTCTGAAATTTTCAACCAAACGTCTGAATTTGATTCCAGACGTCTGGATTTGTTTCAGACGTCTAGATTTAGTCTCTGCCTTTTCCAGACCCCTTTCCAGACATCTGGATTTTTCAACCAGACGTCTGGATTTGGTTTCAGATGTCTGAAATTAATTTCAGACGTCTGAAATCTTCTGCTAGGAAAAAAAAACAGCCTAGACCAAAAATGGCAAATCCAAACCGAAATGCGATCGAACGAGCGATGGATGCTAAGGATTTATGCCAATCGACAACCCAGCACTATAGGCACTCCGATGCATCACCAAAAACATGTTCAAACATCAAAGATTGGATTTTTAAAGATTTCACTACAAAACACCAAAAATTGGAATATTCACCAATTCAATCCAAATCAAAAGCAAATGAACATAAATAAGTGTTAAGAATTCATACCCAACAATCAAAGATAGTTATAGACATAGATGTGAGATAAAAATCTCACCTTTGAACGCAAAACAAATGAATGAGAAGCTTGAAGACAAGGGAGAATCAACCACTCTTTAAATCCAACTCAAGAAGCTTGAATCTAAGCTTAAAAGAAGAACATTCCCAAAATTAGGTTTAGGAATTTATGAAATTGATTAAGAGAATGAGTTGGAGAAGATGAAGGGAAGCTTACCAATGGGTTCTCTTGAGTTTGGAGCTAGAAGTTGGGTTTTCTAATGAAGACTTTGGTTTTGGAGTTTTAATTTCCCATCTCTAACACCATTGATGCTTTAGAACTGAAAAGAGAAGGATATGAGGGTGAATGGGGAGGAGTGGTTCAGATTTGAGTATAAGTTAAACGTAGGGTGAACCCAAACCCAAACCCAAAGTGAAAAAGTAGCAAAACTTGACTAACTCCAAACATATCAAAGTTTACACTTAAAAATATCGCAAACGTCGTTTTAAACTCAATGGGAGTGGTCCCGAGTCCTAATTCGACCGTATGCAAAAAGTAGTTTTTCGGACCCAAATCCGACGAACGATAAAATATTTAAATAAAATATTTAAATATCAAATCGATAAATATGCGGGTTGTTACAGACTCCCCTCCTTAAATAAATTGCGTCCTCGCAATATTTAAGAGGAAAATAAGAAGTAACAACCATGGAAGCATATCAACACAAAAGAAAATTTGAATCAAGAAGTCCACCATAAAGAGCACGAAGGAGTAAATCCGAAAGTTTTCGTTCGATGAATTCTCAAGATTTCTCTAGAGCAATCCTTAGGATTTGAGAACCATTGAACTTTTACCAAAAAGAATATCTTTATATCGAAGGCGCTCAACCTCCGAAGCAACGATGCGAATAGAATGTTGCTCAAAAGTCAAATTCGGTGAAACTTCAATTTCCTCAATAACACCGGGCTCAAGAATAAAAATCGGAATCCTTAAGGCATTTCCGTAGTAGAAAGACGTGAGAAAACGTCATGAATATCAGAAAATTGAGCTGGTGCAACGACATAGTATAATAAGAGTACGCCCGATAAACTAGAAACTCAAATAATTTGGGACATCAGCGTAGTACAAAAACGGTACGCCCAATGAACCAAAGCCCGAATAATTTCGGAACACCGACGTAGTACAAAACCGATACGTCCAATGAACCGAACACCATAAAAGAACATCAGACGCAAGTCCATGCAATAAACGAGATGAAACTCAATAAAACGAAGTATATCAAAATGTCCGATGACTTGATAAAAAGATAATTCCACTTAGACATCACCAAAGAATCAACCACTTGTTGCTTACGACTAAACGCATTGGCAACACGATTTCCCTTTCGGGAATAAAAGAATATCAAGATCATAAGATGTTAGGAACTCGAGTCAACATAAAGTTCCTTGCGAGAAAATAAATATTCCAAGGATTTATGATCGAGATGGAGAACAAATTCCTCCCCTAAAAATGATGATGCAAAACTCTAAAAGTAGAAACAATAACCGCGAGCACTAGATCATGAGTGGTATATCTAGTCTCGATAGGCTATAATGATTTAGAAGCATAAGAGATAGCACGTTCTCTTTTGCAAGAGAACGACATCCAAACCATCACGATTAGGATTGATACAAAAGATAAAGTCTAGGTTCCCCTTCGGGAAAACACAAGAATAAGAGTATCGGAAAAGAATTCTTTCAAATAATCTTCTTTCCCAAAAACTAAAACTTTCAAAATTACAATTATCTTTATGTAATTATATTTCTAGAAAAATTTACATTTTACAAGTCAATATATCGTGTTTGACTATCTCATCAAAGCGTTTAGGAGATTCTTATCGATAACGTTGATCAAGTGCATCGACCAGAATTTTTAAAACACTAAATAGGCAATACAATCACAAAATCATATTCTATAGGATAAGTAAGTTTCTCAAAAACTTCTAAGAATATTCTTTGTTCGTTTTAAGAACAAAAATCCAGTTATACTTATAAATAAATCTTATGAAAAAGATTTTGCAAAATTTAAATTGCTATTTTCATCCAAAATCAATAAATGCAAAAAATGGAATCATCGAGATATTCGATAGAATGCTCGATACCTAAAATGGATGAAATAAGCTGGAAAACTGAATGACATAATAATTCGTTCATAGGAACCATAACAAGTGCGGAATGCGGTAAGTGGAATGCTAACTTCCGCAACTCGTAGCAAATGAAAACCGGTGGTAAGGTCAAACTGAAAAGACCTTAGCACCACACAAAAGATTACTTAGGTGATAATCCTAAGACAAGCTCAAAAATACCGGAAAATTTCTCAAACTACATGAATGAGAGAAACAACACTTTCTTCATCATGCGGGCTTAAAGAATAAATTGAGGCCTTCAAAAATTTGAAATCGGAATCACAAGAAAAATAGAAATCTGCTTAACAGATAGAAAATGTCGAAGATGAATAGTCCACTAGGGACAAAGGATATGGCTTCGTAATGAAAAAGCCAATCCTTTAACACAAATCAATTCCGAAGCCTAAGTAAAAAATATCGGCTCGGAAAGAAAAATCACATAAAATAATTTCGACATCAATAGAAAGAAAATTGAGTGTTGCGGATCTACCATCCGGATTCGCAATTCTCAAGGAAGACATCAAGCCCAAAATTGTTTAAAGGGAAAGAATCAACAAGTTCTTTTGATATAAAATAGTGAGGTGGAACCCATGTCAAAAAGAACACGAACAAGATAATCACAAAGCAAATGTCATCAAGGATTGAATGAGAAATACCTTGACCAAGAGAAGTGTCACAAGGGGCTTGCACGACTTTCAACTTTCCCTCCCTCTTGCAAGGGAGTTTGGGACATGTAGATAAGTAATGACCCGAGCCTTTGCAATAGCGGCAATAGAGGGGTTTTAGGCACTTAATTACATAATGGTCCGTGGAACCACAATTGTAGCATTGTTTACGACTTGGGGTAGGAGTCTTGGCTACCAAAGTTTCTTGTTCCACCTTCTTCTTGCTTTGAAGTATGGGGCAGACAGAAATATGATGACCTGTATTTCTGCAATAGCGACAAAAGAGTGGCTCCGGACACTCCTTTGCATAGTGGTCCTTAGAATTACAATTGTAGCATCCTCCACGATAAGGGATTGGAGTCTCTGTTACAAAAGTAGTTTGCTTCACTCTCTTATTGGGATTAAGGCTCTTGAACTTAATATGCCTCTTCTTGGAAGTCCCAATATCACAAACACTTCCTTTACCAGCCTCTCCATGAAGAAGAGTAACATCCACAAGCTGATTGAAAGAAACTTCAAGTTTCAAAGGTAGAACCATTTCGGGGTTCTTACTCAAAGCACAGATAAACTCTTGATTCTTTACAAGATCCAAAAGTTGTTGGGCAGTCATGAATGAGCCATCCAGAGAAGGTCTATTGGATTGACCAGTGCAAGGACTGCCAGAACCAATCATTTATTTCTTTAAGAAAGAAAGAAAAGAAGAAGAAAAAGTTATTCTTAGAATGAATATCAAACAATCATGATTGATAAAACAAGGAATCACAACGAAAATAGGATAGAATGGTACGAAGACTCGAATTAAACCCTATGGCACGAATCCTAAGGAAGACTTAGGACAATGATCCTTGTTAGATAATTCTACATTGTTTCGAAGTTTGGCTCCGATACCAAGCTGTGACGCCCCACCTCTATACCCACGCTAGCCAAGAATACTACGGTGTAATGCTGTCAACTAGCACGGAGAATAAGGCTGTTGAGGAGCGACCATCCATGTAATTGCTTTGCACGAGCACCGATATGTCAGATAGTATAACATGCATTTTATTTCAAGAGGAAATCCGACATACTGATAAAAACACAAAGCTACTACACAGTGGCTATAATAATCTTCGGAAACAAATATAGGAATAAGCATAACACAAATCAGTCACAGATAATTCATATCACAAGGGCGGAAGAAGATATGAATATATAACTAACACATGAAAGTGTATATCAGAGTAGTGGTCAAAAAGATCCACAATAATACAAAAGAATAGCAACACGTGCTATACAAAAGAATACAACTATGAGTCCATATCTCAAGTGTATACAACAAAACAAACTACTAATCTAAGTAGTTAACCAAAAGTCAGAGAAATCAATCCCAAGTGAGAAGTCAAGCTGAAGCACCTGTAACATCTCGGTCTGACCCGAGTATTATTTAATAAGAAAATAATAAACGGATTAGTCTAACTATAAATATCAGATGAAACGATATAGAATAAGAGATATGACTAAACACATAATAATCACAATGCCAAGCTGTGATATATATATATATATATATATATATATAAGTAATTGAAAATCAACAAGAGATTAATCGATATCACAAAATCTACACAAGAATCAAAAAAATGCCATACTCCTTATTTCGTTCACCAAACCATAAATATTGACGATTATATCAATGTCAATCACAAAAGTCAATGACACACAAATTCACCAATGCACAAATATTGATAAAACTTATCAATGGAAATCACGAAAATTGGTGAAACAAAAATTCTAGAAATCATCTCAAGAAATCCAGAAATCACAAAAAGGGGGAAGGCCTATCACAAACGGGAGCATAAAGCTCACCAACATGTGTATCACAAACAGAACGCTAATTCCATGGTTGCTAACCATCACAAATTGAGCCGAAGCTCCACAAACGGCCCGAAGACCATGGGTTGCTACCCCACCAATTTGAGTCGAAACTCCACAAAACGGGGTTTAGTCTCCCTCGCAGACAAAGAGACATCGCACATTGCTAGTCTAAATCACAAAGATGATCGTCATGATCAACGAGAAGTGTCAATTACACTAAGCTAGTAAATATATGAGTTTAGCTTCATGTCCCATAACCACTTGCTTAACTTAAATATTTACGAACAAACTGTAGATCTCCACTAGAAAATTGTCACAAGAGTTTCAACCGAACAAGTCCAAGAATTAACCGACGAAGTAAACGCAAGCGTTTCATACCACTTGTTTTACTAAGCCGTTTAATTAGATTTCTGATACGAGTAAGGTAAAGGCTTGTATATACTAATAGATTGGAAAACGGTTTAAGAAACGAGCTTTGTAATAAAACAAATGTTGAAATTGCTTTGATGAAAGAATTTTGATATTTACTATTAGTGTAGAAAACCTTTATATTTTAAAGTGACAAATCATAGAATTGATTGTAGAAACAATCAATCATAAAAATTCACATTCGAAGACGTGAATAAAATCCAAAGAAATCGATACTGAATCCATCAAAATGGATATTCCCAAAAAATCACGATGAAAATGTCATCAAAGTCCACAATAAATGATAACAACAAAAAGGGAATCAACACGAATCGATTAAAGTTGGAAATATACTCAAAAATAGCCAAAATAGGCAAATTAAACAGTTCCAGACGTCTGGTAGGTATTCCCAGACGTCTGGCCCTAGTATCTGGAAGTATATGTGTTTTCTCCCTTCTATTTTTAATTCCTGGGCCATTTCAGACGTCTGAAATTTTCAACCAGACGTCTGAATTTGATTCCAGACGTCTGGATTTGTTTCAGACGTCTGGATTTAGTCTCTGCCTTTTCCAGACCTCTTTCCAGACGTCTGGATTTTTTAACCAGACGTCTGAATTTGGTTTCAGACGTCTGAAATCAATTTCAGGCGTATGAAATCTTCTGCTACGCAAAAAAAAATAGCCTAGACCAAAAATGGCAAATCCAAACCGAAATGCAATCGAATGAGCGAAGGATGCTAAGGATTTATGCCAATCGACAACCCAACACTATAGGCTTTTCGATGCATCACCAAAAACATGTTCAAACATCAAAGATTGGATTTTTAAAGATTTAACTACAAGACACCAAAAATTGGAATATTCACAATTCAATCCAAATCAAAAGCAAATGAACATAAATAAGTGTTAGGAATTCATACCCAATAATCAAAGATAGTTATAGACATAGATGTGAGATAAAAATCTCACCTTTGAACCCAAAACAAATGAATGAGAAGCTTGAAGACAAGGGAGAATCAACCACTCTTCAAATCCAACTCAAGAAGTTTGAATCTAAGCATAAAAGAAGAACATTCCCAAAATTAGGTTTAGGAATTTCTGAAATTGATTAAGAGAATGAGTTGGAGAAGATGAAGAGAAGCTTACCAATGGGTTCTCTTGAATTTGGAGCTAGAAGTTGGATTTGCTAATGGAGACTAGGGTTTTGGAGTTTTAATTTCCCATCTCTTCCACAATTGATGCTTTAGATTTGAGTATAAGTTAAACATAGGGCTGAATCCAAACCCAAACCCAAAGTGAAAAAGTAGCAAAACTTGACTAACTCCAAACATATCAAAGTTTACACTTAAAAAGATCGCAAACGTCGTTTTAAACTCAATGAGAGTGGTCCCGAGTCCTAATTCGACCGTATGCAAAAAGTAGCTTTTCGAACTAAAATCCGACGAACGATAAAATATTTAAATATAAAATTGATAAATATGCGGGTTGTTACAATTTTACTCCATTCGGAATTATTCATAACCTAAACAAATTTTATTTCATCACAATTATTGAATCAAATCCCTATTCTCATTTCAAGTTCATCATCCAACTTAAGTTTATATTAATAATATTCAATTCTGTGTTATTTAC
The DNA here is from genome assembly GCA_030765085.1 of Allium cepa. NCBI lineage: Eukaryota > Viridiplantae > Streptophyta > Magnoliopsida > Asparagales > Amaryllidaceae > Allium > Allium cepa. The sequence goes on along the minus strand of CM060939.1, from coordinate 192,187,385 downwards.
AACTCATACATTCTTATTTCATCACGACAAGAAATTAAAATTCTTTCACTTGCATTAAAAATTTATTATCTAAACAAATTTCATTCAAGACCCTTTATAAAGCTCGACCACAATCATTTTCCAATTTGCTTAAGTTATTTCAATAACAAAATAACTCCATTTCTTCTCACCTCAATCTTATTTCCATTTTAATTTGATTCTTATTCAATCAAATTCCAATCCATTACAAATTTTAATTTAATTTGCTTACCTACTCAATCCATTTTAAATTTATCCACCTTCTCAATTCATCTCTGAATTTATTAATAACATATCCATTCCAATTATTCTAAACCATAACTGGGTTTTATTTTTCTTTTTACATTTTTAACAAGCTACCAAAATTTTATTCATTCCAATAAATTTCCATTTAATTTATCTTAAACTAAATTCATCCTCAAACAATTCCTTTGGAATTAGTTGAGTGAGCATTTACGTCATTCAATATCATTTTAACTAAATTAAATTTTCTTTCAATTCAATTTTTTTTCGATTCTAATTCAAGTTCAACGAAATTTTATTTAGCCAACTTAAATTCATACCATTTCCTTTACTATTTTAAATAAGAATTTAATTCCATTCAATATTATTATTAACACAACTGAGTTTTGATTTTTTATCACTTCAATACAATTTCAATTAAATTTTATTGCTCAATATATAAGTTCAAAAATTATTTACTATCCTAAGTCCATTCACATTTTATTTTTCTTCACCTTATTCCGATTCATATTTCATTTAGGATCAAGGTTTGAATTTCCCATAAAATGCCAACCGTTTTATTTTGGTTTACAATTTGATTTCCTATCCATATGTTCACCAACTTATGCATTTAAAATCTTATATTGCTCATTTGTGTCCATTTACATCTTATAATCACAATTCCAAATTTTATATACATACACACACACACACATATATCACTTAATAGCTTAAGGGTATGAAATTTCATTGCACAGTTATAATCATTTTACACTTTAACTTTATATCCAATTTAATTCAATTTCAATTTCAATTTTGTTTTAACTTATCTCAAGTTAAATTCAAATATATTCTACTCACTTCCATACACTCATGTTGAATTATAATTCCAGGATTAAAATTTTCAATCTCCTTTTTAATTAGATCAATCTTCACTTTAAAAGTTCAATACTTTCTTTATCTTAACTTTACGCATTATTTAAATAGAATTTTCCTGAATTCAATTGCCCGGTCCTATTTTAAAACCTTTTGAAATAATAATCAACACATTCCCACTTGGTATTTCAAATCAAATCTCTGAATTCCAAAACAACTTGTTTTTACCAAAACAAATTTCCCTTTTGAAATTTCTAAAACCACTTGTATACCGAATAAGTCGAAACAAATATCATAACCAATCATACGGAAGCAATCCATCACTTTAGAAACTCGAAAATGAATACTGATGATGTGGCCATCATCATCAGGATTATTTTCCAACGAGTGAAGTGAGTTCAGTGCTTCCTTACTTCCACAAATTCCTTTCAAACAATTTCCATTCAAAAATATTTCCCAAAATAATACTCCATCATTGCTTCAAACACTTTGGAAAAGCATTTCAATCATTCTCAAGATTTTAAATTCCCAAAATATTGTTTAAATTCATTTTAAACACTTTTCAAAATTTCGAGGATTTAAATTCTGGTCTAAAACAAATGTTTATTATACTCCTTTTTATTTAAACCATACTTGGATAATTCTATTTGGTTATAAACCATTTCAAATTTTAGATTCTTATATTTGATTATAATATTAACAATCAAACATCCATATATATATATATATATATATATATAATTTCAGAAAATTATTTCTTTTATATCAAAATATAATTTTGAGTAAAATTATTTCATTTACCCACTTTAAAAACAAACTATGTCGGTTTATCTTGATTAAGAGTTTAGAAACCCTTATCGATACGGTTGTATTTCCCATATCGACCAGAATTCGTAAACACACAACCGATAAGTCAACATAGTATAAAAATAGTTTTTATATTCGCTAACAAGTACGCGCTCATAGCTATTAATACACTCAACTCATTCTAGAGTACTATGTACTTTATTTCTAATGAGTAATTCCAACCAAAGCCTAGGTTATCGCTAACCTAAGCTCTGACACCACTGTCATGACCTGCCCTTCTCGACCCTCGAAAATCGACATAAAATACACCATAGAATAATATGTCGATGCTCGAGTGCCGGAAAAGATAGATTGTTGAGCGAAAAGAAAGAAGATAGAAGAAAGAAGGAACTAAACAACAACATCACACAATCATAAATAAATTGTTTCAACATGAGTAAGTATCTGGGCAACATACCATGATACCACCCCTTTCCAGAAGGAAATGCACATACCCTAAAGGGAGCTACCCCTCATAACCCTGCTGCATCTTTCCTGTTTTGACCATTCCGGGGTGTGAGGTCCGACGAAGTCTCGTCCACAAAGCCACGCTTTATACAAAAGCTGTGCTTTGGGTCAACAAATGATCACAAAAATAAGTGATCAAACAAATGATCATATCACAAATGATCAAACAATGATCATTTCACAGCAACACTCAGCATGTCACATTACCAAATTGGGAATATATTGCTAAAAACCTTCAACTACATAACCTCTGAGCTCGTACGTCTCAGAGAAGGGTGTTAAGCTAAGAGAATAAATTCTCCGCCACCAACAGAAATATATTTGAAAGAAATCAGTTTTATATCTCAATTGTAATGTCAGACATACAATCCATACAAGTCTGTTCCGGGCTCGAACAGAACCGAAGGCACTTACAAAGAAGTCCTTGCAATCCGGATATTCACTAATCACGACCGGACTTCCCATCACATATGGAGTCTCTATACCGGGGACCAGTCGATGCAAAGACATTCGACGAGTTGTCCATTCGCTTTCAAAAATATCTGGTCTTCAACACCGGTCATCAATGCTATCCATTACGTCGTATCACTATTCGGAATGGGTTATCCGAATAACGAGCGCAATAATTTAAAAATAAGTGTGGCATTCAAATTCAGCAAATCACAACAAATACCCATTCAAAGGTAAACATTGATAGTCGGTTATTGAACTATTAATGGATATGCAGAATATCACCAGATTCCAAATAATTTTCCAAATTATTTATTTCCCAAAAATATCTTTACAAGATATATAATTTTCACACTTCAACCATTTTGAAAACAATTTTCAAAATCACTTTTCACCTTTACCACTTTTGAAAACATGTTTCAAACATTTCCTTATGCGAAAATACATTCATTTCAACATGGTTCATTTAAACCAATTAAATAAATCCTCAACGATTTACTTTATATTTACGTTCCAAATCCGTAAATTAATTCCCACACTTCAAAAATAAATCAACGTTTATTTTTAAACAAATTCCCCTTTTCTTTTATAAATTCCATAGTGAATTTACATTCCAAAAATATCTATGAATATACGATTTCAATTATTCATTTTCAATTTATCTTCAAAAAGATAAATTCTCAAAAACGTTTTATTTCACAATGGAAAAACATTTCCATACTTATTTATTAAGTAATTCACAAATCCTTTTATTTTCTATACTTGGAAAATATTCAATATATTTAATCGAAATTAAGTATATATTTCACTCTTTAAGGAAATCATTCTCTTAAACATATTTATTTGGGCCAAAACGAATGTTACGTAAAACATCGTTACGACAACCCAAAATCACTGGTATAGGGATTCGAAATTTAAATAGATACATAAATCCCAATACTATACAAAACATTTCCTTTCGGAAATCATTTACTATAACAACAGTGTTATAGTCCATCATTTCCTTCTATTTCTCGAAAACGTCTATTTCAACAATGAATGTTGAAATCTATGGCTTCAAATCTTAACATATTTTGAAAACATCGTTAGATCGTTTTAATTTTATTTAAAACATCACATCTAAAACATTTTCTTCAACATAATATTCACTATTCAAAAACGTGAATATACTACGTTAACCAATTTCATCATTTCTATACATTTTATTTCAAAGGATTATTCACAGTCTAAAACGTGAATATAACTCCATTAATAGGTTTCAACAATTTACTTATCAAAATAAGTCGTTTGCGAATTTATAAAACAATGTTTATAAATTCTATTTCTATTTATTTTATATCAACTCCTTTTATAAATTCCTTTATTAACCTATCTCAATTCATATCTCAATGATATACTAAAAATTCATATTACAAGTTAAACACTTATAATTTATTTGTTTACAAAAATCGTTCTTTTAAACTTCCCAAGTTATAAATCTTATAACTTATAAGATTCATTTATTTACCCAAATCTATTCCTTTTAATATCTTTACAAATTTTATAAACCTACTGCTTATAAAATTCCATTTATAACTTCACCGTTTATAATCCTATAAATTTCATTCATTTATGAAATTCATTTACAATTCATTCTAGCACTTATAAAAACTCGTTTTATAATTCAAATATTTTAATTCATAAATTATCAATTTATAAATCTCTTATATAAATCAATTTATACTATTATTTTAAAATACGTCTTTAAACTCCTTTATAATTTCACCATTCTCTTTGATTTATAAAATAATCAAATTTCATAAATCCTATTTTTAAACTTTTCACAATAAATTCAGAAATCCCAATTTAAACTATTTTATAAAATCATTAACCCCATATTTTCAAAAATCAACCTTTAACTATATTTCTCAAAAATCATAATTTTTATAACATTAAAAATTATACGTTTATTTATTTAAAACGAATCAATTCCAAAATTATTTTATAAATCGTATACTTTCAAAAATCACTTCAAAAATCATTTTAAAATTCCAAAATTTGGTCCAATGATGCTACACACCAAATAGTCAATCACGACAACAACGACATCATATATCGATATGATAATCCATCAAATATCAAAATATCTGAAATCAAATAAATACTGTTGAGGAATCCAGTTGGATCCCTCCAACCTGTTTTCCTGCATCCAAAGATGTTTGTACAATACCAATTCCGTTCCAGTACAAAATTATCGCGGTATATGGGATTTAAAATATTATCCGCTTAAAAGACGGCGCAATAGGGTCTCATCCGCTATATAATGCGAGAAATCAACAACTGCAATATATACATATGCCAATATATATATATATATATATATATTGCTATTATATATATACCAATTTCACTGTTTATGAAATATTCGCGGTATATGTTTTTAATAAATAACATCCGCTTACTAACGGCGCATAATATCTATTTTAACAATCAATAGATAACAATCATCATTCAAACATGCATTCAAGTATTTTAAATATAACTATTTAAAATTAAAATCGAAACTGATTCGATTGAGTGAGAAGTTCTCACCTTGATTTCAATTTCGTTTTAGCGATTTATTTCGAATAAAATTAAACACGCGTTTAATTTTACCCGAAATTCTCACTAACTCCAAACGACTCCAATCAAATTCCATAGCGTAGTGCTCGTCCATACGATTCCAACGCAACTGGTTTCGCGCGTTTTCGACCTCGTATGAAAAAGTTATGATTTTTCAAAGTTACACGAATTTTTAACTTAATAAATATACAACATTTATTTTAATTTTAACCCTCACATAATCTCAGCCCTTGGATCCATCCAACTCCAAATCACAGCCGTCCTCTATCTCCTTCCTCCCTCACATCTCCTACAGGTTACAAGCCGAACAAAGAAACCCATAGGCACGAAATTAGGGTTTAATTATGCTCCCTCCTCGCATGATTATAATTCGATCATGTTACTCCATTAGAAAGCTCGCGACAAGAGCTACGCACGGCCACCACTATGATGAACTCGGCCTCCAGCCGCATCTCGAATTGCATGCGCAACCCTTGGCTGTCGGCCCCCCTAACTTCCCCTCTGACGCTCCGTTTTCGATCATCTCCGTATGAAATTGAAAATCTTGCTTAGCTCTTCGACTTTCGTGTTGCACACTTCGCGTAATTGTTGATGGATTGAGAGTAATTGAGGGGAGAAGGATATTAATTTATGGCCTTTGAATTTATTGATGGCGGCTGCAGTTTCAAAACCCTAGGGTTGTGTTTATACTTTGCAAATGAAGATAGAGGGGTGCTTATATAGAAAATCGCCCAATTTACTATTCATCGAAATTTTTCGAACTCCAAACGAAGCGTGCCGGTTGGCATTTCTAAGGTTTACCCCACGTTCTGAACATAATGGAACGTGTTTCGGGAGCTAATTCGGTCATCTGTGCGAGTTATGGCAATAAACGTTCAATTTAAATTTAAACCGATCAAACGATTTTCTAGGCGTTTTAGTTTGCACCGGACAAACGGTAAATCCGATTGACATGAAATTTGAAATCATACAATAATATCACATTACGGATCCGATGAAACTGGTTTCGTCAAAATCCGAGGCTGTTTGAAAAATGGCTATTTTAACTCGCCAAATTAATATTAAAAACAATTTCGATGCGTTTCGAGCTGCCACGATCAAACGATAACTCCGATTGCTACGAAAATTGAAATCCAATAATAACAAACTATTACGGATCCAATGGAACTAGTTTCGTCCAATTCTGAGACTATTCGAAAAACGGCTAATTTCACTAGTCGATTAAATTATTAAAATATTCAATTTTCACAAATTAACTTTTAATTCGATTTTAAAAGTTCTATAACATCATTCTAACTCCAATATGATAAAATAAAATTTTACAAATCATTTTCAATCATATTTAACCCAATTTTCAATTATTTCTGTATTTTCACATATTATGGAATTCATCACAGCATATCCATTGTTTACAGAACTATAATCCAAATTCAACATGATTCCACTTTTCCTTGGCACACTCGTATATGGAAGTCTGGATCTAAACAAAAGCATAATCTGCTGCTTTGGAAATGCTTGATGAATGCAATACACACTCAAGACAATCTTGTTAGAAGGCAATTAATCGATCACTCGCTATGTATTCTTTGCAACAGAGCAGCGGAAAATGTTGGGCATTTATTCTTCAATTGCCACTTTTCTTTTCAGTTATGGAAGGAAGTTCTTCATAGAATTCACGAGAGGCCTCCGCATCGAGATTTTAAGCTGGAATGGATTAGGATTTTCCATTTAACTAGATGGAAGACGATATCGACCAAACGAATTCTCTCCTACCTCAAGCTTACGATAGCTGTGATATGGGACGAAAGGAATTTGAGAAGATTTGCGCAGTCTTCTTCTTCTCTTTCTCAACTTCTTTTGAAATTTCCCCTGTAGTTATCGCGTCTTTTATTAGTCTGAGTGTGGTTATGCTGTTCTGTAATTGATCTCTTGTTGTATCGTGTCTCATCATTTACATTCTTCTTTGTAAGTTGATTCTGGTTTAATTAAAGTGGACTGTCCACTATAAAAACAGGCTGGCTTTGCTAAAAAAAAAATTATCGATTTAATTATTCAATTAAATCCAATTATTCAAAATAAAATTCATTTGACTTATAAATTCACTTATTAATATTTAAAATTAATTAAATATACAAATTTTAATTAATTAAAATTCTGGATCGTTACATATTTCCCTCCTTAAAAGAATTTCGTCCTCGAAATTATCAAGTAAGAAAAGTTACAGAATTAATTAACTTTCCAAAACCATAGTTAAACTTCTTACAATACTTTACTAAGTTTCCAAATCATACTTAGTTATCTTTTCAAAAACAACTACTATTGTTTAACTTTCAATTCCAAATCAAAGTTATAGTTTTCACAAATTTTCCAATTTTTCTCAAAAATATTCTAATGCCTTAAATTTTCGGAAAAATTCGCCATAGTCTCCTTTGCGCGGCTCGATCCGAAAAAAATGACAGTATATATATCACAAATATACATCTCATCAAGTGATGAGGCATCCCGCAGGGAAAAAAAGTATAAAAGTACGGTATGTAATCCGAGATATGTACCTTATATTTTATTAGCGAGCATATACGGCTAATATAGCGCGAAAGCGAGCTCCAAATGCAAAGCAAACGCGATCCGCCCCTACTAAACACTCAACAACAACATGAGAAACATGCATATAGACAATAGTATCGATATACAACATATAGCAACATAATAACTATATACGTCAACATAGCAAATGCAGTAAAAGCAATATATTCAACCATCAACCAACTATCATCCAACTAATGTCCATAACCAATAAATATTCATTCATATCCTCATTAATATTCAATGAAATAGGTTTTCAATTTAATCATATTTTAATCATTAATAGTGGATGTTTTTACTAACATTCATTTTCAATTAGTTTATATTCACTAATTCATATTCAAGTTGGTTCACTTCCAAATCAAATTCACTTCTATTTAAGATTCACTTAACTTCCAATTGGATTTCAATTACTTTAGCTTCCTATTTTATTAATACTTAATGAATTATATACAATCAACTAACAATCATATAACAACCAATGTATATTAATTACAACCAAATTCCTTTGCTTATATTCATTCAATTTGGTTTAACACCATCACTTTCAATTGGTTTAATTAAATTGATTTTTATTCAATTATTCAACTTCTAATAACATTATATTTTTAATGAATTAACACTTACATTCATTATTTCATATCAACTTAATTTACATTCAATTGATTTACATTTAATCCATTCATTCAATTCAATTTCTAAAGTTGAATTTCATTTACATAACTTAAGTTTATATCTATCACTTAACTTTATTAATTTACTTTGATACCAAAATCAACTTCATTCAACATCTCTTAAGTTATATTTCATTTTATAAACATCACTTTGTTTTACATAACTTAAATTCCCACTTATAAATCAATTCAGATTCTAATTCTAAAGTAAATTTTCCATTTAACTTTAAATACATTTTTATTTACAACTCATATTCATAAATATATTCATATAGTTTCACTTCTTATATATATAAGTTTATTTCACAATTATAAATCACATTGATTATAATTCAATACTTATAATTCATTTTGCTTATACAATTATTCTCTTATTTAGATTATTCAAACAACTAAACAATCAACTTATATACACTTTAATAATTCTGAAAAATTATTCCTTTATATATAAAAATAAAATCAAGGTAAAAATTTATTTCATTTACCCAATTTAAAACAATACTGTGTCGAATTGTTCTGTACAAGTGTTTAGAGATCCCGATCAACAACGCTGATCACACGTATTAACTAGAATCCATATACCACTCAACAAACCAATCATCACAATATAAAACAATTTTTATATTCACTAACAAATACGCTCTCATATCTATTATTACACTCAAACTCATTCTAGAGTACTACTGACTCTATTTCTAATGAGTAATACCCAACAGAGCAGGGTTGCCGCTTAACCATATGCTCCGATACCACCTGTGACAACCCGCAAATCCGTACCACTTGAATATACACTAATCTCCATAGATTAACTCAAGATGAACAGAAATATGAATTCTCAATGTTTAAGAAAAAGAAAAAGACAGAAGAAGAGAGAAAAATAGAACAGAATAGAAAGAAAACAACAGAACAACGTCAGAATCTCACAATCGCAGTGGAACAACATATAATAAATAAATGAATAATCTTTAAACAAAGAACTATATCAGTTATTACATTTTATACATTACATTACATTACATCAGAGTGTACAACAACAAACAAAAACAAACAGCGGAAAAGAAATACTATATACTAGTAATACGCTATGCCATCCATCTTGCCTCCAGCAACTCCTGAATTCCAGAATATCCTGATAAACCTGTCTCTTGACTGCCCGTGTGGAAATTGGTTGGCACCCAGAGTTTAGGAAGGAAAACAATAAACTCCGAGTCAGTCATGTGACTGGTGTGAGAACTCAAAACAGTTTATTTATCTTTAAAATCAAAATAGAGGAATATTTTTAAAGTCAATTCGCAATGCTTTTAAAAATGAGACTACCATAAGGCCTCCCGCACACACACACAATGCAAACGCATAATCAGAGGAGATTTCTCCTTATGATAGTCAAAGATGCTTGATACGCATTAAAAAGAAACATTTGATATTATTACTAGTGCATAGTGTAGGAAAAATCATTTCGAAAATAAAGATATAAATCTTAGCCAACACACGACCATTATTGTATGCCTACTATAGCTACCATCCAAACAGTGGGGCGCCACCATAAGTGAATGATAGGTTCTACAACTAATACCGTACAAGATCGTATTGTTTCTTTGGATTTCCAAGGCCAAGGAACTTCCCATTGCCACATGAGAACGCCTCAGGAAGGACGTCCCCGAGAACCTAACCGGATCTCTGCCAACACAAGGCCGGGTTACCCCTAACTGGGTAACTACTGACACGAGTATGCCATCCCCCGGTCCTTTGGGACCTTTAACCGAGCGCTCGTCACCAACATCACACAATCATAAATAAAGTGTTTCAACATGAGTAAGTATCTGGGCTCCATAACATGATACCACCCCTTTCCAGAAGGAAATGCACATACCCTAAAGGGAGCTACCCCTCATAACCCTACTGCATCTTTCCTGTTTTGACCATTCCGGGGTGTGAGGTCCGACGAAGTCTCGTCCACAAAGCCACGCTTTATACAAAAGCTGTGCTTTGGGTCAACAAATGATCATAGAAATGATCACAAAGATAAGTGATCAAACAAATGATCATATCACAAATGATCAAACAATGATCATTTCACAGCAACACTCAGCATGTCACATTACCAAATTAGGAATATATTGCTAAAAACCTTCAACTACATAACCTCTGAGCTCGTACGTCTCAGAGAAGGGTGTTAAGCTAAGAGAATAAATTCTCCGCCACCAACAGAAATATATTTGAAAGAAATCAGTTTTATATCTCAATTGTAATGTCAGACATACAATCCATACAAGTCTGTTCCGGGCTCGAACAGAACCGAAGGCACTTACAAAGAAGTCCTTGCAATCTGGATATTCACTAATCACGACCGGACTTCCCATGTCATATGGAGTCTCTATACCGGGGACCAGTCGATGCAAAGACATTCGACGAGTTGTCCATTCGCTTTCAAAAATATCCGGTCTTCAACACCGGTCATCAATGTTATCCATTACGTCGTATCACTATTCGGAATGGGTTATCCGAATAACGAGCGCAATAATTTAAAAATAAGTGTGGCATTCAAATTCAGCAAATCACAAAAAATACCCATTCAAAGGTAAACATTGATAGTCGGTTATTGAACTATCAATGGATATGCAGAATATCACCAGATTCCAAATAAGTTTCCAAATTATTTATTTCCCAAAAATATCTTTACAAGATATATAATTTTCACACTTCAACCATTTTGAAAACAATTTTCAAAATCACTTTTCACCTTTACCACTTTTGAAAACATGTTTCAAACATTTCCTTATGCGAAAATACTTTCATTTTAACATGGTTCATTTAAACCAATTAAATAAATCCTTAACGATTTACTTTATATTTACGTTCCAAATCCGTAAATTAATTCCCACACTTCAAAAATAAATCAATGTTTATTTTTAAACAAATTCCCCTTTTCTTTTATAAATTCCATAGTGAATTTACATTCCAAAAATATCTATGAATATACGATTTCAATTATTCATTTTCAATTTATCTTCAAAAAGATAAATTCTCAAAAACGTTTTATTTCACATTGGAAAAACATTTCCATACTTATTTATTAAGTAATTCACAAATCTTTTTATTTTCTATACTTGGAAAATATTCAATATACTTAAATCGAAATTAAGTATATATTTCACTCTTTAAGGAAATCATTATCTTAAACATATTTATTTGGGTCAAAACGAATGTTACGTAAAACATCGTTACGACAACACAAAATCACTGGTATAGGGATTCGAAATTTAAATAGATATATAAATCCCAATACTATACAAAACATTTCCTTTCAGAAATCATTTACTATAACAACAGTGTTATAGTCCATCATTTCCTTCTATTTCTCGAAAACGTCTATTTCAACAATGAATGTTGAAATCTATGGTTTCGAATCTTAACATATTTTGAAAACATCGTTAGATCGTTTTAATTTTATTTAAAACATCACATCCAAAACATTTTCTTTAACACAATATTCATTATTCAAAAACGTGAATATACTACGTTAACCAATTTCATCATTTCTATACATTTTATTTCAAAGGATTATTCACAGTCTAAAACGTGAATATAACTCCATTAATAGGTTTCAACAATTTACTTATCAAAATAAGTCGTTTGCGAATTTATAAAACAATGTTTATAAATTCTATTTCTATTTATTTTATATAAACTCCTTTTATAAATTACTTTATTAACCTATCTCAATTCATATCTCAATGATATACTAAAAATTCATATTATAAGTTAAACACTTATAATTTATTTGTTTACAAAAATTATTCTTTTAAACTTCCCAAGTTATAAATCTTATAACTTATAAGATTCATTTATTTACCCAAATTTATTCCTTTTAATATCTTTACAAATTTTATAAACCTACTGCTTATAAAATTCCATTTATAACTTCACCGTTTATAATCCTATAAATTTCATTCATTTATGAAATTCATTTACAATTCATTCTAGCACTTATAAAAACTCGTTTTATAATTCAAATATTTTAATTCATAAATTATCAATTTATAAATCTCTTATACTATTATTTTAAAATACGTCTTTAAACTCCTTTATAATTTCACCATTCTCTTTGATTTATAAAATAATCAAATTTCATAAATCCTATTTTTAAACTTTTCACAATAAATTCAGAAATCCCAATTTAAACTATTTTATAAAATCATTAACCGCATATTTTCAAAAATCAACTTTTAACTATATTTCTCAAAAATCATAATTTTTATAACATAAAAAATTATACGTTTATTTATTTAAAACGAATCAATTCCAAAATTATTTTAGAAAACGCATACTTTCAAAAATCACTTTAAAAATCATTTTAAAATTCCAAAATTTGGTCCAATGATGCCACACACCAAATATTCAATCACGACAACAACTACATCATATATCGATATGATAATCCATCAAATATCAAAATATCTGAAATCAAATAAATACTGTTGAGGAATCCAGTTGGATCCCTCCAACCTGTTTTCCTGCATCCAAAGATGTTAGTACAATACCAATTCCGTTCCAGTACGAAATTATCGCGGTACATGGGATTTAAAATATTATCCGCTTAATAGACGGCGCAATAGGGTCTCATCTGCTATATAATGCAGGAAATCAACAACTGCAATATATACATATGCCAATATATATATATATATATATATATATATATTGCTATTATATATAATACCAATTTCACTGTTTATGAAATATTCACGGTATATGTTTTTAATAAATAACATCCGCTTACTAACGGCGCATAATGTATATTTTAACAATCAATAGATAACAATCATCATTCAAACATGTATTCAAGTATTTTAAATATAACTATTTAAAATTAAAATCGAAACCGATTCGATTGAGTGAGAAGTTCTCACCTTGATTTCAATTTCGTTTTAGCGATTTATTTCGAATAAAATTAAACATGCGTTTAATTTTACCCAAAATTATCACTAACTCCAAACGACTCCAATCTAATTCCATAGCATAGTGCTCGTCCATACGATTCCAACGCAACTGGTTTCGCGCGTTTTCGACCTCGTACGAAAAAGTTATGATTTTTCAAAGTTACACGAATTTTTAACTTAATAAATATACAACATTTATTTTAATTTTAACCCTCACATAATATCAGCCCTTGGATCCATCCAACTCCAAATCACAGCCGTCCTCTATCTCCTTCCTCCCTCATGTCTCCTACAGGTTACAAGCTGAACAAAGAAACCCATAGGCATGAAATTAGGGTTTAATTATGCTCCCTCCTCGCTTGATTATAATTCGATCAGGTTACTCCATTGGAAAGCTCGCGACAAGAGCTACGCACGGCCACCACCATGATGAACTCGGCCTCCAGCCTCATCTCGAATTGCGTGCGCAACCCTTAGCCGTCGGCCCCCCTAACTTCCCCTCTGACGCTCCGTTTTCGATCATATCCGTATGAAATTGAAGCTCTTGCTTAGCTCTTTGACTTTCGTGTTGAACACTTCGCGTAATTGTTGATGGATTGAGAGTAATTGAGGGGAGAAGGATATTAATTTCTAGCCTTTGAATTTATTGATGGCGGATGCAGTTTCAAAACCCTAGGGTTGTGTTTTTACTTTGCAAATGAAGATAGAGGGGTGCTTATATAGAAAATTGCGCAATTTACTATTCATCAAAATTTTTGGAACTCCAAACGAAGCATGCCGGTTGGTGTTTCTAAGGTTTACCCCACGTTCCAAACACAATGGAATATATTTCGAGAGCTAATTCGGTCATCTGTGCGAGTTATGGCAATAAACGTTCAATTTATATTTAAACTGATTAAACGATTTTCTAGGCGTTTTAGTTTGCACCGGACAAATGGTAAATCCGATTGACATGAAATTTGAAATCATACAATAATATCACATTACGGATCCGATGAAACTAGTTTCGTCGAAATCCGAGACTGTTTGAAAAATGGCTATTTTAACTCGCCAAATTAATATTAAAAACAATTTCGATGCGTTACGAGCTGCCACGATCAAACGATAACTCAGATTGCTACGAAAATTGAAATCCGATAATAACAAACTATTACGAATCCAATGGAACTAGTTTCGTCCAATTCTGAGACAGTTCAAAAAACGGCTAATTTCACTAGTCGATTAAATTATTAAAATATTCAATTTTCACAAATTAACTTTTAATTCAATTTTAAAAGTTCTATAACATCATTCTAACTCCAATATGATAAAATAAAATTTTACAAATCATTTTCAATCATATTTTACCCAATTTTCAATTATTTCTGTATTTTCACATATTAAATTATCGATTTAATTATCCAATTAAATCTAATTATTCAAAATAAAATTTATTTGACTTCTAAATTCACTTATTAATATTTAAAATTAATTAAATATACAAATTTTAATTAATTAAAATTCTGGGTCGTTACACTCTCTGGCCCGCTTATATTTTTATATAAGTAGGAATATTTTTATGATGCTATTTTGACGACTGTTTTGGATGTATATTATATGTGTATATATATGTATGTATGTATGTATGTATGTATGTGTATTGGTTGGTTGGATATATTCCCGTATATTTTAGCAGATAAGACCCTATACGTTCCCGTATATGAACGGATGACCCTTTGTAGGTGCATCTCCCTCGAAGCAGACATTGTACATATGTTTTTATATGTATATTTGTTACGGGTGACAGGTTGGAGGGATCCAACAGGATTCCTCGCTATGGTTGATATTTATTTACACATATTGTTATATATGTTGTTTTATGTGATATTTCATGTGATGGATGCAATGCTTGCTATTATTAATGTGAATCCCCTTATTTAGTACTTTTGCAGCATTGGGCCATATTTTTGGAATTTAAAATATAGAAATGATGATTTCAATTTAAAAAGGATTTTATAGTGATTTTGAAATTAAATATGTATTAAGAATTTTCGAATGATTTGAAGAAATGGATTTATTTTAAATAAATAAAAATTTTGTAATTTTTACGTTATAAAATTATGTTTTTTGAAATATACTTAAATATGATTTTTGAAATATGAAATTAACTATTTTGTAAAATTAATTAAATTGGTAATTTTGAAGTTATTATAAATTGTTTATATATAAGATTTATAAAATTGATATTTTATAAATAAAAGTAATGGGATTATAAATGAGTTTTGTAAGTGTTAAAATAAAGTTATACATGAAACCTTATAAGTAAATGAGATTTATAAAGTAAGGAAGTCATAAAAGGAATGTTATAAATAAAAAGATTTAGCGAAATAAATTTGTAAACGGTGTTTTATAAATATTAGGGATGGATTTGTAATCAAATTTGTATATGGATTTGTAATTAAAATGTAGAAATGAATTTATAATATACTTTATAAATAATGAGATTATAAAAGAATGGATTTGTAAATAAAGAGATTTATAAGTAAATAAACTTATAATGCGATTTTGACATATAAATGAGATAAATGGAAAATTGGTTAATAATGGAATTTTATAAATGGAATTTTATAAATGGAAGTTTTATAAAATAGAAATGTGAATTATAAACACTGTTTTACAAATGTGAAATCAATTTAATTCGATAAGCTAAATATTGATTTTTATAAAAGGAAATATATTCACATTTTTAAAGAGAATAATTCATTAAATGAAATGTTTAGAAAGTGATATTATAAAATGGAGTTTAAATGGTTTGAAAATAGAGTAAATTGTGAATTCACTTATTACTAAAATAAGTATATGAAAATGTTTTCCAAATATCCAATAAGTGAAATGGTTTTGAATGTTATCTTTTTAAGATATTTTAAAGTGAATAATTGGAAAGCGATTTGATTTATAAATGATTAATAATATCAGAATAAATGACTACTCATGTGCTAGATTTTGTTTGTTGCTTTGATAGTTAAATAACCGACTATCAAATTTGGCCATTTTAGTTTCTCGACCTGAGGTAGAAACTGATTAGTCGTACACTTAGATTTAAAAGAACGACAAAGCATTGAATATCCTACTACTATTGAAGATCTTAATAATGAGATCCAAAACCTTAAAAAGGAAATTTAAATCATAAAAAATGAAAATAGAAATCTTGATTATAGACTCTCCTTTATAGAGCAATGAAAACAAATTATCCCCATTGAAAATAATCAAATAAATTGTTCTCAAATAAAAAATCCAGAGCAAGAAGAATTTCTTTCAAAATTAGATATTATGATATCTCAAAAATGGTTTATCAAAATACTCTTCTAATTGATAATCATTTTAAAAAGGAATTAATAGCACCTGTAGATAGTGGTGCAAATATGAATGTAATTTAGGAAGGAATAATTCCAACTAGGTATTTTCATAAAACTACTAATTCATTGAGTCATGAAGGTGGAGAAAAACTTGATATTAAGTTTAAATTACCACACGCTTATATATGTAAAAATAAAACTTGTATTCCTACAAGATATTTGCTACTAAAAAATATTACTAATCAAGTCATACTAGGAACACCATTTGTACATAAGGTTTATCCTATAACAAATATTGACAAAAATGGAATAACAGGTATATATGAAAATAAGCCTATTACTTTTGGATTTATAACTAAACCTTTTACAAGGGTTTTACATGAAATAAAAGACCTTTTGACACAAAAGACTATCATTTAAATTTTCTAAAACAAGAAGTTATTTCTCTTAATATAGAAGAAAAACTCCAAAATCTAAAATTACAATAAAAAATTAAAATGATTTATAACAAATTTTCTATGGAAATTTGTAATGATCATCCAAATGCCTTTTGGGATAGAAAGAGACATATCATTAATCTTCCATATGAAGAAATTTTTGATGAGAAGAAAATCCCTTCTAAAGCAAGACTATATCAAATGAATTTTGAATATTTAGAATTGTGAAAAAAGGAAATTGAATCATATTACAAAAGGGTTTAATAAAACCATCTCCATCTCCTTGTTTGTGTACTACATTTTATGTAAATAAACATAGCGAACAAGTAAGAGGGGTACCTAGATTAGTAATAAATCATAAACCTCCTAATAAGGTCTTGAAATGAATTAAACATCCAATTCCAAAAAAAAAAAGATTTATTGGATAGGCTATATGATTCCATCATATCTTCTAAGTTTGATTTGAAATCTGGCTATTGGTAGATCCAAATTTCAAAAATTAACCAATACAAGATCGCTTTTAATGTGCCAATTAGACATTATGAATGGACAATAATGCCTTTTCGTTTAAAAATGCTCCGTCGGAATTTCAGAAAATAATGAATGGCATTTTTATTCCATATAGTGAATTTATTATAGTTTATATTGATGATATTCTAATATTTTCTAAAGATATTAAAACATATTTTAAACACCTAGTGTAACAATCCAGATATTTCTACGTTTGATTTGGGATATTTAAATGATTTTAAATATAGGTTTGAATTATAATTTTATTTTTGAATATGAAGATTTATGTTGACAATTTAAAATGGATTTAGAATTCCAAATATAGCGAATTATTGAATAAATAAATTGCTAAATTAATAATTCAAAATCGTTTAAATAATTGAATTTGAATTGAATATGAATCGAAAATAATTTTTAATGTTGTTATAAATTTTATTTAAATTAGAAAATTAGATAGTAAGTTTTTAAAAATGAATTTCAAGCGATTTCGTAAATTTATGAAATTGTCAATTTAATCGACGTGTTAGAATAGCAATCCAAGGCACAGTCTTGGAATTTAATGAAACCAGCTCCCTTGGGTCCGTAATAGTGTATTATTATCGGATTCCAAATTTTATAGTGTTTGGAGTTATCGTTTGATAGCATGGGATATAAAATGCATTGAAGTTAATATCAAAATTTTATATAATAATTAGGTCCAAAAAGTTATCTTCTCTTTATGATCGTATTCGATTTGAAACTTTTTTCATTGCATTCGGAATAGGGATATAACATTAGAAATGCATGGCGGCACGCCTCCATAAGTGTTCAAAAATTCGAGATTTGAAATGTGAGATATTAGGGATAATATTATATATGTATGTGTGTGTATAAATATTTATATATATAATTAAAATCAAGTCATAGCCGCCTAGTCACGTTCAATCACGTCTCTTTCCTTTTGAAATACGCAACCCTTTTGTCTTCAAATCACATCCCTCTCCTTTTCATTCTTTCAGTTCAATTTCAATTCACAAGAAAAAAAGGGGGAAATGAGAAAGAAATCTCGTTCTTATATAATAAAGAAATCATAAAAAAAGGGAATGAAATCGATTTGTGAAAAAAAAGAGGGAACTCACGATAAAATGCGATCGAGCCTTCCCTTTTTTGGATCAAGATCGAAAAATTCGTACGCGTGAAATGCTCGTGTGCCATTCGACAATTTGGTAGTGGATGGAAGATGAGCAAGGGTTTCGAATCGTGGTGAGTGGAAGCTGACGTCACGTGTCGGCCCGAAGATGAGTCATGCAAAGGGCATCGATGTAGGCTAGGGTTCGTGTAACGATCTGGATTTTAAGTCAAATTTAAATTGATAATTAATATAAATTTTTAGATTTAATTGTGAATAAATTTGAACTTTTCCAAATCTAAGCAAATATTTGTTTGTTTGTTTATATATATATATGTATGTATATAAATTTATTAGAAATTGAATTTCGAAATTGGGATTCGAAAATAAATATTTTGAGAAATAATTTGAATTTGGAAACTCTATAATTTTAAAATTAATGAAAATTTGTTTTCTAATTATAATACATGAAAGTTATATTTTGAAATTAATATAGTAAAAGTTTAAATGTTGTTTAAAGCTAAATTATATAATATATATGTAAATATATAAATGTTTTGGAAGTTATATTTTGAATAAATATTCAAAAGCTAATTAAGTTAAATTCTATATTTTAAAACTTATATACATATAAGATATATATGTGTTTATTTATTAATGTGTAATTAGGTTTTTAAAAAAAATCAATTTCTTTGAAGTTGTAAATTCTGACGCCCCACCTCTATACCCACGCTAGCCAAGAACACTACGGTGTAGTGTTGTCAAATAGCACGGAGAATAAGGCTGTTGAGGAGCGACCATCCATGTAATTTCTTATCACACGGTGGCTATAAACAAGCTTCGGAAACAAACATAGAAATAAGCATAACACAAATCAGTCACAGACATCCATATCACAAAGGCGGAAGAAGATATGAATATAAAACTAACACATGAAAGTGTACATCAGAGTAGTGGTTAAAAAGATCCACAATAATACAAAAGAATAGAAACACGTGCTATACAAAAGAATGCAACAATGAGTCTATATCTCATGTGTTTACAACAAAAACTGCTAATCTAAATAGTTAGCCAAAAGTCAGAGTAGCTAAT